>OZ004625.1:8375423-9588745 GCA_963924575.1 Pycnomerus fuliginosus | reverse complement strand
GTATTTAGTATCAAAAAACTACGCTACAGATAACATAATAATAATGGGTAATTACCAGGGGAATTAGATGAATTACTAGAGGAATTAGAGGAATTAGAGGAATTATTAGGGGAATTAGAGGAATTACCGGGGAATTAGAGGAATTACCAGGCGAATTAGAGGAATTGGCGACAATTCGTTACTTCTATATCCCCACTCCAAAGAGAACTGTCACATTTGACATTTGCTGGTAGGACAACCATTGCATTCATTTTACATGGGGTTAAGGTGGTTTTTAATAAAATTCTAATTATTTAAGTGATGAATCGCCCTATTCCAATTCATTTCCAGGTGCCAAGTTGTTCCTGGAAGATTTGCGATAGCGTTTGACTGCCAGAAAGTTTTAAAATTCAAATTTTATTGAGTTATGGCATATTTGAGGTTATGACAAAAGTAAGTAATTTATTGATAATATTGCATAACATCTAACGTAAATTGATTGATAGTGCCCTCATTTTGTGCAGTGGTGGGCTGCTCCAATAGGGGCATGCGAAATCGATAAAAGTTTCTTTAATTTGCCATCGGAGAAAGATAATCAAGGTTGAATTCAAGAAGAGCGGATTAGAAGAAGACAGGCATGGATAAATGCCCTTCATAGAAGATATAACACAAACCAGGCCGGAAAAAGCAAATAAATTGTGATTTCTTGCTCTGAGATTAATGGTACTTCCTCCACATCAGCATCGAAGTCACTCGGCTTCAAAAAGTAGGGATCCTAGCTTAATTGACTCAATTTTCTCCATGTAACTAACCTTTGACAGGGATGGAAGACCAGTTGTATAACTTAATAAATTCATTATTAGATCTGCAAGCATATATACAGGGTGTTTTGCAACCTCGTGTAAGTTTTTTAACCTCAGATTGCCCATCGAAAATGGTAACGATTGGCACAAAATTGTTTAGGTCGAAGTCGTCTCCTAAGGAAGTTATAGGGCTTTAAAGTCAGCCATCGGGAGCAGTTTTTCTTAATTATCTCAGGAACGGATTAACGGATTTGAATGAAATTTGGTGGACACTAGTAGCCAGTGAATATACATCTACATGGGGAATTTCGTTGGATTATGACCACGGGATCCCCAGAAAACGGAGACACCTTTGACATTTTTCTTCCGGAAAATGTTTGAAGGTCACGCGTTTAAAAAATGGTGGCATCTGTTAGAAAGGTCAATTCAAACTGCAACTTTTACTGTACTTGGTATTTTTTGATTTAATGCGTGGTTTTAGAGACATCCGTACCTGAGGTAACTGGAAAAATTTTCAAGGTCACGCATTTTAAAAATGGTGGTGCCTGTTGTGAAGAGCAGCTTAAACTGCAACTTTTACTATTCTTGGTATTTTTTTATTTAATGAGTGGTTTTAGAGATATCCAAATAAGAAAAACTGCTCTAACTTCCTTAGGAGACGACTTCGACCTAAACAATTTTGTGCCAATCGTCACCATTTTTGATGGGCAATCTAATGTTAAAAAACTTACACGCGGTTGCAAAACACCCTGTATAATTCTATAAACAATCCAACAAGAAATTGTTTGATTTGTATATTTAATAGCACCACAAACATCCTTCTTCGATGGCAAACTAAACAAACTTTTGTCTACATTTCGCATGCCCTTGGCATGCAGGTACCACTGCAGAAAAGGAGGGCACTATCGTTCAATTTATGTTAGATATTACGCAATATTATCAATAACTACTTACTTTCTTCATAACCTCAAATATGCCATAACCAAATCAAATTTAAATTTTAAAACTTTCTGGCAGTCAAACGCTGTTGCAAATCTCCCAGAAACAACTTTCGCACTTAAAATGCACTGGAATATGACGATTTGTCAATTAAATTATTAGAATTTTATTAAAAACCATCTTACTCCCACGTAAAATGAATGGAATGGTTGTCCTAAGAGCAAATGTCAAATGTGACAGTTCTCATTGGAGTGGGGATATGGAAATAAGGAATTTGGGAATTAGTGTACAAAAATATTTTCTGTGAAACACCCCTCGGTCACCTTACACTAAAGTTAAAGCTGACTTTAAAATTAAAGGGGATTTTGACCATTCAGCAGCAGCCGTTTTGATATGATGTTAAGGCAAATGTTTAAATGACAGTTTAATTTTAATTATGAAATCGGCCCTAAATGAGAAGTGTATCCTTATGCTGTGATGCTACATCGGAGTAAAGAAATTACTTACAGTTCTGGTAGTATGTAGATACAGGCTGCCCCGAAATTAGTGCACAAAACTTTACCAGTACAATCTTCTATGAGAAATATGAAAAAAAGTCCCTATGAACATATCTCGAAAAATAAGTCCTAAGGATGCTAAGGCTAAGGCTAAGGGGCCACTTTGAAAGCGTTTTTTTTCTTAATATCTTCAAAGCGGTTAAAGATAGCAACGTGAAATTTGGTATCTTCAGTAAGTGTTTGATGCTGAATCTACTACTGCCGAGAAAATTTTAAAATTTTGATCATAAGCGTCTCGTACAGGACTAAATTTACTCAAACATTTTTGCAAGTATAGTTTTTTTTCAAATTGTATTCCAGAATTTGAAAGTTTGATTTTCTTTAAGTAAGAATGGGATTCTTGTTTGACATCAATAAAATGCCCCCTTTTCGAAAAAAATTGGTTCAGGGCTCCAAAATTT
This sequence comes from Pycnomerus fuliginosus, assembly GCA_963924575.1. NCBI lineage: Eukaryota > Metazoa > Arthropoda > Insecta > Coleoptera > Zopheridae > Pycnomerus > Pycnomerus fuliginosus. The sequence goes on along the minus strand of OZ004625.1, from coordinate 9,586,066 downwards.
GTGACAGAAGACATCAAAATATCGTAAACAAGTTCATGGGACGGTTCGTTACTTCATTCTAGAGAGAAAAGTTCTTATGGGTATGGGTCGAAAAATGCTTCCTAAAGGACCTATGGTCTTTCAAATGGGGTCTTGGAAAGCATGTTGTTTGAAGGAACTCTAGCTCCCTGAGGAAACATTTTTCTTACGCATGCCCATAAAAACTTTTCTTTCTAGAATAAAGTAAGGAACCCTGCCATGGACTTGTTTACGGTATTTTGATGTCTTCCATCATAAATTTTGGAGCTCTGAACCAATGAAAAGCAATTTTTTTCGAAAAGGGTCAAACAAGAGTACCATTTTTGCTTAAAAAACATCAAATTTTCAGATTCTGGAATAAAATTTGAGAAAAAACTGCTTACAAAAATGTTTCAGTTTTAGTCCAAAGCCCCCCCTCCTGTACGAGACGCTTATGATCAAAATTTTAAAATTTTCTCCACAGTACTAAATTCAACATCGAAGACTTAGTAGAGATACCATATTTCACGGTGTTATCTTTAACAGTTTTGAAGATATTTTGAAAAAAACACTTTCAAAGTGGCCTCTGTAAAGGGCCTTAGCTCTTTTAGGACTTATTTTTCGACATAACTTTTTTTCATATTTATCATAGAAGAATCTACTGGTAAAGCTTTGCCCACTAATTTCGGGACATCCTGTATCTCATAGCATGAAGCGCTTCACCAATTCACTCAAATCAGTCTAATCACGGTCGCACGCAGATCACTCAATCAACATGCATCATGTACTCATGTACATGTAGAATGTAGAAATTCGTCGTGATGTTCCGTTTCCGTATTCCGGATTCCGTATAATGCACCGGTCGACGACGTTGTTCGGTTTGGTTGTTGTATGTCGATGCACCGCGGACCTCGGTTTAATGCTTCATGCACTGTATTGCGCTTTGCATTTTGTGTATTTCTACATACCTATTGAAAGGTTGCGTGTGTTCGAGTTTCCTTCAGGACAAAGGATGGGGTTGAAATCTTAGCTGGAACGGAGACTGGAATTATTTCTGTTGGGTGAGTTTTTCATAATTTTAACGACGAAATAAAATTCCGTAGAGGCAGAGTTCTCGGCCACAAATAGCAGCGTTGTAGTTCGTAACCTTAAATAATGATGGATTTATACAGAGTGTCCCGAAATTAGTGCACCAAATTTTACCAGGACATTCTTCTATGAGAAATATGAAAAAAGTTCCTATAGGGAGCTAGGCCCATAAAAAGGGCCGCTTTGAAAGTGTTTTTTTCTAAATATCTTCAAAGCGGTTAAAGGTAGCAGCGTGAAATTTGGTATCTTTAGTAATGGTGGGTTTATGCTCATTGAACACCTAACATTTAACATTTATGATTTACCATTTAAGATTTAATCAAAGTCTGCGACGTTTATGTTGAAAATTGAAATGTTAAATGTAACCAATCACAAGACCTTTTGACATAACATGATAGCAAGGTTCAACGTTACTCTTTATGTTTTTCAAAAGTGTATAAGGTTGGGGAGGTTAATAAAAATTGCAAAAAAATGTCCTACCACTGGGAATTGCCATTATGCAAGAAATGGATTTCCAGGCATTTTGTTTCTCTTCCTTGTTTTTGAAGCTAGCCGAATCTTTCTTCCATAATTGTGGGAACTGCCGAACTACCCCAATTAATTGTTCATCATCCCACTCAGTGTCCATTATTATTGTTGTATCGTATACTCACCACTCACGAAAAATGAAAAATAAGGAAAAACAAACAATGGGAAAACAAATTCAAATCAAAAGCTCTCAGAAGTGCAACCAACCATAAAAAATTCCACCAACTACCAACACAGCGTTTCCAAAATCACCAATTTCAGGCAAGCGCACATGTCATTACACCTAAAATTTAAGATTTCAGATTTAAGAAAGTTCAAGTTAACGATCTTTCAAGGCCATCCCGTAAATGTTAAATACTGTAAATCTTAAATGTTAAGTCTTAAATCATGCGTAAACTTGCAATGAGTACTTCTGTGTAATAACCTCACTTTTAACTACATAAATCTTCAGTGGTAAATGTTGAATGTTAAATGTTAGGTGAGCTGAGTTAGTTGATGCTGAATACCTATACCACTGGAGAAAATTTTAAAATTTTGATCATAAGCGTCTCGTACAAGGGGGGCTTATGACTAAATTTAGTCAAACAAATTTGTCAGTAGTTTTTTCTCAAAGGACCCTATACGATAGTGGCCCAGGAAAAAAATTGACAATCACGATCTAGACGATACTGAACTTTGTTATCTGGTGTGGAGGTACAATAGAGTGTACTTATACAGGGTGTCTTACGAATATGGAGCAGTATGGATATCTCTGGGCTTAAGGAAGGTACAGTTATTGTAAGATTTGGCATTTACAGAAACTGACACATTCGGAATCTATTGAAATTATTGGCGACCATGGGGCACTTCCGGTTATACCGGAAGTAGGGTCCTACTTTTAAATTTTAAATAGCAACCCCCATTTTTCATTGCAGATTCGGATAGAGGAAGAAAAATTAAGCTTAAAACACCTACATGTAACTTGTTTGCGCCAGCCGCCTAGGTTTTATTAACGTTTTCAGAGAAAAGTTCCGCAAAACAGTGCTATGTAAAAATGGTCATAACTTTTTTTTTTAAATGGCAGCATACAAGTTTTTCTGCATGGATGGGTGCAGAATTTTATTCTCTTTTCAACGGTACCCATAAAGTGCCAAAAAAAGAAACGATTAAAATCGCTGTTTTTTCCATAAGAAGAAAATGTTATTCGGCTTTAAAATTTCCAACATTTCAATTTCTTTAAATTGACTTTGAATCAGCTTTTATGACTTTTTGGCAAGCATAATGTGAAACAGTCTTTCTACTTTACAATGGTGTCATTTTTATTTTTATCGCCCGCGGTTCACAAGTTATGACCATTTTTACATAGCACTGTTTTGCGGAACTTTTCTCTAAAAACGTTAATAAAATCTAGGCGGCTGGTGCAAACAAGTTACATGTTAGGTGTTTTAGGTCTAGGTTTTCCTCCTCTGTCCGAATCTGTAATGAAAAATGGGGGTTGCCATTTAAAATTGTAAAGTTGGACCCTACTTTCGGTATAACCGGAAGTACCCCATCGTCGCCAATAATTTCAATAGACTCCGAATGTGTCAATTTCTGTAAATGCCAAATCTTACAACTGTACCTTGCTTATGTCCAGAGATATCGATACTGTTCCATATTCGTAAGACACCCTGTATATCACTGAATACAAAAATATAGAAATTCTTCCAGGCGGTCATATTTTTATGTGGCTCTAAACATGTTTAGGCTACGAAAATGCAATTTTCACGAATTTTTTTCTCAGAAACAATAAGATACTGCACTTTCATTTCTCGATAAAACATTCACCTGTCCCTCGCTTACCACAATCTAGGTAAAGATTGGCCCAAGCGGTTGCCTTATTGTATAGGGTCCTTTGATTCGAAATTTTTTTGCCCCCCCCCCACCAGTATTTGTTACCTCGGTCCCCCAAAAAATTTAATTATTTGGGGTACGGCCCTGGTTTGTTTACAAACGAAAACGAAAAACTTATATTTCATTGTGGACTCGAAAAAATCAGTACACACATAGAAATCAACACTTAATTTGAATAAATAATGTTTGAACCAAGAAAATTACATACTGCTATATGGCATAAGTATATCCGTATTTAAATCAAGAATATCGGATTTACTGACATCCAATACTTCGCAAACTTGAAGTAACCCTTCGTATTACTGCCTGGGAAACAATTCAATCCTAAATCGCAGATTAACATAAGGTTAGATGAAAATATTAGCATTCTTCATTCAAGAATATCAAACATTATTTTTGATATCATCAATTATTCGGTTAAAAATTGATAGTTTAGTTTTAAATATATTATATTATTCTCCTAAAATTATTGTGTAATCATTATAAGATGCGGTATCTTTGATGTAAATCGTCCGCAGTCTTTACTATAACGTTTTTCTTCTTCTTTTCAATATTATTACTTGCTTACTTTAAAACTTCTGCACTATTACCAGGTTAGGTGAAAATATTAGCATTCTTAATTGAAGAATATCAAACATTATTTTTGATATTATCAATTATTCGGTTAAAAATTGAAAGTTTAGTTTTAAATATATGATATTCTTCTCCTAAAATGATTGTGTAATAATTATAGGATGCGGTATCTTTGATTAAATCGTCCGCAGTCTTTACTATAACGTTTTTTTCTTCTTGTTTTCAATATTATTACTTGCTTACTTTAAAACTTCTGCACTATTACCAGACACGCCGCACAACAGCGAATCAATTAAAACACCTGACTGACGCGTTTCGTCTGCGAAGTAATCATCATCAGAATCTGATGATCGTGCACGAAATGAGTCAACCTGGTGTACAAATTGATTCGGTCTTGCGGGGCGCGTCTAAATAATGATGCAGTTCTCCTCCGAATGTTTGTCCTTTCGTGAGTAACCACTAATTTTAATAGAAACAATGAGTTTGTAAATAAAAGGCACTATTGTATTTTAAACAAAAACGAAAAATAGCATATTTATTATATGAGAATGAAATGCGTTTTGATACATATTCATGAAAAACATTATTATGCAGAAAATAACATAAGGCGATTATCAAAACTAAAACTATATTGAAACCAAAGTTAGTATGTTCTAGATATTACAGAGCGTCCGTCTGGAAGTCGTACTATAGATGAAGGAACGTTGTGGTACAACTCGCTAATAAAAAGAACTTCCTCGTCATACTCCGCGCACTCGATAATAATAAACGCTCTGTAATGCAAATAATTATTGTATACTTATGCAAAATAGCAATAGTTACCCTTGTATTCGATTCGATAATCCCTCCCGATTGATTAACTATCGTCCAGCAACATTATATAGGTATATTTTTAGGTAGAAAACCTAATTAGATGCTAGATGCTATTCGATTGCAAAATTTACCATCATTTATGGGTCACCATTTTGCAATGGATGATGGTACCTATAGGTACTTGTGTTGTTAATTGATTCGCTTTTTTGTTAAAAACTTACCTGCAAAAGCACGGCCGATGGTTTCTCTCTCCGTTTCCGGAAACAAATTTAAAAACTCGTCCATTCTTGCAGGCAGAACCTCCACAATTCACAAAAATAAAAAAACACAAGACCACTATGCACGGCGCAGTACGGGATAAGCTTGCGTAGACTGGAATGGGGAAGGGGGAAGGCGACAATGCGGCGGCAATTTGGCCGAATGCAAGATTTGCACATTCTTAATACAAGAATATCAAGTTTTAAGGCAAAATAGGTTTTCTTTAAAGAACAAGCTCAAAGCTTGGTGTGAAGCGAAGGTATTCTTGGTCTAATATTACTAGCCATTACCAATGAGAATGCAATTTTTTTAAGCCAAGCAAATTTATTTTTGAGATAAACAATTCTTTTACTAGATAATATCATTTCTCAATTTTTAGGACAAATTGTTGTTTGTTCTTTAAATTATTATAAGGAATCCTTTCTTCTAGTATAAAAATCAAGCATAAATTTTGCTTGATAGAAGCGAATAGAGTCTTTTATATCAAAGGATAAATATTTAATTGAAAGTCATTTAATCTTAAAATTAGTAATTAACGCCAAGAATACAGAACTGCTTAATATAAGACGTTGACTTTTATGTGTGTAGATTATGGACTGCAATTTTTTTATTAGGTATACGTACTTTGGTAAAAATAACAAAACAAAAGCTCGTCCTTCCCTTTATAACTACAAATTGTTAAAAAAACGCATTATTGCTGTACAAATACTCACAACTAATACAATTGTAATCTTCTTTGTGCAAAATTGTTAAATTTTCTGAGTACAATATTTATATCTAAATTTTCTGTACGCTTACATTCAAATGCTAATAAAACTAAATCAGCCATTCGCTTATGCTTCATAGACATTCTTTGGGGTCTATTTATTGCTGTCAAACGTGAGAAAGTCGACTCGCAAATTGCTGTGCTACATCCAAATGTAGCAACCGATGCAAACAATTGATATGTGTCCTTAAAAGCTTCTCGCTGTTTATAAAGTGCACTCCATACATCACTATCCTTAATCTTCTCCACATATGACTTTGCTACAATAAGTTCTTCTTTTGATGGCATTTTAATCCCTAATCATTTCAGTATTAAGCACATATTTACTTTGTTATTTAATGCAACTTACCTAGCTCCCTTAAAGCAGTCAACTTGTTGATATCGAAATCTTCTATACTTGATACGGACTTGAGTAATTCTTCATTGTCGCTAAATCTTCTGTGCAACTCGGCCAAGATGACATCGATAACATGATAATATTCTGCTTTGAAAAAGTCACTTTCCATACTGCTATGTCGGGTAGGCTGCGTTCCAAAAACTATATAGTCTTTCAGTTGTGGAGTTTTTACTGCTCTTTTGCTTGAAGAAGCAGATTGCTCTCCAGCACCACTGAGTCCCTCTGCCTCTTTAATACAATCTTTATATCCTTCGTCTGTCCTCAACTTGCATATTTCCTGTGTTACCGTGGAAGCTATTGTTATTGCATCCTTTAGACCAGTCTGGCGTCCTTGTAGTGCAGCATCGGCAGGCTGCAGGAGTTGCAAAATTTTCCTACTAATCACTAATGCAAATTTAAATTCCATAGTCTTCATTACAGATATGATTCCAATACTTTTAGCAATGTCGTCACCATTAAACTTCCCTTGACGAACTTGTTCCAGCGCTTCGACAATTTTCGTGTAATTAGTTAACACAACATTCGCAACTGCTAAGTGACCTGACCATCTTTGCTCTAATAGCCTGCCAATAGTTTTTCCTTTATATAGAGCTGCTATTTTGCTATGTTGCATGAATTCGTGCAGCATAATGCACTGATCAAAGCATTGGCGAATCATGTCGATTTCTGAGACTGTTTTGACAACAACTACGTGGAGTCGATGGTTGTAACAATGAACGTATGGTATTCTTCTCTCCAACTTTTTCTCAATTCTCGCCGCTACGCCATTAACTTTTCCACTCATTACACTGGCACCATCGTAGCACTGGCTTAACAATCCAGAGGTGTCTAAATTGTTTTTGTCCAAAATATTTAATGTCTCTTCGGCAAAGGTGCCCGCATCCAATTTTGACGTGGTCGTTACACATAATAAAGATTCCTTCACAACACCGTTTTTCACATATCGCAAAGCAATAGCTATATTTTCGCGTCCGTTTTTGTCTTTTGTACCGTCCTCCATAAGAGTATACCAGGGCACGTCTGATTTCTCACTTCGGCAACAATATTTTCACGCACAGTATCAGCCATGATGCCAATTATCTGATTTTGAATTTCAGGAGAAGTATATTTTGCGTTCTGAGGAACATGCACCAAACAATCCTTTAATTTCGAGTCTTTTTTGATTGTATATTCAAACAGTTTTTGGAACAACCCCCTTTCCCTTTGTTCCTCTATTATATAATCTCCCCGGAGAGCAAGTTCATTTACAACTAAAAACTGAAGCACTTCAATTATGGATCGCACATAGTACCTATGAATTTCCAAAACGTCTTGGTTCACCAATGTAGATATTGTTCGGTTTTTTTGTGTCCTAACGTTTTTCTCGTTCCATTTTATCATTGCCTGTAAATGGGCTGTACTTTTCTCATGTTTGAGGAATCCATATACGTAATACTGTATATACTGAGCCTGTAACAGTAAGGGCCGTATACGGACGGTCATGCAGAAAGCGAGATGGAGACAGTGGCAAATTCCCGAACGGCGCATGTGCGTCGGATGACGGACATGGCTACGTGGATCATTTAGCGACTTTGCGGTTCTAGTTGGTTGGAAATCTGTCAATGTCAAAAGTTAACCTCAAAACTAAGATTAAAGGTTACGAGTAAACAGTAAAATCATGGTAAAATTAGAGAAAACTGTAAAATGTATGTTGTGGAATTATTACAGAGTTGTGAAAATCGGAGGAAACAGCCCTGAAATTATCGAGAGAAAAAGTTGAGGCATTTTTGGTTTCCAAAATTTTCGAATTAGATTACATTTTGAACAAGAGCTGGGACACAGATTGAGTGTTTAAAGGAACGTTTGGTTTTCCGGATGATTAACAAATGAAGATTTTGTGTCAACGTTTAGGCATTGGAGATTTGAGACAATTTCTCTGAAGTATATCTATTAACACCCGATCTGAGAAGTCTGAAGAATTTCATCTGTTATTAAATCTTGTTGGACCGGAAAGTGATATTGATGTGATGATAATTATGTTTCTCATGTTTCATGTTTGAAATTTGTGTTAAAGGAGTACCAATGAAAGTGAGGTGGAAGAACTTTTCTGGCAGTTTACGATATGATACCTACATTAAGAAATTGAAATAATGCAATTAAAGCTTGTAGAAACATTTTTAATAAACCATTACTGATTGTTGTACAAAACTAGTTTACAATATTTTTGCCTAATGTATTCATCTTTCTCTGACATTATTTTTGTTTCATGATGAAGCCTAATATTTAAATATGAATCCACACATAATCTGAATAATTGTATGCGATGATTGTCAAACGTATCCATTGTTTTGATGTGTTCCTCCATAAATTCAGTTTCAAATGGAACTTCAATCATACGAAGTACTTTGTTGCCTAAAACTTGGTTAATATTTCTTTTAAACAGGGAATTTCTTTCTTGTCTGATGATCTTTTCGGTGCTCTGACAGATTTTAATTATGTGAAAAGAGGGATTTAACAATGGCCCTTTATCCTTCATTTTAATTAGTGAAGGTTTATCTCCCTCAGACGTAAGGTGGCTGAGACAAATTTGGCAAGATATTTTTTTACAAATTTTGGCTGCAACATAACCACTAACATACTCTACTACAGTTTCTACAAATGGTGAAAATTGCCATAGTGTATTTATATAGTCATGATCAAACGATTTTTGAACACAGTCAACAATGTCCTGATTATATTCATCATGTTCGTTTACAATATCGTTCTTTTTTTTACACGAAACATGAAGAATATCAATTCCATCAAAAAGAATATTCCCATTATCAAATTCTTTAAGTTCATGTCTTATTAATAGTCTTTTATATGCTGATTGAAATTGAAGGACTTTAGGATTATTATTAAAGCCCCCTCTAGCACGTATTGCTGAAAAAAATGTCTCTAAAAAGTCTTGAGACAGTTTCCAAGTTAATAAATAATTTAGCCCCAATTCGAATAGATCATCATACAACTTAAAGATGTTTTGCAGATTGATGATGAAGCCTAAAAATCCGGTCTTTCTATTACTCTTTAGGATTTCCTGCCCACTGTCTTCTCTCAATCCTTGAATATAAGTCACAATTTGTGTTGCATAATTTTTCAAGTCATCATAGTTATCCTTATTCAGCGGAATTTTCCATTTTTTTTTGGAAAATGCGTTTTTGCAATTGAGAATATCCACGGCATCGTTGAAAATGTGGCAGAATGTTGCTGTAGGTCCTACATTTTTAAATAATTCCTCATTTTGGGAAAGCCAAATAAATGATTTTTCAACACTTTCACTTATAGTTTCCATCGCCAATCTCACGTTCATCTTATGATTGTGAAATTGAAGGTGCTTTTTTCTGATTTTATTGGCAAGGTGCAAACCTTCATCAGACTGCCTTTCAACTAACTTTTCAAAGTAGCTCCAGCGAATGATGCCTTCATCACTCATTAAAATCTTCCTATCACCAATGGTGTTCCTTACTAGTTTTATAGCGTGACATAGGTCAAGAAATATGTAAATTTTCTCATCGGAATTTGGCAACACAATGTAGGGTTTAAAGCTGTCTGAGAAATAATTTAAATTAGCCCCGAAACAGGCACACATATTCAAATTAACTGCTGCACCATCAAACGTTATTGACCTTACAATAGCACCAGTTTCCTTAACAAATTCTAGGCACCGTCGTAAAATATTAGCCCTTTCTTGTCCAGACATTCCACCAATTAAGAAGTAACCAACTGGAATTTTCCAGGAATCATTTAGTGGCACTATCATAAAAACAAGAGCATTCTTAGCTTTTGGAATGTCTTCTTCCTCTCCATCTGGCAATACATTTTGTCCAAAATCCACAGCCCCATAAAGTTGTCCCCCTTTTTTTAAACACTTCCTCCTTAATATTCATTTCATCTAGTACCAGATTACAGATGGTCTTCTTACCCTTGGTAAAATTATCTTTCACCCGAAGTGAAATGGCATCTAACGCTTCTTGCGTAAATCCAGGTTTTCCATTTACTGCTCGATACCAACCCCTAATGGTTGAAGGGTGTGGCAGCAATTTCTTCCACACTTTTCTAATGTAGTTATAAGCCTTGGGTGAGTAGAAATGTAAAGTAAGGGCAAAGCTTCGCAGCAATTCTGAATATTTCCCTCTTCCTTTTAACTGACGATCCACTAAGTCTTGTATACTTTGAGGAAGTAATCCCTATAAAAAATGACTCTGTTTACCTTACCATCCTGGTACAGCTAGTGTAGTTTAATTTCATTTTAAATATGTATGTCTGTAGGGAATTGAGGGGTTGACTATCAATTTTCATATTTATTCTCCCATGTAAAATTTAACATAAAGCAAATGAAAGGGGGTAAATGCCTGCTTTGAAAAGCTCCTAATTGTGCACTGAAACATACAGCATGTTCAGTTAAAAAGCCATCTTTGTGAACAGGTTTATTATTTATTGATGATTATTTGTCAACCCCTCATGTGTGAGTGTGAAATCCTAAGTGAATGTCTAAAATAACAAACGGTTTAGTAAAATTAATAATAAATTAATACCTAATAAATATAGCTCACCTTTAGACTGTCCATCGCAGTATCAGATACCAGCTTTTCATTTTTTAAATGCTCAACAAGTTGTTCTAAGGTATTTATTCGTTTCTTTAATTTCCTCTTTGAATCTTGTAGGGCTTTTATTTTCTTGGATTGTTCATGAATCTTGCTCTTAAAAAGTTTGATTACTCTACTCGCTCGTCTTGGAGTTTCTACATCAGGAGTAGCGACTTCATTTACATAACGTGGTTCTGAAAAACGCCTACGCTTTGGAGTACTATAATTTGGTGTAACTGGTTCTTCAATTCCCTCTGATGATTTTTGTGAACATTTGTCTAGTATTCTGGAATTTTTTTCAACTTCATTTTCATTTACACAATGTGGTTCTGAAGAACGCCTACGCTTTGGAGTACTGCAAGTTGGTGTAACTGCTGGTGGTCCTTCAATCCTCTCATCACAAAAAGTGTCAGATATCTTGATGGTTTGAATGACTGTAGTTCCTATTTCAGAATTTCCCTGATCGGCAACATCATTGCTCGATTTTTTGATTCTGAAGATTGTTGGGACTGCGAAGGGCTTCAAGTGTCGACTATACTTGCTATTTATTTGTAATGATGGGAGAAGATAATCACAATCTTGAAAATGTTGTGAGCAAATTGTAGCATTTGACACAACGTCCGTGTCACTCAATTTGCAAAATTTTTTCCATTTTTCTCTTACTGTATTGTTGGCAGGAAATCTGTAAGTGACTTTGTTAATTACAACAGTATGATTATGTAAACTTACTTATGGAAACTGACATTATCCACCGCTTTCCCATTTTTCTTCCTGAAACCGCAAATACAGCAAGTTCTTTTTCCATTTCCGGGCATAGTTGGATACTGGACGAGCACACAAAGATAAGATCACAACGGGAAAGGATTGAAAAAACAGGTGTTTGTTCTTGATGATTATGGAAATAGCAGTTGCCATCAAGCCATCTTGCCTTTTTTGACTTAAATTTGATAGATGACAGCACACAGCATATACTTGACAGCCGCGCCGCATGCGCCGCAATCAATTATGCCGCTGTCCCTATCTCACTTTCTTGGTGACCCCTCCTCTCGTTCTAGGCGCAGTATATACAGTATTACGTATATGGAGGAATCCCGTTCTTGGATCAAGCGCATTTTTCCAGTTTTTAAATCCTACTTCTGTATAAATATTCTGCTTACTACCATTTGGAAGAAACTGCTGACAAGGATAACAAAAGACAGCGTCATATTCTACAGAATATTGTATCCACTGAAAGGTATTATACCATTTCGACAAAAAAGAGCGATCCTTTGTTTTTGGATATTTATCCAAATATATTTGTTTAATTGCTTCACCCTGCCGTGCAATATCACTAGGGCCAGCACTGACTTGGGGGTGGGCGGGGCGCTTATTAAAATATTTTCTGATATCCATTTTAAACAAACACTGCACATCTAGAACACCACACAAGTTCAACACCAATGTGTAACTACCAAAGTTAACCGACCTACTGAAGTGAAGTGTTCAGAGGTTGCATTCAGAACTTGCGTCTAGCCGGTGGAACTTACATTGAACCCGCGCATGCGCATGTAGGGCATGAACGAATTGACATTTGAGTGAGAGACACACCGTCAAATGACAAGACAACTGTGACTCTGTGACGTTTGAGAGTGAGAGACATACCGGCAAATGACATCGATTGTTGTTACCGAGGATTTTCACTGATTTTCACTGTTGATAGCAATTAATTAGTTTCCTAGGGTGGATTGTATAATCCTGGACTTAACGATAAGCTCATGGAAACAATTGTTGTCAACAATTTGTTACTATAGCATTTTTGAAGGATTAACTTTAGACAAGATTAAATTTTTTATAAGGTCAACCTGGGTAAGTGACCGCTTTTTTGATTAGTACACATTCTTGATAAACTGCTTCCATTCATAATAATCCGATTCACTTAGTCTATTGTTTGGAGACACCCCCAACAATTGGCTATAATTTCTGTGTATTACTGTTTTTATAACCACAGCCATTTAGGAGATATGCCCCATTTTTTAAAACGCCGCGCATGTGTCACACTTTCCCGTTAGCTTGGGGTAAGTGCGAACCCGGCCTCTTACCCGTCATATATTTATCACAGTGAAAATTCGTGGGCAATTGTGAAAAGATGAGTTAATCTACATCAAATCAGTTTTCGAAATTTTTAAATATCTTTAATATCAACGAAATTACAAACTAGCAAAGTTTACAAATTGAAACTGGCAAAATGAACTTCAAATCGCAGCTTGCCTCTTCGCTCTTCAATTGGGCTAGGCAAGATCCTTACGACATCCTCGTCAACAACAACGTCCATATCTTCAACATGGGGCCAACAGAAAATCCCCTTTTTATGTTTTAAGAAAAGAACCTTCCAACCATCTACTTCTTTACTTTTTACTTGTCCGACAAAATGTTTGATGTGTTTTTTGTTCGAATATTCAGCAATTACCCAGCTTCCGACAGTGATATCAACTGGATCTTCTGCATACTCTTCAAAGAGTTCAGGATCCACATCATCTTCGGAGTCAATAAGAACTGGATCTTGATGTTCTTCAGAGCTAGATGAATAATCTGAATCGGGTTTTTTTGCTGATCTTTGACTTTTTCCACTTTTATTAGTATTTTTGACGATCTTCTTCCCTTTTCCCTTTGAATTCTGATCCCTTGAAAGCTTCTCTAACGCTTCAGGAGCGGTAATCACTTCTGCTCCCCGAGCAACTCTCTTCTTTTTCACCGTGGAAGTATTTCTTGCAGTTTGTTTGACAGTTTTCAAAAGTAACTCTTCGAAAGATAATGGCTTTTCTAAATGGGATTCTTTAGAAGGTCCACCAGAAGATTCTTTAGAAGATCCAGCAGAAGGCTCAGCATAGAGTCTTTTAGAAGCTCCAGCAGAGGACTCTGCGGAAAGTTCCGTAGAGGATTCTTTAGAAGGTCCGGCAGAGAATCCCCCAGAAGGTCCGGGAGAAGGTTCTTCCATAATTGCTGGGCGAGATCCGTCAATAGAAGGAGTAGTTGGAGCCTGGTCTTTCCATCTCTTCAAGGCGTCAGGATCATATTTGTCCTCTGGGATACAATTTCTATCAAAAGGATGGATTCCTCCTTTACGAAACCCATTCATAATAATATCAGCCTTCAGTTGCGTCCAAGTTTTACCAATTAACTCTGAGAAAACTTTCTTAGGCATCTTCAATCCAACATTCTTCCTCTGCCAAGCTACTAACTTTAAGTCCCAGCTGTCTTTTAGAGATTTGAAAACAGCCAAATCCAGAGGTTGCAGCAGATGACTGCTGTGGGGTGGGAGTTTCAAAATTGTCACGTTATTGGCACGTGCTAATTCAATCAATGGAATGTTAATATGTGTGGAATGTCCATCATATATCACTAAAGCTGGTCTGTTGGTTCCTAGTGCAGGAAGTAAAGTTTTTTGAAAATAATTTAAAAATATTTCCTTTTCCATCCATCCATTAGGACTGGCTGCGTAAGCAGTTCCTTCAAAGGCGTTTTCCTCATCCGCCAGCCACGTATCCCATACATTTTTTCCTTTGAATACTATGAGTGGGGGAGCTTTCAACCCCGACGCTGAGACTGCCGATAAAACGGTAGTGTTTTCTCTTCCTGGCCCTGAAGTTGTCCTGGAAGATGGTTTCCCTACCGCCCCAACAACTTTAGTTTTATGAGGATCGTGCGAGAAGGACGTTTCGTCAAGATTCCAAATGCTTTCTGGATGGTCTTGCAAATTTAATTCTCTTAAGCTCCGTTGCAGCAGATCAAAATATTCGTTTAGGACAAAGGGATCTGCCGTTTTCTTTCTGGCATATTCGACTCCTTGTGGTTTTTTAATGCTTAAGTGATGTCGCTTTTTATAGTTGTGAAACCACTCATCGCCTGGTCGATTATCTTTGAACGACGTTTTTAGTTTGTTCTCCGAAACAAACTCTTGAACTACGTCCAATACTTCTACGCGAGACAGTCCAAAACCCCATTGCTCCATTTTCTTCAGACCTTGCGCCAATCTTGTTTCATCCTCAATGGGAATAGCTGCCGCCCTTCCTTGTGTCTTGCTCTTCACCCCGCGCATTCCTTTTAAATGGTAAAATAATGTGGTTTTTGGAATTTTAAAGAATGTGTGGGCTTTATACAATGTCATGGTTCCTCTTTTTATATGTTCAATAGCATTTTCCAAGTCTGCCCGTGAATACTTGGTAGCGCGATCTGATTTCCTTTTGTAGTTTCTCGGCATTTTTTCACCTAACAATAGAACACTCCATCAGTGTGAGACACTCAATAGCAAGTTCACACTTGCCCGCCGGAATGTGGTCACACTAACCTCAAAGGCGTTTTTGTCTGGGGCAAGTGTGACCTATGCCATAAAAACACTTATTTATTAACAAAACACGATTCCGTGTATTGAGTAGCGAAATATGTGGTCTTAGTTATCCACTGTGAGCAAAAATTGGGACTTACCGTGAGTCGCTAGCGAATGACGAAATTTTGAAAATTTGGGGTTGTACTCACATTGAGAGTGAAAGATGTTATGCTCGTTTCTCACTCCAATATTATCAGTGTACACAACTTTACAGAATCCTGCTTTATATCCACAGGTCCCAGGATAGTTTAGGAAGCTGCCGGGGAGATGTCAGTATGATCGAACTTTCAGCGGGAAATTTAAAAGGCGCGTTCACACTTCCCCCAAATTCACACTTACCCAGGTTGACCTTAATATCTTTTATTCCCCTTACTTGGAGTGATGTGATTACCTTCAACTTTCTGTATTATGAACCGCGGAATTCGTTCATTATTTCTACTTTTTATTTAAGCCTTAAATTTTACGGATTAATAATGACCTCGTCTCAATGATGATTTCCTGACAAACTGTATCAACACTTTTTTACGGTAGCTCGAACGGTGCCGGTATAGTATTCGGTCTACCATACCGTTTCTAGTTCAGTATGCGGTCTACATACCAAAAGTTACGAATTTAACATACCGTTATTTTTTCCATTGTTTCCCAATTTAAAAGACCGTTATTTCTCCATTGTTTCCCATTTTGAAAGACCGTTATTTTTTCATTGTTTTCCAAGTTCCATTTCTCTACATCTTTCTCTATTATATCAAAAAGAAGATCTGCCTGATCATTTATGTATACTACAAAATAACAGGATTGCCGTCCAGTTATGTTTAATTGCCCTTGCATTTGGAAGTAATAGTTGTGAGTTCTCTTTAATCGAAATGAATTATTGTTTTTTTCTAAGCATATATCCATCTTCCTTTGAATAGCTTCTTCAACAGAAATTCCCAGCTTATTTACGGAGTGTAAATATTTTCATTTAACTTCTACCAAAAAGTTATCACCTGTTAATTTACAGTTCAAGAAATGCAATAAGAATCCTGATTGTTTCACAACAATGTTATAGGTACTGCTGTTCAAATTTTTTTATAGCATTCAAAGACTTTACTGTTTCTTTAGCGTCTTCTGATAACCTTCGTGGCATTTTGACTTTTTGCGTTAAGAGGTTGTGCACTAGACAATATTCAGTATTCAACTGATATAATATACGATTTGTAAGTATTATACGCAACTGTAAGAACGTTTTTCACCGTTTCTTCTTTGTCTTCTGCATTAGGAAATAATTTCAGCAGGCTTCCTTCCATTTGGGATTGAAAACAACTGTAACTCACTGTAACTGCTCAGTGCAAATAACAACACAAACACATGTACACAACCGTTTCCAGTCGAAACGTGCAAACAGAGGAGCTTAAGAATATCATTCTTGAGAGGAGAATCTTTTAGTTGGATCAAATTTAACATAATTTATACTCGAAGTTACCAACCCTTACCACAAAACTTGTTTATTTTAAATTTGCAAGAATGTTTTCCGATAAACATTTTTAAAATTTCCAATTTTATTAAATTAAAAATGTATCTATTCTTAATAGAAACTCTTCGGTCTTCTAATTATAAGGAAACATTTTACTACAAAGCAGCAAATATTCTTGTTATTAGAATAAGAGTGAAGAATACTGTATATTTGATGTGATACAACAGATATTGTAGGTCTGACCCTACATTTTTATTTAAAAAATTAGATTTTTTGAAATACAGTGTATATTTCCGTGGAAGAATAATCTGTGAAGATCTGTGAAGAAACATGAGAGCAAATAAAGGTTCGAGGTGGAAATGCGAGAAGAACCAGTAAGAAACTCGCGGGTTTAAGGATTTAAATAAACGCCGAAGGAATCTTCGGAGATTTTAGTGGGGGGGATGAGAGCGCGATATGCATCGTTAGAAGGGACGACGGATTGGGCTGAAGTGGAAAGCAAGGCGGTTTCGCCATCCTTGCGGACAGTGCGGATGTTGTCATAAAGGACAACGTCAAATGGAGGAGTGTTAAAGTAGCAAACGGGGTCAAAGAGATACGTTCGGGTTTTGGTGATGCCGCAAACGGTGGAGGCGAGGTTGAGTTGGACGCGGAGAGATTCGGCGCCGATTTTTTGAAGGAGGAGATCGTTGGACATGTCGAGAGAGAGAAGCAAGTTCGTGACGGGAAGTTGTTGGTATTTGACGTGACGAAGATACAGTAAAGGAAGCTGACAGAGGGAACGGAGATACTGCATGATTGGAAAGATGAGCGTGAGCTACAGAATATGGCATGGGTTTAGGAGAGGGCCAGGAGAAATTAAGGGGGGGTGATGAGAGGGTGAGAGAGGGAGACTGAACCACGGATAAAAATCGTGGCTTTGGTTTTAGCGGCTGTGCCTTCAGCAATGGCATCAGCGTTGGAGTGGAAGTAGATGTTGAGGCGAGGGTAGTTGGTGTAGGGGATCGGGGACTTGATAATTGGGTTAATATAACCCAAGTCGGTGGGCAATGCGCCGCTGTGGAGGAGGGAGAGACCGCCAACAGTGATACGAGCGTATGAAGGGGTGGCCAACACGTCAGCGCCGGAAGGGATAAGATCAGCAGTGGTCCAAGCAAGGTCCACGGTGACGGGAATTTTGAGGGAAGGGGCAGAAGGAAAAACGATGGCTTCGACATGGAGTATAGTCGCGTCGCGGAACCAACGAGTGATGTTTTTGATGACACTGGCTTCCTGCAAAGTGGTGGAGTAAGATTTGGTTTCGGTGCCAGTGAGATCAAAGACAAGAAATTGGAAGGGGATGGTTATACTGCGAGAAGATCGTCCCAAGGAGCTACCATGGGGCGGCGGAGGAACTTGCGGGAGCGATTGATGAGACAGAAGAACGCGGTCAGTGCTAGGAAGAGGTTCAGAAGCCATGGGAGTCGAAGTCGGCGAAGAGGAAGAGGACAAGGCATTGATGACACTGGGGATAGCGGAAGCGGCTGAAGCAATGAGGGGTACTAGTTCACTCATTGTCAATGGTTTATGTGTGTAGCTGGAGTACCTCCCCGTGCCCTGATTTTCTAAATTTATGGCGGAATGCACTTAGTGGCTGTCATCATTTGTTATATTGATTTGTTTGTTACCTTAAGGGTGATTAATCCAGAGCGGTCTTATCGATTACTGCGTTGTCTTTTATATACTTTTTTATACTTTAGAACACTGAAATTTTGGATTTCTGTGTTTTTACAATGATTTTTTAAGGTCTTTTTGGGACCACTACAAATAACTTCCCTTCCTATTAAAGAAGTTTCCGCTAAATTTGCGAACTTTTTAATAGAGAAAGACAATCTAAGGAGAAGGAAGCTGTGGAAACCTAAGCAGTATAATAGGGTGAATACATTAGTGAATAAAACATATACAAAGAATACCGTAGGACTTACACGTAACGGGAAACAAAATCCTGACCAGTCAAGTCCAGATCGTGGAAGCCTCGCAAAATGGAGTCGAAGTATACGGGCTTCCATTCGAGGGACAGCGGCATGAAGCCGCACCAAAAATGGTCCAGGAAAGTCAACGCTGTAGAACATATAAATGCATTTCGTATTATTTTAATGACAGTTTTTAAAACACATGAACCTTTCTCATACTGTATAATATACGTACACACATAATCTATAAATTGCTGGTAATTTGGATAAATTTTTTGTTTCAACTGGAGGGAGGGTAATGTATTAGTGAGATATTCTTTGACGTCCAAAACCCTCGCAAATGTTTCAAGTGCCACGTACGTTGAAGGCCGACTCCTCGAAATTGGACCAAATTCTATGGTTTGTTTGCCGGGGTGATATATTATATGAAAATTCAAAGAAGAAAGGACTGTGTCCAATTTCAATTTGCTTAAATCCCCCGAAGAAAAGTCCGATAGAATTTTCTAGCAAAATGGTTACAGAGTCCGTTCACAATTCAACGTTACTCTGCGTTCCATTCCAAATGTCATTCAAATTACATTACTTTGCTATCACATTACAATGAAATGAAATATTTATTTAAAACATGCGGATTGCGGTTTCATAGATACTGAAGGGTGACTAATCCAGTGCGGTCTTTATTGATTATTGCCTTATCTTGAGTTTCCCACGGAGCTTATTGAATATGATTTAATAATTTGCGTTGCGGTTTAATTTAGAAGGATAAAATTTTGGATTTATGTGTTTTTACAATAATAGTTAATAATGCTTGGCTTGTAAGGTCTTTTTGGGACCACTACAGGGAATTTCTCCCTGTTAGCACTTCTCGCTGCAAATAAACTAGTCATAGTTCGGTTGGGTTTAATCGCGTATTACAATCAGTCGTGTTTCGGTCTGCTGGTGTCACTTCACTTGTGCATGGTAAAACATTAATTCTGAGGCTACCGTTAAAGTTGGTTATGATTTTTTGTTCAATGTTCCTCTTAAACATATGTTGGTCTAACATTTCTTTCGGTGGCTGCTGACGTGGCTCTATAACATCGCTGAAATCTTTCAAATGAAATTCTCCTAACATCGACGAATTTAAAGTTATGATAGAAAGGGTTTTGACTCGACGTTCTGATTCTACTTCTGTTGTCGATACATAATACTGTCCGCTCCCAGACGCCTATACTTGCCTAACCTACCCTCTAACGAATCGGTTTGAAGTTTGCCTAGAACATAATGAATGGATACTGCAATTCATAGCACTCATAATGAAATGGTGAGGTTGCTGGTCCTTCCCAAGGACCGGATGCGTTTCATTTAGCATCTTATGGCAACAGCACTATTTGATATTTGGGAGAGTTTAGAACGTAAAGGTATTCAAAATAAATTGTCGACAAACTTGTTCTTGGATCATTTTTTTGAATGTAATACTCGTGGGTAAATTTCCTCTCGACTTTGTTCTTAGATTTTCTATGTCTCTTGAGAGAAGTAACTTGAATGCAATCACTAATAAAACGCTTTTGTTGTTCATTGCTTCCTAAATTCCAAAAATAGTTGAGAAGTTCTTGCATCTCTTGTTCACTGAAAGTGTTGCATTTTTTATAACACTTCTTATTAATGCATGGGCTAGGCAACATCTGTTTTTTCTGAACTACTTTTCCGCTTGCCGGAATCTTTTAGATGTTTACGTTATTTCCATGGCGAATCATTGTCACCATGGAAATCGGGTGAATCTCGGTTATGTGTCAGTAGAGTGACCCTATGTTTGAAATTTTATGGTCTGCACCGTAGGTACTTATAATCTACACTTATTTTCGGGTCTGTTTCTAAGTGGATTAATGTTATGACGTTATGCACAAATTATAAGATGATTATCTCGATGATTATTTAATGCCTAACAAATTAGATTTATTTAGATTTTGGAACTTTACATGTGCAAAAATAGAGCGAGTAGATTTGTTCAATATTAACCGAAATATTTGGGTGGTTCCAGTTAAAATGAGACACACTGTATATTGTTTCTTTCTTTTACAAAATATGAATAGAAACGTGTCAAATTCGGTGATGTAATTACTGTCTTGTATGGTATGTTCGTCAAGTTTCTTATAATTATTATCAACATTTTTATTTTCCTAGCTACTTTACTCAAAAGTCCTGGCATTTTGTGGTCGATGACGTCAGCCGGATGTTTGCATTCCTTGCATGGTGACATTTTGTCTATAAGATGGAAAAAAAAACAAAAAACATACAGTACAATTACGAGGACAAGGATAACACACAGATATTTTGTAAAATCTTTTTTTTTCCCCCTATTTCGTAACCGCGAAAACGGAAATATTTGCCTTTATATCAATTTTCGTTTTTGGACCAATTACAGTAACCTTCCCCGTGCAAAAGAATATCACTGTAATTACGCCTATATGATCCACACAACACTATACATGAATAACCAACAATGTAAAGATACAATCAATGCAATTATGTTCTCAATCAATAAAAACTATACAGCCGCGACAAGAATTGATTAATAGTAATTGAAAAAAGGGTACAATTAAGATGTCACAGCAACTGAAACAATGCCACAAAACTCAGGATATAATATATAAAACTCGCTGAATGTTGTTGGAGTAAAAATGCATTTTACTGTTGTCATCAAGCTCCCAGAATTGCTTGTTGAAGTAATCTCTTCTCGCTTTCGAAATCTTTATAGCACATTGGAACTTACACTTTTGGGAATGGCAGATATTATTGGTTACAGGTAAACGTGCTGATCTTGTATTTCCCAGTCACGTCACAAAAAATATTTCGAAATTATTTAAAACGCTTTTATAAACGGAAGACCGTTTATCAATTTCAGAGACAAGTATCACAAATAACATTGTGTACGTTTATTATAAAAACTCGTTTACCTGTTAATATGATATCGTTATTGGACGATTCATCAAAATGCAAGTTCTTTTCTTAATTCCACTCTCTTTGTAGTGCCTGTTATCTGCGAGCAGGTTAGCCTAATTTTCAATATTTTCAAACTGGCTTCTGACATCAAGAAAAAATTCCGAAAGATTTAAGTAATTTTGCTCTTTTCATTAAATTTGATTTAATGTCTTGCAAAGATTTACTTGTACTATTTATTTGCTGCAACAACTTAAGGCTATTTCATACACATCAATACACTCTTAACAGTTTTTTAGCTTCCAACTTAGTTGTTGCATTTTGATCGTCATTCGATGCAATTTGAAGCAACGCAGCCTGAATACTCTTGTAATTTAATCTCACTGCTGCAACTGCACTGTTAATGAGAATGCTCCATCGTTTCGTAGATGATGAAAAGAATACATACAAATTTTGAATAAAATCAAAATAACGCAACGCATCAGAACACGATCCAGCAGCAGAATTTCCTATCAAGTTAAGAGAATGACTAGCACAAGGTACGTAAGTATCAGTTTGACTATGTTCTTTCAGTTTGACCTGTAAGCCGTTGTATACCTGCCAGACATATTTGCTGCATTATCATATGCCTGACCACGACAATTTGCAATATCAATAGAAAGATTTCTCAATCCATCCAAAACCGTTCTCTCCAAATATGTGGTATCATGATCTTCAATTGGAATAAACCCAAAGAATCTTTCCTTAATATCTGGTGTGGAGTCTACAATAATGGAGTAATAAATAGCTTTTTAACCTCAGCTACCAAATGATTGACTTACTAATAATTCTACACCCATAACAGATTTCTCTACTACATAAAGCTCGACCGTGTCATTCCATCAATATTAACTGTGCTACGCGAATTACGTAACTCGCGATGAGTTTTCTTAAAATGTATAAACTTTTATTTTGAATGAAATACAATATAATTTGTAATAAACAATACTCTGATGAATTTTGTTGATAGCGACGGGCGACGTGACTTTTAGCTCGATGCAAAAGAAAGTGAAACTCCTGCTGATGGGGGTTCCTTTATAACTTTATGATGCCATCGAAAGAACAATTGGGCTTGGACCCAAATATTGGCATTGATAACATAATGGTCGGTCGGTCCAAGTCCTATCGATGTATGTCCATCGGATTCTTGGCTCTGTTTTTCTATAAACATAACTCGCGTGAACGTTTTGGGTTTTATTTCAGAATCAGACAGCGTCATTAAAGCGACAACGGCATCCACTTGAGTTTGTTTAAATTTCAGCTAGCTGACTGCATTCTCGGTAATCAATGAGCACTAATTAAGTAACTCACGATGAGTTAGACGTTTTTTCATAATGGATTAATTTTTATTCACTACTTAATATACAACATGATTTGGTATTAAAACAATAATTTGATGAGTTTGTTCTTAGTTGATAGTGACGTAGCTTTTGGTACGATGCAAAAGAAGTGACCTTCCTCATAATGGGGGTCCCTTTATAATTTAATGGTGATATCAGAAGAACAATAGGAGCTTGGACTGAAATATTGGCATTGATAATAGAATGATCGGTCCAAGTCCTGTCTTGTATCGATGTCCGTCGGATTGTTGGCGCTATTTGTTATTAACATAACTCGCTCACTTCCAAAATCAACAAAACATGGCATGACTTGTCCCTGGATATAAATATTTTTAAAGGATTTTTCATTTGAGCGCCCAGAAAATTCAAGCTATATTGTCAAGAAGATCGTACCTGAGGGTAGTTTCTTTTATAGTGCCCCGCAAAGCCGAAATTATAACATAATTTATTGTTAGGTTTTGCTGAAGTTGCTGATTTCGTAGTCGGAGGGGAATTTCTACGTGTACCCTCAACACGGATTTTTGTCAGGATGATGGCGAGCTGGTGTTGCAAAAAACACAAGTCACTGACTGCAGCAGGACAAATACTTTTATTTAACCAAAGATTGATGCTGTTAATACAGTTGAAAATCAGAATAACACTAACTCTAGAATATCAGAGCTCACAGTATAAGACCTCGTAAGGGGAGGTTCTTTTTTAAAATTACTTACAACTATTAAAAGAGGGGGCTCTCAAGTGTCCACCCTTGCCAATGGCGACCACCCTGAAGTTAAAACAGGTTTTCCAGACAAATAAATAGTGCGAAATATTATTGATTTAGAAATAAGAATGTCATCCTGAAATAATATGAAAATGTCTGCACTGACTATAAAAGTAAACATCCTAAATCTTACAAAACTAAATAAGCCAAATATTGTTAATATTATTGGTCTGGTTCCATATGTCCCAAAATACCAAATGTTCATTATCAACGTTTCTTGTTGTCTTATTAAATACGTTAATACAATACCTCCCTCTTTGAGAATTTCGTTGAGGGAGTCTTTCCTTGTGGTGTCTTAAAAATGAAACAAAAACTTCATTGGGGGATTGAATTTCCGAAATTTTACCCACAAAGTTCTTGGAGTTTTCTTTTTTTGGTGTTTTCATTAAATGTAAATGTACCCACCAATTATAAAAGAGTCAACTTTTAATTACCCAAATCTGGTAAAAGGCACCTTTAAATTATTCGACTCTTCTTGTTCAGCCTCTTATTATTCAGTATCTTCTTGTTCAGACTCGCAAAAGCGTGAGAGGGAAACTCGAAGAATATAATGATGAGATGAATTCGTTTGGAGTGACTTTTTATTTTATATATTTGTAACTACAACAATTGCTATTTCAACAAGTGACAATTTTAGCGATAATAAATTGATAGTAAGTAATTAGTATTGAAAGATATTGCAAGCATTGTTAACTTTTCCGAATCATAAGGGGCATTATTAAAAGTTCCCAAATTAAATAAAGCATACCGTTTTAAGCTCTGATTGGATTCAGGGTTTTTCCTTAATTTTTGGCAAAGGCTCTTGGCACTCTTGTTAATTCTTGAAGATCATCCTAGGCTCTCTCTGGGCAGCGACACACAGTGGAGAAAACTGTTGGAGATCTGACTCTCTCGATTCTCTTATATTTCATCCCTTTCTTATTTTTTTCTTACGTCCTGACCGACATGAGGAGGTATGGATTGTCCTACAAGCATAGAACGTTTATTACTATTAAATCAATCAACAATAGTTTCATTTTCATACATCGCTGCCCTCATCGTTTTTTTCCTGCTAATTCGTGTTTTGGCGTGTTGAATTTAAGCCATTGCATGATTTGTTTTTCCATCGTGTTTTCCAATATAGTTGGATAATTCAATTTTGTTGGATTGAAGGACGGATAATTCAAAAGCATTTGTATAAATTTTTATATTTGAATGATTCTCATAAAAAAACCGCCCTTGCGGGCAACAACATGTACTAATTTTTAAATGTTCCCAGCACCGAAGTCCTTTACTGTACCGCCCTCAATTTTAGATATCGCCGATAAATCCATCATTGCAAATCAGCGTTGCATGCACCCTTTTCAATATACCTCCACGGGTCCGCGATTTCAGAATTATCGACCATTTCTGCCCATAAAATGAAGTACCGTCATTGAGGGTGAAGCGGGTCAAAATTTTAAGTTTTTTGAGAAAAGCTTCGCTGGGTTTAGCCGAAAAAATCTAAAAAAAATATATTTTATGCAGACAGTATTCAGCTATCGGTTGAGTATTTTTTCATTCATTAAACTGCAAAAATGTAAATAGCTGTTATGATTTTTTAAACACTGGTCCGCTTCATCCCGTCATTTTTGCACTTGACTCTACTGGCAAATGTGTGTCGTACATAACCTAAAAGCGACGTAAAATCACCTAAAATGCAGTACAGTGTGAATTTCTGTGGTCAAGGTTACCCCAGCAGCACCAAATATAGGGCCAACGTAGAGCCTACGTTGGGCCAATATATTAATCGTGGCCCAATATTTCAAACTTTTAGCCAATATTGGCTATGCATTGGTGGAAAAATGTTTGCCAATATATATAATCCATGTTTGACCAATGTAGGTCCTATATAGTATCTTTGCATGTTGAAATCATAAACATGCCCCCAATATGGGTAGAATGTGGTAGAATATTATTTCATAAATAGGTATTAATGCACTAATTTAATTACTCAGAAAATAAGTACCTACCATAATACATGCACATGAAAATTACCGAATGCAATACATATATTACATATTTATTAAAATTTTATTTGATAATAAAGATGAATTACGGATATGGGGATCGGGAGGTTAGAAGCAAGATGCAGTTTATTAATAAAATTCGTTCGGTACCTATGTGCAATAAATATTTGATTTCATTAATCAAACAGCACATACCTAAATTCTAAATTATAAAGTATTTGTTAGGGCCTGCACACGATGCACGCAGGCTGGTCACAGCTGTGCGCGCAGTCGCTGATGGTGTACGTGACCTGCTGGTCGGACACTCCAGTCAAGTCCATACAGGAAAAAATTGCGCTAAGCTAAAAGCCGGGGTGTGCATTAAGTGCATTTGTCTGGTTTTAGTGCATGTGGTATTGAATCTTTTGTGGGGTAAGTAACTCTTAAATAACGACGCCAGACAGCATGTAATTTTGTTGGGTTAGAGTTGTGCCAGTTATCAGCTATTTAAAGGCTATTTTGCCATTCAGTGCTTTAAATATTGTGAAGCTGCTTTATTAGGATATCTAATTACTGTATGTACATAAAACTACCGTAGTGGTGGGTGACTTGAGTACAATTTGTAACTAAAAACTACAATAAAACACGCAAATATTGAATAATCATCATGAAATTTGACGTAGTTATGCCAAATGGGCCTCTTCATTGATTCCAGGTGGCAGTGACTACCTAAAGTGAATATTTTTTGAAAAAATAAAATAAAAAAGGCTGTCTCAAGTCACCCGACGGGTTGGGATATTTGAGACACGCATTTGTTTTTCGTTTCTAATGCAAGTTTAAGTCTATAGGAGGAGACTTGAGACAGAAATACTATTTTTAAAAAAGAAATTTATTGAAAAACTGCAAAAAATAACACATAAATTCAAAACTATTATTAAACAAAAAAAAATTAAACTCTTTGGCAAAATCACATGCTTACAACAGCTTTGATATGATTTTATCATCAAAAATCACACCCCCCCGGCGATTGAAAGTCGGAAAAGGAAGTTTGATCACAAATTCTTGTCTATCCAAAACGCTCTCATCTGGAATGTCTGGATAAATGAACGTGTTATGACACTTAGAATGCTTTTTTAAGAATGCACATACTGCATTAGGCCAGCCTGAAACAACCTTTCCAATAAATCTTTTCTTGGAGCCTTTTGAGGACGTCAGCTCTGCGATTATGAAATCTCCTGCTTGTAAATTGTCAAATTCATCTTTATCATCATTGATTTCATCATTTTCATTTTCTGGTTCATCAGGATCATTATCAGACTCTTCACTAGGAATGACCTCCCTAATTTGCCTTTTCATGTCTGATACAATGCTTTTTGTCAAGGGTTCAGTTTGGCTAGTGTCCTCTAGCTCTTGGTCATCATCAATATAAGATTCTTCGCTAGGACTGGGGCTGATCACTCTGGCTCTCTTTCTAGAGTCATAATTTGATTTCGATTTTCTTACCGAGGAGGGTCCAGCTGCGGCACTATCCAAAAATTTGTCACCAGTGACACTCTGCCCGGCAGGAACATTTACTTTCTTTTTCCTGCCCCTCTTGACTTCATCAGTTTTTCCAAATCGTGTCTCTTTGAACATTGCTTTAACTGAATCATTTAAAACGTTCTCATTGAGAGGCCTATCTTGTTTTGGCAGCCTTTTGAGGACTTCATTTCTGTCTAGAGGTATCAGGCCTGTAGCTCGAAATCCTGCCCTTATATTTTCCTCCATCTTAACTTCGATCTTGTCTAATGTAGATCTCAGTAAGGTTGGAAACCTGTCTTTTCGTATTGGGCCTCGATTTTGCATCTTCCATTTCTTCAAAACCTCTCTCCATTTTTTCTTAAGTGGTCCAAAACAAGAGACATCGAGGGGTTGAGTCAAATGTGTGCTGTTAGGAGGCAATAGCACAAAGCGGATATCATTATTAGTGCAGGCTCTTATGACTGTTATTGAGATATGACTTGCTAAATTATCCCCTATTAACACCTTAGGTCCATCAAGGTTCTTAAAATAAGGAAGGGCTATTTTGACGAACCAATCTTCGAACAAGTGTTGATCGAACCACCCTGACTTGCTCCTATTATAGACAGCCTTCTCTGGTCCACCCTCTAGCCACGTATGCCACAGGTGTTCGGATTTGTATACTATGTATGGAGGAAGGAGACTCCCTGAACCGCTGCAGCTAAACATTACAGAAGTGGCACTTTTTGAGCTGTCGACAACTCTCTCCGCATGCCGGACGCCTCTACGCACTACTACTTTGCTTCTTCCAGGATCGTCAAGGAAATTAGTTTCGTCATAATTAACACAGTTTTCAGGCGGCACATTTGCTAAGGTGGTTTCTAAATTGTTGAAATATTCCTCGATCACATCTGGGGAAAGGACCCCGCACTTTTCTTATGGAAATTGGGTTTGGGTCAGATTTTTTTCAAAAAAATATATGTTGTAGAGCACGACTCCCTGAGTAATTGTTACCATTGCGCCAACTTTGTGGACCTCACCGTTTCTTACATATGGAGGGTTGAAGATGAGAGGGTGGTAAGGCACAGAGTTAAAACGAATGTGAAATCCGCTGTTTTCGCCATGGTCAACGCTGCATATTGTCAGAACAATAAGCAGGACATCTTTTGAAAGTCATTGAAGATCGTCATTCTTGTTATTTCTTGAGTATATTCAATGCTGTTTTAACACCTTCTGGGCTGTCGTTAATTTGGGTCAGATTTCTTTTATTTTTTATTATATGACACCTCAATGCATGTAGTCTCTCGATGATTTTTCAAAAGTTACTTCGCCCTTACCTCTTCGAAGGAGTAGGGTGCAAATTCTACATTTGCTACTATAGTTATTTATATCAAATGCACTATTTTTTGTAACAACGTAGGTCGTCTGTTAATGTGCTAAATTTTTTATATAGTCAAAAACTAATACGCTATAAGCATAGAACACGCTTCACTGAAAAAATAAGTAAATAAAGTCACAACAGGGTTGCCTCTGCACACCAGGGGAGATTTTGCGAGAAATCGCAAGATTGAAGAAAATCATATGAATTATCATGGCGAAATAGACACCGTCCTATTCCCTAATTTTCATAATATTTTGCTATTATTGATGCTTTGACTTCCTTATGACTGGAGTAATAGCAAAAATAATGCAGTGTAAACACAAAAATATTACCTTATGACTTTTCATTTGCAAAATCAATTGACAAATCATGTAGTGTAGACACACTTTAAGGGGCGAAGCGGATCACAAAAAATCGAATTTTTTTCTTCAAACTTCAAAAATAGTGCACTTTAATGACATTTTTGATAATGTTAAACTGACATTTCTATGCCATGGCGACGAAGTGTGTCTTTTTACTCCGGCGGCGGAAAAAAATTTTGTCTGCCGCCGGGGTAAAAATAAAATTTAACAAAGCAATACTTTCATTGCTTATTTCCTTCCTCATATAAAACATTCCCTAGCCTTTTAAAGAACAAGAAAGTCAATTTTATTTTTCATTTACAAACTTTAAGTTAAAAGTACAGTTGCTAATACAAGCATTTTGGAAATTAAAGCCACTGGATGTTAACGTTGAGCTCACATCGGCGCTTATCGAAGAATCTCTTCTCATTGAAGCTTCGGCTGCCGCATACAATGGAGCGTCCATTCTGCTGCTAACCGGGACGTTTGGAATTGGTGACAAAATTTTCATTGCAGTATCGTTTTTGTTTGTAAGAGATTCCTCAATGTAGCCTTCAGCAACATTGCTAGATCGCCAGCCACCATGCCGCTTTAAAGACGTGATGTCGCCTCCCCCATCTACAAGCAATGTAGCCGAAGTTCTTCTTAGGCAGTGCCCCGTATATTCATTTGGATTCGGCAATTTCAAATTGGGTACGGCGCCAATTTTGTGTATCCCCATCACTGATCGAGTGCACTTTCCATTCGCATATTTCAAGAAAAATCGTTGTTCGTCGAATCCATTTGGTCGCACAGAAGCATATTTTTTGAAAATGTTTATAAACATCTCTCCGACAATTGTAAATGGCTTATTCGTTTTACTATCAGGAATCTTGGTAACAGTTTCATATCCGGTCAATTATGTATTTCGCGTTATTATTAAAAACTTTATACTGAAATGCGCTTTTGAAGACATAAGGTGTACAAAACAACCGTCGGAAACATTTATTTTTACAAATAGAAAATTTAAGAAGAATTGACCAAAAACTACACCGTTACCGCCCCGGTAAAAATTTCAAATACGGTCAATTGTTATATTGCATCAATTTTTAAAATTTTGTCCTCAATTCCAATTTTAAAGGTATAAACTGCATAAAATAATTGTCGGAAACATAATTTTTACAAAACCATCAAAAAATAATGCAATAAATAAAGAAAGTTTATTAGAACAATAATTATATTAATATGTACAGTTTATGCACTCAATAATACCTACTAATACTTTAACAAATCTGCTACTAAACCACACTAATAATTCTGTTTTAAAAATTACGCAAGTGAAGGATATAACAACGCAACTTGAGAAAAAAATTGATGAACCCTATCTTGATCATATTTCATAAATTCTGCCAAATATCCCACAAAGTGAATTTCCTTGCGGCCATATCGAGGAATCCCTCCACGAACATCCCTCCATACACGCTCAACATTTTGTGTGTGTACAGTAGAATCATCAGGATCTACAAAATTGAGACTGTGGTTAATTTTCATATGTTGAAATCCCTCGTTGTTTAGACAGTCGTATGATTTCCAAAAGTCAGAAATTATAGTAGTTCCTGGCAGTATCCACTCCTTTATACAGTTCAGTAGTGTTTGCTGGTCTCTAGAAGGAACGGGAATCAAAAATATTTTCTTTGAACCACGTTCAAAACCACCAAAAACCCATTGACCTTCGATTCGCCTTCCCCTATGATATTTCCTTTTCCCGAACTTTGCCTCATCGATTTCAATAAATTTACCCGGCCCTCCCAATTTTTGTGAATTTTCCAAAGACCAGTAGACGCAAACTTCCCTGCAATACGACGACCAATCCACTACTGTTCTGTTGCTACCAGGGAACACCTTCCTTACAGAAAGCGTTTTTATTAACTAAACGTCGGTTCCCAAAGAGCGCCATCCCGTGGTACGATCTCGTACTAACTCCCCTCTCCCCACCTGCCCCTTACCCTCATTCCACTTTTAAATTTATTTCCCTGAATTAATATTGTTTATAAATAATGGAACATTTTTAAGATACAAGTATATTGAGCATTGAGCTTCAAAACGTAAATAAATATGTTGGTAACAACTTTTTCCTAAATAGACTTAACCTAAAAGTTACGACAAAATATAATTCAAAGTTTTTAGCATCAGTGAAATTAATGAAATAAAGTTCTTATTAAAAAGTGTTTGTGGTTTTGTTAAGTGCTCCGTAGCTAACAGAAATTTATTGCAATACCTATGTGGACAAGACTGGTGGAATAATAATTAGTGGGCAAAATCTTATCGAGTATCGGTGTGACACATTTATTCTATTTGAAATAAATTATTATTACAGTTGTCAATAAAGATTCTTAATGATAATAATACAATTTTTGATTTGTTATTTATACAGATAGTTATAACTAAACGAAGAGTGAGGGTAAAATTGTCACTTTAGAATTTCATCGTCTGGTTCCACCCCAGTTTCCACGATGTTTCTTGTATAGGGAAAACATTAATGCCTCGATTTCATTTGGATTTTCAGGCTCCTCCTTTCCGGTTATTATATTACTAAGAGTTTTCATGTAACTGAATACATAAATCCTTATAAATAATTTAAAAATATAAGACTGAAGCTCCTCTACATGAGAGCAGATCTCAAAATCCAAATCAATAATCGTTCTGACATAACTAGTTACTCTTTGGACAATACATAAACTGTTAAGAACAGACGGTATTAAAATTTTGAGAAGTGAATGCAACTTTATTAAACCTTTGATGAGTTTAACATTTACATACCTCAACCTTTTAATATCGTCGTATTCCCGGAGGGAAACCAGTTTGTGGTAAAAGGCATCTGGTTCCTGTCCTGAATGTTGTAAGTTACGTTGGCAAATTTCACAGCCATATTTCTCTGGAGAAACATTTTTAACCAGAAATCCAGCAACATAACTTACAACATTTGCATCAAAATAATTTATTTCAAAATTGTCTTCATGATGAGGGGGATTCCATCGATCAGGTACAGCAATACTAAATTGATTTTGATTCTCTGCGTTAAGAAAATCTCGCAATGAAACCAGAAGACTATCATTATCCTTTTCACAGTTGGACCCAGGGGAATGGTAGGAAGAAAACTGTCGTATGAGAAGAGATTTATAAAACGGAACAAATGCCTTGCTTGTTGGATTGGCATATCGCCCTCCATATTGTCTAACTTGACCAAAAAAATTCTCTAATGGATCCTGGTTAAACGCTCTTGAAGGAAAAGAATTAAAACCAAGCCCACGAAGAATTCTTTTGATATTTAGAAATCCATCTAAGGTGAGAATCCATCCAGACAAGCAGGGAGGTATGGCACGATCACTTTCATTTCGTTTTATAAATCTCATTTCCGAAAATAGATTTTTGCCCTGAATCCACAAATTGGAATGGGCAGTTTTGCTTCCTACTAAACCTCTTAATGGTTTACCTCTAGCATCGCCAAAACCCCCATTAACGCTATCAAATATATTATCCATAAATTTTATAATTATGGAGGTTTCTGAGGCGGCTTCGGGTAAAACCGTATCTTTTAGACTTGGGCTATGGGCCCCTGCAGCAAAATTCATGAAAGAAGCTACAGTTGAACTGAAAACTTGCGAGCACAGAGAAACTTTCATTTTTCTTATTTTGTTGGGGACAACATGTAAATCTGAAAGTTTCTTCATGCTACGCATACTACCTCGACTTTGGTCTATTTTATAAGCTTCCACAATATGCGACCAAGATGCCGTCATTTTCTTACCATCTTTACAAAAGGATAAATCTTTTTTAATTAAGTTGTTCCTAAAACTCTTCAAGAGGTGAGGTGGATCAAATAATGGAACAATACTATTACTTTCAATAACAATGATATTCAAGGTGCAATGCTGGTAAAGTGAACATTTTGGACAATAACCGATAAGATTTTGCTCCACTTTTCCACATCGCAATAAAATCCGTTTTCTCTTCAAAAGTAAAATTTCGACCCTTAGGTTTCTTGTTAATATTTCGAATCTGACTTTCAAAGAAGCGTCTCTGGATTGGTGTCATCTCTTCTGCAAACTGGCGAAAACTTTTTTCTTTTGACAATTTTTTGGCCTCCGCTATCCACTTCTGTTTAGATGCCTTCTCCCTCGAGAGACGCATTACCCGTTTTTGCAAGCGTCTGGCTTCCTTCCAAATAGAGGACTCCCTTTCTGTTAATGGCACTGGTGTCCTCTTGATCCCAGTGCGGCTAAGCAAGGACTGTCCTGAAAAACAATTTTTGATTCAGTTACTCAACTAATTACAATCACGGGGTTCGCGAATTTTGTAGCAGATCTTTATAGTTTACAGAAACTTTTTAACTTATTTTTACGTAAGCAATCAATAGTAAAAATTACTCTGCAAGAACACCCTTGTTTATTTATAGAGGTTGACTTACTTTCAGTTTTCATGGAAGGCTTTTTTTTAGTTTTATCTACTGCAAATGATGTGGAAGTAACAGGTTCGGGGGCAGATGACGTAGAAGCCACAGTAAGCTCGGGGGCAAATGACGTAGATGCCACTGGTTCGAGAGGGTCAAATGATGTAGTTGATGACGAAATGGTAGCTGTTTCCAGAGTCATTGCTTCATCCACTAAGGGTAACGCCAAAGTCGTGGACTGCACTGCTAACAAACAAATAAAATAATTTATTTGTTAAAATGTGTTTAGAGAGAAAGAAATTAGCTTCATAGTTATCTACTCTCAGAAACACTTCTATATATACCTTCTTTGCTAATGTTGGGGAATAAACCTCGTTTAGAAAACAATCTCACATCCCTTGGCGTTGATGCCACCCCTGTTGCCGCGTGCGTGACATCTGTAGGTACATGAAGAACGAAAAATTTGTTATTTTATTATGAAATGTGATTTTATCAGAAATGTAGTAATTTAGGTACATACCTTGGGTGCTGGGTGTCACCTTTCTCGGAGTAGCATCCATATCAAATTCCACTGACAATGCCTTGCTTGGGGTTCCTACATTAGGCAATGGGAGGGCCACTGGACTGCTGCCAACACATTCTGATGATAAATCTATGGATCTAGATCCAGCAGCTCCAGTCCCGTTTCCTAAACCTGCAAGCAGATTGAATTACTTAAATATTATTAGTTAAGGGCCACCAAGTACTTTTTACACACCCATACTTAATGAAATTATGTCTAGATATACTATTTATTGTCACTTACCATCACCATGTAAATTCTGGGTTGGTATGGCTGTTTTCTTTAATTTAGTATGGGCACCCATCACGTACAGGTCTTCTACACGAAAATGACGAACGCAGATGAAGCTCTTTTTGAATATTTCTTCATTCGTCATTGTTTTGTGCCTTGGATTTGCAGCCGCCTTTTTCCATTCCAAAAACTGCTCCAAATGACTTTTTGGATTTGGAAACATGAAAGAGGGTGCAACCTTTTCATGGCAAATGGTACATGAATGGGTACCCTTTGAAGCTGATGCCTTTTGCATGGCCATTGTTCTTTCAAAATAGAATCTGTAAAAATAATGTGGTGAGAAACGGAAATAATCTATTATTTCCTATTGATAAACCTAATAAAAATAGGTATACCTAGGTATCAGAAACTTACCTTTTATGATGAAAACAGTAGTGTCGATTCAACATAGGAACTTAAGTAAGTAAGTACTAACTAATAATCGCACACTTTGTCTTTGTGGTCCTTACACGATAAGTTCAATAACATTAATTTTAATAACTAGGTACTGTAATCACTAAACAACAACTAATATAAACAAATATCTTATTGAAACGGGAAACATGGAAATATCACTGTGGAACAGCCTAAGACGCAAATGGAAATGACCCTCAATGGTATTCTGAATGTTTTTAAACTCGGACAATACAAATTAGGGGGGTTGTAAAATCATAAAACTGGTAACAACACTAATAACAATCCGAAACTTTTTGAATTAAAGCAGACACGACTACGCAGCACGTGATGTTGGAAGGTTTAAAGAGGCAGATCACGTGATCGTGAAACGAAATGAGAACCAGTGCCGGGTAAAGAAATTATCATTTTATTTTGATCTCAAAAAGCTATTATTTGGAGCATGTTGTGCTTCACATTAATTGCAATACTTGTCATCACCTCAACGAAAAATAGAGACATCTTTTTGAGGCAAAATACCTAATTGTTTCAAAGTTCATTTGTACTCTTTAGGTACGCTCATGTTAGTGTCAAAGCAAGCTCAAGGCATCGTTACAGTAATCTGTAACAATGATAGGTATGGTGGCGCCATCCCTAGTTACGATCCCGCGTTTAGCGAAACTACTTGCTCGGCTTCGGTCGGCTAGCCCTGGTTGCTACATTTCAGCTCTCTAGAAATGAACTTCTGCCGAGGCCACCCCACCAGACACCACAAAACAGAAAAGTAACATATATTTTCCAACGATAACTTGCTATTTTCAAACCAGGTCTTATTTCTAGCAGAACGTTTAAAGTTACATTTCACTTTTCTTGCTTTTTTCTTCTGCGCCTGTTTGTAAGTCGTCTTAGAACACCGATAAACAAAACTGTTGATATTCAAATCCGCGCGTCCCCCACATTTTTCACAAGTAATATCTGCAGCAATTAAACCATGTTCTTGTAGAAAATCCATAAATCTTTTTCTTTTCACGGATAAAATAACAAATTCTCGTATTGTAAGATCACAACCCCCACACAAAGGCATACTGCTAAATACAACAAACTAGATAATAACAATGCGAAATATGTCACTTAGAAACACCATAGCACCCTAAGACTCGATTTTTCTTTCTCACTGGCGGACAGTTAAATTACCATATTAGTAAATGTTTACTTTAGCCACTTCTTACTTACGAAGATAAAACTCATGTAGGTTTAATCTTTGTAACTTTCTTATTGCGTTACTGTACGAATTACTTTTAGGAAACTTTTTGTTCATTAATTATTTAAATTGTTTTTGCCGATCAAAAACAAACCTATCCTATCATAACCTAATTTAAATTGAGCAAACATGACAAATAATGATCTAATTTATCTTAGCCAAACATAACTTAACCTTATGACATGGCGCAGGGCCCCTACGCAAGAAATGGAGCATGAGGCCCCTGTGCAAGAAATAAAGCATGAGGCCCCTGCGCAAGAAATGGAGCATGGGGCCCCTGTGCAAGAAATGAAGCATGAGGCCCCTGCGCAAAAAATGGAGCCTGAGGCCCCTGCGCAAAAAATGGAGCATGAGGCCCCTGCGCAATAAATGGAGCATGAGGCCCCTGCGCAAGTAATAGAGCATGAGGCCCCTGCGCAAGAAATGGAGCATGAGGCCCCTGCGCAAGAAATGGAGCATGAGGCCCCTGCGCAAGAAATGAAGCATGAGGCCCCTGCGCAAAAAATGGAGCATGAGGCCCCTGTGCAAGAAATGAAGCATGAGGCCCCTGTGCAAGAAATGGAGCATGAGGCCCCTGCGCAAAAAATGGAGCATGAGGCCCCTGTGCAAGAAATGAAGCATGAGGCCCCTGCACAAGAAATGGAGCATGAGGCCCCTGTGCAAGAAATGAAGCATGAGGCCCCTGCGCAAGAAATGGAGCATGAGGCCCCTGCGCAAAAAATGGAGCATGAGGCCCCTGCGCAAGTAATAGAGCATGAGGCCCCTGCGCAAGAAATGGAGCATGAGGCCCCTGCGCAAGAAATGGAGCATGAGGCCCCTGCGCAAGAAATGGAGCATGAGGCCCCTGTGCAAGAAATGAAGCATGAGGCCCCTGCGCAAGAAATGAAGCATAAGGCCCCAGCGCAAAAAATTGAGCATGAGGCCCCTGCGCAATAAATGGAGCATGAGGCCCCTGCGCAAGTAATGGAGCATGAGGCCCCTGCGCAAGAAATAGAGCATGAGGCCCCTGCGCAAAAAATGGAGCATGAGGCCCCTGCGCAATAAATGGAGCATGAGGCCCCTGCGCAAGTAATGGAGCATGAGGCCCCTGCGCTAGAAATGGAGCATTAGGCCTCTACGCAAGAATAAACAATAGTAAAAAGAAAAATCTCTAAACAAATAAATTTTATTTTCCACAAAATTTTCTAATTATGTCTTTCCGACACTATTTTTCGAATACTAGACTCATAATAAACATATTCCGTTAAAAACAACTTAAAAATATAGTGAAAATAACAGTTGACCGGATATGAAACAATTACCGGAATCTTTATGAGAAGTAAGGATCCTAAGTTTTCTATATCGTCAATCTTCATTTTAACCATTTCATTTCGACATGCCCCGGATATGCCAATTAGCAGAACAATCTGAATAAAACAATTATTATGGAATTTTATAATACAGGTAGGTAGGTATACTCAAACCTTCATTCCCAAATACTGTTTATCGTCAGCTTCACACAGAAATTTTTCGAACTGCGCCTTCGTGAAAACTTTTGATTTTTTCGGGATATAGCCTACGCTTTGCTTCTTTAAAAACGCACGCAGTTTCACGTATTTATTAATATCCAATCCGTTTTTGATATTCAGCATTGATTTGATCATGGAATAGTGTGACCACATTGTAGAGCACTTCATCTTCATTTCCTTGGCCAGTTCCAAAAAATATGCCAACAGGACATTTTCGGAGTAATTAGTGACGTTTTTCTTCTCAGTCCACTTTATGAATCTTCGGTAAGCTGCCTCGTAAATGCTGCTCGATTTCGTCGGCACTAAATCATCTACGGGCGGCTTCAGCTACCTCCGGTGGCGTACATTGCATAAATTCATCAAATGTCAACTCCGACATAATAAAATCTATAAAGAACAACATCGTTTCAAACAAGAAAACTACTGGAAGTAAGAATACTTACAAATTGCCAGCAAATTTAAGAAATATGAACAATTTTTCAAACTTCAGGGGCAATTTTGTTTATAACATTGAAAGTTTGAAACCATGGTAACCGCATCCCAGGGCAAACTACTCTTATAGATTTTCGAAATAATTCAATCAAAAAATTAACTTTTCATGAATTTCATGCGTTTGAAGAAAAAATAGCATATGCTATTCGGAGTAAAAATGTCTTTGTGTGGCGCAGCTGGATTTGTCTGCCTCGCTGCGCTCGTCAGACAAACATCCAGCTTTGCCACACAAAGTATCATTTTTACTCCTAATAACATAATATACTATTTTTTTTATTTAAACCCACTATCCCTATCTTTGACCGGTTTTCAACTTTGAACGTCAATAAAACAATAACCGAAAATCACAAATATATTCTTTTGTGATTTTCTGCAACTGGGGGGCTATGCATAGTCCTTTAGAACAGATTAAGACTTTTACATTTGCGAACATTTACTCGGATTTAAAAAAAAAATTGAGGTGGTCAATGTTTAGTTATGACAGAAGTTCCTAACTTTGCCCACCCCTCCAAAATGCAGGTTAGAGCAATGTTACGTCGCCGGTTTTTAACTTTGACCGGTAAAAATGAAAAAAATTACATGTAAACCTTTTTACACGATCAAAAACGGTAAATTTAAACAAAAGATATGGAATTAAAGAGTAGAAAATTTATTATTATAAAGATATTAGGTAACAAAGATAATTCTTACAGCATGTATCCAGAAATAATAAAGATGTACGAAAAACGATAGGTATAGGTAACTTTAAAAAAGTATCTAGTACCTAGGTGAAAATGCCATCTACGCAGGTACTTACAACAAACGGGCACCAAAATGGTGCCGCCCACGCATAATGTTTGGTTCTTTAAACTTGTATTTTATTTGATGAAATTTTACATCCATCAACTTGAGGAAATACAGATTTTTTTATATTTTCACAAATCCGTGATAAAAGTTCTCTGCATCCAGAATAAAGCCTCATACACATGCATACGAAATTCGTATGTTTTATGCGAAATTCGTATATTCGTATAAAATTGGTTGCATTAGCATACACACAAATTCGGATACGATAATTGAACGGTGATAGGAAGAGTTAAAAAAAGATAGAGAGATATTTTAGTGGATTTGATTTTAGTGAGTTGTTATTCATTGCGAAGTGTCAATCTATAATCAATCAAAGCTAACCCCAAAAATATATGTTTTGTAATTATTGTAATAACTCAAATAATTATTATTTATGGAGGTATTACTGTATTTTATATCTCATTCACCTAGTGGACAGATGTCATAATAATAAACCTTATAAACGTCGAGGTCGAGTTGAAAGAAAAAGAAGAACTTGTTGGGTCAGAGATATTTTTTTAAATAGAAAAGCGCAAGGTGACTACCATAATTTAATCCAAGAAATGAGACTAGGTGACCCTCTTAAATTTTTTAATTATTTACGAATGACGCCTCAACAATTTGATTATATTGTGCACAAGGTGGAACCCAAAATAAATAAAATCTATCATACGAGAACCAATCTCTCCTGCCGAAAAAATGGCTTTGACTTTAAGGTAAGTGCCGTCAACCGGGGATATATCGGACGATATTTTCAATTATCTGCCTGTATTTCTTTTGTTAAACGAAATTAAAGCTAACTAATGCAATCTCTAGTAAGAAGTTAACCTAGTAAACACATTTACATAAATAAATATTTTAAAAGTTGTCACGGTTACTATAATTTTTTTTTTTAATTGCGTCCGATATAACCCGGGGTTTGGGGTAATATCGGACGACTCAACTTTTACATTGGAAAAGTACCTTTTAAGCCTGCTATTCGGTATAGGTTTGGTCAGAAACCTTTATCGGACATTTTACACGAAAAAAAAAATTTTTTTTTGGCCGTGCAGGGTACAGGGTGATGTAGTAAAATCGATATAATAGAAATAAACGTCTTTATTCATCCATATTAACAATATTTTCAGGTGGAACCCCCTGGACTGTCTCGTTCAAGTGCTCAAAATATTCTTTAATCATATCTTCTGTGATGTCAGCTTTCACTCGTTTAATATTTTCACAATTACGGAGTGATAACTCCTTGTGTCGCCCCATAAAGTGTTCAATCCAGTCATCACCAGGTCTATTATTGTCGAAACATTGTATATTTACGCCCTTACTGTTTAAATAATGGCCGAAGTCCTTGATTGCTTGCTTGTCAAAAGGATATCCGAATTTTCCTGCAGTAGTCATGGCATCTACTATCCAACGCTCTTCAGTCACAGACAAAATTGGGGGCCTCCCGAGTGTGTCAGAATGCTGACCTCTGTAAATATCGTAAAGGGTGCTTTTTGGTACCCCGTACATTTCTGCTGCCTGTTTGAATGAATAGTGGTTGTCCACCACTGCCAACAATGTTCTGTTAATTTCGATTTTTTGCGAAAAGGAAAGAGGCAAAATAAACTTTGAGGTTATGGGGGTCTTAATAAGACTGAAAACAAATATTAATCCAATTGCACCACATAGCTATCACGCACAGGGTTCACAGGCCAGAGGACACTATTTGGCTGTCTCAATTTTAGCGAAAAAAGTGACTCTAATAATTAATTTTTTGTGAGCTTACCTTGATTTTCCGATCGAGCGCGAAACACATGGACGATTGGTAGCTCATCTGTCAATCTAGGGATATTTCTGTTTAGTAACCGAACTGTCACCCAACAGCTTTAGCGCGCGCAAATTGAAATATAACCATATCGTCCGATATTACCCTTGCGATCCGATATATCCCCGGTTGACGGTGCTCTTATTGTAGCAGAGTTTCTTGAAACCAATATTTTTTAGGTATCTAGCATCAGGTGATAGCATGGTATCAATTTCATATGCATTTCGAGTCGGAGTGAGCACTGTTTCAAATATTATTAATGAATGTTGCAAAGCAATATGGGAAGTATTAAAAGA
This sequence comes from Pycnomerus fuliginosus, assembly GCA_963924575.1. NCBI lineage: Eukaryota > Metazoa > Arthropoda > Insecta > Coleoptera > Zopheridae > Pycnomerus > Pycnomerus fuliginosus. The sequence continues at coordinate 9,545,317 of OZ004625.1, read as the reverse complement.
TGAAGTATTACAATTTCCAGAGCAACAGGATTGGCTTGCAACTGCAGGAGGGTTTAACAAATATTGGCAACTGCCAAACTGCATTGATGGGAAACATGTTGTTATACAGGTAGGTAATAAAAAGTTAATCAGAAACAAGGATTCATTTATTTTATTATAAGGCACCTCCCAATGGTGGTTCAGAGTTCTACAATTACAAAAATAGTCACAGCATAGTTTTGATGGCTGTCTGTGATTTCCAATATAGATTTGTGTTGGTTGATATTGGAGCTAAAGGGAGACAGAGCGATGGAGGAATATTTCGGAATTCATCCATGGGCAGAAAATTTTTCCAGGGAGAATTGAATTTTCCGCCTGATATTCCCATAGAAGATTATGGAGAATCTATGCCTTTCTACATAGTTGGGGATGAAGCATTCCCTTTGACTCGAAATTTAATGCGACCCTTTCCTGGACATCATTTGGCTCAACACAAAAGGATATTCAATTATCGGTAAGCAAATATAAGTATAAAGTACCTTCTTAGAGGTTTTTGGTTTTATGTTTTGATAATTAATTCTAAATTTTGTAAAATTTCAGTCTTAGTCGAGGCAGAAGGGTAATTGAAAACACATTTGGGATCTTAGCTTCAAGATGGCGAATCTTTCGAAAACCCATTATAGCATCACTAACAACATGTGAAAATATAATTAAAGCAAGCATCTGTTTACATAATTTTCTTATGAGAAATGACCGACAGTTATATTGTCCAAATAATTATGTAGCCCAAGAGGACAGAGAAGGTAATATTACACAAGGCCTTTGGAGACAAGATGGAACAGTAGCAAACTTTTTACCTGTGAATCGAATGGGTACTAATAATCGAACTCAAAATGCAGCTGAAGTAAGGGATAGCCTCGCTGCATATTTTGTAACAGAAGGTTCTATTGATTTTCAATGCGATAAGTAGTAGGTCCTCACAAAATACTTGTAATTTTTGAATTTATTTTTAAAAAATATTAAACATGGTTACAATTTATAATTTGTGTTTTTCTTACATACCTACTTTACAGGTTCAACAATGACAATGCTTAAGGAAAAGCTAAGAATTACTTTATTTCATATGTTTCTTTGTACATTAACTGTAACAATTTCACTTCAATTCGGGCTTTTTTCTCAGGAGGTAGTTGATCCAGCATTTCAGAAACTCTCTGACATATTGGGTTTATCTGATTAGAAGAGCAAATGGGTGGGGGTGCTGGTATATGCTTAATTGCCTCTATAATAGAGTCCCCAACACTTTTGCTACAATTTGTTTGTCTGCTCTTAAGTTTGCTTGCATCAGATTGTGTAGAAGATGAGGACGAACTTTCCAGGCACTCGGGTGATCCACTGGGACTCTCAACATTACTTACTGTGCTTCTTGGTTTTACTAAATCAGATAAGAATTTCATGCTCTCAAAATGTTTCCATCCTTTTTTCTTCTTCTTTTGCCCTGATCCGCTTGGGGTATAAGTTTCAAGTTCTCCTTTTGTCCGGATGTATGTATCACGAAGATTTCTCCACTTTTTTTGTAAATCTTCTATAGTGTACTTGCCATCAAAGAAGTCGAAAACTTCTTTCCAGGCACAGTCTTTGAGAGTTTGATGACGAATGGTAACTTGCTGTTCCACAAAACAGGTTTTGATTCTACACATGTAATCAGCAGTTCCTCAAAAGAAACAACAGGTTCAGGGGTTGTTGAGGAATGTAAAGAATCACTTTGTAGTTTTTTTGAGTTGCCATCATGCACAAACATCAGTTCTTCTGGCTCTTCATTTTCATTACCTTGCACAATACATTCAAAGTGGCAACAAAGATCGTTAACCTTAAAAGATCTACTACAATCTTCACAATAAATCTAAAATTGATTGTTTTTATTGATAATAATAGTGTAAACTAAAATGAAATTACCTCCGTATTTTCGTCCATCTCTGCCATCGCCAAAATACTTATAAAGTTAGGTTAATTAGGGTCTCTAAAACGTCACTAACGTCAACCTAAACGGAAATTCGCAAAAAAGTTAAAATGATTTTAACTTTTCTCCGACGTCGGATGAAGTTAGAGGTTTCCCGCTACGAATATTTTCAAATGATTTTTGACATATTGTCCGAATTTCGGATGCATGTGTATGAGGCTTACATGGATGTATTATAGTGGGGGATACAGTCACAGCAATAGAAGTCGGGAGACCAGATATCAACGACGTTCACATTTATACTCCTCTTTTTTCAAGTTATGGAATCTCTATAAATCCATCTCTCTTTCGAGGCCGAAAGCCATTCACCCAATAGAAAGACGGCAGTTTCGCGCAAAATTCAAAATAGTGCATGAGCGCACATTTTAAACGCAGTGAACTAATTCTCGTTATTTTATTAACTTATGAACAAGAGGAAACTAGAAAGCAATAAAACAACATGTGGTACAACGTTTAAAAATGTATTTCTTTAAATAAGTGGATTACAAATGAATTTAATATGATGTAATAATACAATAATAGGTTGACTATTCGTTATTGAATAAAATTAATTTAGTAAAATTTCTCCTAATTTTTTTTTCTTTGATGCTTAATAGCCTACACTCATGATTAATTCTAAGATTAACGTAAACATTACATATGTGCTTTATTAGCTGCACTCTATGATTGTCTATAACCTCATCTTGGAATAAATGTGCCAACATTGCAGTACTTCCAAATTCATTGGTACAATTTCGGAGAGTTTTAATCACAACAAAATTAGAGGCAGATTTTTTTTTTTCAATAACTCGGCTTTAAAGCATCGAATATTTTTTTCGGCTAGATTGCAAATTTTTATTACATCAGGGCTGGCCATTTTTAAACCCCCTTTATTTTTAATTTGCAGTAAGAAAGAGTTGGATCGTTCACATGTTAATTCGTTAAGGCAAATTTGACATTTTACAATTTTTGCCACTTTTTTGGCAACAAATCCTGCTATGTATTCCACCACATTTTCGACGTAATAGTAGAAAAATAGTCATGGTCCTCGCTAATGATTACTTCTTGTAAACCTGCAGAGAAACCTGTTTGATCTTCAAATTTTGACTTTTTATTTATGCCGCTGCTTACAAAAAGAATGGCAGCTACATCAGATATGGCACAATTTCCATTTCTTGAAGGTGATATCTGATTATGAATTATCAACCTTCGGTAGGCGGATCGAAACTGGTAAGCAGATGGATTATTGTTGCAACCGCCCCTGCTTCTTATCGCGCCAAAAAAGGTTTCCAGATGGTCTTGACTGATCTTAAAAGTTACCTCAAATTTCGGATTTACCCATTTGAAGCCATCCTGAGCAACTTTTCCTTATAAAATTTTTCGATAAAAAAATGCCTAATATGATTTCGTCATTTTTGGCCTCTTTATTAAATCGCAGTAGGCTGGGATTTCGGTCTATAAAAAAAGTGAAGTATCAGGCAGGTGCAGATTTTGGAGCTCTACATGCAGAATGCAGAACATGAAGAATTTAGTTGATGCTGAGTTATTGATACTTTTTTGGAAGTTTAATGTTTTGTTATTTGTAAGTGAGAATATTCTGCAATGATTCGGTTAAAATTAACCGAAATATTTGGGTGGTTCCAGTTAAAATGAGACACACTGTAGCAGGTGTAAAGTGTAAAGTATGGAATAAAATTCCTTAAATTTTTGTCCTTGATTTGTGGCAAAAATCCTCGGACAGGTCAATTTTATTTTTGTAATACGGACTTGATGGAGGGGACAGTTATTTTCTCACACTTTCGGTTTAACCGGAAATGGCCTTAACTTAGTTTTCTCAAATGGAATGACACTTTTTTCTCAATGGATTCGGAATCTGAGAATTTTTTAAAGTTAGAAATATGTATTTACCGGAAGTACAGCCACGGCCACCCCAGATTTTCAAAAACATCGAAGAAATCGGTCAAAAACCAAGATTTTTGAAAATCACAAGTACCTACACGTCAACCTTATTTTTTTGTTACAAATTCAACTGCTCGATTACTTTTTTTAAAAATTCTTTTTGCTATTTTGGCAGATTGTGAAAAATGAGAAAAATTGAAAAAGCAAAGACAAATAAAAGGAAATGAAATTGAAGACATTTTCCTAATCGCCCCATTAAGCATAAATAATAAGTATTAGCAAAATAATCCAACGGTAATGATTTTTGATATAAAAATTGAAAACCGAGTTGAGCAAGCAGCATCTACTTTCGTGCAAATGCCTCGATCCGCCTACTGGAATTATCATGCGATGCTGACGGTCGTACGAAAAGTTCCACATCGCCCGAGATTCGAATGGTACGGATCTCGAGAATACCAAAGTTGGAGGTTCGTGCGCAAACCGCATCACTTTCGCACGAAACGAGATCCGCCGAAGTCGGGGATAGGGCCCCAGTATGCCTGCTTCCCCCAATATAAAACTTCCTTGAAGGCTTGTCTATTTTTACGTGTGGTGGTAAATTAGGGATTTCATTTGCCCATGTTGGCAGTTTGGTGCTTTTGTTGGCAACATTGCGCGATGACGTCAGGCTCACGCAGCTATGAGTGCAGGACGCGCGCATGGCCTGGCACACGTGATGCTTCGTTGTCGCCAGCTTGATGTGATGTGCGGTGGTGGCGTCCGACGCCATTAAAAATTTCTCAGTTTTCCCTTTATTCCTGTGTTTTCATGGTATTTCATCAGTTTTTACCAGCAAACAGGTAAATTTATAAATCTATTATCTTCTTTGCAATAAAGATTGAACGTGTAATTAGTAATATCGCAGTGCGAGCGATTTTAATTTCGCTGGGGAAAATGGCCTCCTTCGGGATTTATCTTTATTTAATTTGCAGTAAATTGGAATGAAATCTTCAAAAATTCGTGATGTAATTGATGTCGACGAGGAGAATCAAGAAAACCGACCGTAGTGCTAATTAAAAATTGAATCTTAGGACGCTACAATAATAAATTAGTCGACTACCTATGGAGGGTTTTTTCTAAAACGATTTTCAATATTTAGTGAGTATCTATTAAGGTTTTATTGCAATTATTTATAATAGGTATTTCAGGACGGTGCAGAGCGTTTGGAGTTCCTGACTTTTCCTTTAAATATGGGAAGCATCTCGAAGGCGAAAAGGATTCGGAGTGAAAAGAATTTATGTTGGGGGGGGTAAGTTAATGCATTCTTTATTTCTTACATACCATGTGCCAACGAACCCATGTAACAAACACCCCTTTATTTATTTATTTTTTGGAATATTAACTTGATAGGCTAAGACCGAATCTTCGGCCCAGTCGAAAATGATCGAATTATTTTTAAAGAATTATTTTTTACGCGACCAGAAGGGTGCTAAAGTACTGTTCAAAGCCAAACTCAACAATACAGGGTGTCCCATCACTAAAGTCCTCACAATTGTTCTTAATACAGGGTGACCGGAAATTAGAGATCTTAAGGGCGTATTCTACGATGAAAAAAACGAAGAAAACTTTTAATGAACATTCCTAGGTCGAAAATGGCCCCTTAAATGGGAGACTTTGAAAGTTTTTTTCTAAATTTTTTCAAAACACCGTGAAATTGGATTTCTTTAGTAGTTCTTTGATGCTCAATTCATTACCGTGGAGAAAATTCTAAAGCTTCGATCATAAGCGTCCCGTACAGGGGGATTTAGGACTAACTTCGCTTAAACATTTTTGTAAATAGTTTTTTCTCAAATCGTGACTCCAGAATCTGAATATCTGAAGTTTTTTGCGTAAAAATGGTACTCTTATTTGAAAATCGCTAGGACGCACCGTTTTCGAATAAATTGACCTTAGTCGCCATCAACTAGAACAATTAAAACACGCTTGTAAAAAGCCGATGAGGCGAATATAAATATCAATTTAACAAAGCAATAATACAACTGTAAACAGCGTTTTACATTCTGAACTACATTAAATTTGTTTTCAGGTCTTTATGAAGATTGTGAACGTATCTGTTTGGCGCCTTGAGTGACTTGATTTTCCACAGGAACTTCATGGTAGAAGCGGGGTAAGTGATAGTGATAGTATAATTTATGTACGGGCCTCTCAATGTTTGTTTTCCCTGTGTGACAACCTGCAATGCCACTATTCGGTAATGTCAACATTATTTGTAGACTCACAAAATTTTTACCCACCATAAAATTTTACAACATAATTATCGAGTTGATTGAGACATTCTTGATTAAGGTTTATTTAAAATTAACGAACTATCTACGAATGGTAACAATTTACGAATCTCCGTTGGATAATAATACTTCCCCTTTTATATTAGTTTTACCAATACAATTTATATAAACGTTGAGAAAGGCGATGGTCTATTTTACACAAAGTGGCGTATGTTTTAAACCGAAGAAAAAGATTATGTACAAAATCAAACTTGGAGTATAAACTTATGAAGAATTTTTATATTTATTTTCAATTTTCAGTATAAAATTTATAGAGGAACACCTCGAGGAACACTAATTTTCCGCCTTTTTCGATGCCTAATTTATTCCGTAATTTTGAATGCACCAATCCAAAAAATACGTTTTTGACTTCGTAGACATCCTTTTGTGAAACCCACCACTGTAGAGGTGTTACTTTGGATAAAATTTCCTCTGAAAACATAATAGGTATAGTCTGCTATAACGGTTTTAAAAGCAATAAATAAAAATCAAAAAAATCGCGATTTTTTAAAATAAATCAATGATTTTTGATTTTTTTTTAAAAATCGTGATTTTTTCCAACCCTGGTGCGGCTATTCAGGGCTGATGCGTATACAGTGTGTCTCATTTTAACTGGAACCACCCAAATATTTCGGTCAATTTTAACCGAATCAATGCGTTCTTTTTTTCTGCATGTAGAGCTCCGCAATATTTTTGCAACATAACGGGTGATGTGAAATAAAAAAACAATGGAAGCGGCGCATATGTTTGCTGTTTGTGGCACTTTGCCACATATGCGAGCGTATACCTGGAGTTTTTCGTACTGTCCGAATGTTCCCGCAGGTGCAGTCAATTCAGAACACGAAACAACAAGTAATCAAGCTAAATATACAATAATGCAAAATCAAAAACATATATCCAACTGATGTATAAGTAAAACTAAGAAAAGATAATAATAATAAAATGAAATAAAATAAGATAAGCATAAATACGCCCTAAAGACCAAACGTGAATAATACACACAATTTTAATCAACAACTGGGAACACTATGTTCCTACCATCATACGTAGCCCTTCCGACGGCTGAACTTCTTCCTCTTCCTACATTCCTAAACATAACTTTTCCGTCTTTTTTCGTAATTCTATAGCAATTGTTGACAACTTCGTTCTGTTCAGTTACGTCATAAAGATAGTTTTTTATCGTACCCTTTATTTGCCATTGAAATTGTTAAGAAAAACGAAAATCTTACACTATTTTAGTAATTTCAACTTTTTCTTTGATTGTTAAGTTTTATCCATCCATAGCCGATAGCAAATGTCAAATCAATTCATTTCAATAATTTTTTTATTTCACAGCACCCATTATGTTACAAAAATATTGAACTTTTCGTTATTTGTTTTTTATTTTTATTAAATCGCAGTAGGCTGGGATTTTGGTCTATAAAAAAAGTGAAGTATCACGCAGGTGCAGATTTTGGAGAATGCAGAAAAAAAGAACGCATTGATTCGGTTAAAATTAACCGAAATATTTGGGTGGTTCCAGTTAAAATGAGACACACTGTATGTACGTTCAGAGCAGCCAGAACACCTAGCGTATACAGGGTGTACCATTTAAAAGGAAGCACACTGAATAACTCCTGGAATAGTGATTTGAGGGAAGAACGCTGAAACCGGTGAATTTTTGTTTGGAGGGGGACATTTAAATCCATGCTTGGCGAAAATTTCCAACGCACCCCCCATCCTCGACCAACCACCTTTTCAAAATTTTAAATGGCAGTACTCCACTTGTGATACATCATTTGAAAGCTAATTAGCGGGTGGCTAGCCTAGAAATCCTTGAAGTTTAGGCTGTAACTTTTGAACGAATTGATGTATTAAAAAAAATCTTGCATCAATTTACAGAGATTTCGAAACCCTTTCAAAAGTAGTTCAAAATTCGACCGTAGAGAGCATGTTGTTTCCTCGTTAGAAAAGCTTATCCATGTATGCCAAAATTTTCAATTTTTCTCAATATTATGAATTTGATTGGAAATGTGACCTAAAAAGTGAAAATTCCTAATTTCGGTTACCCAGATACTGTACGTGAGGTGTCCCAAATTCGGATATCCGACATTAGGCAACCGTGTTTTTTTTTTCATTTTATGAATTTGTTTAGCACTCCGGCACTAACATTTGCTCCTTTTGATCCCCTAGCCAAAGATTAGGTGCTGCGTTTGGAACGATATGCGCATGCGCGGGCGAATAACCATCCACTGTGTAGCTGATATTTCTTCGAGGCAACAAGGGCAGACGAATTTTCCCTCCTGTTCTTTCATCGTACGATGCAGAAATTTGCAGGCTCCCCCAAATCGGCAATTTCCTGTCATTTTGTAATTTCTACAAATATTGGTCATCTGGAGGGTTCGGAGCAGCTCAAACCGCATATCATGGCTTCTTATGCGTTGCAGCTTGTACAGCTTAGAAACATGAAGATGCCCACCCAGAGCTAAATATTTACCTGGTCGCATGGACCAGGCCACGACAGAGACCGTGCAGAAGTTAGTTACCCCTACCTAACTGCTATTCGAATGCTAGGCGACCAACTAAATATTCAGCTCTGGGTGGGCATGTTCATATTTCTAAGCTGTACGATTCCTCCTCTTGTACAGATACGTGCAGGTAGTTGCATTTTTCACTTTTTCTGCAATAGTTCGATTGGTAGGACTTACCAGTAGCAGTTAATTGGCCGTGTTTACATTTTCAATTTAATAAAAATTCCAAAGATTAAGTGCTGCGTTTGGAACGCTATGCATGCGCGGGCGAATAACCATCCACTGTGTAGCTGATATTTCTTCGAGGCAACAAGGGCAGACGAATTTTCCCTCCTCCTGTTCTTTCATCGTACGATGCAGAAATTTATAGGCTCCCCTAAATCGGCAATTTCCTGTCATTCTGTAATTTCTACAAATATTGGTTACCTGGAGGGTTCGAAGCAGCTCAAACCGCATCATTGCTTCTTATGCGGTGCAGTTTGTACGATTCCTCCTCTTGTACAGATACGTGCAGGTACAAAAAAAAGTTGTATTTTTCACTTTCTGCAATAGTTCGATTGGTACGACTTAACAGTAGCAGTTAATTGGCCGTGTCTACGTTTTCAATTTAATAGAAATTCCAAACGTTAATTTGTTTGGAAGTATTTGACTAGACAAGTGTACTTTGTGGATGAATACATACCACTACAGGCCGTCTTTTGATAATTCTGGGTCCGCCTTCAACCCTCATTGGTTGGTTGGTGGTTTTTAGGGGGTTGACGTAGTTTCAGACTGTTCTTCTATTGACTGTTGTTTGGATCAAGTTTTCGAGCACATGTATTGTTGATCGAACGAGCCACTCTTTGTAAGTTTAATTGATATGCGCACAGCATACTTTCAGCAAATCTCCCTCGGTGGAGTTTGACGTGTTCTGAAAACCTTGGTTGTTCATTCAGCAATGTTAATAAGGAAAATAAAACTATTACACATTTTTTTATTCTTTTGAGGATACATTATCTAGATAATGCATTTTGTTGATTGTGACAAAAGTTGCAAAAGAGATCACTTTTGTTTATAGGCAAATAAATCGTTAAAATCTGTCACATTTGAATTGGATGCTGTCAGATCAACCCTTCATATTGTCGAGGAGGCGGCACACGTCCCCTTCTGTCTGGGAGTTTCTCAGAACCAAGCTGTTGACAAAAATCGTCACCTACAAATTCTGATATCAACCAATTCGTTGAAATTTGAATTTATCTTTTAATACTCATTCAGTGGGTCCAGTTAAAGACATGATTGAATTGCTACTTTGCTATTTTTTAGAAAATTTCCATTTTAAGGACCTTGGTTAAATAAAGTTAAATGCTACATTTACAAATTCTGTGAAAAAGTAGAAGTTTCTACCGTCTCCGAGACTGCCAATTTTTTTATTTGAGCCTTACATTTTACAGATTGATAATGACCTCTCGTTACTAATGATGATTTCCTGACAAACTGTATCAACAATATTTCAAAAAAAACATAATATCTAAGTTTATTGTACACAAGCTGTAACAAAATCACGTTTCTTGCAATTTTGGCCATAATGTATTCATATTGAGAGAGGGTGAAGTCAAGATTCTCACAAAATTATTTAAAAAAAAAAATGGTAGGTATAATCCAAACTAGTTTCGAAGAGATACTCTCTTCATCTTCAGTGGACAACAATTTTTCCTTAACCTTTTCGGGACGGGCATATATTTTAAGCGACGTGCTGCCTGGACGGAGATATATTTCGGCTTTCGGCTTCGTACGGTTCCCGTCTGTGTGAAGAGTAAAATAATAGATAAATTTTGCGATTATAAATTTTATTTGAACAAAAGTTGACCTCAACTGGTCCTAATCCATGCTCATCACCACTTTCATTCGCCAAACGCTCAAGTTCTGCATCTGTCAAGTACTTACGAGTCATTTTTTGAAAATAATAATGTTGTCAACTTCCGCCATAACAAAGCAACTTGCTTTAAATGGAAGAACATGTGCTTCTATTAAATTCAACCAGACCGCCATCTATAGAGCAACGGCAAAAACGACACTGGTTAGGTGCAGCTTAGATATGAAGGAATCTGCATTGCTGCACACATTCGTACGGTTCCCGTCCTGAATATTTTAAAAATGGGTCTGAACATATACGTCTATTCACCTTTCTGTCTCAAAAATTTTTTGCGGATCCGTACGTCTTCCGTCCCGAAATTTTGGAAAGAGGCGAAGTTTGAAGGATCAGAGCGATGGAAAATACTAATTGAAACTCCAACTATGATATCCGCTGTACTGGTGGCATTACTATTTTGATTGCGCCACCAGTTTTGATGCGTGCTGGTCGGTCGAGCGGGTTTATTTATTGCGTTTCGTGGCCGTGCTTTGGGACCACTTCAAATGCGTTTAATTAATTGGCTATTTCATACCACTTTACTATTAGTACACAAAAGGGAAGCTGGGATGATTCTTAATCAGCATTTATACTGCAAAAGTAGCTTTTATGGTTTTTATTAACACTAATAATAATTAACAAGAGAGTTATAGAATTTAGGCTACTTCCGCAGCCAGAAATTTAGAGACAACTGGTTTAGTTACATTTCGGCAATAATTAAAATTAGTTACAAAAGATTTAAGTTTGTTTTGCAAGCATTATTAACCCTTAAGCGATTTAAGCGAAGAATTTTGATTGAAGGGGATTAACATCCGCGAAACAATTTTCTAAAGGCAATAAGATTCCCAAATTAAAACATACCGGTGGTTGAGGAGTTATTTGTGGGATCCATCTCGCAATGCACGGTAAGCACTGACTGTGCTGGAACTGGAACTTGACGTTGGTTGAAACTGGGACTGGACTCGGGCTGCAACTTTTTGACCGAACTTCAACTGTGACTTCTTGACTTCACTTCTGGGGTGCATGTCGATTGCTACCCCCTTTTATTAGATTTCTGTTCCGCTAAATTTCCTCTACGTCGGACAAAAGGGTGGGATAGTTGCATTAGATTTGCATTGAGGGGGTGGAGCCAAGTAGCACATGCGGTGGTTGAAATGATTCCAACTTTTTCTGCTTATGCGAGCTTTCTTGATGATTTATGGCGATCGATAATTGTCATGTTTGACCTTAGGGGTATTTTTGGACGTCTAGGAATGTGTGACGTCTTCTTCGTTTGTCGCTCCAGTATTTTCCCACGGAGAATTTGTTTATGTTACGATTAAAATTGCTTTTGATTGAATCAGCCGAGTTTTGGAATGAATGAACTTTTGTTTTGCCATTAGGATTAATAATGCTTGACTATAGAGCCCTTTGGGCCACTACATCACCAAAAAAGAAGGGAATATCCTAGTGCAGCTCAACAGTAAAACCAAACATTGAATCAAGCAATTAATAATTATGTTCGAAATATTCTTCATTCACAGTTCAGCAATGTCCCACTCGAAAAATCTATTTAGGTACAGTCGGGGACAATGAAAAAGCCCACCCCACGGCGACGATTCATTTGGTCGACTGCATCGTTGCGGTTTGATCGACGTTTGCCTGACAGGTTAGCACACATTAGCCGCGTGGCAGCACCAGTCGACCAAGTGATTCGTCGCCGTGGGGTGGGCATTTTCAAAGTCCCCGACTGTACCTAGTTTACAATAATCAGGTGAAAAAAATATAGAGAGCATTTCGAGCAATAAACAAGTTAATAATTATTTCAGTTAAATGTTCGAAACGTTCTCCATACACAGCCAAACAATGGCTCACTCGATGTGCACAACCTTCTTTTGTGGACGATTAAAATAGACCTTGGACTTTAAATAACCCCAGAAAAAGTAGTCAAGTGGAGTTAGATCGGGTGATCTGGGTGGCCGCTCATTTGCCCCCCTTATGCCATGTTGGGAAACACATCGTTTAGGCATTCCCTGACCTGGTTCCCAATGTGAGGAGGAGCTCCATCTTGCTGGAACCGAAAGTAAGCTCCTTATTGCAGTGAGAATTTCTTCTTCCAGCATGTTTCTGTACATAGAAGCCGTTAAATTTCCGGCAATAAAAAATGGTCCAACAAGTTGATTCCCCACGCCCATGTGTTCAGTTTTTCTGGATTTTGGATATGGTTTTCCTCATACCACTGTGGATTTTCCATAGACCAGTACCTACAATTATGAACGTTAACTTGTCCATTCAAATAAAATGTGGCTTTCTCTTTAGTTTGCGCGCGGTGGGCTCTTTGCTCGCCGGTGTCGTCGGTTCCTAAGAAAGAAATATTATTAGGTATCAAGTAAAATCCTCTTCTCGGATAAGAGTATATAGGAAAAATTAGTAGGATGGACATGTTAAATAAAAAAAGTATTAATCAAAATGGGGTGTACCTGGATACAGTCTAGCCGCATACTCCCAAAAGGCATGGATTCGCGTCTGATGGTCCCTGTGCCTCATCACAAAAAGACACTCTGAAAGATAACCTTCGTAGTGCTCCTTTTTCTTACCGAACCTGGAAACCAGCTTCCTAACTTCAACCCATTGCCTCTCAATGTTCTGCGTGTGGGTTCCTGTATCTGGATCAACAAAATTTACAGAATAATTAACTGTTAAATGTTGAAAACTGAACTCGTTCAGTCTGTCGTAAGCCTTCCAGCAGTCACTGTGAATGGTTGTTCCTGGCAATATCTTCGGTTGGATGATCTGCGTCAAGGACTAGAAAAAATCGCTTCGAAACCCTCTCAATTCCCCCAAAAACCTACTGGCCCTCCAAGATACGACCCCTATTATACTTACGATTACCTATCTTTGCTTCATCAATTTCCACTATTTGGCCCTCGCCTCCAATCTGCTCGCTGTTCTACGAAAGCGTAGAACCGCCACGCAAAATTAATTTTTTTTAAAGTACTGCGACTTTAAACACGCAATAAATTAATTCATTGCGAGGCGTGAACAAATATTGAAAAACGAATTCGGTCAAATGAGCCTTCGAGAAAAATGTATCAGTATAAGCACTTACCTTAAAGCTGCAGAAAATCTTCTTTTTGGAAATCCTCCTTTTCCTGCAAGTACATGAGACGAGGATTGTCCTTCGCCCATATTTTCTTGATGATAAAACAAGGGCAGCGGAATGTTTTTCAGGTGAAATAAACAACACAGCTGGCTGCAGACAACAAATAATGCTGGCGTCAAAACAACTTAAAATGCTGGCATCAACACAATGGTAACTGGTATCAACACAACGATAACTGGCTTGGAATAAATAACGGCTCGCGATAGGGATTGTCATCAAATAGATTATAGACCGTATTTTTGGTTTGTCCAATTCCAACTTGAACATATCTCGCATCTTTTTGAAATTTATGCGTTGAATATCTTGGAGATTGTACTCGATGTATTTTGTTTCAAACAAATTATAGATTATATTTTTAGTTTGTTCTGAAGGAACGTTTGTTATTTTCAAATTTAACAATGACTCATGTGCGTTGAGGTGATTCAAAATTTTGGCTATATTTGACTTTAAAATAGATCTATGACTCGAAACGAAAATTTTATAAAAAAACATTAAATTTTGACTTTTGACTATTGTTTTGTATGGAATCGTTGTTAAATTTGCAATAATTATCACTAGCATTTTGATTTTGCGGCCTATTCTGTAGAGGTTCCTTGGAATTCTGTGCTCTAACGCGTCTGCCGGATGTTTGCAGCTGGCACATTGGGTTGATTTTTCTCGATTAAAATTAATATCTCCAGAATGCCACGGATTGACGTTCCACGCACAAACGCACAATATCTTTTATTAGTGGTACTGTTATACAACTATCAGTACTGCAGCGGAGCGACGAGCTAACGGTAGGTTGCATCATTGGAGGCTGCATCACTGGATATGATGCATTCTGAAAATAGATTATGTAGGTATATGGTGAGCTGTTGCTATTTTTCATAAAGTAAAATGTTATTTTATCCTAACTAAAACGTACACCGGGTAGAACTCTGGTAGGAATTATTATTCTGGTTCATCTTGGTAAACGCACTTCTACTTTTCTTTGTTGCTGTCATTATTTGATGGCCATTTGTGGGGAGGTTTTTGCTATATTTTGTTTATAATTATTTATCTATTTATTTTAGATAATTATATAGGTATTGGTTCATCATAGTTATTACGTGGAACAGCCATTGCCCATATGATATCGGAGACGGGGTCGAGTTGGGGCGTTTCTGGGTAGCGTGCATTTACTGTATATCTAAGACAAATTGTTCCCTTACTTACTCTCAAAGGCTTAGGCTTCGAACTCTTACTCAGACTTTCTCATTTTCACTTATTTATTTTAGCAAGGAAGTGAATTGATGAATGATGACTAATAAAAATACGGACATCAAGAGGATCGCAAGTTTTATTCAGATAATACTCTGTAGTGCAAAATTCCAATTAATTACTCTAATACCATCAGTTAAATATAGACTACAACTAACATCAATTTATAAAAAGACGATTTAATTATGTCGTTCACGTTAACATTAAAGCAGTTGGCGACGAACAACCATCAATGACTAGATTCACACTCGTCTAAGTATTTCTAATTTAATCACGAAATTATTAACATCTATCATTTATGTACAAATTATGATTTACAGCACCCAAGATCAGCACTTAGAAACGAACGTGTTAATCGCGATATTTATGCATTAATAAAGCTCGACTATAAGTGACATTTACCTAAGGATTAGTAATTATTACACCGTAGAAAAACCAACACAACAATATCCGACATACATGGAAATACAAGAAAATAATATTAACAAATCATCGACTCATCAATTCCCGCTGAAGCCATTTCGAATAACGAATTACGAATTAAGAAATCACGAATGAAATAATAAGAGCAAGAACGGATTCTAGAACTGAACTGAAGAACTCTCGAACTTGCAATCACGAATGAATGAAAAGAACTAAAGAACCAACTCCTTTCTTTTTTTGAATTTCATATATTTTTATACTTCACATAGGCGTTTCCTAATATTTCGGACCTCCTTCAACCCTAGATGATTTTTCCCATTGGTGGATTATTGGGGTGCAGGGACGAGATACTTCTTTTTCATTGGTCTTTCACCTGGATCAATACTTTTCCTTGTCCACGTGTCTGTCCTCGCGGCGGTTTAGACTTTAGGGTGAGCCTGATTTATGGAATGTTTCCTATCTCCCGACACTCTGGGGTGTTAATAGGTGCATGCTAGGTTGTAACTCTTCCTGTCTCGAATTACATGCCAACTCCATTAAGTACTGCAATATAATTTGGGGCTTGGCTTTTTATTTGCTGTCCGTTGGTATTTTCTGTCCGGTGCGTGACAAAATACTTCATGGTTTCCGGCGCCAGTAGGTACTATCCAACTTCTTTAAAGGATCTCTTAGTTTTCTCCAATGTCCCGTTTTTTATGATGGATGTCTGCAGATACAATATTTTTGGACATTTCTCCGGAAATTTATATTTTTATTTTATGGAATAAAAGGCTTCTTGTGCTGGCGTTTACGATGACTTCCTTCTCGTCCGACGTTTTGTTTAGCAGAGTTCGTTGCAACTTTTTATTAGGATCTAATTTATTTAGTTAGTTAGTCCGTGTAATTTAGGCGTGACAAGAACACGGTCACGAGGTGACTTCACCTGGGTGGGTTTCAAATTTATCTGTTCCATTTCGTTTCTAGTAAATAAAAGATAATAAAGAGAATTTTGAATAACCTGAGTCACGCTACAGCTTTTGACTCATCGTATATTTAAAGGAAATAATTAGTTTAATTGTAATTGAAATATTAATATGAAGACCGGCCCCGTCACATCTCCATTATCCGCCATTTTAACCAAATAATTTATCGCAATTCGATAAAACAAAAATATCTGACACTTAGTAAACTAACTTATAACCTGTTCTTTCTGTCTTTCTGAATAAATTTTGATTAAAAACGAACGGGGCTTCCCGTCCTCGTGGACCACTTTGACTGAGAACCTGGCGTTTTAGCTAGCATTCCCGTGGAGCCTGGGTTACATTTTAACGTTTTAGTTCTAATCAAATACTTAATTTCCCTGTCTAACTTATGGGCTTTTGCATAGTAGTCTCGTTTCTAGCCAAAATAAATGGCCACTTTGCACAAACATCAAATTAGTACACCTAATATCAATCCTTCGTATGTAAGTTCGCTTTGTGGTTTCAAATGATACACAAAGTCTAATATTGTAATAACAGAGGCAGACAGAATCCAATCCCGAATTCAAACCACTTATAAGTAGTTGGCTAATCAACACTGAAAATTGTTGCAAGCATTATTAACTTTTCCGAATCAAGAAAGTCAATTATAGTATTCCGGTTGTTAACCTTTTCGGGACGAGCATATATTTTAAGCGACGTGCTGCCTGGACGGGGATATATTTCGGCTTTCGGCTTCGTACGGTTCCCGTCTGTGTGAAGAGTAAAATAATAGATAAGTTTTGCATTTATAAATTTTATTCGAAGAAAAGTCGACCTCAACTGGTTCTAATCCATTCTCATCACCACTTTCATTCGCTAAACGCTCAAGTACTTCGAGTCATTTTTTGCAAATAATAATGCTGTCGACTTCCACCATAACAAAGCAACTTGTTTTAAATGGAAGAACACGTGCTTCTATTAAATTCAACAGACCGCCATCTATAGAGCAACGGCAAAAACGACACTGGTTAGGTGCAGATTTGCAGACACAATGAATTGATGGAGTGGTGAGGTTGCTGGTCCTTTCTAAGGACCGGATGCGTTGCATTTAGCATCTTATTGCAACAACACTGTCTCCAAAGGGTTATAAGGCCCTTCCAAGTATATGGAAAAGTCTTTGGGCAGTAAGCGATTCTGATAAAAGTTTAATTATTCGAATGACGGCTAGTCTGACATCAAACTACCTGGCGCTACCAAGCAATAGGATTCATACTTGGAAGTACAATGAGACATCTTGTCCCAAAACGAAACAAACTTCTCATGTTTTCATATTAATAATTTCTATCAATTGGATCCCTGTTAACTGTCACTCGTTGAGATGTTCTTATGATTTTTTGGTACCCTTTAATTTAATGTAGTTAGCCGAAAAATTACTTCATAATTATAATACATACCGGGTGGACCAACACTATTGCCCACCTCAAAAATTGCCCTTTATTTTAAAGCTGGGACTTCGAAATTTTTACAGTGTATATGGCTACCAAGGACCCTTCAAATGAGGGCAAAAGTTTATCTGTCATGCAAAAACTGTGACGTCACGAAATTTTGAAATATCGTTTTTCCAAGAAAAAAAAAATTTTTACCCATAAAATCGTTTTTTGGGCTAATACCTTTATGTTAAGCCCATTTTTTTAAATTTCCGTCATCAGATTAGCCAACTGTAGCAAGCTAAAAATGGTCCATTTTAATTCACAAGTCGGCCACGTAAACAATTGACTACTATGCGAGGGCTTTCTTGGATAACAGCGTACGCTTTTTTCATCTGTCACCAGTTGACAGCGACACGACGTGGCCATTGAACTGCGAAATTGTTTTTAATTTTAATAAACGTGGATTTTTGTAACGAATAATGTTGAAATATGGGTTTAAACTGGGCATCCACCATTTAATTCGCCCACCCAAGGTGCCAGGAGAGGTTACGAACACGGACATTTAATCAGATGGCGGCGCGGCGTGAAGAGGGGCTCCAGTTTGTGTGAAGGGCTCCGGTTTGTGTGAGGGGGTTTTTTCAAATAGCCATTTCCATAATTCGCATTATTCCATACTTATGTAATTCCACAGGTAATTATTTTGTTGTTATGGCGTGTTTTGTAGTTGGCATTTTTAGGTTAAGTGAGTCGACTTAGTTTGCCCCGTTGAGACTAATATCGAGGACTAAGATATTCACAGCCCAGAATTTAACAGCAACTCGTGTCAAATAAGCACCAAGGAATCGTTTTGCATAACATAATTCATATTCAAAGATAAACTGTAATCGAAGGTGGTGCAAGTGTCAGTTTTCGATTGGCAAATACCTCGTAGGTACCTCCTAAACAAAATCAAGACGTTAATAATTGATGCTTTGAAGTTGGTGAAGCTCAAGTTATTATTTGAACAGCAGAAGCAAAAAGGTGCAATGTGGAATTTAATAATCATCATCATGGTGGGCAAATAAGGACTAATTAATCATTGATCACACGACAAGCCATCCAGTGCATAAACAAGACGTGTGTGTGTGCCTTAGTTTCAATTTTTGTCATTAGAATGAACTAAGAATACTGAGATTATTCTTTCGTTTATTAAACAATAATTGCCTATTAAGTAAATTTAATAAATCAGGCTTTCATATTTTTACTTGAATTTCGCGCATTTATTTCATTACGCGCGTTAATTTCCCGCTCAAACTCTTCCAACCCCTTTTAGCTAATCATTAGTCACCCACTAGTGTGATTAGTGTGTGAATTACAATAGTGTTGCAGTGTTTAGGTTGCTAATTTTGAGAAAAATTGCTATTTTGTGAAATCTTCAACCTCTTGAAGAGAAGTGTTTTCCAACTTAGTTTTACATACCTTCTTGTTAGCTGTTTTCACAGCTCTTATCCTGGTTTCCCTCCAGGGAAGCTTTCACGCGTTTTTCTGTGTTGTGAGTGTTAATTATAATTACGTGTAGAAGTGAATCTTGGTGAATTTCCTATACCTAGTGTTAATTAATAGTTTTATTCTATTTTAGTGGAGTGCATTTAATTTTTATCATGCCGATGCAACATCTTTCCTTTTCAGACAAGGTCGACATGATCTTGATTTTTGGAGAATGCCAGCAAAATGCAATGCAAGCAGCAGAATTGTATGCCCAACGTTACCCAGACAGACTTCAACCAGATAGACGAACATTTAAAAGAATTGTAGAGAAACTTAGAGAGACAGGCAGTTTGAAGCCCAAGAAAAAGACAGTGATAAATCCCGCTGTGACTCATGAAATCAATCAAGCTATTGTTTTGAACATAGCTGAAAATAATCCCCAAGTCAGCAGTCGAGAAATGAAGCAATCAAGCGGCATAAGTAAGTCATCGATTCTAAGAATATTAAAAAGGCACAAATTCCATGCATATCACATCGAACTGCATCAGGAACTACATGGAGAGGATTTTATGAACAGGGTGAGATTTTGCACGTGGGCCCAAGAGAAACTGCAGGAAAATCAGGACTTCTTCAAGTTTGTGCTTTTCACCGATGAATGCACATTCAAATCTAATGGGCACGTAAACAGGCATAATATGCACTATTGGTCGGTGGTTAACCCACATTGGATGAGAGAAGAAAAAACACAAGACATATGGTCACTGAACGTGTGGGGAGGAATTATTGACAACCGATTAGTTGGTCCATTCTTTTTTGAAGGCCATCTGACTGGTGCGATGTATGCAGAGTTCTTAAGAAATTCATTAGATGACTTACTAGAAGATGTGCCATTAAATGTGATCCAAAATTTGTGGTTTCAGCAAGATGGTGCGCCTCCACATTTCAGTCGAGAAGCTCGTGGTGTGGCAGATGAAAAGTTTCCAGATAAATGGATTGGTCGTGGTGGTCCAATTGCTTGGCCAGCTAGATCTCCCGATCTCACACCTATGGATTTTTTCACATGGGGAGTTGTGCAAGAAATTGTGTACAGAACACAGCCAACCACGAGACAAGACATGCAGCAACGACTCGTAGATGCCTTCCAGACAATCAATGAACGAAATACAGCAGCTACAGTCCAAAATTCATTTCAGCGACGTGCTCAGATGTGCATCGAAAGAGAAGGCCACCACTTTGAGCAGTACCTGTAATCAGGTAAGTACTTTTTGTGAAGTGATCTGTGCTATAGTGGTTGCAGTGCAGTGAATTTGGTGATGATTGTGTAGTGATGGGTTGTGGTAGTGAGTAATGCATCACTTTAGGTAAGTACAAGCCGTAAGTTCCTTGTACACAATTTTGTCTATGATGATTAGTAGAGCTCTTTCACAATATTTGAAGGATCCACAATTCTGAGACATCCAAAACAGCTAAAAGACCATAGTTTATGTAACACAATCAGTCAATCAAATTCAATTTATTGTTGTTAGTTTGATCATACAGGATTTAAGTTTCAATTTATATCCTTGAAAAATTATAATTATTGTGATTGCAACTTCAACTTTACAGCAACACACTTTCGCCAGCTAAAAACACTTGGTTTTACATCACCCTACAATTTACCAAACAATTTAACCCAACTAGTTAAGAAATGGCATCGGGCTATAATTCTTCTACCTTCGGCTACAGTTTATCTCTGAATTTTAATTATGTTAGTTGAAACGATAGTTTAACAATTCCTTTGCCCTTATTTAGATCAGATGATGTTAAATTTAGAGGCTGTAAATATCAATTTTGTTATGCAAAACGATTCCTTGGTCCTTATTTGACACGAGTTGCTGTTAAATTCTGGGCTGTGAATATCTTAGTCCTCGATATTAGTCTCAACGGGGCAAACTAAGTCGACTCACTTAACCTAAAAATGCCAACTAAAAAACAGGCCATAACAACAAAATAATTACCTGTGGAATTACATAAGTATGGAATAATGCGAATTAGGGAAATGGCTATTTGAAAAAACCCCCTCACACAAACCGGAGCCCTTCACACAAACTGGAGCCCCTCTTCACGCCGCGCCGCCATCTGATTAAATGTCCGTGTTCGTAACCTCTCCTGGCACCTTGGGTGGGCGAATTAAATGGTGGATGCCCAGTTTAAACCCATATTTCAACATTATTCGTTACAAACATCCACGTTTATTAAAATTAAAAACAATTTCGCAGTTCAATGGCCGCGCCGTGTCGCTGTCAACTGGTGACAGATGAAAAAAGCGTACGCTGTTATCCAAGAAAGCCCTCGCATAGTAGTCAATTGTTTACGTGGCCGACTTGTGAATTAAAATGGACCATTTTTAGCTTGCTACAGTTGGCTAATCTGATGACGGAAATTTAAAAAAATGGGCTTAACATAAAGGTATTAGCCCAAAAAACGATTTTATGGGTAAAAATTTTTTTTTTCTTGGAAAAACGACATTTCAAAATTTCGTGACGTCACAGTTTTTGAATGACAGATAAACTTTTGCCCTCATTTGAAGGGTCCTTGGTAGCCATATACACTGTAAAAATTTCGAAGTCCCAGCTTTAAAATAAAGGGCAATTTTTGAGGTGGGCAATAGTGTTGGTCCACCCGGTACATACCCTCATGCTTTTCATGCGCTAAACCCATGTCAAGTCCGTCCGTAAAATTTTTTCGATAATACCAGCCCACACATTTAGTTTTTGAGTATTGCAGGATGTAGCTTCATCAGAAAATACAATGGTTTTCAGAAACTTTGGCTTTTCTTCCAGCTTACGATGTCGTATGTCAAAATCTTCACCGGAGAGTTGTTGTAGTAAAGATACTTTGTATGGTTTGGCTTGTTTCTTTTTTAAAATACTTCTTACAGATGTCTGACTGATGCCATAACCCAGAGCTAATTGTGTGGTGCTTGTTTGGGGATCTTCTACAATTCTTTCAATGACCAGTTGTCGATTTTACACATTAGTTGCAGCCTCAGGTTTTCCACACTTAGGGCGATCTTTGAGTCCTTGTAGTTAGTACTCATTGAGTACGAAACCATCCATTGTTTTACGTAAAGAGATTCGTAAACCCACGCCTTTTTGAAACGCATCTTCCATGCCGCCCTCCATAATGCCAATGTTGCTTCTTTCATTACTTGAAAGCCTGAAACCGAGTGCAGAGGTAAAAGAGAACACTAAACCTTCAGTAAAACAGTTTATTTTCCCAACCATCAACATTGTTTTCTATTATTATCTGAATATCACCTATGTTCTCATTGGTTAAAACAAAAGCATTTGGTTCTGTAGAAGGAGCACGTTGAAGTCTTCACCGTCGACCAAGATAGCGGATCATTCTGTTGAATGTCGGGCAGTTAGAATGTAGATAACGTAAGCGGCTAATGAGCAGCAGTCCAAATAACATTTAATTTGGTATTTTGCGGGGTGTCAATTACCGCAGATACATGCACACACTTAGCTCGAGCTAACTAAGCTAGATACTTTTCAAACAGCGTTCCACGAGACTTTTTTTTCCCTTCGAAATGAAATGGGGAAACTATTTCAAAGGCTGTCACCGCCGCAAAATCTCGTGGGATGCTCGAGCTAAGTGTGTGCATGTATCCGCAGTATGTCTCTCCGGACGAAATCTTCCATCATGTAATGCATGTATTTGTCGTATAGCGGTCATGATGGACGCGATTTATTTCTGCCCGCATAGCTTCGCAATCTCTTCTATCTTGCGGCGGCAGGATCATTCAACTCAGTAGCAGTAGGATCCGCGCACCTCTCACGATGCCGAGCATCAATCGTAAATAATAGCGTTCACCTTCGGTCACGGACACTTCAATGAGCGTTCAGATCGTTTTGCTGAGCCTCGGTTTCCAATTGCACTCGTTGGTGTGCCACGTGTAATACTCCGGGATTTTGGAATATTTATTACTAACAGGTAAATTTGATGGAAGCTTGTGGTTAAATAGCCGTAACTCTTCTAAAACCGTTCCAAGTGACGTATACCATGCATTTCTTTTAGAAACGTTGGGATTTTTTGTAGGGCAGATGAGATTAGTAGTGGCTTTTGACTGGCAAAGGCAGCATCTCGACCAACCAGTTAAAACATTTTGAGGAGTAAGGGGGACAGCCACTTGCAGTGCTTTAGACCGATGTGCCATAATACCGCTTTTTTATTTTTCTTTAGGTAATTCATTTTGATTAAGGCGAGCTTTGTTTTTTTCTTTTTCAAATATTTCCCTAGTTTTGTCATTAATTTTCCTTTTTTCTCTTGCTCTTGGTTGGCTTTGTTAAACAAGTCTTTGTTCTCGTGCTGCGAACATAATGCACAGCAAAATTCGTAGTATAATTTGTTGGCCACTTTATTTTGACAAAGCGCTTCTCCACAATGCGCAGCCGTTAAATAAGCACAATTTGGTTGGTATACACCGTCGATGCGTTCATAATGGCATACCCACCGGTGTGGAGCAATAGGGTAGAAGTGAGTTAATCTGTATCCAGGGGGTACAGATTGATCCAATATATTTCTGGCACGGACTAGAGCCGCCGCGTCAACCCCTTTGGGTATGCAACCGCAATATAACCATTTATTGGTCATAAATCGTCAGATTGTACGACCAGCATATCTTGTAAGAATTTTCTGTAATCTGCTAAATTGACTCGTTCACTGAGGCTTTGATTTTTACAGTATTTCTCCGTTGTTTTTAGAATTGTACAATTTTAAAAAATTTTGAAACTTGGAAAAATTAAATTTGTGTATTGGACATCATCACGCTGAGGATCGATGAACATAAAACTTTTGTTTTTCCAACTATCAACTGCTAAACAACAACGATTTTGGCCGTTATTGACGGGAAAAACTAGATCCCTATCATCTAAATTAACATAATTTTCTAAATAATCGGTATGCTGAATTAAATCAAATGCAGCATTAGCAATGACGTTGAATTTGTTTGTGGGAATCGCTTCTTCATTTAATATATCTGGTACAAAATTGCTAAACCAATTTTCGACACGGTCGAGGATAAGAGTCGAAAAACATAGCACGTTCAACTCTTGTACTTGAATATGTTGATTCTACATAATATGAGCGTTGTTTACCTTCTAGTGTCATTGTCAAATTTTGTAATATTCTGTGTGATTAGATACTAAGTGACCGTTGGGTAAAATTCCCTCAATCCAGATGCGTTCGCTCATCTTTTCTTGGGGATCCACAATCTTCGGTAGCATGTAATTATAATAAAACATGTAATTATAATAAACCAAATTTCTATTTGTTCCATTTGATGCATGTCGAACGGAGACATCATTATTTCCTTCAAAACATTGGAAGTTTCAGGACCAACGTTTAATCTATTAATATCGTCAGATATGATTTTCATAAAATGAGCACAGCATACATGAATCGTTCTATTTGGTAACGATATAGATGCTTTATCTGAAATGTACTGAAAGGTAATATTTATGTAGTCAATTAGTGGTGAAGTCTAGTAACGCAAAACTAATATGGGCCATCTGTTTAACTTTTTAGAGAATAGAAATGGATAATGAAATATTTCCAAATTTACAACATACCGGCAATCTGGTTGCAATTGGGGTAAAATGCAACAAACATAATTCAAATATCAAACAAACATAAAAATTAGACCGTCGTAAAAATCAAACAAACATATTAAATCATTTATCGCAACAATTCACAGAGAAACTGAAACAAACTTTTTAATTCAATTTAATAAAAATATGGGCAATCCTAAAAATGAAACAACAAAATATTAAAAATAAATTTCCGTGATTATATTGAAATTATTAATTTGTAGAGAAAACAAACTATTTAGAAAATTATTATTTCAAAAAATATCAACAGACATAGGTAACAAATTCAACTGCAATAAATGAAGCAACATTTAAACTAAACCAAAAAGTTGAAACAATCATTTGAAAAAATCCTAATACAAACGTTATTTCCAAGTGCTAAAATATTCAAAAACTGCTTTCGATACACATTCAAATTAAAATAATACTACTATCAAGGTAAAGTTATAAATACGCTTATATTTAATATTGTTTGTACCTATTTTATTTATTTAAAAAAATCAGTGCAAAACTAAAGTTAATTTCCTATTGCAAAAATTTAATTAACACCAGAAAAATTGACGAACATTAAAATGTTACGATTTTAAATGATCCTTTGGAAAAAGTATGCTCATATATAAAGCTACCTATAGCTTTTACATAAGCGAAAGGTACAGAAAACTTTAAACTGTCATAGAAATTGGCTCAATTAAAATGTTGTAGCAATTCAGCAGGCAGCAAATATTTGCAGTTATGTCAAAAAGAGTAGCATATTTTTCATATGAATTGAAAAAACAATTCGAAAGCACCATTTTTTTAAACTGTCTTCGAAATGTGTACCATTAAAATGTTTGATGATTTTGAAATTTGTTATTAGGTATCCGCTATTTAAAAGTAAAATGGAGTTCCATAGCGTTACGCTTTTTAGCGTGGGACCCCCTTAAGACACTTTTTCGTGAGTCTCGTTGTCTCTAAGCAAGAAAACTTTTTTCGGGTATTTGAATTTCTTGAAAATTATCAGTCCATTAGAAAGCCCGCTACAAGTTACACCGTAATAAAATGTCCATCATCACATTTTTGTGCGCAAAAATGCTACCGTGTCACACAGCCTTTAGATTTAAAAAAAAATAAAAAAAAATATGAGAAAAATTAAAACTTACTTTCGACTTCGGGTCGCACATCTCTGCCACAATCTCTGCTCGAAAGAAACTGTTATGAAGAAACTGTGATAAGATGTGCTGAGTCAAGCATTTTATAATCAAATTAATGTAACTAATACCTGCGATAAAGAAATGCAAAAACAGTCTGTTGTAGATCAGTATGGACTCTCATTTAAAAAAAACACCGATGACATAATATGTTTGACGTGAGTGAGTTAAAGATGGCGCCAAAAGTTCCGCAAGAATTTAAATCAATTTGACCTGTCCAACAGATTTTCTCAAAAATTGATGGTAGCAAAGTTATTGCGAATATTCCATAGGTACTTTATCTGGTTTTGTGCATGTTTAATATTACCTCGAATATTATCTATTAATTAATCTTGCTTATTGCATGTATAGTTATGTATAAACATCCCCACATAAGCCAAAAAAAGAGTCCAGCTAAGAAGAGAGGAGGTGATAAAATGTAGAAATATTTAAAAAAATATACAGGGTGTCACAGGATCATGGTACACCCCCCTTTTTTCCAGAGTTTTTGGGATACATTTTTGAAACTTGGAACATCGAATGTACTTATCAAAGGCCACTTTCTGAAATGTTAACCGAATTTTTTCCATTTCCGGTTTTACCAGAAG
The DNA here is from genome assembly GCA_963924575.1 of Pycnomerus fuliginosus. NCBI lineage: Eukaryota > Metazoa > Arthropoda > Insecta > Coleoptera > Zopheridae > Pycnomerus > Pycnomerus fuliginosus. The sequence goes on along the minus strand of OZ004625.1, from coordinate 9,518,690 downwards.
TGCCATAAACTTTTTATATTCAAATGGAACACCCTGTATATCAATAAATTTTTGGAATCTACTTCATTTTCTGAATCCAATGATACCACATAAGTGACATTTCAAGTGTCAAAATAATTTTTGGTACCCATTTTATCTTTTTATCTATAGGGTTTTTTAACAGAAGCTCTATTTTTTCAAATGGTACCATAATGGTACCGATATACCATTGGAAAGTACAATCAATAAGGAATCTATCCATGTGCTTATTTTGAAATTGGGACCAATAAATGAGGAAAATTAGAGACAAAAGAATCGAAAAAAAATCGGTTTTATTATAATTTAATAGGAATAGATAAAGACAGCCATGAAAAACAAAAAAAAGTTTGACGTTTACAACATTTTGTGGTGACTAAAATTTTTCCAGGTTTACTATGAGCCATTAGAATAATAATAGAGAGGTCACAATCCTCTAGAGATTGGTAGATAAAATAGGACCTAAAAATTATTTTGACACTTGAAATGTCACTTTTGTGATAACATTGGATTCAGAAAATTAAGCAAATTACAAAAATGTATTGATATACCGGGTGTTCCATTTGAAAATAAAAAGTTTATGGCACTTCCGGTAAAACCGGAAATGGAAAAAATTTGGTTAACATGTCAGAAAGTGGCCATTCGATGTTCCAAGTTTCAAAAATGTATTCCAATAACTATGGAAAAAAAGGGGGGTGTACCATGATCCTGTGACACCCTGTATTTCACGGTGTACAGGTAACAGCTATAGACTCTGTAATTTGTCAATTCTTTCAATATGTAGAATGCTATTTTAGGTATACCGTGTAGATGACAAAAAATGCACCGAACTACAGCGTCGTTACAAAAAATCGTACAGCAATGTATGATACATCAAAATTAATCATTTTAAAAATACTACATCTTGATGGATTATTGAGAAAAAAATTTTTAGGCTTACTTGATTATAGTAAATGTATTCAAGTTTCTTATTTTAAATTGGCATGGCCATTTTTTTTACTATCTAGAAAGAGTATTTTTTTCTGAATGCAATGATGTAGTACAAGTTCCAATTCATTAGAAAAAATGTGTAAGAAAAAAAAATTGTTAGAAAAAAAGTTATTTTTACCGGCTGCCAAGTGTCCGAAATGATTCAATCCAGAATGTAGTATTTTTAAAATGATATAAATTTGATGTATCATACATTGTTGTACGATATTATGGATGATAAAAAATGCGCCGAGCTACAAAAATCAAAATCAAATCATTTTAAAAATACTACATTCTGGATTGAATCATTTCGAACATTTGCCAGCCGTCAAAAATTACTTTTTTTCTTAAAAAAATAATTTTTTCTTCAAACGTCAAAAAAACCGCACTTCAATGACAGTTTTGACAACGTTGAAGTGACATTTCTATGCCATGGCAATGAAGTAATTACTTTTACTCCGGCGGCGTTGAAGTACATTACTTTTACTCCGCCGGCGATGAAGTACATTACTTTTACTCCGGCGGCGGAAAAAACTTTATTCAGCCGCCGCACGTTCTTCCTTTCACACCACTTTGTGAATCTTCGATGACCGCATCCCATAGCAAACTAAGGTAATTCTTAAAGATTTGAGTAATAACTTAATCAAAAAAATCTACTTTTAATGAATTTTTTGCGTTTGAAGAAAAAAAATGGGCAGCTACGGAAGCGGCTGGAACCTCCCCACTTGGTGAATGATCCAATCCTATCACTAATATCACTTAAATTTTACTATTTACTATGCCTAAGTTTTACTCCACCAAACCAAATGTGTTTTCTGTGAGTTTTCTGAATTTTACGATCTTTTGCCAAAAGGGCATTAAGGTTGAGTACAATTTTGAAAACAAAATTTGAAGACTTTTCATGTGCTGATAGAGAAAATAGGAGTTCATTATTCAAATTTCAAAGTTGATATGCCAAAATGGCACTTGCCGCCCTCGGATTGCCACCAGAATTAAATCAGCTCTTCGGCGGGTGACGGTATCTCTACCTATCAAATTTCAGCCAAATCGATCCAGCAGTTTGGGCTGTAGCGTGTTATTTAATGTTTCCTCAATACTTCGAATTTTTCGATTTTATGCCAAAAAGGCTCTAAGTGTGGGTACACTTTCAGATACAGAATTTCAAGACCTTTCATGCGCTGTTAAGAAAAATTAGTGTTCATCAGTCAAATTTCATAGTTTACATGCCTAAAAGGCACTTGGCATCTTCGGATTCGCAACAAAATTAACTGGGCTCACCAGAAGGCCAACACTAACCTGCATACCAAATTTCACTAAAATCCGTTCGGTAGTTTCCGAGAAATCGTGCTCACATACGTACGTACGTACGTACATACAAACATTTTTTAAAAACCGCTTTTTCGTGATCCTGAGACCTTGAAACGTAAAGATCTGGTGTTATCTCAATTTCGAATTTTGGACTGATTGCAGTAACCTCCCATTTTTATATTGGTTGTGGGGACGTTAATAGCATAGGGGAAGGAGGGGTACATTCGACCACTTAGTCAGTTTTGATTTTTTATAAAACAGGATATTGCTGATATCGAAATTACCTCTAGGGCATTCTAATAAGTGTTCCTTTGCCTACTAATCGTAGCAAAAGCAACCGTAGCAACGTACCCTTTTTGATTGTAGAAATTTTTCTTTATTGGCATGCAAAATGGTCGAATCTACCCCACTGGTGGGGTAGTTTCAACCACATAGGGGGGTACTTTCGACCACCTAGTTCATAATAGGCTATTAATATTTTTAACGTCTTATTTTACAAAGAAAATTTTTATTCTCAATTTAGTAGATACACAAAATTAGGTGTATTAAACAGAAAAAAATTAAGAAAACGAAAACAGGAAGCTACTTTACAATGAGGTTTCCAAAATTATAACTGAAAGTAAATAAAGATGATGTTCTTGCAGTCTTGGCTTTACCTGGAGCCTGTAAAATTGCAATGACATCATCGGTGTTCACCTCCGAAACATCCTCAACATTGGGAAAATGAAAGGTAAAACCGCTGCCCTCTCTTCTTAAAAATTTGGTGGTAATAGTCAAATCTGAGATTGTCTGAACATGTCCTATGTAGTGAAGTACTTGGGTTTTAGTGGGAAATCTGACCAGGATAAAATCTTCAATTTTTAGATCTTTTATGTCAAACTCCTGTAAGTTCAATTCATCAGACAGGTCATCACTGGAGTAATCATTAAGTACGACACCGCCTTCACTGATTTCATCGGATGACGATTCCTCTTCAATTCTTTTTTTTTCTGCGCGTGGATCCTTTTTAGTAATTTGCTTGTTCACGTTTAGTAGATTCTTCATTGCACGCTTCTTTTTTAGCTCATCTGCTTTATTCTTTCTTTCGAGTTTTTGGTTATGAAGCTCCTCAATTCTTTCCTTTTCAGGAGTGTCAGTGTATATTCTTGATTTCCCTTGTTGTCTCTTCTTTTTGTTCTGTCTTTGCTCGGCTTTTGGAAATGGCCTAACATGTTCTGGGGTCAACTTTTGACGTTTGGAATGACTTGAGGTGCTACAGGAAGGAGTATTATTATAAACTTCTTCTGCTAGATTATTTTGCTCCCATTCTTGTGGAAATTTGCAATCCGGTAGCCTCTTCGCATAATCATATGCAAGTTTTCGTATGTTTTTTATAAGTAAGTCCATAGTCAATATCAGATGATTTTTTTATGTATTTTACTAAAAGGACCTCTTGATAATTGGTAAACACTTGCTTAACTGTATATTTACTTGAATACTTCAAAGACTCATCTTCATTCTCGCTTTCATTTCCTGAATCAATTATTGTAGAAAATTTTTTCAAGTATTCTTCTTTGGAATATTTCTTAAGTACATTTTGTATTCTACTTTTGAGTGTAGATCGTTTTAGATTGAAAGACAAAGCCGCCTGGCGCTCTGACAGGGAACTATCAAAGACGCTGATAATTGCTTGTTTTATTGCATTTTCATCGATGGAATTTCTCTCAGTTTTGGGAATATATTTACGGGGCATCTGAAAAGGAAAAACACTAACGGTAAAATTTTGGTCTAGTTTCGACCTTACGGGGTAGTTTCGACCCCGGTCGAATGTGCCCCGCATAGAGCAGGTCGAATGTACCCCGCACGTGCTCACGGCAAACAAAAATTTCCATCGGCAAAAGTTGATCAAGTAAGGTTATGTTGACACCTGATATTAATAGTACTTGAATCAACGAAAAACGGTGTATGTAGTGATTGGCCAAAATTGCATTCCAAAATTGAAAGTTTAACAATAATTAAAACTGTAAAAACTTACCTTTTTCGGTGCGTTTCCGATAACTTACATTACACTAAACGATTTTGCTTCAAATGGTAGATTACTATGCCCTATGAGATGCGTAGGACTACATCTGACTACCAACGAAAGAATAGGCGGCAAGTTTAAACATTAGCGATTTTATTGGACATGGTTGAAAGTAACCCGTGGTCGAATGTACCCCTCCTTCCCCTATGTCATTCGGAGTAAAAATGTCTTTGTGGCGCAGCTGGATTTGTCTGACTCGCTGCGCTCGTCAGACAAACATCCAGCTTTGCCACACAAAGTATCATTTTTACTCCTAATAACATAATATACCTACTATTTTGGCAAATTATTTCTGGTGAATTGGAACTTGTGATACATCATTGAACTCAGAAAAAACTATACGGATTTAAGCCGATTGATTTATCCAGCGTTTCGCTTGCGAGTCAACGAAAAGGCGAAAAACTGGTAGAATCCGGACATGTTATAAATGTGTCCGACAGCAAAATTTTAGAAAAGGTATTCATAAATGCCGAAGTCGTTCCTCAATCCAAGGCGAAGTGTGTGTTAAAGAATGGAAATGGGTGCCTGGTGAAGGTAGTAATCTGGTAGATCCAGCAACCAGTTTGGGCTGCCACTTGAAATGTTAAGGAAGGACTCCTAGGGTCGTCAGGGCTGCGCCATCCATCCTCTTCTCCTCCATTCAATCTGCAACACGTCGTCTTTAACTACGTATACAATAATGTAGAATAGTATATTCTGTAACAAGTGTGGAATGAGAATGTTCAGCACGAGCGGAACGTTTGTCCACGAGCGATAGCGAGTGAGACGAATCCGCGAGTGCGGAACTGTCATTCCGCACGAGTTTCAGACTATACTTTCTCTACGACTATTTTAGGACAAATTAATCGATTCTTACTATCGGTTCTATTGTACTAGTATTATAATCTGTTCCCTTACTGGGATTTTTGACTTTCTAAACTTAAAAAAATCATTCCTTTGCACAGGTTTATGTTACTGAATCCCTTTATATGTCAAAATATAGGTAAGATCAGCAGAATTCTTGTGGATATGATACAATGTATTAGTTCTCGATACAAGCTTTATTGACATAAACAAAAGTATTTGGCAAACATATTTGTGTTTATCCTGTTTGATCCTGTTTATTGCGGCAGTATACATATTACACGATTACTCCAAAATAAAAGAAACGCTCGTTTAAAACTTTTCTTTCTTTTTGGGTTAGAGTTTGTGACGTAAATAAAATGCGAGAGCAATAACTTTTTCAGAATAGATAACATTGCTACTGTTTTTGAGAAAATCAAGAATTTCCTTTCTTTGTCAAGTGCAAGTGTAATGTAGGGTATATCCGCCCCTGGACTCAGATTGGGTCAAATTACATCAATTTTTTCAAATTTAATTCGCCATCTATTGACCTCCCCACAACCTAAAAAAAAGGGAGGTTACTGCAATTACGTTTCCAGGTCCCAGGATCACGAAAAAGTGGTTTTTAAAAAATATCTGTGTGTACGTACGTATGTGAGCAAGATTTCTCGAAAACTGCCGAACCGATTTTCATGAAATTTGGTGTCCGGCTTACTGTTGTCCTCTTGGTGAGCCCAGTTAAGTTTGTTGACAATCGACGAACGGCAAGTGCCATTTTGGCATATCAACTTTGAAATTTTAAATATAAATCTAAATTTTTTATAGAGGCAAAAAAAGAGACCTTTAAATTCTGCTTCTAAAAATGTATTCACATTTAGTGCTCTTTTGCAAAAAGTGCGAAAAATTCAAAATTTTCGAGAAACACCAGAAAAAGCATTAAAAACTACATACATAGGTATTTTGAACTAAAATTTAGAGGAGTACAATTATCAAGTGGGGAGGTTCCAGCCGCTTTCCATGCTGCCCATTTTTAACTTCTACGCTCCGCGAAGCAGTTACTGGAATCGATCGGAAAATTCAAAAAAATCGAATCGCCAAAAACATCAAATCTTTAAGTTTTAGGCTAGGAACCCAAAAAAGTGGTTTTTGAAAAAATGTCTGTCTGTCTGTCTGTGATCACGCTGCAGCTCAAACTACTGAACGTATCGAGCTGAAATTTGGCACACATGTTTAGTGGGCAATTTGTAGGTGCTGATTAGATTTTGGACCACATCGGTTCACGGAAAGTGCCTCTTGGGCAAATCAACTTTAAAAATTTAAATACAAACCCCCATTTTTCGCGTTACCATATGAAGGCTCTTCGAATTCTGCTTCTAAAAATGTATTCATACTTGTGCCTTTTTGGTCTAAAAATGGCGTCGTGAGAAAAAATCTATGCATAACTCTATATTTTTAATACCGGATTTAATAGCTGATTTTTTTTCAAGTCGAAAACCTTAGTGACATTTTTTCGAAAAATGTCATTTTAGTGGCAAGGGCCCTCTTTTGAATTTCTCTTAGCAAAATTTTATTCTCTTACTACAGGATTTGATAGTTTTTGCATTGACAGAGCAAAAACCTTAGTGCCATTTTTTCGAAAATTTATATTTTAGAGGCAAGACTGTCCCTTTTTGAATTTTTCCAAGCAAATGGGCATATTATTGCTATTGAGTTCGAAAGCTGTTGCATTGTCGAGTCAAAAACATTAATACCTTTTTTTCAAAAAATGTAATTTTAAAGGTGAAAAATATCGACACAAGTACCTTTTCAAATTCTGTGAAAAAGTAGAAGTTTCCACCGTCTCCGAGACTGCCAATTTTTTTATCGCACATCGATGCAGAATTTAATTGTCTATCATTTGAATTTACATGCTTGCCATTTTTAAATAAACAGTTTTTTGCGATATTTCTAAGTATTTTGTAATTGACCAAGATTTCATATTCGCGAAAGTCAGCTGATAATAGATGGCACTGCTAAACTTACAAAATGGCTGTCTCAGGGCTTCCGGGGAGCCGGAAGGGGGAATTCTGACGTGACGTGCTTAGCAGCGTCAGTTGGTGGCATCAGTGACATCGCAAAGTGGATTTTTTAAAAGCCATGTTTTCCTGAATTTACAAATATTTTCAGCTAAAAAAATAATCTCAATCGATACACTACAATGTTTCACTTTCACAAAACGCAAACCCCCGAGTGAATGTCTCGAAGTATCGCAAAAACTGTTTATTTAAATATGAAACATTCAAATTGAAATGATGTTGATTAAATTCTGCATCGATGTGTCATAAGATAATTGGGGCATACCATTTGAAAAAAATGCAGCAGAGAAGCGGCTGGAACCTCCCCATCGCGTGGATCTTTGTATTATGTGTCAATTCAACAGAAATATTTTATGCTTTTCGTTGGTGACTAATTTCGCAATTTTCTGACAAATACCGACATCACCCATCACGTTTGACAATATGTTCCTTTTAAGGTTAATATTTTACCACTTTTTTGACAATAACTGCCACTTTCTGTCATCCACTGTCAGCCCGTTCCCTTTTAATGAGAAATATTTTTTTCTCTATTTTCCACTGAAATGGCAGAAACTGTGGATACAATTTTAGAACCAGAATTTGATCGTCTTTCTAATGGCGATTTAAAAAAAAAGGTATTGTATTTGAAAGTTTAAGTAAATATGCTTCAATGGCACTTCCCGTGGACCAATCGCTTCCACAAGCCTTTCAGGTCTTCAGCGGGTCACCCAATCTCCATGTACCAAATTTCAGCCAAATCGATTCAGTAATTTGGGCTATAATATATTTTTAGTGTTATTAAACAATTTCCATTTTTTAATAATAATAATAATAATAATAAGTTTATTTGCCCAACAGAATTATACATTCCAATTATAGGACAAACTAAAAGACAAAAGATGAGAAAATAATACATAATTGAACAGAAATAGAAAAAGTGAATACAAGTACTCAATGACTGATTAGTTAACCGAGGCTTCGATATAACATTTTCTAATAGAGTGAAGACTGGAGAAGTTAATGTCACATTTCAGCGCTACTGAATTGAAACAACTACACATAAAATTGAGAGGTGATTTAATTAGCAGATTAGTGCGAGGAGTTGGAACATAAAATAAAGGTTGATGACGTGACGGATAAGAAGGCACATAGAAAGGCAGTAATTCAAGTAACGGAGGAGAATCTATTTGCCCTCTCACCAGTTTGACGACAAAAATCAACGCAAATACTTCCCTTCTCAACTCAAGGGACTCGACATTAAACTCCTTGAGCAATAATGAGTGGGCACTAAATGCGATTGAATTTTGTCTTATTTAAAACCAGAATTTGAAGACCTTTCTGATGGTGACAATAAATCTTTCAAAAACTTGTTTTCGATCGTTAAATGAAAGAATAATTTTAAATTTGGAAATTGGTGTGCCAAAACGGCACTTTTCGTGGGCCGATTAAATCCAAAATTTGTTCAGCTCTTCGACGTGTAATACGATCCCAATGTGCAAAATTTCAGCCAAATCGGTTCAGGGGCTTGGGCTGTACCGCGATTTTAAAGTCCGATAAAAATCGAATTTTTTTTAAATTTTGGTTAAAAGGGCACTAAGAGTGAATACATTTTTAGACGCAGAATTTGAAGGCCTTTCCTATGGTGACGTGAAAAATGGGGGTTTGCATTTAAAATTTAAAAGTTGATGTGCCAAAATGGCACCTCCGGTTGCGCGATTGGCTCCAAAAGCTTTTCAGATCTAAGTTGGGTTATCAGATGCCTACGTACCAAATTGCAGCCAAATCGGTCTAGTAGTTTTGGCTGTGGCGTGTTTACAAACGTACGTACGTACACACACACAGACACATTTTAAAAACCACTTTTTTGGTTCCTGAGACCTCAAAACGTGAAGATCTGGTGTTATCTCAAATTCGAAAATTTTAGTGATTGCAGTAACCTCCCTTTTTTTAAAGTGCTGAAGTGGAGTGGGGAGGTTAAAACTGACTTTTTGACTTTTTTTACCGCTTCATCAATTAAAATTTCGCAGCTGTTGCGCCGCTGACGGCGTCCCGGCACAGGTCCAGTTACGGGGGGGCGTCCCGTAGCCCGTTGCGGTGGCGGCGTTGGGGGAGCATGCGGGGGCGGCGTTGGGGGAGCTTGCGGGGGCGGCGTTGGGGGAGCTTGCGGTGGCGGTTCTGGGGCAGCTGGTGGTGTAGCAGGTGGCCGAACTCGCTGCAAAATCAGCGCCGTGACCTTAGGCCGCTGTCGCTGCAGTAACCTGCGAATAAATCCCTTTTGGTGATTCAGGGTGAAATGCATAGTTGTCACTTGAGACTAACTTATGCTCAACTCATACTTTACTCGCCCATTTCGTATGCAAAATTGCGCTTCTTATCACTTTCACCCTGAGTGGAAAAAAATCTTAAGAAATACTTGAGTGTTCGCTATCGGCTCACTTAAGTGCTGGATGAGTGTGGTTGTTAATAATTAACACGTCAATAATAATTAATTGACATGTGATATGATGGATGATATCTGGGAATTCTACGATTACGTCCGAGATGAACCTTATTTACCCATTCCTAGGTAAAAATAGTTATACAACGAGTTATAACAAGACAAACTGAGGGTTGACTGATTTTTTTTATTTGTAGACGCTATGTACGCGATGTGGAAAATCCTCTTGAAGGATATTCGGACACAGAATTAATACAGCGGTATCGATTTTGCCGAAGAACTATTGTGAATGTGATAATTCCGCTAGTTGGTCTAGATCAGCCAGAAAATCAGAGAGGACTACCTGTTTCGCCTATCAATAAATTGTGCGTCGCGTTACGTTTCTATGCCTCTGGCTGTTATCAAAGAATATGCGGTGATTTGAGACACGTAGACCAAGCGACAGTCAGTCGGATTGTAAAGGAAATCAGTGAAAAAATAGCATTGCAAGTAGGCAGATTAATAAAATTTCCCAACCAGCAGCAACAAGAACGAAACCGACGACTGTTTTATGGTATGGCAAGATTTCCTGGTGTAATAGGGTGTATTGACGGGACTCACATCGAAATAAGAAGTCCTGGAGGGCTTAATGCAGAAAATTATAGAAACAGAAAAGGCTGGTTTTCAATTAATGTACAAGCAACTTGTGGGCCAAGAGGAGAATTTTTGGATATAGCGGTGCGATGGCCTGGATCTACCCACGACGCCAGAATTTTTGACAACAGTTCCTTAAAGCTGCGTTTGGATAGAAATGAAATATCAGGGATCATTCTCGGAGATAGTGCCTATCCCCAAACACATTATTTATTTACTCCTGTTCTGAATCCTGCAACACCTTCGCAGGAAAGATACAATGCTGCTCACGTAAGGACAAGGAACACAATCGAAAGGAGCTTTGGGCAATGGAAGCAAAGATTTCGGTGCATTAGTAAACTCCTTCTTCACAATTTAAGAAACGTAACAAGAATAATTGTGGCAACAGCCATCTTGCATAATATTGCAATTAGAGAACGGCAACCATTACCCCCAGAAAACTATCGACCATATCGACAGCAACCTGATATTAGAATAATGGCAGATAGGCAACGTGGGGTTTTGATCAGAAACCAATTTATTAGTAGACATTTTGTATAAATTATAAGTTTATTAGAATATGTTGTAGCAAATGTGGGACACAAACGTTTATTCAAAATTATCCTCTGTTAACAGTCTTCTTGTTTTAATTTTCTCTTGGTTGAGGATTTCTTTAGCAATTTCCAAACGCACTTTTGCTTCCTCTTTTTTGTATTGGTGTTCGCGGAGGCGAAGTTCGTGAATTTCAATATCTTGCTGTTGCAAAACTTCTTGACGCTCAATTCGCTTCGACAATTCTTTGTCAATAGCAGATCCTCTAGCAAAATGAGTCGATTTTGGGCCAGTATGAGATCGAGGTGTTCTTTGCTTGGCCTCTGGTGTTAAAATCATATATGTATTAGAAGGGAACACAAATTTATTTTGGATTATTACTTACGTACTTCGTTCTCCACTCCTGTTTCCAGTTCACGACCCGGTTCGTCTAGAATTTAACAAAAATTATATGTAGTAAAGAGAATATGTACCTCCAATCCGGATTAACAAGCCGCTTTCAGGTTGTACTTCATAATCTTTAGAGGTATGAGCTTTTGCAGCAAGGACAGTGTCATTGTCAACGACGTCGTCCATTTCAATGTCGACGCACGACAGGACATTGTCAACGTCGTTTGCAGGAGATGCAGGAGGCTTATAAGGACCTCCCCCAGTACCTAAACGTTCCCGTTTTTCATCACTCAATTCCTTTTTCCTCCTGGATTTAATGTTCTCCCAACATTTCTTTAACTGCTCCGGTTTTTTCTATATAAAAAGAAATATTAAATACAACTGTGTCACCATTAGTAGTTTCATAAACACGTGCGCTTCCAATCGGTAAATGTTGACAGTGGTAGGGTATCATTTGAAAATTTTAGGGCCCCGACTTTTTTTTGCTAAAGCCGTACATAACCGTGCATAATGTACATTTCATACAAATAAAGTTTTCAATTTTGAGAACTAAATGTAAATTTACCAATCAAATTTCAACCGTAATTGCTTCGAATCGACTCGGAATTTAATTCTGAATAATCCATTTATGGTGCTCGCGTTCTGGGACAGCCTGTATAGGAAAAGTGGGCACAAAAATTTTCCAATACGTCCCCAGCTCTTTCTGTATTTGGTCGTTCGACACGGTTTCTAACACCTAAAATGTAAACAGACCCTCGATGGCACATAAAGGAGGTAAGCAGTATACAGATAAAACGGACTTACTGTAAATTAATCCCATGTCGACAAAATTATTTTAAACGTTAGTAGTCAACGTAGAAGATACTTTTTCAACTTACCGAAGTATGTTCAGCTACAGCATTAAACTCTTCTGTTAATAAAACCCATGTTTTCTTTTTCTCCGCTGCCGAAACACAGTCACTTTTTTTGCACTCGATTTTCTTTTCATATTTTTTCACCAGTTGCAGAAGAACTCTTTTCCTCGGCTGTAAACAACCGCTTTGAACTATCCATTGCCGTTCTTCCAAATTTAATACAACAAATTACAACATAAGGTAACATAAGAACATGCTCAATGCCAGTTTTTCTAACCCTAAACTTTCAACCAATAGGAGTTAAATACGTCATCATAACGATGACGTTATACTAGAGAAATTCTTGAGTGTGAGTAAAGTATAAGTTTTCCTCATCATCAACTCCCCATACCACCTTGAGTTAAAGTTTTACTTGAGAAATTCTTACACTCATCTTGAGGGAAAGGAAAGTACAAGTTGAGTAGCAACTATGCATTTCACCCTCAGTGTTGCGGGCTTGTAGCCAATGCCCAGCAACATCCACCAAAAGGGATTTATTAAATTTTCCAGCCCTCGCCAGCCTATTCGAGAGCGCTGGGTTCTCCTCCAGACACTTCTCCACCTTTTTTAGAATAATGGAGTCTCCCCAAAATGGTTTAGGGGCACGCCGCCCCTTAGGCGATTTCCTGGTACATACTTAACACTGTATAACAAAAAAAAACAATTGTCAGTTTCGGAGAAGGTGGAAACTTCTACTTTTTCACAGAATGTGTTTGGAATTGACTGGAATTATTTGGAATTAATATGTTTAATGGAATTAAATTGGAATTAATGGAATTCATGGAATTAATGAAATTCATGGAATTAACGGAATTAATGGAATTAAATTGGAATTGATAGAATTGACAGGAATTAAGTTGGAATTAATTGTACGCATTTTTTTGGAGTGATCAGCCCCCCAAAATTTTCAGAGCAGGGTACGGATCCTCTTAAAATGGAATCGAGACGCGGATCCAAATCCTCACAAAGGATTCGATTTACTAATGCAGGTCACGATTCCTTTTTTGAAAAAAAAGAGATCCAAATCCAAGGAATCGATTCCATTTTATCGGATCATGGATCCGGATCAGTGTTCACCTATACACCGTGTCCCGAAAATACCGTGCAATATTTTGCTGATGGATTCTATAATTAAAAATATTAATAAAAGGTCCTATCAACATAGGTCGAGAAACGCTTCCTAAGGGGGCTGGGGCCCCTTAAAGAGGCCACTTTGAAAGTGGTTTTTTCTAAATATCTTCAAAACAATTAAATATAGCAACGTGAAATTGGGTACCTTTAGTAAGTCTTTGATGCTGAGAGGGTTTTAAAATTTTGATTATAAGCGTCTCGTACAGGGGGGGCTTAGGACTAAAAGGGTATATTAACCCTTTGAAGCACGACTTAATTATTTTTGGAAATTTGCAATGAAAACTATTGAAGCAAGTTCAGAGGTCACTGCTAAAACAGTTAATGTCAATAGAAACAGTTGAAATTGTTTAAACAATTATTTGTTATATGGTTACGCTGCGAAACCACTGTAAGTTAATTGAAAGATGTTTAAAAAAAATTTATATCTTTATACGAAAATAATGTATTACAGGAAAATGAAATTTTGGTATTACTTCTGGTGGTATTGCAGGAAGCAGTTTTTTTTGTCGGTCAAGCAAAGACCAACTTTGCAGACCGTGCAAGTCCATCTGGTGCGATGAGGATTTTTTGCGCTACTGCAGTGGGCGCATCGTCTGGAAGATGAATGGAAAGGCATATGTTTTGCCTGATCTCTTCTGACATCCTTCGAAATATTAGGCTTGAACTTGGACTTATATGCTTCACCGTTTGTTGACGGACGACCAAGTGGTTGTTTCGATGTATTAGCACCAATCAGTGCTACCGCAACTTCCAAGCGGAATTCTTTCAATTTCAAGGTTGACTTAGTTTGAAGTTTGTATATTATGAAAGAGTTCACAACTGTCACATCCAAGAAGTGCCAAAACAGCCTATGCCACCATTTTCTTGATTTTTTGTCGATTTCGTAATAAGACTTCATCATGTCAGCCTTGTCTACCCCACCCATACATCTTCTGTAATCCGATACAACCTTTGGGCAAGGAATCTCATTTTGCGAACCATCTTTCTCTCGCTTTTTTACAGCTACAGAAGAAAGCGGATCGTGGACTGTCGAGAGCAATGTTACAGCTCGCTTATCCTTCCATTCTATACAAGTCAGCATGTCGTTTTTGGAATACCAGTCCCATTCTCCGCGATTGATTTCCCGATCCGGTAACAATTTGGGCAGTTTTTTTCTATTTGCCCTCACAGTTCCAACGGAGTAGATTTGCTTTGTATGAAGTTTCTCCATAAGGTTGACAGTTGTGAAAAAGTTGTCAAAATAAACATGGTATCCCTTGTCTTCGAGGCCTGTGGTCATATCCAATACAACTCTTTCCCCCAAACCTGTCTCTGATTGCTGGTCTTGTTTTCCCGTGTATACTTGAAAATCACAAACATTCCAAACTATTTAGTCCAGATTCCTTTAAAAACATCAATTATTCCCCACAAGTGACAATGCGTATCCTTTGATCATATTGGTGGACCACATACCACTACCGGTTGGCCCAAAATGCTATCCTTATTAGATATACTCCTTTGCTCAAACGTTTTTGTTAAACGTTTTTTTCTCAAATTTGCCACCAGAATCTGATAACCTGAGGTTTTTAACGTAAAAATGGTACTCTGGTTTGACATCGATAAGATGCACCCTTTTCGAAAAAAAATGGGTTTTTATTGGTTCAGGGCTCCAAAATCTGTGATGAAAAACGTCAAAATACTGTAAACAAGTTCATGGGGCGGTTCCTTACATAATTCCAGAAAGAAAAGTTTTTATGGACATGGGTCGAAAAGTACTTCATAAGGAAGCTAGAGTCTTTCAAACAACGTGATTTCAAAGACCCATTTGAAAGACCATAGGGACTTTTCTTTCTAGAAGTAAGGAACCGTCCCATTATCCTGTTTCCTGTTTACAGTATTTTGACGTTTCTACTGCTACGTTTCTACTATCTTTTCGGATTCCCAGTCTGCAATTGCCTGGAGCAGAAGTGGGGTTCGACTCAACGTATATCTATACTACCTTTGGTATGATACGTTAAATGCAGACGCTATCCAGCTTAAATGTAGAATGAAGAGCTGAATGCAACAATGAAGGTACTCAATTCACGTTATTTTTAACCGTTTTAACGTAAACGTGCGTGTCTGATACCCCAAACTTAGATCTGAAAAGCTTTTGGAGCCAATCGTGCAACCAGAAGTGCCATTTTGGCACATTGACTTTTAAAGTTTAAATACAAACCCTCATTTTCACGTCACCATATGAAAGGCCTTCAAATTGTGCTTCCAAAAAAGTATTCAGTGTTAGGGCCCTTTTGACCAAAACTTAAAAAAAGTGAGATTTCTATCGGACTTTAAAATCGCGGTAATGCCCAAGCCCCTGAACTGATTTGGCTGAAATTTTCCACATGGGGATTGTATTATACGTCGAAGAGCTGAACATATTTTGGATTCGATCGGCCCACGGAAAGTGCCGTTTTGGCACACCAATTTCCAAATTTAAAATTATTCTTTCATTTACCCATCCAAAACAAATTTTTGAAAGATTTATAGTCACCATCATAAAGGTCTTCAAATTCTGGCTTTAAATAAGACATAATTCATTCGCATTTAGTACTCTTTGGGTAGAAAAATCGAAATTTTGTAATGACACTGAGATCACGTTATAGCCCAAACTAGTGGATCGATTTGTCCGAAATTTGGCATGGAGGATAGGTGACCCGTTGAAGAGCTGAAAGGCTTTTGGGAGCAATTGATTCACGGGAAGTGCCATTTAAGCATATCAACTTTATAATTTTAAACACAAGGCGCGGAAACCAAAATCCACGCGATGGGGAGGTTCCAGCCGCTTCTCTGCTGCATTTTTTTTTATTGATTTTCTGATTCAGGTTCGAACGATGGACCCGGCGAGGACAAAAAAACGAATGCGTGCCTTACCCGCAGCAGCAGAAAACTTCCAAATATTTTCAGAAGCGATGATTTCATTTTCCTTCATTTCTATCCTATTCAAATCGATCAAGAAAGAAAAAGCAGTTCTTACGGGCAGCTACCCATCCAAAAAATTTGTTTATTCTCTACATTGTGCGCCATGTAGGTAGGTATATGACACTAAATAAAATAATAACATTTGACTTAGACTAGAGTTAGAATTTCATAAATAAATTTATCTAAGCCGCCCAACCACTCCTCCCGCAAATACCCTCAAAAATACATATACAGTATTATGAGCCCATTTGCGGACACCTTTATTTCACACCTTAATAAATAGATTTATAATTAATGCATTAAAATGTAAAGAATTAATTAAGTTTTATAAAATGGATTTGGAAAAAATTCAAAAATTATAAATCTATTTTACAATGACAGTAATCTATCGGAGTCTTCTCTTCTTCCTATTCCGCAGTGCTTCTGGCACGTACATCTCCTGGCGATCTCTCTTCTTGGCAGCCAGTTCCTCCCGGTTCCGCAACATTCTCCTATTCATTAGTTGTTGGATCTGCATCTCTACAACAGGATTACGTACTACATTTATACGTACCTGCAAAATATTTAGTTTTGGATCTTCCTCCATCGGAAGATCATCATGCTCCACGTTGGTCACTGCTTCTCTTATTCCACTGCCACAGGCCACTTCCACTAAAACGGAACCATCATTAACTCCGATACTTACCTCCAGTTCGGCAGCCGGTTCGTCCACTTCATGGGGAATGAGGACCTCTTCTTCGATTTCGGCCATCGCGTCCCGCACCATCATTCTGCCATTCCTTGTCAGATGCTTGGCAACTTGCAAAAACCGGCATTTTGCATGCAATGCAATTGATTTCTTGTTCACGATAACATTTTAAATTTGAAAGTGACAGACAATTTCTAGTGTCACCATGACAATCACAGCCAATGTCCCAGCGTGACGTCACAGTGACCACGTGATAAGCACACCATTATACTCCCACCACGCCCATAACCATGGCGCCTACGTTGCCATCGCCTTGACTTTACACTACCACAAGGGATGACTGTTATGTAAGTCATCGAGGAACTCGGGGAACTCATGGGGACCTCCTGGAGGAACTCCTGGGATCTCTTAGAGGAACTCGGGGACCTCATACCGTAAGAGGACCTCTGGTGTACAAAAATTAGGGCGCGATCTGCCCCCCAACTCAACCTGAAGGGTTGGCTGATGGAAACTAGGTGTACGGCTGGCACTCTCTGACGCCCTACTTATAAATTTGTCGGGTTTTCCTCCTCTTTCTTTCCCGTGGTGGATCTGAAAGAAAGTTTAAGTCAGAACGACTTTTTATAAATTTTTTTTTGACATGTAAAAAAATGCTTATATAAATGCTTATTAGCGGGATCATTCAATATTTGACTGTATGTATATCCCGGATATATTTGAATTATTGACCTGACCTGACCTGACCTGACCGCTTACCTGAACTGAACCTCGCCTGACCTGACCGCTTACCTGAACTGGAACTTCTGATCTAGTAGAACGGTTAGTTGGCAAGTAAGGTACGTTAAAGTGGTCAGGTGTGGTTACTATCAAGGGCCTGACCGGCGCGCGTAATTACCAACCCTATCCTGATTCAGCGCTGTCGGGCTTCCGACACGAGCCGATAATACGCTGACGCCTTGAATACCGACCCTAACCACGCTCAGCGCGTGATTACCGATCCTATACGAATCCAGCACGGCTGGGTGAAATTCTAAATTCATTAGAAATTGAAAATTGTGGTTTTAGCTAATTGAGAATATTCTTACTAGATAGATAATTTTTTATTTACACATATATAGTAGGTAGGTATTTATATTGTGAAGCTGTGTCGGCTGGGGTGTATTATCATATGGTTATATGATGGTTACAGCACGAGCTGAAAATATTGCGTTGCATAAACTGTATAAATATTATGGTAATATTTACCAATTATGTCAAGTCTGGTCAGATCAGGATTGTTTCTCCTGTTTATCCTGATCACGTCTGGGCGGGTCGGGTCGGTCAGGTCGTGTTACTTCTTGTTCTTCCACGTCCTCTTTACCTTCCCCAGCCGTGTTCCCCATGTCCATCTGTTGTTCCATGTTATCAACTTTCTTCATCTCTGCCTTCGACAGCTCATCTTCCCATCCTTCCTCTTCGTCATCATCCCATTCTTCCTCGAACAGTTCTTCCTCAGGGTCCCGCTCTTCCAAAGCCTCCACCACATCTCGGTAAATTCGAGCCGCCATGCCGTGCTGTGTGGCCAATTCACTCAAAATGCCGTAATAAAAGTTGCACTTAGATATGCGTTGTTCTTCCACCACCTCACGACTGTTGACTGATGCATGAGCCCATGAGCATTGTTAGAAAGGCAAAATGACAAGCGTCTAGCCCCCGGGACGCAACTAACGACGAAATGGTAGAATGGGTGATTAAGATAGAATTCATTCATTTACGTGTGTAAATGACCAGACTTGACCTGACAAAGACCTGACCTGAAGTTGAAAAAAAAACTGGAAACGCAAACAGAGACGGCTGTGAAATGAAATCGTAAGCCACAAGCGTAATGGTAACAACTGTCAATGGCGTCAACTGTCATTTTATTGACAGCTGCCTGCATAAACATCACGGACAGAAAAGTAACTAAGAGAAATTTAAACCGTTTTTATGAAAAAAAAAAAATCATTTCATCTCCGATAGCTGCCCGATTCGCTAGAGTAGCACCGTTAATATTTCATTTTTTTCATGTCCTGCGAAACTTCGAAACGGTTACCGATTCCAGAATTGAAAGTCCTTTCGAATCATTTGGTCCCCATGGAGGTCGGCCTTTCCGTTTTTTTTCTTTTGAGAATTTTTCAATTTCGATAATTGTCTATCGAGACATGTACGTTTCTATACCATCGTAAGAGGAATATTTACAATTATGTCGTATTCGAATTTAAAGTCCTGCGGGGCTCAAAGACGGTCACCGAGTCTAGAATTTAAAGATCTTTCGAACCATTTGGGTCGCCCGGAGATCGGCCCTTCTGTAATATTTTTTATTTTTTCTGGGAACTCGTGCTAGTCTAACGATTCTGAATATTACTTCTGTCATCGGCATGTAACATGTTCAAGTACGCAATAAACTGCATCGTTCGTTCGGATTTGACGTATTAAAAGGCATACGAAATGTTCGTGGAATTTAGGAGACGTTTTGGTATGATTCGGCATACTAGCTCCGAAGCACATTTCCTCGTTACGCTCCACTTTTCATAGCGAAAAAAAGGGAACGACTTGATATCGTTTAATGCCCTTCTCGATTTGGGTCGGTAATATTATCGTTGAATTACATCCGAAAGATCAAGTCTACAAGTGCAGCCGTTTAAATGCCGGATTTGTACTAATAAAGTATTTACGATTTCCTTAAGCACAACACCCATGCACCAATTTTCATAGCAACTGGATATCGTAAATACTTTATTAGTACAAATCCGGCATTTAAACGGCTGCACGTTTAGACTTGATCTTTCGGATGTAATTCAACGATAATATTACCGACCCAAATCGAGAAGGGCATTAAACGATATCAAGTCGTTCCCTTTTTTTCGCTATGAAAAGTGGAGCGTAACGAGGAAATGTGCTTCGGAGCTAGTATGCCGAATCATACCAAAACGTCTCCTAAATTCCACGAACATTTCGTATGCCTTTTAATACGTCAAATCCGAACGAACGATGCAGTTTATTGCGTACCTGAACAATCCTAGTGGACCTACAAAAAAATATCCGCTTGTGATTCCTTAAACTAGCACTCATTTCGTTTAGTTAATGATCGTTACCTACCTTTATGTTGAATTTCGTATTAACGATTCTTCCTGAAGACCATCCCTATAATTCAATAACGACAAGATGGTCACACTGCTCTCACAGGTATGTACGCTCAAATGGATAGAATTATCATTTAAAAGAAATACTTCGGTAAATAGTCGATTTATTTATTTTACAAATTCCAAATAAATGTATGTTACAAAAGTAAGTATAAATAATTGTATATTAAAAATGTTTACATAATTATGTATCTGTTCCCCAACAATAATGCAAGTTTGATTTTCTTATTATATCTATTCCCCAACAATAATACAAGTTTAATGTTCATTCTTTAAAATCACATGTTGACTTATGTGACAAACAAATGGTAAAACGTTTAGAAATCTTGTGCCCATAACAGTGGTGGGAGTATTGAATGGTGTGCTTACGCCTGACACTTCTCTCTCGCACAGTGACGTCACGCTGGGACACGAGATTTTTATAAAGCTAAAATATTTAATTTTCGAACCCTTCCTCTTAATGGCGCCATTACTGCATCCAAAACTTGCAAAAACCGGCATTTTGCATGCAATGCAATTGATTTCTTGTTCACGATAACATTTTAAATTTGAAAGTGACAGACAATTTCTAGTGTCACCATGACAATCACAGCCAATGTCCCAGCGTGACGTCACAGTGACCACGTGATAAGCACACCATTATACTCCCACCACGCCCATAACCATGGCGCCTACGTTGCCATCGCCTTGACTTTACACTACCACAAGGGATGACTGTTATGTAAGTCATCGAGGAACTCGGGGAACTCATGGGGACCTCCTGGAGGAACTCCTGGGATCTCTTAGAGGAACTCGGGGACCTCATACCGTAAGAGGACCTCTGGTGTACAAAAATTAGGGCGCGATCTGCCCCCCAACTCAACCTGAAGGGTTGGCTGATGGAAACTAGGTGTACGGCTGGCACTCTCTGACGCCCTACTTATAAATTTGTCGGGTTTTCCTCCTCTTTCTTTCCCGTGGTGGATCTGAAAGAAAGTTTAAGTCAGAACGACTTTTTATAAATTTTTTTTTGACATGTAAAAAAATGCTTATATAAATGCTTATTAGCGGGATCATTCAATATTTGACTGTATGTATATCCCGGATATATTTGAATTATTAGCTGTGACACGAATAACTAGCCCGGGTTTCCCCAACACTCACCTGCAAGTGCCATCCGTGAACTTAAAAATGCAACAATACATTTTCGTAAGTTCTCCTTTTTGGGTGGTTTTTTATACAGTTGTGTAGTCATCAACTTTGGGAACAATTCTCTTTTCAAAAGTAGTTGAACCTGATGAACCATTTTAGCATTATTGCCATTCTCAACTGACAACTCATTAAGTAATTCCATAGCTAACAAGAAGCTCGATCCAACTTTTCTAAATTTCTCATTTGGTATACTTGAAAACTTGTTGACAAAAACCGCCAGCCCATAATAAGGTGATAGTAATGGAATATTTTCGGGGATATAGTCGATTTTCCTGTCATGGTACATCTGTAGATCGTTCAATGCTGTTTTCAAAAGGTTTAAACATTGCTTGGAAGGTCTTGTTTTGTAGTGGGCCGCATAGTACACCCTCTTTAAATCGCTTTCATTTAAATTATCGGGATCTCTATTATTGATACATTCCAACATATCGTTTAGCCTAAGGGGCATTAAAGCAAGCAGCTCGCTTCTAAAATTGACTTGCTGGAAGCATGAGTCCCAATATAAATACGAGATACATAATACAATAAACTTACCATTATTGAAGGGGAACGTTGAAAATAAGCTAGCTGCTAACAGAGCACCACATTTCTTTAGATAACTTGCTGAAAGTAAGAATATGTAATATAAATACGATATTACATGATGCAATAAACTTACCATTATTGAAGGGGAGAGATTTTGAACTCACATGCTCGGCACTACGTGAAATCGTAGCCTTTCGCCACCACTACGAAAAATGAATGGAGGGGGACCGTCATTTGTCAGCCTACGGTTGTATTCTCCCCGGGGAGAAGCTCCCACGTTTCAAAAATACAGACTCAGATTTCCGATTTATTTTTGAACAACTTCCCATGTTGGTAGGTATATGACATTAATATAAATAAATTTGTCTAAGCCGCCCAACCACTCCACCCGCAAATATCCTCAAAAATCTGAATGAAAATTGAGAACATTTGCGGACCCTTTATTTTTAAAATCATTTATACATACAATAAATAGATTTATAATTAATGCATTAAAATGTAAAGAATTAACTAAATTTTATAAAATGAGTGGATTTGGAAAAAATGCAAAAATTATAAATCTATTTCTACAATGACACTAATCTATCGGAGTCTTCTCTTCTTCTTTCTATTTCGCAGTTCTTCTGGCACGTACATCTCCTGGCGATCTCTCTTCCTGGCAGATAGTTCCTCCCGGTCCCGCAACATTCTCCTATTCATTGATTGTTGGATCTGCATCTCTACAACAGGATTACGTACCACATTTACACGTACCTGCAAATTTAGTTTCGGATCTTCCTCCATCGGAAGATCATCTTCATCCTGCTCCTCGTTGGTAACTTCTTCCCCTAATCCACTACCACCGGCCACTTCCACTAAAACCGAACCATCATTATTAACACCGATACTTGCCTCCAATTCGGCAGCCGGTTCGTCCACTTCATGGGGAATGACCTCTTCTCCGATCTCGGCCATCGCGTCTCGCACCATCCGCCTGCCATTCCTCGTGAGATGCTTGGCAACTTGACTTATCGCATTCACTTCCCGATGTCTCCCCATCCTGGCTATGACGTCGTGCGGGACTCCCATGGCCTGAAGAAGATCCCTCGTTTCGCTTAAACCATAACCTCCGTCATGATTTAAAACGAAATCCCTCCACTCTTCATCCCTCATGAGGTTGACGAATCTCTGCCAGTGGACGGGTTGTCTAAAAAATCCTGCCATTTTAATCTGAAAAAGAGTACTAAAATTTGGAAAATGATGATGTTTTACAATTTAAAAACGCAATAATTGTAGAGTGTACTTACAGTACAACTCTAAGAGGCGGCGTCCTACTTTGGCCCCTAGCTTTCCTTGGGCATCCAGGCGGGCCAGACGGGACGTTAAACGGCCTCGCCTTCTACGTATGACTTCCTAAAATGCACGTTAGGTTCAAATTTGGTTTACTTTTTAATTTATACTTCTATTTGCTCCATCTTTCACCACAAATTCTTTCACACTGATGCGTAATAATTTTTTTGCTGTTCATGCATTTTTGATAAGGTTTAACCGCGGAAATACAGGGTGTTCCTATATTCATAGTCCTAACTCTGGGACGTTCCTATTGACATATGTCCGCAAATGCTTTATAAGGGAGCTGCGCCCCTTCAAAAGGTTACTCAAAAAAACAGTTTTCTGGAAATTTCTCGAAAAATATGAAGAATAGGATTTTGAAATTCAGAGCAATGGTTACTGTCATAAAGAGCTTTCTCTTCAATTTTAACTTCTGCGCTTCAGCTCAGCAAGTTCATAAAATCGATCGAAAAATCGAATTGCCAAAAACATCAAATCTTTACGTTTCAGGGTCGTGGGAACCCAAAATAGCGGTTTTTGAAAAATGTCTGTGTCTGTGTCTGTGAACACGCTACAGCCCAAACTACTAGACCGATCTAGCTGAAATTTGGAACGTAGACATCTTATGGATTTTGGGAGAGCTGAAAAGGTTTTATAGGCCAAATCGGCCCAAAGAAAATGCCATTTTGGCACATAAACTTTAAAAATTTAAATACAAACCCCCATTTTTCGCGTTACCATATGAAAGCTCTTCGAATTCTGCTTCTAAAAATGTATTCACACTTGGTGCCCTTTTGGTCAAAAATCGGTGCCGTGAAAGAAACCTATGTATAACCCTACATTCTTATTACCGGATTTGATGTCTGATTTTTTTTCAAGTCGAAAACCTTAATGACATTTTTTCGAAAAATGCCATTTTAGTGGCAAAGGGGCCCATTTTTGAATTTCTCTTAGCATAATTGTATTTTCTTACTACAGGATTTGATAGCTTTTGCATTGACGAATCAAAAACCTTAGTGCCATTTTTTCGAAAATTGACATTCTAGGGGCAAAACTGCTCCTTTTTGAACTTCTTGGTTAATCCAGGGGTTAAAATTTTCCTCATGACGTGACTGAGTGGTGGAGGAAAATTGTAGGGGAAGACTTGTTACGTTTGATTTGCATTGTCATCGATTTTGGCATTTTTTTTCTTAGATAGATGGAACTTTACCTCCCCGAATTAAATTAACTCTTTCGAAGGAGTTGAAAAGAATACAAACTTTTATTACTAAAAAGATACAATAATTGTATAAAAACGTTCTGTTCGATTTCTAGACGCGATGCTAAGTAACATATTGCTGTCCCTACTTCGGTTTTAATAAGTTGTTATCAGTTCTTGAATTTGTACTTTAATTTATTTGCAGTTCACTTCAAGCGTCTTGGTCACTGTAACATTTGTCCTAATATTTATTTAATATGGACTCTTGTTGTTGGTTCACCAGTGAGTCACCGTTATCCGTATAACAATAATAATGACACTAACATAACTCCCGTGCCCTAGTTTTTAAATTTATGGCGGAATGCACTTAGTGGCTGTCATCATTTATTACATTGATTTGTTTATTACCTTAAGGGTGACTAATCCAGTGCGGTCTTTTATCGATTACTGCGTTATCTTGAGCTTCTCACAGAGCTTATTAAATATGATTTAATTATTTGAGTTGCGGTTTACTTTAGAAGGCTGAAATTTTGGATTTCTGTGTTTTCATTTACAATAGTAGTGTGGCACGCTACCACGATGTCAGGAATAAAAAAAAAATCAGGGCAACTTCTTAGAATACGACTATATTGAGTATAGAATAATAACAAGTGCCCGACCGCTGCTGGATCAACCCTCTGGTGATACGCACACTTGCCAAAGGTCCAATTCTAACTAACCTACTTAAGAGAAGTACTTAAACTAGTGACCATGCATTCATCCCTCTGTCACACCCACAATAAATCAGCACACATCTGGTTCCTTTCATTCTCGAAAACATCCTCTTGCACTCTCCTTAACAATAAATATGCTAACAGTAGTTAATAATGCTTGATTTTTTTAAGGTCTTTTTTTTGTCTTTTTGGGACCACTACATTCTGAACATTGTTGATATTATTGTAAAAGTAACTAATTGCATAAAAAGTAAGTAGTTACTTTGGAAAGTAACTAAATACATGAAAAGTAACTAGTTACTTTTTTATGTCTTTAGATACTTACCAAAAGTAACTAGTTACAAGTTACTTCGGTACAGTAACTAGATATAGCTCTGGTACTGGTCCTAATGTTTTGTTTTATGGAGATATAATTGATGCCGTCTTTTCAAACCCCTGCTGTAAAACAAAAAAGAGTTTTTTTGTTACTTCAACATGATAGAATTTTATGTGCTTTTTGTTTTCTGTTATATGAGAGCCGCCAAGATGGTCGCAAGACACGGTCACACCACAGAAAACCCTTGCCACACCAGCAACCCAACGACATAGAGGAGGGGGGAGACCAAAATCTACCCGCTTAGGACGCCCACAAGCAACACAAGTCCATAAGGAGCCCCAAAAATGCAGGGCTTCTCTAAGGGCCGGTTTATCGATGCTCAGTTATCCGTAACTGAAAGCCAATTGCCTAGCAACTACAGTTCTGATTGGCTACAATCTGGCAGTTTGAAGTTAGCTGAGCATCGATAAATCGGCCCTAAGTCGTTCAGCGTCCCAAAGCAAGGACGTTCAAAACTTGTCCAGCAAACTCTTCGATTTCACCAATCCTAATATATTTCCTTTCCTTTTAGCATAATTCATATTATGTCATTCTAATAAATAAACCGTTGTTCATTTCCAAGGACGAAGTATTGTTTTATTTATTTAGGGGTCCAGGGGCCGCATACGTGACATTACTCCGAGATTTCGGAATATTTATAAGTAGGGGAGACCGGGGTGGGTTGCAACAAAATATGCTCAATAATTTTTTGTAAAGCTTGTAATTAGAAATGTGGTTATTGAACGATACAATACTTAAATCTATAATGTTTTACGTCAGTGAAAAAGGAATAACATCCACATAAAATTTATTATGTTATTTACGTAAAGAGTATGGAAAGTGATCTTTCCTGGACGAATAGGCAGATTTCAGGCTGACGCCGTAGGCGGAAGCCTGAAAGCCTGCGAGTCCAGGAAAGACACTTTACATGTGAGTTACGTATTAAATTTTTTAGGTGCTCGCAACATATTTTCTGTGTGAAATTAAGTATTTTAATTCAAATTATTTACACGGAAAAATGTGAGGAGCCTAGTAAAGATTAACACGATAACAAAATCCATAATATTCCGGTGAAATTTTACTTTCTAGAATATTTCGGTGAAATTTCACTTTCCCGGACTTCGACTTTCCCGGACTAGTCCGGGAAAGTTGATTTTCCGGTCCCAAAATTGACCGGGAAAATTAATTTTCCACTTTCCCGGACTAGTCCGGGAAAAGCCACTTTCCGGTCCTAAAATTGACCGCCTAATTAAGCGCCTAAAAAATATTTTTTCGTCGATCGTACTGGAAACGTCACATTCTTGACATTCAATAATCATCCGAAAGCTTACGTTTCCAGGACTGCGTCATTTGCTAGGCAACACGCACTAGCTGTACAGGTAAACAGTTAAGAGTTGAGAGGTTTTTTGTGAATGGGAATCAAAGGTAATAGGTACATATTGATGAAAACGTTCTACACCAAAACAGTATAGCTATTTTAATTTCATTGAAAGCAGTTTCTTGTACATGTGTCCATTCATAAATTGTATCATTTTACAATCTGTCCATTCTAAATTGTATCATTGTTAATTAAATTCCTTAATGGTTTTGTCTTATCAGAAACTTACCTACTAATAAACCTACGTTACCAGTCGTAAAAATCTTTGCAGTTCTTTTTTATTGGCAGGAACTGGGATTTCTTCAATCATGGAAGAATCCACTGGAATGCAGCCAAGCGATAGAAGCAACAATTGATGATCCAGTTCCGACTGGTTATTCGGATTCTGACTTTGCTGGTGACCTGCGAGAGCGTCATTCAACGACTGGGTACGTGTTCAAGTACAAATGGAGGTGCCATAACTTGGAGAGACCAGAGACAGCAATGTGTGACATGTTCAACCGCCGAAGCCGAATACATCGCAGCATCAGAGGCCTGTAAAGAAGCTTCTTCAATTATTTAATGAACTGGACGAAAAGATCAAGTGTATTAAAAACTATGTGTGGATAATTCAGTGTATTAAACTATTTATAAGGAAATACATCATAGATAAAAAAAATGCAGCAGAGAAGCGGCTGGAACCTCCCCATCGCGTGGATCTTTATATTCTGTGTAGATAGTAGTCAATTCAACAGAACTTTTTTAATCCTTGACTAATTTCGCAATTCTCTGACAAATACCGACGTCACCTCGGACATCACCCATCACGTTTGACAATATGTTCCTTTTAAGGTTAATCTTTTGCCACCTTTTTGACAATAACTGCCACTTTATGTCATCCACTGTCAGCCCGCTCCCTTTTAATGAGAAAGAGTTTTTTCTCTATTTTCCACTGAGATGGCAGAAACTGTGAACACATTTTTAGAA
This sequence comes from Pycnomerus fuliginosus, assembly GCA_963924575.1. NCBI lineage: Eukaryota > Metazoa > Arthropoda > Insecta > Coleoptera > Zopheridae > Pycnomerus > Pycnomerus fuliginosus. The sequence continues at coordinate 9,491,019 of OZ004625.1, read as the reverse complement.
CCAGAATTTTATCGCCTTTCTAATGGCGACATAAAGAAGGAGGTCTTGTATTTAAAATTTTAAGTTGATATGCTTAAATGGGACTTCCCGTGGGCCAATTGCTTTCGAAAGCCTTTCAGGTCTTCAACGGGTTACCCAACCTCCATGTACCAAATTTCAGCCAAATCGATTCAGTAATTTGGGCTATAATGTATTTTAACTGTTATTATAAAATTTCGATTTTTTGAACCAAACAGCGCTAAATGCGAATTAATTTTGTCCTATTTAAAACCAGAATTTGAAGACCTTTCTGATGGTGACAATAAATCTTTCAAAAACCTGTTTTTAATGGTCAAATGAGAGAATAATTTTAAATTTGGAAATTGGTATGCCAAAACGGCACTTTCCGTGAGTCGATTGAATTCAAAATTTGTTCAGCTCTTCGACGTGTAATACAATCCCCATGTGAAAAATTTCGGCCAAATCGGTTCAGGGGCTTGGGCTGTGCCGCGATTTTAAAGTCCGATAAAAATCAATTTTTTTTTTATTTTTGGTCAAAAGGGCACTAAGAATGAATACACTTTTAGAAGCAGAATTTGAAGTTCTTCCTTATGGTGACGTGAAAAATGGGGGTTTGCATTTAAAATTTAAAAGTTGATGTGCCAAAATGGCATTTCCGCTTGCACGATTGCCTCCAAAAGCTTTTCAGATCTAAGTTAGGTTACGGGATGCCTATGCTCCAAATTTCAGCCAAATCGGTCTAGTAGTTTTGGCTGTGGCGTGATTACAAACGAACGTACGTACGTACGTACGAACGTACGAACGTACAAACGTACGTACATACACACAGACACATTTTAAAAACCCCTTTTTTGGGTTCCTGAGACCTCAAAACGTGAAGATCTGGTGCTATCTCAAATTCGAAAATTTTAGTGATTGCAGTAACCTCCCATTTTTTTTAAATTGTGATGGAGTTGGGGAGGTTAAAAAAATAAAATAAATTTCTTGAAAATAATAGTAATTGTAAATGTTACAAGCATGTGTTTAATTTATATCAAAAATATGCTTATTTTCTAAGATATACGTTTTAATTTTTTTTGTAAATATTTTTACGTTTTTTGAGTTTTTTATTTCAATTGGTACATTGTTAAATATTTTTATTGCACTATAATGTATTGCTTTTAACCTCCCCACTCCAATTCACCATTTAAAAAAAAAGGGAGGTTACTGCAATCACTAAAATTTTCGAATTCGAGATAAGACCGGATCTGTACGTTTTGAGGTCTCAGGAACCCAAAAAAGTGGTTTTTAAAATGTGTCTGTATGTATGTACGTACGTTCGTTCGTTCGTTCGTTCGTTCGTAAACACGCCACAGCCCAAACTACTCGACCGATTTGGCTGAAATTTGGTACGTGTGCATGTGATAACCCAACTTAGATCTGAAAAGCTTTTGGAGCCAATCGTGCAACCAGAAATGCCGTTTTGGCACATCAACTTTTAAATTTTAAATGTAAACCCCCATTTTTCACGTCACAATAAGAAAGGCCTTCAGATTCTGCTTCCAAAGATGTATTCACTGTGAGTGCCCTTTTGACCAAAAACTAAAAATATCGAGATTTTTATCGGACTTTAAAATCGCGGTACAGCCCAAGCCCCTGAACCGATTTGGCTAAAATTTTGCACATGGGGATTGTATTACACGTCGAAGAGCTGAACAAATGTTGGATTCAATCGACCCACGGAAAGTGCCGTTTTGGCACACCAATTTCCAAATTTAAAGTATTCTCTCATTTACCCATCCAAAACAAATTTTTGAAAGATTTATTGCCACCATTAGAAGGGTCTTCGAATTCTGGTTTTAAATGAGATAAAATTTATTCGCATTTATTACCCTTTGGGTAGAAAAATCGAAATTTTGAAATAACACTGAAACCACGTTATAGCCCTAACTACTGGAAGGATTTGTCTGAAATTTGGTACATGGAGGTCAGTTGAAGATCTGAAAGGCTTTTGGGAGCAATTGGTTAACGGGAAGTGCCATTTAGGCATATTAACTTCAAAATCTTAAACACAGGTCACGGAAATCAAAGACCCACGCGTTGGGGAGGTTCCAGCCGCTTCTCTGCTGCCTTTTTTTTTGTATAGTGTTTTGTTCAATTGAGGTACTTGGAGATTATTATTACCTTTGTTTCTGGTATTATACTTATGTTCATCGTGTTCCCATTGATTTAGGTTCTTGTATGTGAAGATGCATATAGAAATTACATATAAACTTTTTATGTTAGGAGTATTTTTATTGGTAACCGGAAAAAAAGCCCCTGGAAAAAAAGCCCCTGAAAAAAAAGCCCCGGTAAAAAAGCTCCCGGAAAAAAAGCCCCCAGGAAAAAAAGCCCCTGGAAAAAAAGCCCCCTAGGGCTCCGTTATGCACCAAAAGATTGAGATTTTTGGATTTGTCCATAACTATATATTTAAAAATCGATCATTCATTACATGCAGTACCTACCTGAGTGCCTTTATCAAGCCAACATGTAGGTATAATTATTATGCTTACTTGTAATTATAGAGCTAGGTAACCTGGAGCTAATCCTTCATTTTGGGAATCATTCCTATTTAGTGACTATTAGATTATAAGATGTTTTATTTCTATACATAGCATATTATAATCGTTGAAAATTAAGGTAGGTAAAATAAAATGAAATTTTGGCTTAATTAATTGCATTTTAATTTTAAATCAAGGTAATACGAACTACTCGTGAAAACAGACTTGATTAAGACACAAAATTTCAATCTTCTGATGCATCACAGAACAGTATGGGGCTTTTTTCCGGGGGCTTTTTTTCCTGGGGGCTTTTTTACCGGGGCTTTTTTTCCGGGGGCTTTTTTTCCAGGGGCTTTTTTTCCTGGATTCATTTTTATTGTACAATTTTTCAGTCGGATAAATCTTAGACTTTTTGTATATTACTTTTAATATATATTTCTGGACTACCTCTAGGTTTTTTATGGCACAGTTGTGTGGATAATCAAAGTGCCATCAAGTTGGTCAAGAATCCAGTATTTCATCATCGCACAAAACACATCGATGTGCGTTATCACTTCATTCGTGAAAAATACAATAATGGTGACATTGATTTAGAATTTGTCCCAAGTGATCTTCAAATAGCGGACATATTCACAAAGTGTTTTTGATAAGTTTAGACGCCTATTAGGAATGCCCTTGTAATTGTCAAGCACCTATTTGTGCAGATATGTCATTTGTGTTACTCGTTTGTTATAATCTAGTAGCAAGAGTCTTCGTGGGAATGTTAGAACTTGTAAAGACTCTGCTAATTACTGTTAGTAATACTCATCAAGTAGCCTGTGAAAGTTGAAAGTTAGTTGAATAAGTAACATTGTTCGTTTAACGTCAATTCTCTGTTTCTCCTTTTATAATTATTTCCCATACTCGCAATATAAACTTCAACAGGAGCCATATAATTTGTTTTCTTTCGTCTTTTGGCTGTTTCTTGACCACACTGAAACACAGCATCTACATGTAACTTTAGGATTCTCCCAGAAAAAACACTGATTTTCTAATAGCTTCAGGCGTTGAACAAGTTAAAAAAGTTATGTCAAAAAGATATGTGTTAAGGTAATACTTTTGCAGAGTTGTTACCGTTAAATTAGACAATTGACAATGTTTGGAGCCTAAGCGGAGTAAAGCAGACTACCACTCCTGACGGAATTATCTAGAGTTGAAGCCTGATCTATAATCTATAATTTACTCATACCTCAGCACAAGCTGACTGCTACAACAAATAGCGGGTACGTTATGACACTTAGACTTTACAACAATTTACCTAAAGAATTTAAGGAGTTAAACTATATTTATTAAAGCATGCATTTTACTCTGTAAACGAATATCTTGGTGCAGCGTGAAAAACCTGTATTCTGTATATATTTTTAATTTTTGCATTTCTTTATTGTATCAAAAGTACTTTTTTGTGTCTAGTATTGTGCTAGTCTCTGTATTTACATAATTGTTTTACTCTAATTTATCTGACGTCCTTATGTACATGACTGTACCCGACAAGGAAAATATATATATTATTATAAATCCTCTTAGCGCTCAGGTGTGTAAAATAGACTTTAATTTTGCATGGTGAAATGACAAGCTTGGCAATGACAGATAAAAGTCTGTGCTACAGAGCTAAGAATAAGGATCTGGTCAGATTTAAGATTTTATTAGGTCTACTCGTTAAAATAATAACCGTCGAATAAACAACTCAATCGTTTGTCAATTGTGTTTGTGAATCGTCTAAAAAAAGTGTTTGGGAATTTGTTGTAATAAGACGCAGTGTTTGGAAACTTAAAGTCTATATTGAACACACTTGTTAACACGGTACAAGAACTCAACGGACAAAACTAAGGCCTGGTTTTTCCATCTTCGATAACCTCCGGTTTACCTAACCAACAGTTTGTCGCATAGCAACGAGTGTTCTGATTGGCTGTATCCCAGCAACTAACCGCTGGTTAAATAAACTGGAGGTTATTGAAGATGGTCTTCCACACTAGTGCATGTAGGTTGCTCATGCGCAACCGTTCCACCGCAACATATTTCAACATTACCATCATAGATTGGCACTACATGTAACATATCTTACATACTTGTCTTATTTCTAACAGAATTCACCGACTGCTACAGCCTCATTCAGTGTAAAAATAATGGCAAACAATAGAGTGGTATCAAGGTAAGCTTGTTCTGTAATCAAAGTTTTGGGGCAATTTTGAGACAATTGACAGTAATGCAATGGGCATTTCTAATGAAAAAAATTTCGCTTTTTTTTGTTATACAGGGTGTTCGGTAGAAAACGCCCCACGCCATAGCTCCCTTATTTATGAACCGATTTTAAAAAAATAGAAAGCATTTCAAAGGGCTGCTAAAATACTACAATCTGGGCGTATATCCGAATTTTTCCAATGTCAACAAAAATGACTAACGACTACCAACGTTTGTTTTTCAAATTGCGACCTGCATATTTTTTGCTCCCATTTGATAGAGGACTTTTTTCTGAATTCATCCATACCATACAAGTCTTTTTTTCTACAGCAATTTATGAGAGAAAAAATTATCAAGTACTGAAATAAATAAATTAAGATCATTTGAAAAATTGCAAGTGTGCCATGAAACAATGAAAATGACGGTTTTCATACTAATGTCATTTAAGCTATACCTACCTCAAAACATGATACTTAACGCCGCTTGCGAAGTAAGAATGTGAGCTGTGCATCGAACATGAAGGAGATATCTTTGAGCAATTTTATTTGTAAAATAACTCATGCAGCGTTTTATAAAAAACTTTGAAATTTGGTTTTTTGTATTGTTTGTTTTTCCTGCAGATAAATTTTAGAAATTACTACGCGTTTTTAATCAGTAAAGCTATTTATGTACAACTATCCCCCTGTGATGTTACCATATTTTTGATTAACAATGCCCAAAATGTCAGTAATTGTCTCGCTGACGCTTAAATGACATTAGTTTGAAAACCGTCATTTTCATTGTTTCATGGCACACTTGCAATTTTTCAAATGATCTTAATTTATTTATTTCAGCACTTGATAATTTTTTCTCTCATAAATTGCTGTAGAAAAAAAGACTTGTATGGTATGGATGAATTCAGAAAAAAGTCCTCTATCAAATGGGAGCAAAAAATATGCAGGTCGCAATTTGAAAAACAAAAGTTGGTAGTCGTTAGTCATTTTTGTTGACATTGGAAAAATGCGTATATACGCCCAGATTGTAGTATTTTAGCAGCCATTTGAAATCCTTTTAATTTTTTTAAAATCGGTTCATAAATAAGGGAGCTATGGCGTGGGGCGTTTTCTACCGAACACCCTGTATGTAGGTACTTGCAAAGTTTAACCAAACCCTACGATATTTGTTCAGTTAGTTTGCTACGTAATTTTTACATTATTTCAGAAAATAAAAACGAATTGTAACTGTGATTTGTGCGGCAAAAGTTTAAATCAAATGCAGCGAGTTGGAACAGCACATGCGGGAAACTTCGCTCACTAATTACGCACCGACAGAGTTGCAGCCAATAGCACTGGGTAGTTTGTCGGCATATGTGACGTCATACATGCTGACTCAGATTTTTTTTATTACAAATGGGTAGCAAAGAATGTGGAGTTAATGGATGTCAAGTGTAGAACAGTGAAAGCAAGTACACATTTCAAAAAAATGGAGCCGTTTGTTTTATTTACCTAAATATGGCAAAAATATTAGTGTATGTCGTACGTTTCTCCTCAACGCTCGGATACAGCAATGATTCGGTTATAATGGAATTATGTCACGTGATGAATAAAGAACCCAGTTGTGTAGCTGTAAAAGAAAATAGAGGAATTCAATCAAAAAACCTAAATGTGACCGCGAACTGATTAAAAATCACTTGGAAAGTTATCACCTTTGCGTTGTTCACTATTGCACACATCCCAAGTTTTTTGTGAATTTTCTTCCAAAGCTCTAAATCGCATAATTTGCAAGAAAAAGTACAGAGACAGTGAAAACTCTGTAGGTATTTTTGATTTAAGCTTTTTCTATTTAAGTTGTAAATTAAGCTAATAATCTGCATAATTTTAGTGCAACAGCAGAGGATATATATGGTCTGTCCGGGATCCACACGACCGGGATTCACCCTATTTCCATGGTGAATCATTGTTGTCAACAATGAATCGCCATGGAAATCGGGTGAATCTCGGTCGTGTGGATCCCGGACAGATTATAGAATAGACATGCGCGGCCATTTTTTGACCACCGACAGAATTCAATTCTGACAACGGACATTCGTCGTGACAGAACGCAATTGAATGTCTACTGTCATTTGAGTTATTTGCCGTCATATCTGTATTTTATAGGTTAGATGGCACGTGGCACGCAAAAGTAAATTGTCAAAATAATTAGTAAAAACCGCCGAATAATGGTTTTATTAAACATTTTAAGCGAAATTTTCCAGAACCAAAAACAGGTCTTCGTACAGAAGCTGATTATTATCCTTTGCAAAAATAAAATCAAAATTGTCGTAAGGATACGTGGCATTTCCCTTCGGCACTGTAAATTTCTGCTTTTCTGTGCTTCCTAGCTCGCTAAACAACTTGTCCACATTCTAGAGAAACAGCTTTAATTCATTTTAAACTAAATTTTCTTACTTGTTCCGTTGTTAGAGCATCAGTATTTCCAGAAAAGAAATAAACCGGGAGGGTAATCGCACTCAAATTGTACTGTGGTGGTTCAACACTTCCATACTCAGCCAAATTACCTTCACCCCCATAATCGTACTTTCTTATCAAGCCACTGTAATAAATCTGCCGGTACTGATTTGTCATCTTAATTGAAAACCCAGTGAACCAATAGCTGAAAAACAAAGGTATGGACTCCTAAAACCCCAAACTAAATTTTTTTCTAAATTTTCATGTCTTACTGGAGGAAGTTGCTGGGTTTTTCCATAGAAGAAGTCAACGAACAGTTTGCAAGGAAGTGGCAGAACTGTGCACAACCCCACCAGAAATTTATGAATAAAAGTTTCCTGATAACCAAAACCTTTGATCCCCAAATTATAAGCGATTCCCTAAAGAAAAAACTGAAATATCTTTTGCGCGTTAAAGTCTTACTATCAGTGGAACTGAAAGATCGAAATGAAACGCTCCCTTTAGATATCCCACAGGAGACAAAGCGACTATCCCTTGAATCAAACCCTGAGCCTCTTCGGGATAGCCCGAGGAAAACAGGAAGCCAAACAAAGAAGCTGAGGCATGCCCAATGTAAATTATCTTTCCACCTTTTCCAGTTTCATTGGCTACTACTTCAAGCTGAGCTGTAAGGTCATATTTTGCAACGTCATCTAACGTGTAGTTCCAAAATTTAACGTCGTTAACTGTTAGGTTAAGGTTTTTGTTGGCGTAAGTCGTTCCTCTGAAACTACCCAACCAAACGTCGTAGCCTTGATTGGCTAGAGCAAAAGCTGCAAGAGAAGCCTTAAAGTTTGAAGCTTAATTTTAAGTACCTAAAGACTCGTTGCCAGCTGCTACGAAAGGAGTGGGATTACTAACGAATCCGTGAAGAAGAAAAATTGGGGATTTTTGCGTTTGTGTTTTGGGAAGAATGCGGAAGATGGTTATAATGTAACCGTCGGTGGTTGTAGCTGTGTAGTTTTGGATTTCGTATCCTCGTCTTTGTGATATACTAACCTTTAATCAAAACCTTGCAAAATAATTGAAAAAAAAAATACTCACGGGATCTGATAAGACATCAGGATTGTAGGAGCATTTAGGAGAAATTAGTAATAAAATATAAGCTCCAAAACTAGTGCAGACATTATTGATGATTTGCCCTTCCAAAGGTTCGTAGTGTTGGAAAAGGGCTAGCAGGAGTATCAAAAAAGACACATTCATTCTTTACCGTGTTAAAGTTGCAACTAAACCTTTATTTATAAATTTTACTGCAAAACATTCCATAATGTTTGACAAAACAAAATTAACCAAAGCGATATGAATAATTTGTATTTTTATTACTTTGTACTTGCGATGGGACGCTATTAACGTTATCATTTGATTTAACTTTTAGATATTTTCGTGGCTTCAGATTCACGTACCTACTTGGAACGCTTCAGACTTACTATTGTCTGGTTTTATGAAAAGCCCTCTTCAGATTTAATTGCTGTTATCTTGGGATTGTTTTCCGGATAGTTTTTCTTACTCAACAGTGTTTAGAATCTCTATTTTAAGAGGCCCTTGGAGAGATAGCGCACGATGACTTGAAAGTTTTGAATTTTGGTACTTCAAGATAAAATTTCACCCAGTTGTCTTCAATTTAGAGATTACTGCTGAGCCAAGATAAAATTTCACGATTTTGATACTTTAAGATAAAATTTCACCCCGTTGCGTTGTCTTCAATTTAGAGATTACTGCTGAGCCTTGAACATCATTCAGGTGATGCTACGTGAAACAAAAATTTTAATAATAATGGAGGTTTTAAAGTGAAAATAGCTAAGTATTGGTCCAAATTTAGGTCATTCGATAGCGTTCCAACAATGATTCAAAAAAACTGTTATTCGTCTTTTCCGAAAAATCACCCTTAAAGACTCTACAAGTTCTAATTTTTGTTTCACGAAACCAAAATCTCACGAAAATTCTCACCGTGGACGCTCACCTTTAGGCTTACTACTAGAGTTGGGCAAGTATGTATATACGGTAAAAATAAATATCTAGTCATTTTTTCTTTATTTTCAATACATTTTATTACTAAGTAATATACACATACAATTAAAATTTGCTATTCACTGGCCCAACCATGTTAGAAGTAAAAATTGTTTTTATGTAAATCCTTTTCGAAGAAAGCGCGATAATAAGGGTCACTCTAATCCCCGAAGTAGTCCCTACAAATCGGTTTGTTAATGAGGGTAACATAATAGTTTCCGGCTTAACAGGGGTACCCGCGCTGCCTGTGTAATCTTTAATAATTTTTATTAATGCAAATTTTCTATAAACTTTCTGGAGTGCAACCTTAAACAGCTGAAAACATGCAGCTGTATGCTGTAATGTGCCCAAATATACCGTAACGTGTGCTGTATACCGTAAAACCTTGATATATGTATGCTATATGTGCAAAATTTATCAAGTTTTTATGAAATAAAAAATGAAAACATCACATGCTACATAACGTGGGCTTAATATGAGCCTTTAAGAAAAGCATGCAAATTTGCTTTTCCCCAACCCTACTTACTACACTTGGCTGAATCGGAAAAACATTTCGAAGTCTTGCTCAACTAGCTGTCTGCGCAAAAAGATTCTATTTCTTTCGTCCACGATGTTGACGATAATTTAACAAAAAGTTGTATACCTATTGGTTTTTTTATATTTCCCCTTTAACTTTTTTGGCTTTCTACGCTTTTTCGCGTTTGCATCTGATGAGAAATTGGTAATTTCATTTAAATACGCACAAAATACGAAATTATTTCTAACATTGAGATGAATATTTATCCGCTGTATCTTCAGATCTGAATGCACATAGGACTTTAAGCTAGGATTTTAAGAATATGCAAAAATACGCAAAATTCTGCCAAATCCCCATTTATTTTCCCGTAAATCTGTTGCTATAAAGAGCACATTTTATATAAAGGGTCATTCACGAAGAGTGTCCGTTAGACGTATCTCGAGAAGTTTTGGCATCATAGTCGCGAAAATTCATATTATATTGGGGTTTCAGTAGATTCTGAATTGAAGGAAAATATTTTCAAGTTGGCCGCACTTCTGATTATACCGGAAGTCGACATCAACTTCTTTATTTTAAATGGGACATCCATATTTTCATAGCACATTCCGATTCTACATCAATTATGAGAATTTTGGTGTAACCGCCATACAGAGTGCTCTCTGGATATTAAGCTAAAATATGTTTTCGAGAAGAAACGTTAAACAGGAATTTGGAAAGCTACAGAAGAGAATTGGGAAAAATAAATATGAAGATTAGTAGAGAATGGGAGAAACAAAACACAACACCATAAAACTGAACAAAGAAAAAAAGTAAGCGAGGAAAGTTAAATACCTGGATTCGATTATTTCTGAAGATGGATTAATAGAGGATGAGATAAAAGGAAGAATAACGGCCGGAGGCAAACTGTACAACATCATTAAACACACGTTCATGGGGAAAAAAGAAAACCAAGAATATAAAAGTGCAAGTCGGTATTTAACAAAGTACTTGAACCTTAACGGAGAGATAAAAGCGAAAGATTACAAGCCACTAAGATGAGATTTCAGAAAAGAATAGACATAAGACATATACAAAATTTAGAGATTAAGCCACTAGTGGAAAAAATTGAATGAAAAGAATGAATGACGATAAAGTAGCTAAGCAGGTGTTTAAGCAAGAATATCCAAAGAGAAGAAGAGGCCGTCCAAGAAAAACGTGGAGTGAGGAAGTGAGAGAGGCAATAATAGATAGAGGGAAAAATTTTATTACTGCCTTTATGGCTTGTAATGGGTCCTACTGTCTCTACATCGCTAAATTATGTATTCTTTCTCTTCCTTCCATCTTGTTTCAGTCTTCTCTTCCCGCCTCTGCTACTTCTCGCCCTTCCTACTTCCTTCATCCATCTCCTCTTTCATTCAATCTACTCATTCTCTCTCATTCCCTCACACTCTCTTAACAGATGCTCTATTGTCTCTCTCGATTCACACCTTGCATCTCCTCTCTTCCTCCTCCAACCAGAACTTATTTTCTCTCTCCATGTTCCGCATCTAAATCTCGCTATCATTCTCATTTATTTCATTTTATCTCTCTCGCTATCATTCTCATTTCTTTCATATTATCTCTCTCCAAGTAACTTGGCAACCTTTCGCTTATTATGCACTCATATTAACCTCCCCACTCCACTTTTTTGCATTATATCTTGATTCTCTGATCCTTGTTCTTCTTTCCTGTACATCTATATCTCTGTCTCTTTTTTGACCAATTCTCTTACATGCGCTCTCTCATTAAATACATAACCTAGATACTTGAATTCCCTTTCACTTCCATTCTTTCTTTTGCCCTTCCTCTCCCTTTCCTAAATACCATCATCTTAGTTTTTTCCACATTTACTTCCAACTTTTTTCTCTTTGTATACCTCTCTGCATTTCTTATCATTTCTTGCATTCCCCTCTCCTGGTTCGCTGCTATGCATACGTCAAACACCACACTTTCTCTTTGCTCACCACAACCCCCCTGCTTACGCTTTTCTAAAAATCTCATCAATATCACTTGTAAAAATTGTGAACAGGATTGGGCTGAGCGGGCATCCATGCCTTACCCCCTTTCTTGTCCAAAAACATTGACTCTCTTGTCTATTTATTCTGACTACATTCTTTGTTTCCTTATATATTTCTTCTACCCTTACCAGACTGTCCTTCAACCCTATTTCTCTTATGTACCTCCACAATCTTCCCCTGTCCACACTATTGGTCCATGAACAACGTGTACATCTCCCCCTTCTTCCGTTGCATTTCTTTTTTAGCTAAATGGCTTAATATGTCCACGTTGTCCACTGTGCCTCTCCCATCTCTGAACCCTCTTTGGCTGTCTGGCAGTATCTTCTTTTTCTCTAATTCTTCCTTCAATCTTTCCTCTACTACCATCGCATACAATTTACATCCCGTGTTTAGGAGGGTTATACCCCGGTAATTTTTAGCCTTTTTTGCAACCCCTCTCCCCTCCATACTCCATCCAGAGGCAATAGTGAGAAGGGGGATGCAAATCGACGCACTTAAGATATAAAAAAATTAAAGGAGATATGGAAAAGCCAGTAGAAGGAATCCAACTTCAACACAGCCAGCGATTGTACGCTCATAGATTAAGACAGTGTCCATGATTTTTGAAACAGCGCAAAAATTTTCCCTAATACGGCAGTCTCACTGACTATGGTAAGATATATCGTTCATATAACTTATAGAATCGTAAAATTAAGCAAAAAATCTCAAGAAACAAGCGATTTATTAGAGTCGTAATGTTTTGCTACAGCTTTGGCTAAATCATCTCTACGAGACTTCTTAATCAATTAAATTGACGCTTACCTAGAAATTTATCTGATTTAATTTCTCGAGACACTTAGACTCGCGATTAGGCTCTCGAACCAAATACCAGATAAGACCAAGCACTTACCCCACGCATCTATATAAGTAAATATCGAAAATTGCTACATCATTGCTCATTCTGCCCCATTCTTGGTAAGCCTCTTTCTCTCAATTCTTTCGCTGAATTATTCTCTTCCAGCAATTATGAAGATCCTAATTTTCTTCCTGCTTTTAATATCGTCGACATTTCAACAAGACGAACCCAACTATAGACTGCCGAAAAACGTAATCCCAACGAAATACTCCATCCACGTAATTCTAGAAGAGGACTCTTTCGACACGAAACTCTTTCGCGGCGATGTCACCATTTCGCTCTACGCAACAGAGCCCACTAACATAATTTCACTGCATTCCTCAGGCCACCAGTATGATGTAATCGAATTGGATGGAATTGAACCAGTTGAAAGAGATGTTGACGAGACCACCGAGATTTTAACCCTAACTTTCGAAGAGAACCTCCAGGATGGCCTTGAGTACCATCTGCATATCGCCTATACAGGGCCTTTTAGTGATGTGGATATGTACGGGTTCTACCAGAGTAGTTACACGGATGAAGATGGTTTGGTGAGGTACCTGGCAGCGACCCAGTTCGAACCTGTTTATGCCAGAAGAGCTTTTCCTTCATTCGACGAACCGGGCTTCAAAGCTACTTTTGACATTATTATCACTTCGCCTCGAGGCTTTAACTTAGTGTCTTCAAACACCGAAGCTGATGGTTTTGCATACAGTGAGGACGGCACGGTTGTCACAATATTTCAAACCACCCCTAAGATGTCGACGTATCTCGTAGCTTTCCTAATCTCGAACTTTATAAGTGACGCAAGTCCGTACGATGACACTTTCCACGTCCTGCACAAAGAGGGATCAAAAGTTAGCGAGGTTCTCGACTTGGGCCCAAAAATTCTAACAGCTTTGAGCAACTACACCGCCATTGAATATTCCAGTAATTTAAACAAAATGGACGTGGCGGCGGTGCCAGATTTCGCCTTTGGAGCGATGGAGAACTGGGGGCTGGTCACTTACAGGGAAGTCGTTTTATTGGACGACGGAGAGGAGACTTCCGAGTCTGTCAAGCAAAATATAGCCACAACTGTGGCTCACGAGTTCTCCCACCAGTGGTTTGGGGATTTGGTGACTTTGGATTGGTGGACTGATTTGTGGCTCAACGAGGGGTTCGCCACTTATTTCGAGAATTACGTGACGGATCTGGTCGTGCCGGAGTACGAAATGGTCAAGCAGTCGATTTTGCAGCAGAAGCTTCCGATTTTGGTGACGGATGGGCTGAGGTCTGCTTGGCCGTTGTCTGCCACGGGGGATATTAACGATCCCACTGTTGCCAACAATCAGTTTGGGGATATCACTTACGACAAAGGTTTTTTGGTGAATTTGGGGGAGTTGGTACTAATTTTCGGTTTTAGGCGGGAATGTGATTAGGATGATTAGCCAGTTTTTGGATGTGACTACTTTGGATGGGGTCGAGGAGATTTCGATTTTCCAGTTTGGGTTGAGGAAATATTTGGCCAATGAGACGCTGTAAGTAGACTATAGGTCCTGTAAGCGTGACGTCATGACGCTATGTATGGCCGTATGCGCAGTCATTTTTTGACCGCTGACAGAATTTACTTGAATGTCTACTGTCAGTTATGTGTCATTTATCATCATTGTAGGTTAAAATAGCACGTGGTAAACGTGAAAGGTTCCAGATTCTGTTGACATTATTGACAAATGACGCATAAATGCACTAGAAATGACACTAGATCAACGCATGCGTATCATACAGGGCCAAGCGCAATAAACCCCCACCAGTGCCTTAAAGGACCTAATAGGACCGAATAGGCCGAATTTGGTTGGAAAAATTTTCCCGTGCGCTCTTTTCGTAGCAACGTTTTCTTGGGCGAATCAGGTGCAGTTCACGCCAATCTCGCTACGGTTGGATTTTTTTTAACAAAAAATTTACACCTACAGCAGCTTATCCCCTTCAGCTCTCAAAATACAAAAAAAAATTGCTTGGCAGATATTTAACATTCATAATATAAAATGGATTCCTCTAGCTATTATGCTATCTGGTGGTATTAATAGCAGATCAAAAATAACCTTCAGGGAACCCAAATTATAACGAAAGCATTAATGGAGCCAAATTTTTTGGTGCCTATTTCGCTTTTTTCCGAGTTTTGTGCTATTACATTTCTCTGTGCTTTCTTCATTTTTGCGCTTTTTTGTCCTTTTTGTGCTTCTCAAGGTTCTATTTTAGAATTTTCTAACGTTATTAGGTGAAATTCAGTAAAATTTTTCTCAAACTATTTCATTTCTCGAGCACGATAAGAGCATCTGCTCATTCTTCCATATGGGATCCAATTTTTGAATCTGTCGAACTGTTTTTTTATATGCTGTTTGTATGATAATTGGTGCTATTCTATAAGAAATCGTTAGCATAACATCGATGTTGCTATGATAGTAGGACCTTCCTTATTGGTTAACACGTAGCAACAATCACGTCGTTATGCTAATGATTTCTTACAGAATAGCACCAATTCTCTGCAGACCGATGAAAACTAAATTTAAATTCATCTAAGTATTTCAAAATTGCAGTAAATACTTACACACGAAATTGTATTATTCAATATACTTTTGAAGGAGTGGATTATGGAAGGATTAAAAAAAATTTGGATCCTTCTATAATTTAGTATAAAGAGCGCCATATGGGTGAGCGAATATCGAAAACTTTTACAGCATTGAATTCGTAATGAAATTTGCTTTAAAACAAGGTATCACAAGTGGGGATTACTATACCGGGTGGTCATTTTATCATGAGACTGGCAAGACGCTAGCAATCGGAAAGGAAGCGTTTTAGAAAAAAATGTTTTGTATAAAAATGTTATGACTTTGGGAGGGAAAGTAGATGGAATCATCGCCATTTTGATTCAAGGTCATTTTCAAGGTCAACTTATTTTTTTTTAAATGGAAACCTATCCATCGGATCTAAAACTAGTTTAGATGAGGGTTGTTTGTTCTTTTACGGGGAATAAGAATCTGTAATAGAAAATATAGGTTTTCTTTAAAAAAATTAAGTTGACCTTCATTTGACCTTGCATCAAAATGGCGAGGATGCCATCTATACTCATAAAACTTTCATACAAAATTTTTTTTTCTAAAGTGTTTCCTTTCCGAGACAAATAAAAAGATAAAACGACCACCCGGTATAAAATTTTGTGCTATTTTTGAGGCTTTTTTGTTTTTTGAGTTACTTTAGAGCTTTCTTGTGAGGTTTTTATGCTATTTTAAGCACATTTGTTTTAAGTCCGCGCTCTACAGTGAATAAATTGTACTTAAAATTTTTTTTCTTTTAAGCCACGCCTAATTTTAAGAGTTTAATTGAATCTTACAATCTTACAATCTGAAAAAACTAACTGCCCCTCAAAAAATTCACCATCACAACTCACCCCTTTCAACAATCTAAACACAAAATTCAGAATAAGTTAGTGAGTAGACTATGCCTAGATTTTCGAGAATATCAAAGAAACCGATGAAAAATTAAGATTTTTGAAAATCTATAGTCTGATAGTTGTTTTCAGTTTCCGGATTAACCGCAAATTATAGCCTCCAACAGATCTCGTTTTTTGATTAAAATTATTTGCATAAAAAAACTAGTTTTTGTGTTGCTTAGCAAAAGTCTCAAATTTCTTCTGGTTTACTCGAAGTATTTGAAAATCTAGGGTGGCCGAGATTATACTTCCACGTCCTTATCCCTCAGAAAAATCGTGGACTTCGAATACGCTGCGAAAAACGTATAATTTCATTTGAAAAAAACTAAGTTAAGATCACTTCCGGTTAAACCGTTGGCGTTTATCTAATTTCAATATGTTTTTGACTTCCAAACTGCGGGAAGTTTTAAAAATGGCACCCTGTTGGTGTTGGTTGATCGGTTTTTAACGAATACGTCGTCAATTCCGTCATTGTTATTGCTGCCAAAAAGAGTAAACGAAAGACGAATGTTTGAGATAAAAGACGATTCGTAGATTCAAAAGAAGGAAGAATTTTGTTCGCCTGAATAAATTGCAAGTAGGTATAGCAAGTACAATAAAGATTTTAATCAAGTTTTAAACCACGCACGTCATCTCATGAATAAATTTATGACAATAAACATTTGTAAAAATAAATTTTTAAAGATCCTCATAAAATTAGATTTTTTTACTAAACAAATTAAAACTTTCATTAAAAATAGAAAATATAAATTTTTGATAAGCCTTCAAAACTATGCTTTTACAAAGTTCTCACCCTATAGACTCCGCTAGTCGTGACGTCAGGTAATCCCACTGTTCCAAACAAAACAAATCGAACACAAACTTTCGGAAATGTCCGTCTAGCTACCAACAGTAGAAATACCCGACTAATATAGGATCATGTTCTAATGAACACAGGGTCAGTGTGAATCAGGCTCTGTCAAAAAGCTACCACTAGTTATTGCTGAACCTGACAGGAATTGTGACGGAAAAGCAGGCCTGTTTAACATCGCAACAGGAAACGCCTGACTCACACTCACCCTGTGCCCGGCACAATATGATCCTACGATTTATTCAATAGTAATACGACGAGTAGTCTCTTGATTGCCGCGGGTTTTGATGTCCGAATGGTTGTCAACTACGAGTCAAAATCTTAGATTTTTTTAGGCTAAAAAGAGCACTCGAGCAAGCTCTCTTTGGCCGAAAAAAATCTACCATTTTTGCAAGTAGTGCATTCATGAGGACTCGACAAGGCAACCAAGAGACTACGAATCGTATTTTGCAGATTATTTTATAAATTAAAGTATTGAGTAAGTAGTGTCAAGTTGACGTTGTAGTATTATCATTGTAATCAGGATTTGATTGGTTACTGGTATACTAAATGCTGCTTTGGATTGGTTCAATACTTAATGTATAAAATAATCACGTTTATCCTCAAATCCAGCCGACATTAAAGTTTTTCCTGTAGTGACAATACTTATTTGTCAATTTGGGAATCTGACACGTCAGTTGTACATTGCTCTTTGAAATTATGTACTCTCAATTCAATTGATTTGCATCGATTCTGTGTCTTTTTTCCCACTTGACCGAAAACAATTTGATTTTGTCAAAAACTTTAACCTTATCTTGTTGTCACTGGGGAGATTCCAATTCCGAGGATTAAATTATTGTAATAAATAAAAATGAAAAGAGAATTTCAATATTTTCTAATTTAAAACCAAACAGGAAATACTCCAACGTAAACCCAACCGACCTTTTGACAAACTTCGACAACGCCGCAGACCTATCCAAAATCCTTCCAGCCAACAAATCCATGGTGGAGGTCCTTCAGGACTGGATCTACAGCGCAGGATACCCCGTCATAACTGTAAATCTTACAGCCGACAACCAAGTTACCCTCTCCCAAGTAAGAAATTCTACCCCTAACCGAATTCCCCAAAAATTAATTCCAGGAGAGATTCCTCTACGACATAAACGGCAACGAATACACCACAGAATGGTACGTTCCCATTAGCTACATCAGCAAAACAAACAAAAACGAGACCAGATCTTGGCTAATCCCCGACGAGGATTTATCCCTCCCCCTGCCAGAAAACGACTGGATTTTGATCAACAACGAAGCGACAGGGTACTACAGAGTCAACTACGAGCAAGAGTTGTGGTTGAGGATCATCAACCAACTCAAGAACGATTCCAGCAGCATCTCTGAACTGAACAAAGTTCAACTAATTGATGATATTTTTAATCTAGCTAGAGCTAACAAGGTGCCATACTCTCTCGCTTTCGATCTCTCCGACTATCTTGCCCAGGAGACAAATTTCTACGCCTGGGCTTCAGCTTTTAGCTCTTTTTCGTATCTCCTGAAGCGAACTGGAGATTCCAGCCTGGCTGATGGCATTTCTAGCAAAATTTTAAATTTACTCCAAAACTTGTACGAGGAGAACTCTCCTGAGGACTTGAAGCAAAACCATATCGGTATTTTGAACCAGGCTCAAGCCCTATCCTGGGCTTGCAAACTAGGGCAAGAGGATTGCCGAAATTTTGCTGTGACAAGCTACCGATCGTACATAACTTCAGATCGAGCGTAAACTATTTCTATCGTTTTTTTTGTTACTCATTGTTTGTTTTATAGTCCAAACAGCAACTTTAGAAGTTTTATTTATTGCACAGCCCTTCGCAATAGTGAGGACAGATTGGAGTGGGAGTTTCTCTGGCGCAAATACGTCGACCCTACCACTTCTGTTGCAGAGCAAAACGTAATTTTAGGAGCTCTTGGCTGCAGTAGGGATGAGGACATACTAAACGATTTCCTGGAAAAATCCATTACTGATGGGAGTGGGATTAGGAAGCAAGACGCTTTGACGGCTTTCAGATCTGTTTACAGTGGTAATCCTAAGGGCGTCGATTTGGCTTATCAGTTTTTGAAGGATAACTACGAAGCTATTGACACTTAGTAAGATTCTTCAAAAAAAGGGTGAAATTCAATATTTTTTTTAGTTACAAGGGGGCGAATTCTATTTCTAGCTTGGTGAAAGGAATCGCGGATTTGTTTACAACTCAACAGCAAGTCGACGATGTAAGATTTGGGGTTAAAAGTGAAATTTGCTAATCTTGGTTTTAGTTGAAGGATTTTCTGGAGACAGAAGGGCTGAGTGAGGATTTTAAAATTGCAGGGGAACAGGCTATTGAGCAGGCGAATCTTAACTTGGACTGGTTCCAGTATTTCGAAGATCAGTTGAATGAAATTTTTGAGATTGAATGATAAGTTGAGTTTTTCAATAAAATTCTAGTCCAGTTCTAGCAGTTGTCAGTATGGGGGAGATTTTATGAAACGTTTTTGAAGTCGGTTTTAAAGGACGTTGGGCTCCAAAATGGCGTTGAATTGCAAATTAGTCTCTCAAAATGAAGTGGTGCTGAAGTTTCCAAAATCTGAACACATTCATCTAATAGAGTAGGTACTGTAGCTCAAAACTAAAAAAAATATTGGCAGCAAAGAAGCGGCTGGAACCTCCCCATCGCGTAGGTCCGTGTCTTCTGTTTAAAGATTTAATCTTTATTTAAAACCAGAATTTGAAGACCTTTCTGATGGTGACAATAAATCTTTCAAAAACTTGTTTTGGATGGTTAAACGAGAGAACAATTTTATTATATTTGGTGTGAATACAACTTTGGAAGCAGAATCTGAAGGCCTTTCTTATGGTGACGTGCATTTAAAATTGAAAAGTTGATGTGCCAAAATGGTATTTCTGATTGCACCATTGGCTCCAAAAGCTTTGCAGATCTAAGGTTATGACATACCTACGTACCTAATTTTGAGCCAAATCGGCACATCCCCACAGACACATTTTTAAAACTACTTTTTTGGGTTCCTAAGACCTCGAAACGTGAAGATCTGGTGTTATCTCAAATTCGAAAATTTTAGTAACCGCCTTTTTTTAAGTGGTGAAGTGGACTGGGGAGGATAATAATGTTATCTTTTAAAAAAGGAAAGATGTTTTTCGTTGCGCTGGATTTTGCACCGGTTGTAAAAGGCGAAAATTTCCAACCGAATATTTGCGAAAGTTGCGAATATTTCGGAAACTTTCGGCACAAAGAAAACGAATATTCGCAAAATTCCGAATTTTCGCGAAACATTCCATGAAATGTTCGCGCGAATATTCCACGAAACATTCGCCTTTAGTCGACAATTTGCGCAACAACACAAGCATACACGAAATTTTAGGGAAACCCCCCGGCCCCGATCGATGCACGTTAAATTTTCAAAGAATGTTAAGAAAAACTGCCTAGACGACGATAAGTTTTGGCTTAAGCATTACTTTTAACACCAATTCTAAAATGGATTACTTTACTGGAAGGTGAAAAATTTCAAATCTCTCAGACAGTACTTGCATTCAAGGATATTGAAGATAATTTTAATTTATATCTGAAAGAATTACCCATATCAAAAGCAGAAGAAAAAATGCAGCAGAGAAGCGGCTGGAACCTCCCCATCGCGTGGATCTTTGTATTCTGTGTAGATAGTAGTCAATTCAACAGATTTTTTTTTATCCTTATCGTCTGACGTCTGTGACTAATTTCGCAATTTTCTGACAAATACCGACATCACCTCGTACATCACCCATCACATTTGACAATATGTTCCTTTTAAGGTTAATCTTTTGCCAACTTTTTGACAATAACTGCCACTTTATGTCATCCACTGTCAGCCTGCTCCCTTTTAATGAGAAAGAATTTTTTCAATATTTTCCACTGAAATGGCAGAAACTGTGAATACATTTTTAGAACCAGAATTTGATCGTCTTTCTAATGGCGACATAAAAAAGAGGCCTTGTATTTAAAATTTTAAGTTGATATGCTTAAATGGCAGTTCGCGTGGGCCAATTGCTCCCAAAAGCCTTTCAGGTCTTCAACGGGTCACCTAATCTCCATGTACCAAATTTCAGCCAAATCGATTCAGTAATTTGGGCTATAATGTGTTTTTACTGTTATTATAAAATTTCGATTTTTTGAACCAAACAGCGCTAAATGCGAATTAATTTTGTCCTATTTAAAACCAATATTTGAAGACCCTTCTGATGGTGACAATAAATCTTTCAAAAACTTGTTTTTAATGGTTTAATGATTGAATAATTTTAAATTTGGAAATTGGTGTGCCAAAAGGACACTTTCCGTGAGTCGATGGAATTCAAAATTTGTTCAGCTTTTCGAGGTGTAATACAATCCCTATGTGCAAAATTTCAGCCAAATCGATTCAGGGGCTTGGGCTGTACCGCGATTTTAAAGTTTGATAAAAATCAATTTTTTTTTAAATTTTTGGTCAAAAGGGCACTAAGAATGAATACATTTTTAGAAGCAGAATTTGAAGGTCTTTCTTATGGTGACGTGAAAAATGGGGGTTTGCATTTAAAATTTAAAAGTTGATGTGCCAAAATGGCATTTCCGGTTGCACGATTGGCTCCAAAAGCTTTTCAGATCTAAGTTGGGTTATGAGATGCCTACGTACCAAATTGCAGCCAAATCGGCCCAGTAGTTTTGGCTGTGGCGTGTTTACAAACGTACGTACGAACGTACGTACGAACATACACACAGACACATTTTATAAACCACTTTTCTGGGTTCCTGAGACCTCAAAACGTGGAGATCTGGTGCTATCTCAAATTCGAAAATTTTAGTGATTGCAGTAACCTCCCATTTTTTTAAAATTGTGATGGGGTTGGGGAGGTTAAAAGACTGTTTTTCATCATTAGCAAATAGAAAACAAATGGCTCTTAAGCCTTTCCATTATGCAGCAAACTTATTTGATCCTAATCGTATTGGAGAGCATTTGAATGGTGAGGAACATCTTAAGGCTATAGAATTTATTCATAGTGTTGTAAATAACCACCCACGATTTATTGACAAAAAAGATAGGTTCACCCGCTTCTTCTGCCGCTGAGAGAAGATTCAGTGCCATATTCTTTTGTTCATACCAAAAAAAGAAACAGATTAACTGTTGAGAGGGCAGGGAAATTGATGTATATCGTCCATAATTATAAATTAATCATGCTTAAAGCATATAGCTCATCGAGACAAGGCCAAAAGTGTAGAAGACTTAGATTGTCCGACTACTCCTACTGTTCCTAATATTCCAGAAATTTCTTCAAACTCCGACACCGAGTCTGAAGAAATTTCTTTACATGATTCTGACTCTAGTGCGGGGGCACTCAGACTCAGAAACTGATGAAAATTAAGAACGGTGGTGGTCATGCATGTCATGTGACTCATGTGATGGGTAAAAATTAAAAAATAATTGCCACAATGTTGACTACCGACATTATATAACCTCTATACTGTATTTTCGTATGTTTTTACTTGTTTATGTTGTTCCTTTGACTAAATAAACCGTCCTTAAAAGACAAAACAAAAGTTCTCGTAAATTTCCATAAATTCCCGAAAGTTTCGGAAATATTAGCAACATTCGAATTTCCGAAATTTTACATTACTAGTCACACCGATAGGCTATTTTTTTGATTGGCTGCCAAACCAGCATTTTTGGCAAATATTAACCTTCTAATTTGCTGGAGTCGTTAGAAACCTTCTTGTCAGAAACTTTCCGCATACAGGGTGTCCTCGAATTCGACCACGAAAATTTATGGGCATATTCTCTGGTCAAAAATAAAATTAAAAATTCCTATAAATCTTTTTCGATAATGTCCATGCCTTTGAGGTTTAAATTCCAAGGCGGCGGAAAAAGTGTACAAAATACAAAATACCAAAGCGCTAACTGTGTTCTTATTGGCGCTAGGTCGATAGAATATAGCGCTAGAGTGTCAAATCGATTCAACTGTTTGCTGCACTTAGGCACCCACTTGCAATGGGCCGTAACTCGCGAACGAATGAAGCGCTAGTGATAAAAAAAACTGGCGCTAGGTGTGCTGAATTTGGCGCTAGAGTTTCAAAAAAATATTCTAACTTGGTGCCGCCAACTTAATGTACCCGTTTTCGAGTTATAAGCGAAAAACCAACAAAAGCGGCTTTTTCACCTCTCCCCCGCCTGAAGCGAACGGGGAAGGGGCGGGGACTTTTACTATGTTTATATCCTAACTACCTACCCCCAACACATTCCTGAAGAGAAAAATTCTCCCCCCTGCATGTCCTCTACAACCCCTTCGTTGCCTGGACTATGGGGTCTAAAATATTTTAAAAAAAAGTTAAAACCGGCAGCGGCACCACTGAAGCGTTAGAGGAATTTAAAAATTTCACCGGACGATTGCTTCAGAAATACGCTAAACTCGGAGAGGCTGAAATGCTGTTTCAAAATAATTTTACTTTTCTTGAAAGTCGCATTTTTCAGTTTTTTTCGCGTTTTTTTGGGACAATTCAACAACGAATGAAGATATCGGGAAATTCTCCTCAGATTCTTAATCGACAAGAAATAATGCAACTTTTTTATAATTTAACCGACCTCTTACGTTTAGGAGATGCCAATGGTGAGCAGTGAAAAAGGAACCACCCTGTATTGGAAAGTCATCATTAAACTATCTAATGAAATTAATATGGAATTGATGGAATTAATCTGGAATTGATGGAATTAATCTGGAATTGATCCGGAATTAATGGAATTAATTGTACACAATTTTTTTGAGTGATCAGCCCCCCACATAATTCTGAATAACATCAATACTCTCGCAAAATTCCATTGACAAAGTTGACTAAAATAGACTGGCACACACTCGTTTAAATAAAAAACTATAGACGATTTTAAATATAATAATTTATAGGAAACGGGAACTTTGGTGGTTCGATCGTTTCGTTCGCCATGGCGTATGTGGATTCTTTTATAGTAGTAGATAATAGGTAGGGTTAATTCAATTCCAATTAAATATCCAAGAACGTAAGAAGACATTTACTAATTAGCACCCTCTACCCCCTAAATTTACCTGCCTAATCCCTTCGGGACCCGCGGAAAACCCCAAACGACCAGTTTCAATTGTGTAGGTTTTATGACGGTCCAAATCCGATGCGCCTACATCCTGTTTGCGTATATTTAATTATTTACCTCGATATTTACAAAGCACTAGGACCCATAAAATGTTCCAAGAACTGAAAATCGTTAACTGGAAAGCAAAGTAGGAATAATCCAGTTTGATTTATTTTTAAAAAGTAACGTGAATTTCGTTACTCAAAAAATGGGTAACGCGTTAACGTTAAGTTACCTTTTTAAAAAAATAACGCGTTAACGTTAAAAGTTACTTGAAAAGTAACGCGTTACTTCCGACCACTGATTCGAACCGGCATATTTCCATCAAGCGTAAAAATCTCAAGGGTTGTACCTCTCCTAAAAAAGGGTAGTCCAAATGAAGTTCAAAACTTTAGGCCCATTTCTAAAGTGCCACTCATTGGGAAAATAATTGAAAAAGTACTATTCAATCAACTCGTAAAATTTGCGGAAGATAATATATTAATGAAACATCAGTTTGGCTTCCGCGAGGGAAATCAACCCTTGAAGTCGTTCAGGAGCTGGTTGAAGCTATTAACACGGGTTTTGAAGACAAGCACTATGTGGGGGACATCTTCTGTGACCTTTCCAAGGCCTTCGATTGCGTTTCCTCAGATATCTTAATAGCAAAACTTAGTAAATATGGGAAGTGTCTATGGTGAATGAACAAAACACAGAACTTTAAAAGCGTTTCTTCACAGTAGTTCAAAAATATAAGTACCTAAGTACCTCCTTATTACAAATAGCAGAGCCAGAGGTCCCAAACCCTAAATAGTGCTGTTGCGCAGTAAGACGCTAAATGCAGTGCGTCCGACCCTTAAGAAAGGCCAGCAACTTTAGCACATTTACCTATGAGAAAGACCAAAAAAACTTACATACCTATCATTCAAAATCATCTCATTTTCAGTGATGGTCCTGCTGTGCAACAACGGACTATTACCATAATTATTACCAGCTAGAACGCCTGGAAAAACCATCGAGAAGTTATCCAATGCAAACAACAACAATCACGAAATCTTTCAACGCATTGTCAAATTCTTGATTTACTTCTTTACATCAGCATTAACACCATCAATCACTTTTTAAAAGTTTCTTCGATTTTCAAAAATGACAGCACCATACATCTCGGCACTTCATTACGACACGTTTGTGCGTAATGTCGCTCGATTCACCTTTCTCTTGATCACTCGGTAGATTAATCCACGACACTCGCAGCTAATCTTTTAGTTTTGGCTTTCAGTAATCGCCTTCTAAAAAATTACTGACTGGTGTCATGAGGCAGGAAAAAATATTAGGTCATTGTTTTTGAATTTGGCCCCTATTGTATTTCTACGCTAACAAACCAAAGCAGCTTTATTTTTTTTTATCTTTCGAGTTTCCTGCATCTATAAAATATACCCATTTTTAGAAAATTCTGATAAAACAACATGACTATGTAAAATAAACGAAATGTTGGTCTTCGGAATTGAGCAGCGAAAAGTACCTAGCTAATCCCATTGCATTGGAAGCACCTATTTAAAAACAATTCAAAAGAAAAGATTATTTTCAAATAAAGATAGGTTTAATTATGTTGGTTGAAAGCTTGGTCCATTTTTCAAAGAGGAACTGATGTTTGATTACACAAGGTAGTTTCACAGTCTCGTTCCACAAAATTTACTAAACAGTAAGTAAATTTTGTGGAACGAGACTGTGAAACTACCTTGTGTAATCAGGTTTAATTATACCTACATTTGATTGGTATCACCTGCGCTGTTCAATTTTTCAGGTAATTGCAGAGTTTTATTGGCACTAAAATTTTAGAAACAATGGTGGTCGCTTTAACGATCTAATTTTGCGTGCTTGATAAAAAAAAAGAAATATCTCCTTCGTTCTTCGTATATCTGATTCACGATTCTTGGTGTTTAGTTTTTGATTGGAATAATGCATAATGGCATAGAAAATCGAAGCAACATACAATTAATATTGTACGTGCGTGTACAGATCATTCAAATAATTACGATATATATATTTTTAAGGTATATAAGAAATAATAAATCCCTCCCTCTTGGTAAAAAACTCTGTATTTAAATTGTGACTAGTTTCGACATTTCATATGTCATCTTCAGACCGACGATGTCAACAGATCTCCATTTTGTAGTAGAAGAAGTAAAAAATGGAGATCTGAAGATGACATATGAAATGTCGAAACTAGTCACAATTTAAATACAGAGTTTTTTACCAAGAGGGAGGGATTTATTATTTCCTATATACCTTAATTATGGACCCTCTTTACACTACATCCATTATTTACAAAAATATATATTTTTATTTTTATTAAGAATATTCTTTTCTCAGTCTTCCAATGTTAAAATAATCCAAACAACATAAATAAAGCAGAAATTTCATAATATCAAGCATTATGCAAGTGGTATAGAAATGACACGGCAAATACAGTGTCTATGGAGAATGAAATAATCGGAGAGCTTCGTAGAGGCACAGAGCTGCAAGTTTTAACGCTTTGTTGTTTTATTTTCAATCAATAATTTTTGTTTATTTTACAATTTTAATAAATAAGATCTTGAAAAAAGTTTTTTTTTTGCTGTTTTACCTCTAATCATACCCATACAGACCGAATGATAAAATCAAAATTGACAAATACTACAGCGGTCACGTGTTCTAATCCAATGTCAGAGAACCAGGAAAAGGGTCCAAAATTTGCTGAAGGTATATCTACTTTTTTTGATACATCATAAAGTTAAAGTGAGCAGCTCCGACCCTCTCTTTGCAACTCTGGGACTGATCTAGATAGAGTTTTGAATTTTGGAATGTAAGTAGCTATTAGTTGAATGATGACTCAAAAAGAACATTTTACATTTGGCATTTGGCATTTGCCTTATTTGGAAGGCTTTTTTTCAATTGCACATCGTATGCCAAGTTTTACATTTTATACTAAACCTTTGAAACGGTTTCAGAGATATAAATGGAGCCAGAGTTTAGGACCTCATATCTATTGTGGTTTGCAAATGCAGTAACTGAGGTCTATGTCGAATACCCGCGGGTAGGGGAGGTTTCTGGCATAGTTTTATCCAACACTTCCATATTAAATAGCCGTTCGCAATTATTAAACACTTCCATTTCAAGCTGTGGGACGCAGTTAAAACAGAACACCTTAAACTCTGGTTCACAGTCAACTTCTGCTAAGGAGTGAAATAATACTTCCAGCTTAAGTTCGGTCAAGCAGTTACTAAAACACCTCAATCTCAAGTCCAAAATGGAAGAAGATGGAAAAGAATTCACAATTTTAGAAAAAAGCAAATAGATATTGAGGAGCACAGGGTAAAAGAAATAAGTTTATTACGCCAAGCAGTAGAAGAAGGCAATAAGCTACAGAGAGAACGTAATGAGTTATTAAGAAAAATGATAGATAATCACCAGATAATCATTATCTGCTTTAAAAAAAGGGAGGTTACTGCAATCACTAAAATTTTCGGATTCGCGATAACACCATATCTTCACGTTTTGAGGTCTCAGGATCTCAAAAAAGTGATTTTTAAAATGTCTGTGTGTATGTACGTACGCCCCAGGCGGGTATCAAAAAACTGGATTTCCTGGAGTGATTGGTGCTGCAGATGGAACGCATGTGGCCTTATTAAAGCCTAGAGAAGAAGAGCACAATTACTGAATGAAAAACACTTAACTGTAAAATTGTTACGAAACAATTATGTACAAATAAAGGAAGCCCCTACAACATACTCATCAAATTCTTCTGAAAAGCCTATATTTCGAGCAGACGCTATTGGCTTAGGTAGAAAACTAGAAGATTTTTGAATTTGTGTTGCTGCTCTGTATTTGGGAGACAATTTTATGTAGAATGGACGCAGTTAGCAAGTCGTTGCAGTCCAAAGGGATTTCAATAGCTACAGCATCACCGCTGTATAAAAGCTTAGTTAGCTTTATTCAAAACCTCCGAGAGAACTTTGTCAAGTTTGAAGAAGAAAGCCAAAAAATTATTCCAAAATGTTACAAGAATCAAACTAAAATCTGCGACCTGATAGTAAGTGAATTTACCAGAAGAAGCATAATATTTGAAGGAATAAAGGGCAATTTTGAGTTTTTATTTAATTTTAATGTTGCTGAACGGATGGGCGGGCATCGTCGGGAACAAAATAATAGGACCTCATATACTACCTGACCGAATGAATGGCTTCCAGTATATTGATTTTTTACGTGAGGAGCTTAATCCCCTCTTGGAAGAGGTACTACTCTACATTCGTAGAAATATGTGGTTTATGGAAGACGGAGCACCACCCCATCGACTAATTTTCGTCAGAGAATTTTTAAATGAAGCGTTCCCTGGTCGTTTGATCGGCATAGGAGGCTTGGCCAACCCGATCGCCGGAACTAAATCCACTGGATTTCTTTTTTTGGGGTGCGACTCCTTTAACGACCATCGAGGAGCTGCAAAATCGCATAGAACATGCTGCAGATGTTATCCGTCAAGTACCGAATGTGTTTTGAAGCGCTGCCGAATGTGCGTTGATCAAAAAGGTGCCCTGTTTGAACAGTTTGTGAAAACTAACCCCTAATTCGAGGTTTTCTGTGTTTTTAAATCTTCCAATTTTGTTTATTAAAATAAAATTAGTTAAATTAATATGCTTTGTCGCCAAATCAAGCCTTGAAGCGCTTCGATCTTGAAGATCCTCTACCGAGTGACTAACCACAAAAAAACTCAATTATCTCTAAAACGGCTGCTTAAAGCAGAAATAAACACGAATAAGAAAAGTAGCAGCTTCGATTAATTGCTCTTTCTAACCTTTATACTTTTGCTCATAGATCATCGGCTCTTAATGTTTGCTCATTATCTTCTTAAGGGGCATATCAATTCAGCAAATAGAAAAACAGGTTTCTTGGGTTTTATAATTTGTTTGACAAATATTTTTGATTTGTACAAAGTTGTAAAAGAGGAGGGAAATGAATATTGTCATTTAAAATCTCTCAGGATTTTTTGGAGACTTATTTTAGCGTCATTCGTTCGATGGGTGGATTTAATAATAATCCTAACGCAAAACAATTTGAATCTGCTTACAAAAGATTGCTGATCACTCATGAATTGAAAGCCTTTGACAATTCAAGTTGTCTTCCGGACGGAATTGATATCTTCGACTTTGTCGCCAATAGAAAGCCAAAGGACAATTTAATTGCAGGCAATATATCTGAAGTTGATCAAACTGATCATGACTATTTTAATACAATGTGGACATTAAATCCTTATGTGGGAAATATTGTTCATTCCATAAGTGGCTACATTGTCAAAAAGATTATCGACAAGGGTGTTTGTGAAATATGTCCTGAACAACTAACACAGACAATATACAGCTGTTAATCAAAATAAAAGATAGAGGTGGGCTTCTTGCACCTTCTGCAGATGTTTGCAAAATATGTCATCGTGCAGAAGGAACACTAAGACAGCATATGCATGAGGTATTTAATGAGAAAAATATCAGAAGTTTTCTATTACATATTTCTGCAAAGACGAGCGATCTGTTTTGTCCAAATTTTCTTCCAGTAATTGCTGAAGTCCAGCAGATACCTCCACAGCAAATAGAAGAATCCACGTAGTATATTTTGTAAAAAACTTTTCTATTACCAAATCTAAACCCAGAAGATGGAATACAGATGGAATCTGAGGAATCAGTCCAGTCCACCACAGATGTGTTAAAAAGGCGAAAAGTTAAAAAAAATTTCGCAAAAATTTTAAGGGTAGAAAAGGAAAAAGAATGACAATATAAATCAAATGAGTAAATGAAGATAATTGACGGAATTTAAACATAATGTGGGTATCTGGCGAATTTTGAAAAATTAACACTCAGGAGCAGAAAAATTGCGATTTGCAAAAATCTTGATTTTTGGCTGATTTCTGCGATGTTTTTGAAAATCTAGGATGACCGTGACTGCACTTACGGTCAAGTATGATAAGAAAATTTCATTTGGAATATTCCACAGCCACCGTATACGTATCTGCAATAAAAAGATAACAGATTTAAGAGCAATTAATTGCAACGTACTTCCTTATTTCGTCCGAAACGGCTAAGCTGAACAAAAAAATAAGGCGTTTATTTCTGATGGCAGTAACAGGACTGGACTTGGTGATCTTGGCCGCTTCTATCATCCTCCTCTTCACGATTTATGGCTCTGTGGTAAGCTTTTTTTTGAATTAGTTATAAAATTTGCGTTGTTCAACAGGAAAACGTAAACATAATCGTGGAGTTGCCTAATGGAAAAATTAATGGAAGTAAGCGCACGACGTTTTCAGGTACCCCCTATTATTCCTTTCAGAAGATCCCATTTGCCTCCCCTCCTCTCGGAAAATTGAGATTCAAAGTAAGAATTATTTCGTATCGCCAAAATATTTATTTAATTTATCTAGGATCCTCTACCATCTAAGAATTGGGAGGGAATTTTAGACACTTCCCAGGATATTGATGTGGTGTGTGTACACGTTAAAACGGAGATACCAGGCGAAGACGAAGATTGTTTGTACCTAAACGTGTATACTCCGAACGTAATTTTCTTCCGAAAGTTTTTTATAAAATCGACAATTCAACTTTTACCTTAAACTAATCAAAAGTGACGAATTAACCGCTTCAACCAATCACAGCGTGATTAATGTGGCAATTTGTACATGTTGTGATTGCTATAGGTAGTTGTCAAAAACGAGAAACGTCAAGTCGTTGAATTGTCTTGCCGAATACAACTCATGGTCTCAATATCTTGGTAATTTTTGTCACTTTGATTACAACTCGCAGGCGTTGGTATTAATTTTCGTCCTAACGCCTGCTCGTTGCATCAAAGTGACAAAAATTGCCGGCAATATTGACACCACTTGCATTATATACGAAAATATTTTCAGTTGCCTGCATCTGACAAAAATTTATCGTACCCTGTAATGTTTTACATCTTCGGAGGCACGTTCTATGAAGGCACCGCTAGTGCAGCCGAATACGGTCCTCAGTATTTCCTCGACCTTGACGTTATCATCGTAATATTTAACTATAGACTAGGGCCCTTTGGTTTTCTTTCAACTGGAGACGAAGTGATTCCAGGCAATTTCGGGTTGAAAGATCAACTTCTGGCACTGAAATGGACGAACGAAAACATTGCCCTATTTGGGGGAAACGCAAGTCAAATCACTATATTCGGACATAGCGCGGGTGCTTGTTCAGTTTCGTATCAATTGCTTCGAACTAAATCAGAAGGGCTATTCCAAGGGGCTATAATGCAGAGTGGTACGGCCCTAATGCCGGCTACCTTTGTGAGGAACGCTAGGGACGTAGCTTTCACCATAGCGAAGAATCTCGACCCTTCCTTTAACAGCACTAGTCAATCACTATTGAACCTTTTTCAAAATTCCTCAACTGAAAGTATTGTAAACGCAACTATGTATTACTACAGCTACCAAGTACCAGTTGAACAAAATCCACAAACGCATGAAGGGCTCGTTTTTGCGCCAGTTATAGAACCTGTCTACTACGGAGCTTTTCTCACCGACAAAATGTACGTGCAGTATAAAACTGGCAACTTTGTCAAAGTTCCGATTTTGACAGGAATCACTTCGGAAGAAGGACTTTATGAATTTGAAGGTAAATACCGAAGGTGGACGATTTTTTTAGAATTTCTTTCAGAAACACAGTTGCAGTTGTTTGATAGTAATTTGCCACTTGTAATACCTAAAAATATGATGCCAGAAAGTGAGCAACTTCGCATAACTTTAGGTAGAGAAATCAGAGACATTTACACTAACGGCAGCTCTTTTGCGGAATCCCCAAGTGAAGGAATCAGGGTAAAACACATTTTGCAAATTTTTTCTTGACAACAATACTTCAGCTTATAAGCGATCACACCTTTTGCCGAGCAGCAGTGAAGCAAAGTGAATTCACTCAAAATTACGTTGACACTTACTTCTACGTTTTCTCCTATGACGGAGTGCTGGGTGGAATAGATTTGAAGTTTGAAGGTTTGTCGCTGTAGTAGATGTCCGGGCTCGCTTTCAAGGTCACATCTCTTCTCCTTCTACGTTGATCATTTGACAGGAGTCTAAAAATTTTCCAATGTAGGGGTGACCTTGAGAGTGAGCTAGAACTCGAATAGCTCATCTACTAAAGTACTCAGTTATTTAGGGGCGGATAAAGTTGGACACACCGAAGACACGTTTTACCTGTGGTTCACTGATAAGATGGGATTACTTGAAAATTATCCAGAGCCGGATCAGCTCACCAGTCGACGACTTTTGAAGATTTGGACCGATTTCGCAAAAACTGGGTAATTAAATTTTTATCAGAAGTGAAAAATTTCCATTCCGATGTTGTAGACAACCAATTCCAGAGCCCAGTGAACTTTTGCAAAATGTGGCCTGGCCTGTTTCGTCGTCCCCCGAAAATGGGAGTCTCCTGTATCTTGAAGTTGGTTCAGATTTAAAGTTAAAGGTCGATCCTAGGAAGAATTCGCTTCGGCTTTGGGATGAATTATTTGGTAGTCTTGGTTCGGATGACTTTGATACTTATTAGCAAATTGTGCGTTTTTATCTTATGTTACAACATAAGTGTTCGTAATAAAGTGAAAATACCTGCTTCACTCTTAGATACACCAAAGGTAATTGCGAATTTACAATGGTATACTGTCACACCTTGGATTTCTGGGTAGAAGGGTAATGATACCACTAAGGCAAGTTACTAATTTATTATAAAAAGACCTAAAGTTACATGACTAGAAAACGGAACTTACATCTTCTACCTTAAATTATGAACGACCGGCCATATGTCATTTCTCCGTTTTCAAAGTCCACCACTGATTCCAAGAATCACCCCTTAACACACCAAACCCAAGATCATGACTGACTTGCTTATCAGCGGCCCCAACACAGGTAACCACAATGCTCTAGTTTTCCACTGTTGAAATCGCTGATAAATGTTTTACTAAAAAGTATTCTATCCAAACAAACTTACAAAACATTCAACAAACTTATTACGCTGTGCCACTTGGGTTGGCCTACTAATTTTGATAACTAATTTCCTAATATGACATATGCCCTTCCCGACAATTCAAAAAACATCAAAATACAAAGAGATAGAGAAAAAAATTCAACATACAAAACAAAATTATAAAAATGAAACATAATACAACAACAAAACAATATAAAAACAAAAATACGCACCAAGTTATACACACCAAATCGTTCCAAAAGTCACACGAATACACACGTCCAAAACACAAAAAAAGGACCGGTAGCCTTAGGCGAGACGTTGATCCAGGCGAGAAGTGCTGTGATTCAATCAATAAAAGAAACAGCGTCCTCTTCAAACTCCAAAATTCGCACCTTTCATCCAAGGAAGCGGATTCCAAATTGTCAGTTTCCAGGTCTCGACTCGAAGTGTTGGCCCATCAATTCAGGAGTACTCAAAATTCTTACTTTGCCTTAAGGAATCACTGTGAGGGAAGAATTTGTTCGGTTCAAAGGAATAAACGTTAAAAAGGAAATCTTTGCAAGGTTCAAGGCTAAAGGAAGGAACAAAAAATCTCGGGGGCAACTCTTCAAACTCCACAACGTAGAGGGCTCTATCACTTCAAGGTCATCAACCCAACAGGAATCCACAGGACCCAATGACTTATAATCGTGTACGGATCGTCATCCCTTTCAAGTAACCACTCGGTCTGTCCCATGGTTCCAACATATGAAAAAGAAAACGGTGCTTCAAAAACATCTCAATCTCACAAGTAAATAACTTAAACTTAAGTACATCAACAAAGCGTCTTTCGTACAGAACAGTGAACTAAAACTACAATGGGCTTAACAAAAACATACAAATAAATAGTAACTCTTGAGCTTACACA
This sequence comes from Pycnomerus fuliginosus, assembly GCA_963924575.1. Classification (NCBI taxonomy): domain Eukaryota; kingdom Metazoa; phylum Arthropoda; class Insecta; order Coleoptera; family Zopheridae; genus Pycnomerus; species Pycnomerus fuliginosus. The sequence goes on along the minus strand of OZ004625.1, from coordinate 9,457,052 downwards.
GGAATGAAGCAAGTTTCATTGCCCCAAAAGAAACTGCTTTAATTTTAAAAAATTCTTCCACAATGCATACTTCTCCTTCTAAGTACTTCAAGAAAAAAAATTTATTTTTCGATTTAACCACCCTTTCATTTCTCACATGCGTACAACGTGAGGTAGGTAGGTACTCCGATGGTGAATATGATCGCGCTTTTATTATTTGCACAGGTGATAAGTAAGACATGAAAGCAAAGCACAAGGATTGGAATTGTAATAGAAATAACAGAAGCGGTGTAAACCTCCATGATTATATACAAAATAACAATGTTACAATAGCAAACTGGAAGTGTTCCAAAACAAAATTTTAAGGTTAATAACAGGATTGGACACCAAAACAAAATTTTAAGGTTTGGGCAGATACACAAGTCTAAGGGAACTGTATGAAAACGCGAATATATCTCCACTGCATGAAAACATCCAACAAACTTCACAGAAGTTCTACAAATACAAGTTAAAATATAATAAAACGACACATCAACAATAATACTTAGATCAGAATAGGTTTAAGTGTAACTGTGTGTGTATCTTAGAATTGTCAAAACAAGGTTTTAACTAGGATTTTTCCCTACGTATAGAAAAATGAAAACAAGATTAACAATAATTTTGGGAAGTCAACAAATAAAGGTAGATTAAACAACAATTTTTGTTTAAATATCCTTTTCAGTATGATGCTGCTAGTTGTAAACGGAAATGGGAAAATCTTTTAAGAACATACAAAGAGTGTAAAGACAAGTAAAACAAGACGGGTCGAGGTCCCACAAGGCTCTTATTTTTTGACAGCATTGACAACATTGTGGGTGATAAACCGAATAACTCTAGTGCCCACAGTGTGGATGTGGTTGAAATGGGTTCAAAACCAATTCCACCTAATCATGAAAATTCAGAAAATGAGCAACAATCTACATTGGAAAAGGAGGGAAAAAGGCGAGGAAGACGAAAAAAGGAAACGTAAAAAAAAAGAAAGCCTGTTATTGATACAGAATATGTTGCCTTAAAAAAGTAGTATTACAATGAAAAGTCGGCGTTTATTAAAGAGGCACTAAGGGTAAAACAAGGAAAGTTAAATTTGTTAAAGATGAAGGTTAAATTAGAGCAACGCAAGGTAGAGGCATTAGAAACCCTATCATCAAGTAGTCAATCAAATAATGAAAGAGCTGATTTTCAAAAACCGATTTGTTGAGTTAATCGGTCCTATTCTGTAACTCGTGAACAAGTTACTGATGCTAGCAATGTTGTTGTTGCTATGGTGGGACGTTCCTGATTGGTCCCACCTTAGCAACAACATTGCTAGCGTTAGCAACTTGCTCACGAGTTACAGAATAGGACCGATTAATTACTTCTGTAATTAATGCTTAATAATAATCATTATTATAGCAAATCTTCTAACTTTTTGTAATTTCTTTGTTATGAATCCTTTGATTAAGCCTGAATTGTCAAGTGTCAAGTGTTAATTTGCATTAGATTAAGAATATGTTTTGCCTGTGATTATTCAGCATTGCCAAAGTTGTTTCGAGTACTAATTACTAATAAGGAAAGTTTGAATGTGAAATTATCTTCAGCAAATTGTTTATGTCATATTTTCACAAGGCTGATTGTTACGTCCCTCTCTCTAACTTTCAAATTTCCCTCCTATCCTTTTCTCCGTCCAATACGACAACACCGCCGCCTCCGACCTTCCCTTGATTTGGACGGGTCCATGATCAGATGTTACTGCGCCGTGCGAAACACCATCCTGGATTGAGGCCAGGCGGGGTTCACTCCCTACCCCTTGTTTGTTTTTTGATAATAGTTTAGCCCCAGTTCGTCGTAGCGCTATAATCGCCGACCGAAGCCGAAAGCTGTGCCGAAAACTTCCGAACTGAAAAGATGCTGGCCGTCAACTGTCAGCCATGTTTATCAGTTTCCTGTTTTGTTTTCCACTTTAAGCAGAGACAAGGACAAGCTTTCAGTTTTCAGTTTAGTTCATTCTGTGAGTTGGTTGCAAAAGTGCCGTTTGAATGCGGAATAAATAAAGCAATTTTCGACAGCTTGAAGAATAGTGTGCAGGCCTTGAAGCCCAATGAAAAACACTGCATACTGATGTTCGATGAGATGTCGATTCAACCTTTATTGAACTTCAATAAATCAAAGGAAAAGGTTATGGGTTTTGAAGAGGTGCCTGGGAATATTTCAACTGTTAAGATTGCTGACCATGCCATGGTCTTCATGGTTAGAGGGATAACCAAGAAATGGAAACAGCCATTGACGTATTATTTTACGCAGAATGGAATGAACAACAGGGATATTGCCCGGAATTTAAAGATTGTGATAAGTGCCTTGCAGGACATTGGCCTTATTGTAGACGCAACCGTCTGCGATCAATATAATAAGGCAGCCATTGGTTTTTTGGTAAATGAGTCGAAAGAAGAAGAAGCTAGAGCCGGTCGAACGTCTTTATGACTTGGATTTCTATGAAAATGATGATTTCAGGATGCTTAACAAGCTTACCGATGAGCACGTACGACGGGACAAGATCAAGAAAATGAAGGTAAAAAATGCTGCCCAAGTTTTCTCACATAGAGTCCAATCAACAATGAGGGGATTGGTTGCCCATGGTAAGTAGTAATTGTATTTACTGTCACATATAAATAAGTTGTATTTTAGGAAATGAAGTTCTGCCTGATGGAGCTGTGTCAACAGCAAATTTAATATTGTTCATGGACAAATTATTTGACAGCGTTAATGGTTCATGTCTGGATCCCAAAGATGGGAAAATCCTACGTAGGGCTGTAACGAAAAGTTCACCCCATTTGGCGTTTTGGGAGGAAGCAATTAAAGTGCTTGACTCAATGAAATTTTTCGGGGACAATAAGGAATTTGTACCTCCAACAATATCAAATTGGATCATTTCACTTCGAAATTTAAGAGTACTCTGGTTAAAATTAAGTTCAAGTGGGTTCGAGTTTCTTATTCCTAGGAACCTTAATCAGGATCCACTTGAAAACTTTTTTAGCATGATTAGAAGCCGGGGTGCGCGTAACGTAAATCCATCCTGCACTGCTTTTGCATACGCTTTTAAATCAATGATCAACAATTTTATGGCCTCACATTCGTCTGGAGCCAATTGTGAAGAAGATGAATCTGATGGTGCCTTGAGCAATCTTCGGGATTTTCTCAATAGCCGTGGTGGAAACATAGAAAGTGTACCTTTAAATTATGGTGAAGGGAAGTCGGTGGATTTCAAAAAAGTGAATGAACCTGTACTGCTCAAGTTACAAGGATATTTGGGAGGTTACATTGCCAAAGGTGTCTTTCGTGAGGTTGGTGGTTGTCGGCAGTGTCGAACTCAATTAAAGACGGATGTTGAGTCTGAGGAGCATGGACTAATCATAGACCGGGAGTATAAACCGAATGCACTACTCAAACCGAGGACTAAGTTTGTTGTCTTATTTGGTTGGTGCATTCAAGTTATGAGGAAGTGGCTACCAATACTTTGCCATGAAACCAATTTAACTACAAAATTATATTTAATTATGGTTGAAAATATAAATTCAGAAATTTTTGAGCAATGTGAGGAATGCAATGATTCGATTGTGACAATGAAAAATCAAAAATTCTTCACTGCCACAATCAAAACGAAAGCGGCTGGTTTGAGCTCATGGTCCCAAACAGGGAACGACAGACAGCTGTTTCGATCTCTTGGATCTCATCAGTGTCGTGCACCCCGAATGAAACCACAAACTCAAACCAGCCAACCTTTAAACAGAAAATGCGACGAACTAAGAGTGTTGTGTCGAAAACCACGACCTCTGTGAGAGGTGGGGACTACTAGCTTCCATGATGTCAAAGACATCTAAAGAAAACTAGCGGCTGACAAAGTCAGCTCTGCCCCGGGCTTCGACACTACTCCTGTTTAGCAACAGGTGGCGTGAATGCAATGATTCGATTGTGACAATGAAAAATCAAAAATTCTTCACTGCCACAATCAAAACGAAAGCGGCTGGTTTGAGCTCATGGTCCCAAACAGGGAACGACAGACAGCTGTTTCGATCTCTTGGATCTCATCAGTGTCGTGCACCCCGAATGGTTACTTTGTCTATGATTGAGGCATTCAGTAACAAACTACGCTCGAGCGTACGTCGAAATTACCAGAGAAAAACACATTTTCGACATTGCTCCTCGTATAGGACGTTCACCTCAGAATTCGGCAGTGTTCATCTCGACAATAATGACCTACCAGTGGAGGTGATCATCGAGTCGTGTCTGCGTATTCCAACTGTACGTCCTTTTCACCATTTTGTTGCAACTGCCTGACAAATTCTTGTAGTTCGTTGATGTAGTTCAATCCTTCATTTCGAGTCCCCTTTCAACCGGTTGGACGCCGCGCCGTTTGGACAACTACTCGCAGCTACTTTCGTCTGTTCGGAATTATTGAATAAACTGTTACAAAACCAAAAACTAATTAGTCAGTGTCTGGTTTCAAAGACCCAATACCTAATCCTCATACAGTCCGCTAACTTATCAGTGTTCACTGATACATTTAGGTGTTTAGAGAAACAACAAAGTAAATATAAGGTAGACTGGGGTAATTGTAAAAAAGGGGCAAATGCAATAGTAGGGTGCAACTTCCTAAATTGATCAAAATTGCTTTCCCTTACTATGTCACGTGACAAAACAAACCTCCCTCATGTCACTGGTGCACCCAGTTCTTTGAAGGCTAGATAAGTAGCCTTCAAAGAACGTGCGTGCGCTCTAATGGATTGAGTCATTTTCACTTTGTGTTCGAATTAGGAGGCAGTTTACGTACGGATCCACTGAATTTTTGTTTTCAAGGTATTTATTCTGAAATATTAACTGGTAGTGTTAAAATATTTGCGGTTCGTGCTGTTTTAAACAAATTTAGGATAATACTAATAGATCCCTTATCATATATCAACCTATGTTACATTTGCCCTTTAAAAATTTTAGATAGGGGTAAATGCATCATAAATATATTACATTTAGCCTATGCATATTACATTTGCCCCATAATTTTTTACACTATAAATGGTGCGATCTTATCGAAAAAGGCTGGATGAAAACCCCAGATATACGAAAGATGATTTGAGGAGAGCCCTTGAGGAAGTCACGGCAGGTCGAATGACCATTTATAGAGCCTCGAGAGTTTACCATATTCCATATCCTACGATTTACACCAATTTGAAAGGAACTAGGGGATCAAAGTAAGATTCCAAGGGTCGACTTACTGCTCTAAAATGGAAATGATTATCGAAAGATTTTTTAATAGAAATAATCTTCAATTAATCCACTCGACAACTGATTAATCGATCTGATCCATAATCGATTAAATTCCTCCTATTTATTATTTAATGGAACCCTTTCGGGAACCACGATTGGTTGATTATTTGATTATTTTGCCCAACCCTATAGTCCCTACTCTCTACTTCCCCAGTTGTAAGGTACGCGAGGAGGGCGAGGAGGACGCGGATGGCGAGGAGGTGGTGGAGGTTCTAAAACAATAATTGTTTTACATTTAGGTTTTAAAAATATTGTTTAAGAATAAATTTTATATAGTTTGATTTCATTTATTTTTTGGATGATTTAGTGAAGACATTGCTTTTAGTGCCACAGAAGAATGTGTCTTGTTTGTCTTTTGGGGTTGAAAATAGGAAAGAGCGTAGGTGAATTCATGCCACTCTTTTATTTATTTATCTCAATGGTCAAATTTTAAATTATTTCCTAGCTAACAAGTCTACAACGCCAAACAATACACCCTCAGGCAAATCGGCCTGATATGCCGTTGGGGCATACACATTTTCCAAAATGCGGTCCTGCGCAGTTTCAAATGCTGTTTTTTTAATTGTTAATTTTAGATCATTGTTCCGAAGAAGTTATGCTTCTCAATGGAAATATTGATATACACAATCATGAAAACATAACAATAATTTATTGATCCCGGTCAAAATAAAGTTCCAAGATCATTTATTTACTCTAATACGTACACAAACAAAATTGGTTGGCAGTTAAGAAGACGATGTAGGAAAAAAGCGTACATTTTTTTTACATTGATTTCCATTGGCCCCAATTATTAGTCCATTTTTATTAACAATAGAAAAATAAAAGGTTGTCTGTTAGGTCAGGTATAGACAATGAAAAATCTGTATTAAATCGATCTACAGTGCGACCCAAAAGCTGTTATTTTTCTTTGACCCAAACGTTTTTTCATTTTCCAGGCAACTGTTTTGTATTTTGTGTTAATTTCTTTTATAGCTGAAGATGGAGTAACACTCCGAAACGCGTCCTAAACAGTAAGTAAAATTTTGTGGAACGAGACTGTGAAACTACCTTGTGTAATCATTAACAAATGAAAAGGTTCGAAATCCATTCTTTTAGATTGGCAAACGAATATGCGGAATGTGTTGAGGTTGGACCTTATAGTCTACTACCAATCAAAATCGATGAGTTTAAAATTGTATATTATAAGATGCTACACATAATTATGTGTTTCGGTCAATACGAATTCACAAGACCATCTTCAGGCTAAAAAAGAAAAGACTCCTGAATAATTCAACAAAATTCAGCGACAGAGTGAATTATACAAAATTGATTAAACAATTATACAAAGTGAATAACATTTTTGAGGTTATGACAATTAAAATGACATTACATTATAAAACCCCCAAAAAAAGGGAAAAATTTGTAAAGGGACGCTCTTACCGGGAGGGTGGGGGTTGAAAGCAAGTCTAGTCAAAGACGAATATCGAAAATTCACATGATTAAATGTTAACAATAAAGCAGTTAAAAAATTAAAACAATCACGAGGCGAGGAGACGAGACTCAGTGTTTCTGTCTCGTCTCCTCGCCTCGTGATTGTTTTAATTTTTTAACTGCTTTATTGTTAACATTTAATCATGTGAATTTTCGATATTCGTCTTTGACTAGACTTGCTTTCAACCCCCACCCTCCCGGTAAGAGCGTCCCTTTACAAATTTTTCCCTTTTTTTGGGGGTTTTATAATGTAATGTCATTTTAATTGTCATAACCTCAAAAATGTTATTCACTTTGTATAATTGTTTAATCAATTTTGTATAATTCACTCTGTCGCTGAATTTTGTTGAATTATTCAGGAGTCTTTTCTTTTTTAGCCTGAAGATGGTCTTGTGAATTCGTATTGACCGAAACACATAATTATGTGTAGCATCTTATAATATACAATTTTAAACTCATCGATTTTGATTGGTAGTAGACTATAAGGTCCAACCTCAACACATTCCGCGTAATCATTAACTATGGTCTGTCCGGGATCCACTCGCGGACAGAGTATAATTGGTTATTAACATACTTTTTTCTCAGTGAGCAATTAGATCCAACTTAAAGGACATAATGTCAGAAGGAATTTTTGAAAAGTAGGGGAGACTGGGGAGCCTTGATACTATGGGAGGCTCGATACACTTTCAAATTTCCCGCAAAAATTGATCAGCGCTTAGCCGAATTGGCAACATCGACATGCTTGCATGTCGTCAACACGATCTACGTTAGTTTGATTTCATTCGCCGCTAAGTCAGGAGTACTGATTCGACAAGTCTGTTTCCGGCTGAAATTTTATATGTTTTAGAAAGGTAAGTGTAAGCATTTTAATGAAACTGGAATTATATTATCAAGATTTTTGTTCTCGCATAGCATGGTGTGCAGTTTTAGCTATAATTCAGTGTATAAACAATTGCTTTATTATTTGTTAGGTTTCACTTAGCAAACGATTTTAATAAATATGACTTACCAGGGAGACTTGATACATGTTTTTTTGGGGAGCGTTGATACATGTATCAATCCTCCCGGAAAGGTATCAACCCTCCCGGAAGTATTCTTTAAGAAAATGTGTACTTATTAGTAATCTGAAATATACTTTAGATGCCATTTAAATGGAAAAGAAGAACGGATAGGGTTCCAGTCCCACCAATGAAGAAAGCTGTGAAAGAAGTAGTGAATGGATGCCGTCTTAGAACCACTGCCACAAAGTACAATTTGGACAAAATGACTCTACGGAGATATGTTCTGAAGTACAAGGACCAGAGGGAGGAAACAAAGTTTGTGGCAAACTTTGCAGGTTCACAAGCAGTATTTCCCACTGAAGAAGAAAGAAGCCTTGCAGAATATTTATTAACTGCCGCCAGAATGAATTATGGGTTTACTTCCAAGGAGACAAGACAATTTGTATTTGTATGCTCTGGAAAATCAAAAGAAGATTCCACCAAACTGGAGTAAAAATGAACAAGCGTCATATGACTGGCTTCGAGGATTCATGAATAGGAATAAGGACTTATCATTAAGAACACCCGAGCCCAACTAGTCTTTCTCGTGGCACTGCTTTCAACCAGCACACCGTAGGAGAATTTTACAATTTGCTTCAAGAAGTATTAAACAGAGAGCACTTCGAGCCACAGGCGATTTACAACTGTAATGAAACTGGGGTACAAACTGTTCATAAGCCGAGTAAAATAATATCCCAGAAGGGACAAAAGCAAGTTTCGAAAGTCACTTCAGGTGAGCGTGGGCAGACAGTCACAGTCCTTTGTACTATCAACGCTATAGGGAATTCTATTCCACCATTTTTCGTTTTTCCTCGGGTCCGTGAGCAAGATTACATGACAATGGGAGCCCCGCCAGGATCAAAAGCTGTAACTCATCCAAGTGGATGGATGACCGCAAATAATTTTGAAGCATATCTGTTGCATTTTATAAAATTCGCCGGTTGCAACAAAGACAAGAAAACCTTGTTACTACATAGTAGATAACCATAGTAGTCACATATCACCTAGAGGCCTAGATATTTGCAAAGATAATGGAATAGTTTTACTAACGATACCTCCACACACCAGCCATCGTTTACAGCCTTTAGACGTCTCAGTATATGGGCCTTTTAAAGCATATTTTAATCAAGCTTGCGATGACTTCATGGTGCAAAATCCTGGCCAGACCATCACTTTGAAAGATATTGCAAAGTTAGTTGATAGCGCATATCATCGAGCTTTTACACCTTTAAATATTACAAAAGGGTTTTCAAAAACTGGCATGTGTTTTCGGAGCAAGATTTTCTGACTTCAAAAGTTACAGACAGACCTGATCCTTCATGGCGTCATAGTACCCCAGAGAAAACTGATGAGCCAAATGACAATAATGGAACCCAAATATCTTCCCAGCAAACGTACAGATCAGCTAATCACGCAAGTACACCAGAACCCATTGCCGGACCTTCGCGTCCTTACAAGAGTCCCGAAGAAATAAAGCCACTACCCCAAGCTTCTGCTAGAAAAAAACGCCAGTCGGGAAGAAGACCTGTTAAAACAAAAATTCTGACTGATACGCCTAATATGGAAGAAATAAAAGGTGAACACGCAAAAAGACAAGAACCAAAAAATAAGAAGACTGTTAAGCGAAGCATTGCAGAATTTCAGTCAACTGAAGAAGAGAAAGCAAAGGACAAGGATACAAAGAAAATGAAACAGACAATTATCGAAGACGAATCTGAATCAGAAAATTGTTTATTTAGTTCATCTTCTGATGAACTAACAGATATTGAAGACCAAATCGAAAATGAAATAGAGGAGGAGCATTTTATTAATGGAATAATAAGCGTGAATGATTATGTACTAGTGCGTTTTGCTACGAAGAAGACCTGCAGGCATTATGTCGGAAAAGTTATGGAAATTGCAGAAAAAGGCGAATTTTTGATAAAATTCTTGAGACGTAAAAAGCCGGGAAATCACTTCGTTTACCCTGACGTTCCAGACCAATCCCTGGTCCCTCCGCAAGATGCTATTAAATTGCCGCCACCTAGTTTTGTAGGGGGGACGGCTCGAGCCGCAACCAAATTAACATTCGCAGTCAATTTTGAGAAGTACGACAATGTGAATTAATGTTTCTAAGTAACATCATAATAATTATACAGGGTGATTCACGTAGACCGTTCGTTAGAAGTTTTTCCACTTCCCAGTGGAATAGAAATTTTAAATTTGGTACTCGGCCATTATCGGCGATTCTGAATTCACCTAAAATATTGGCAAGATTCCGTCACTTCCGGTTTCGCCGGAAATGATACCAACTTTGTTATTTTAAATGGAACCCTATAATTTTGATTACATATTTAAGATCGTCTTTTCAGACTGAGTATTTCTTATCTGGGTTATCTTCATCTACCTGTCACAGTTTTTGAATTATGTCAATTTTTTCGTTCAAAATGTCACATGCAACAGTTGCTTTAAAAAATCGAAGCTCCTAAACGCTTTGCAGTGATGGAACGAGGTTTTTTACAGTCGATAGCGAAGGCATCAGAGAATCTTTTGAGTGGTCAACAATCTACGAACATAGCTTCAAACGTTCACAATTACTATTCAAAGTTGACGATGACAAAATGTGGAAAAGTCGATTTTTTCAAATGAAACGTACTATTTTTGGCAACGGCAATCGATAGAGCGCTAAATTTTAGGGGCAGTTTCATCAACATGTCCTATACCCTCTACTTATCAACTCTGAGTTATTGACGAAAAAAGATATTCTGAAAAAATTACGAGTTATCGGAAATTGAGTAGGCTTTGGAAAATTTGTCACGTCAAAAAGTGTCATTTTCATTATTAGTATTAATAATTGTTGGCTTAATGTTGGCCTTACAACAACGGTGGACTACACGAATGAAGTTGTTTTTGATTTATTTGTGATTTATAGTCAAAATGACAGCAAAATAAGAACGATTGTTTAACAAAAAATACTCTCAAGACATAACTTCTTTCATTTTATAACTTACAAATACAAATCTTACAATAGAACTAACAATTATCAACATTAATCCTTTTGAAAGAAACAATAACGTAACACAATTTAACAAAGCTTTTGTCATTCATTACATTAATACAGTTCGTCTTCATGCGAGCAAATTTACCCTGTCATCTGCGCTAAATCTGGATACTTTGCGTTAAATGGCTCGGCAAGTTCGGCAATTCGGTCATTTTGACCATAAGTCACAAATAAATCAAAAACAACTTCATTCGTGTAGCCCACAATTTACTGTTGTAAGACCAACATTAAGCCAACTATTATTAATACTAACAATGAAAATGACACTTTTTGACATGTAACAAATTTTCCAAAGCCTACTCAAGTTCCGATAACTAATAATTTTTCCAGAATATCTTTTTTCGTAATTAACTCAGAATTGATAAGTAGAGGGTATAGGATATGTTGATGAAACTGCCCCTAAAATTTAGCGATCTATCGATTGCCGTTGACATAAATAGTACGTTCCATTTGAAAAAATCGACTTTCCCATATTTTGTCATAGTCAACTCTGAATAGCAATTGTGAACGTTTGAAGCTAAGTTAGTAGACTGTTGACCACTCAAAAGATTCTCTGATGCCTTCGCTATCGATTGTAAAAAAACTCGTTTCATTATTGCCAAGCGTTTAGGAGCTGTGATTTTTTAAAGCAACTCTTGTATGTGACATTTTGAACGAAAAAATTGCCATAAGTCAAAAACTATGACAGGTAGATGAAGATAACCCAGAGAAGAAATACTCAGTTTGAAGAGACGATCTTAAATATATAATGAAAATTATAGGGTTCCATTTAAAATAACAAAGTTGGTATCATTTCCGGCGAAACCGGAAGTGACGAAATCTTGCCAATATTTTAGATGAATTCAGAATTGTCGATAATGGCCGAGTACCAAATTTCAAATTTCTATTCCACTGGGAAGTGGAAAAACTTCTAACGAACGGTCTACGTGAATCACCCTGTATACTCTTTTCAACATTAAAAAATTTTGAAACAATTCTTTACTTTGGTTTTTCATCGTGTATCAAAGCTCCCTTATATAGTATCATACCTCCCCCACTATGGGAGGATTGATACAGTTTGCAATTTTTTTCAAAAAATTATTATCTCCAAATGTTATATTAACTAATCCATTTTAGCTATCATTTTAACTAGTGAAATGTACCTTCTTCGGGAAGCACCGTAAATGGCAATTATAAAGTTAATAGTTGTTCCAAATTTTTGAATTAAGCGTTAGGTGTATCAAAGCTCCCCAGTCTCCCCTATTTAGTCATACTGCAAGCTTGGCCAGTTCACTGAATGGGGAGAGCTGATCTCTGATTGGCCCGATGTTTTCATTGGTCGAAATCTTGCCATACCAATTACCAACCGACCGACCTTTAAAACAGAATTTATATCGAGACGGAAAAATTAAGAAAACATCAATACATCGGTAGAAAATAATTTCTCATCAATTATTAACGCGGATTGGATAGCTCTAGTGACAAACTTGAAATCCCCTGCCCCTGGTGACCTTTTAGTGATAAAAATCAGACAGTGTTGCCATCTGAATCGCTATTTTCCACCTATACACATGCAGGGAACTACAATAGAAGTTGCACGGGCCATGAAAGAATTAGCAAACAACGAAACTGTGGTAAGGGCTGTTGCACCTTCAACGCATTCCAAACGACAGTGAAGAAAGATGAAACTGAATGTGTGTTGGCGGACAGTATAGAAGATGGTCTAAGAATAATACATTTTTGGGAACTAGCGAAATGCCCACCTTAAAATCTAATCCCAAATTGACGATCGTTCCGAGAAGTCCCCAATTACCAGCCGGATGGACGTCGTAAAACCCTCACCACGGGGGTTTGTTTGCCTCACCGACCGGTCTCTTGAATTTCAGTTTTAACTTTAGATTTAGTAGGAATTGTCACGAATTGTTTATTAAAATAAAATATTTAAAAGAGGGGGGAAATGAGTATATATACGTCATTTAAAATCTCAAAATTTTTTGGAGACTTATTTTAGCGTCATTCGTTCGATGGGTGGATTTAATAACAATCCTGACGCAAAACAATTTGAATCTGCTTACAAAAGATTGCTGATCACTGATCAGGCATGAATTGAAAGTCTTTGATAATTCAAGTTGTCTTCCGGATGGAATTGATATCTTGGGCTTTGTCGCCAGTAGAAAGCCAAAGGAGAATTTAATTACGGGCAATATATCTGAAGTTGATCAAACTGATCATGACTATTTTAATACAATGTGGACATTAAATCCTTATGTCGGAAATATTGTTGATTACATAAGTGGCTACATTGTCAAAAAGATTATCGACATGGGTGTTTGAGGCAAAATAAAAGATAAAAGGTGGGCTTCTTGCACCTTCTGCAGATGTTTGCAAAATATGTCATCGTGCAGAAGGAACACTAAGGCAGCATATGCACGAGGTATTTAATAAGAAAAATATCAGAAGTTTTTTATTACATTAGACAACCACAGATCGGAATTGATTAAATTAATCATCGAGATATTTCTGAAAATCAGGCTTCACCATGAGAGCACAATGAGGTCGGAAAAAGATAATAAAGCGAGACACAAATACACCAAATTAATTTTGTGGGAAAACCAGTAATGCAGAGTTGAATATTTAATAGATTACTGATGATTTTTTCTTGCAAAATTATTTTGGAATTATTATGTTGGAGAAATTGTCACCTCTTGTTTTCCTAACATTTTGCCAGAAAAATGTGGCATTATTTATGTGTATCGTATTTTAAAAGTTATGTTTAATAATGATTCTTGACTTATATGTTTTAGATTTGTCTTGTTCTATACCTACAGGCTGTTTCCTTCTTGACTGTTCACCACTAGCATCTCCTAAACGGTAAATAGCGCAACTTTTCTCTAATTTAAGCGACGGACGTCGTACGTTTTACCGTTTACGAGATGCCAATGGCGAGCAGTGAAAAAGGAACCACCTGTATACTTTGGTATGTACCTATTTGTTCATTTTACAATTACCATTTGTTGTAATATTAATCGACTCTTATCTCTCATACAGAGAAGATTTTAGGAATACTTCAGTCGAATTTATGTAACACAAGTAGTGCAATAATATCTGTAGTTATGATGACCCGCTCAACTGACCTGTACGCATCAAAACCAGGGTTGGGTAAATGTCGCAATATACAGTTTTGCGACATTTACGACATTTGCGACATTTACTACGTCGTAAATTGAAATAATGTCACAAATGTGTCGCAAATGTAGCAAAATGCTTGCTTTAGCGCCTTCTAGCGGTACTTTTCGCCGAGTGTCAAAGTTTAGGGTTATGTTTATATACAATTAAGTTTGTTGTCGATGTCGTCGTCTCTCGTCTTTCGCCGTTTAGTTAATAAAAGTTAAATCTATAGACAAAAAGTTAACTCAAGTCATTTAATCTTCAAACAGTAATTATCGGTGTTTCGAAGTTGGAGCAATATGTGAATATGTGACGTGACGATGGATAAATACAATTCTAATAGGATTAATAGGAATAGTACAAAGTTGGTGCGTGGAAGAAAGCAGCATAATTACTATGAGGACTTGAAATACATCAATAAAAGATTGGGGAATGGAAGAATTGCAGCGGAGTGTACTGTCTGCAATGCAGTGCTACAGAACACAGCGATCGCCCGTCTTCAGACGCACAGGTAACAATATAATTTTTCAATTTACGAAATATCTGGGTAACCGCGAGTTTTATGTTCATTTACAGAAAACGTTGTCATCCTGACTCCTCAGAATCTTCAGCTTCACAGAAATCTGGTTGTGGGAATCGCTCAGATGATAATGTTGAAGTCGAGGATGAAGTCATTGAAATCATAGAAACCTCTGCGAAGGAAAGTGCTGATAATGGTTCAAATGAGGGGATCGAAGAAGAAGTTGTGTTAGAAATTGATGTAAACAATTGCAACGATGAAAATATGACGATTGCGGAACAGGGACTTGATGATACAACACGTCTTAGAGTCTTGGATGAAGTAAATTTACACTTTGCCAATTACGATGAGTTTTTAAACTATAATTTTGTTTGTTTTATAGGATGCTCTACAGAATTTGTTCTCGTTGCCTGATGCCTCAACCTCAACCTCAACTCAGCAGAACCATGATGATCATACCTACTCTTCAGCGCACTCAGTGTTAGATGAACGTAAAAAAAAATCTGAAAAATCTATGAGCAATCTATTTGGTTCTTCATCTTCATTAGTAGGAAGCACTCCATCTTCAACTTTATCATCATATTCATCAGGTACACCATCTTCAACCCCAGACAGTGCATTTCACTCACAAAAGTCACAAAGGCAGAAAACTAGAGACACAAGATCTTCAACTTTATCATCATGTACTCCATCTTCAACCCCAGACAGTGCAGGTCACTCACAAATCTCACAAAGGCAAAAAAGTAATAGTACCACGAAAAAAATTAAAAAAAGAGAGCCGCCCAAGTTAAACTCATTTATAGATACCATCACTGAAAAATCAAAAGTGGAGGCTAGCCAAATTCTTCTTTGGATGCAATATTCCTTTTTCTGTAGTAGAGAGTGACCACTTCAAAAATTTTGTAAGAAAATTGCGTCCATCATATATGCCGCCTTGTCGAAAAACTTTATCAAATACCCTTTTGAATAAGGTTGACAATGAAATGTTGGTGAATAATAAAAACCACCTAGACAAGGAATCATCCATACTAATAGATGGTTGGAAAAACTCTTCAAACAACACAAATAATGTGGTGACTCTGTTACATGCAGCAGGTGGACAAAGTCTTTTCTTGGAATCATATGATTTTTCCACAACGAAAGAAACGGGGGAGGCTCTTGCAGATGTTTGCGAAAAATCAATAGAGCTTGCCCAGTCCAAATATGACTGTCATGTTTATGCAGTTGTTAGCGACAATGCTTCGAATATGTGTAAAATGGGTCGCCTTACCCATCTTTGGCATAGCACCTGTAGTAGCCACACAGGAAATCTTTTAGCGGAAGATATTGGATATTGGATTTGGAAATCATGGCTAAAGTCAAAACTGTTTTGAAAGAGTTTAAACATACTAACTTGGAAAATTTAATACTTCAAAATCATGGTTCAAAAATAGTTTTGCCTGTTGACACCCGCTGGTGCAGTAATCGAGATTCTTGCATGTCATTCATTAAAAACTTGCCAATAATGAAAAAAATTGCAGCCGAAGGAACAGTTAAAGTAAAACCTGAAGTAACCTACAATTTATACGATGAAGACTTTATTACAAGTGTTGAAGAGACCATTGGTTTATTGAATCCTGTATGTGAGTTAATCAACAAATGTCAAGGAAAGAGGTTTTCTATTGCTGATGCTGCAGAAGAGTGGTTATGTCTGAAAAATAAAATGCAGGAATACAACGATATTGTTAAGGAAGCTGTAAAATCGCGTACAAAAATGGCTCTGGATATTTACAGTTTGGCCGCAAACTTTCTACATCCCGTTTATAGAGGGAAACAATTAGATGACACTCAAAAGGACATGGTTCAGGATTTTCTAATTGAAAATTTAGATAGCGAAGGATTGGATGGATTAAATGCATTCAGTCAGAATAATGATGGTGATATTTTCCAAAAGCTCCGGAATAAAAAGATTACATCAGTTTCTACCTTTTGGGGTCTAGTTGAAAGAAGTTTTCCGACACTGGCTGCTTTGGCACAGAAGCTTTTGAAAATACCTGCATCGTCTGCGCAGCTAGAGAGAGTGTTTTCAAACTGGTCGTTTGTTCACTCTGACCTACGAAATCGCTTGACCAAAGATAGATCAACAAAACTACTATTTGTATACTATTCTCTCAAATTGATAGATTCAAATCAATCTGATCAGTATTAGGATTAGGAAAAGTCCTAAAAACTGACACGTTACCTTTTCATTTCCTTTTTTTTGTTATCATGTTTTTATAACTTCATATTATAAATGTATTATTAAACTTCATATTATAAATGTATTATTATTATAATTATAAACAAAAACATTTTGCTCCGGCTAATTCATCTGTTCTGTTACTTTATGTATAATAAAACGTATTCAACTAGATGTTTTTGTTATTCTTAATATTTCCTAACAGGCATGTGCATAAGCTATCTAATGAAGTTTTTTAATATCAAAAAAATACCTACCTTCCTACCTATTGGAAAACAGAAACAAAACCTGTTGAAGGATTTTTCATAGTTTTCTGTTTAAAATGAATTAATACGAGACATTCTTAGAAATTGTGGATGTGATGCTGATGGAATGATGATGATTGATATTATATTATTTTGATGGATACAAAATAATTTTGGGTTATGTAGCAAATGTAGCAAATGTAACAAATTCGGTACAGATTTGAATGTCGCAAATTACATTTGCGACCGTCGTAAATTGTGTCGCAAATGTATAATTTGCGACGGCCCCAACCCTGATCAAAACTGGTGGCGCGATAAAAATAGTAAAGCCACCAGTACAGTGAGAAAAATAATCAATAAGGGAATAATTCCTAGAAAAATAAGGAGAGCCTTAAAGGAAGAAGATTCCCATTTGATCAGAAACACAATCTACGATCTTCACAAAGAAAATATTCTTCCAACGGCTACCATTGTATTCCAACGAATTGCAGAGCATTTCCTTGTCTGAACATTGCGTTAGCAACTTTAAAAAGATTTTTGAGAAAAATAGGTTTCCGCTTTAAGACTAAATCGACGCCAAGTCATAATGGAATCTCGGCATATCAGGAAATGGCGATATGATTTTTTGGTTGACATTAAAAAATTTCGGGAAGAAAATAGAAATATTTTTTGCTTGGACGAAACATGGTATGACACCCACGACGTCGCGAAGAAGTCATGGACCGATGGGTCATAACGATTGGTCAACGACGGATACTTTCCCCACTCCATTTTGCTCACCCCTACGCGGGTCATAACGATTGGTCAACGACGGATACTTTCCCCACTCCATTTTGCTCACCCCTACGCGCCTGTGTCTCAGGATTCCGTTTTCCTAAATTCTTCATCTTCATTCTTCAATTCTTCAGGCAGTAAGTAATAATAGTAGGTACAGTATGCGTAGGTGAAAATGCCCGGGAAGGTGGGAGACAAACACTGCATGTCTGGTCCACTTCAGTTGCAAGTCGGAGTGGGAAATATCGATCGGTTCTTCAGGTAAGTACGAGCTTCCTGTTTAAGTAATTTAACCCGAGACAAGGCGCGTATTGAAATTTGCGTTCTTGATGGCCGCTTTTAGAAATCTGCCCTACGCGCATTTTTTTTTTAAACTTTCCCGCATCAATGATTTGTTATTAACTTTTCGTTACAATTTAACACGAGGGACGTAGGTACTGAAATAAATCTCAACATAAAGATCATTAGGTAATCGAGTCATTAATGTCTAAATCATGATTGCGATTAGTGATTTAAATCTAATCAGGCTTCAATGAAAGTTTTCCAATCGATTTAAATCGAGGTTAAGGCGTTGAATGCGATTGGTTCGTATCGATTGCAATCGATCGCCGCGTTGAACGGCCCTATTAATCTTCACAAATTAAAGGGAGGTTTTTACGAATAATATGTTAAAACTAGGAACGAATTTTTCGCTAAAATTAGCACCTCCATTATTAACGTCTGTTTAATTTAATTTCTACCATTTTCTTTATATTGAAACCATTAATGTGTTATATGGGTCGAAATTGTTTACCATGCATGAAAGGATGGAAAAATGGTATCACTCGTGTGTCATAATTCATAAACAAATTACCTGGAGGTGTTAGGTTAACCTCTGAGAATCACACACGTTTAAATAATTCATAATGTCAGGAAGGTTTTATAAAATACCTAGTTATTCTCAAAATCAGAAATCTTCAAATTATTAATAATTGAAAACGTCCGTGTAAATTCCCTGTAACTGAGGTATACCTACACTTAGATCAGTATAAAACTTTAATAATAGATATTTATTTTATTAGGAGTTTAAGGGCCGCTTGCACCGCTGCTGCCTGATTAGCGCTAATCAGTGGCTAAACTGACATTAATGGATCGTTTCGACAATTGTAACCAGGATTTTAATCATGATTAGCATTAATCATCGGCGGTGCTATCGGGCATAATAGTAAGACATACGAGTCACATAATGTCACTTAAACTCTGAATAAAATAGAATACGTACCCTGATTTGCACGGACATTAATTAACTTTAATCAGTGATTAAAGTCCGATTAATGATTGTTTTGACAACTTCAACAATCATTAATCGGGCTTTAATCATTAATTAAATTTAATCGTTCGTTCGTGCAAATGGGCATTAATTTTCAAACGCAGAGTTAACTTTGGGGGCCCTGGGCAAAATTGCTTGGAGGCCTACCCACAGGACCGTATCTCTTTATATGACTTGGGGGGGGGGAGGGGTAAATAAAAATTTGGCAATTTAAAACAATCGAATTGTCCAACTGAAAACTGAATGGGCGCCGCAGGCGCAATTTTTTAAACATTCCAAACACTTCACAATAATACTTACAAATGATGTAATGAAGAAAATGAAAAATTTAACTTTGGTAAGGCAGATTTTTGTTGCCAATTAGGTAAGTTTTATGCCTGCCAGGCCGGCTATCGAGTAAGTATTTTATAAAACTCTGCGATTTAATTTCGAAAAAGCATGCTGCCCGGTTTTAGTTTGCCGAATGTAACTGGACGACACCCGAAATTTGCCAACTGGCAAAACTGGGGGGGTGTAACTACTATACACTACGCCTAGCTAATCTATTTTTTCTTTTTTTTTTCACATTGAATTTTTTTTTACCGCGAAGGGGGCTCCTTGAGGGCAGCAACAATGCAGTCATTGTTGCTACAAATAAACTGTAAATTATCTTGAAACGCTCAAAATTTAGCCGCTAGAAGTGACTGTCGTACCTTGCCAACACGGTTATTTAAGTAATTTATTGTTAAATGACGTTTGAAAATAATAGATATTTATTTAATTAGGAGTTTATAAATGATCTTAAACTCCGAAGGAGTTTGAAACGCTCAAAATTTAGCCGCTAGAAGTGACTGTCTTACCTTGTCAACACAGTCATTTAAGTAATTTGTTGTTAAATGACGTTTGAAAATAAAGGATATTATAGTATATATAAGTATAATTATAAGTTATAATTTTCAAAAATGCATAACTGAGGTTTTTTCACGACGGGTTTTCTTTTCTCTGACACAAAATCTGATTTTGGGGTTTAAATAGGTGAGCTGCGCAGATATAATTATTTTCTTGGAAATATATACCGGATGCCGAGCATCCTTCTTAAGGGGGACGGGGGATCATTAGTGAATTATCCATATTTACCTAAGTTAAGTTGAAAGTGCCACAATTTTAGCAGTTATTCTGAATACGTTCCTCAAGAAGCATCTCTCAGTTCGATTTCGACTTTTGCATATTTTCTGCTAAATATGGGACGTCTACAGGGGCAACGGGATTCCACTCGGGAACAAAGAGGAATGATAGTGGGTTTGGCAGAAAGTGGTGTCAATGTCTCTCAAATTTCAAGAAGAGTGGGTCTCTCTGTAAGTTTTTCACTTTTTAAATGCTAAAAAACGGTCGTATACTGTTTTATTCAATTTTTGACGGTCACATAGGTAAGTAGTTTCTTATTCACTACTGAATTGAATAAGTAAGTTTTTCGCTTTTTAAATGCTAAAAAACGGTCGTATACTGTTTTATTCAGTTTTTGACGGTCACATAGGTAAGTAGTTTCTTATTCACTACTGAATTGAATTGAATTAAAAGTTCTTAAGTCACTCTCAGCATTTTAAATCACTGTTTTTAAGAAATAAATGCGCATTTTGGGATTATAATAATTACTATTGTTGTGGGGGTAGGGAAGAATTATGTCGCTCGTGGGTTAACAACACTCTTCTGGTGAACATACACATTAACTTAACTCACTTGGTGTAAGTATAAAAAAATAAATAATATAATCATAGAGACGACAAGTGGCGAGATGGCTAACCCGCTTCCATGAGGGCGGTGAAGAGGATTTAGTGACCAACAGGCCCGGAAGAGTTCCTCTGTTGGACGTAAATCGACGACAGGAGATTCTGGAAACCGTGCGACAGACTCCCTTTATTTCTGCATCGAAAGTGCGAGAGCAATTAAATATTAATTGCAGCCTTTCCACAATTAGAAAAACATTGCATAGTGGAGGCTTACACCATCGTAAACACGCAAAGAAAATTTATCTCACACCGGAACATCGAGCAGCGCGTGTCCAATTTTGCCGCGAAAATTTACACCGTGACTGGTCCAACTGTATTTTCACAGACGAAAAGACATTTTCGACGGCACAGGATGGTCCCGTTGTATTGTGGAGGCCTAACGGAACCCGCTACAGCCCAGAAAATGTGCGATACACCCATCAAAGCGGTCGTATTAGTGCTGGTTTTTGGGGATGCATGTCAATAGCTGGACCGGGAGAAATAGTGCAAGTTACTCCTCCGAGATTTGATAGATATGCTTATCTTCAGATCTTGGAGGATGTTATGCTGCCAAGTGTTACAGCTATTTTCCCCCCTGACGAAATAGAAGGCGGCAGAATTCCATTTGTTCAGGACAACTGTCCCATTCACACCGCCCACGCTGTGAGAGAATGGTTCCAACAGCATGAAGAAATTGAACTGATCAACTGGCCCGCGAAATCACCCCATCGAGAACTTGTGGGGCCAGATCGTCCGCGAATGGGATGATGTGGGTCATCATGGGGTTCGCGATAGGACGGTCCAGGAGTTGGCGGCCCATGTTTTTCGTGTGTGGGATAGCTTAAGGCTGAATATTAATTACTGTGTTAACTTAGTAAATAGCATGCCGAGAAGGATGCAAGAATGTATTGAAGCGGATGGCTATCCTATTAAGTATTAATTAAGTATGTTTCCTTTAGTATTAGATGTTATGATCTATTTTGTGTTGAATAAAGCTTTGTAAACACCAGTCTATATATATAAATATACCTATATATACTATAATATGCTTTATTTTCAAACGTTACATAACAATAATTATTTAAGACGGTCTTGACAAGGTATAACCGTCATTTATATGACACTATTTTGAGTGGAGTGTTATGCCTCCAGAGGAGCTTAAGTTCATCATTATTTGAAATTTTGCAAAATGCCAAAGTGATTGCAATCGATACGAACCAATCGCATTCAACGCCTTAACCTCGATTTAAATCGATTGGAAAACTTTCATTGAAGCCTGATTAGATTTAAATCACTAATCGCAATCATGATTTAGACATTAATGACTCGATTACCTAATGATCTTTATGTTGAGATTTATTTCAGTACCTACGTCCCTCGTGTTAAATTGTAACGAAAAGTTAATAACAAATCATTGATGCGGGAAAGTTTAAAAAAAAAATGCGCGTAGGGCAGATTTCTAAAAGCGGCCATCAAGAACGCAAATTTCAATACGCGCCTTGTCTCGGGTTAAATTACTTAAACAGGAAGCTCGTACTTACCTGAAGAACCGATCGATATTTCCCACTCCGACTTGCAACTGAAGTGGACCAGACATGCAGTGTTTGTCTCCCAACTTCCCGGGTGGGCATTTTCACCTACGCATACTGTACATTTCATCTACGTACCTATTTATTTGAAATTTATTAGTGACCGTTTAAGTGTTATATTTTTGTTTATAGAAACATGGGTGAGAATCAAAATGTAGAGGCGACACCCGGGGGTGGCCTCTGGTTGGCGATCATCAGACCAGGACTGAGAGGTGGGTGTTATTTCTAGTTATAAATCCTCGCTAAATCTAATAAGTGCGAAGCGTTGATATTCGGAAATCAAAGCTATCATCACGTATCAGATTCGACGAGAAAATCGCACTGTACCCTGCTTGTATTACCTATTTGTATATTATTTAATTTAATATGTAGAAGAAAGCAATATTTTAATGCCAAAATATTGCCCAAATGCAGGGCAAAGGGCGGTGACTCCGAGGAGGACGGGGTTGGCGAGGAGGGCGAGGAGGTGGTGGGGGTTCCAAAACAATTATAATTGTGAAGAGGGGGGGTAACAATTTTAAATTTTAAAGTATTTTTTTTATTTAAGAATAAATTTTATATAGTTTGATTTCATTTATTTTTTGGATGATTTAGTGAAGGCATTGCTTTTAGTGCCACGGAAGAATGTATCTTGTTTGTCTTTCATTATTCGCTGGCCGTCTGGTCTGACCGTCGGACAATTTGAAAACGGAGTGTGCTGTGTGATCGGGATGAAACTTGGTATACAGTACTATACTATACACTTTAGCAATAAACTGAAATTGGTAGACGTGCTCTAATTGAAGTCACGTGAGGGGTTGTTATCTCAATGGTCAAATTTTAAATTATTTCCTAGCTAACAAGATGCAACAATACATATAAATTTTCTTTTATATTTATAGTAAGAATACCTACCTATCTTGTTACCAGGAAATATTACATCTAAGATTAAGTTCAGACATGAAATCTGAGTGGTCGTCATGAATCTCTTATAACTAGGTATACTGGACCAATGTCATTACCACTACCAGAACTCACTCAGTGAGGGGCCGTTACGTCCCTCAACCCGCGCATTACAACCCGCCTACAGGTTTACCTTACGGGGTATTGTTCCTATATAATTTTTTTATTTAGCTTAATATCTACTAAGCAATAACTATGTATTAGCCACTATGTCTTTATGTGTCTGTGTAACAATAACATGGCCTTAAGTAGTTTTTGTGAGCTTTGCTCCAATTAAAAAGTTCGCTTTTTTAATATGGAGGGAAGTTATTTGTAGTGGTATTTATTCATCCAGAAAGGACACTTGTCAAGTCAAATACGTCAAACAAATTAACGTTTGGAATTTCTATTATATTGAAAATGTAAACACGGCTAATTAACTGCTACTGCTAATCAATGATAAAAGCAAACAAGAAGTGGCTGAAAGAAATCAACAATCACACTTGTTTTTTTTGATATACTTCAATCAAGTAAAAAGCATTCCCTAGTTCAACCTATAAAAATGTGCTTGTATAAATACTGCAGAAGTTGTGGCGCACTTGACCTTTCACTTCAATAGAAACTTGGGGTTAGTACCCATTAATCTATCAAAAATAATAGTTTGGCCCAAAACCCTCCCTATAAAAGGCAGCAAAATTGCGTCGCTAAAGTAGTTGAAGCAGTTGAAGTCCAGTGCTTACATCGAAAATGAGTGACCAGCAACAGCCAAAACTCTGGTAGGCAAAGCACTTATTAGTTGTTAAAATCCGAAATAATTCTGTCCTGACAAGTTTGCTTACTGAGCTTTTGTAACTTGTGATAGAGGTGGGAAACTATCGAATAGGACTATCGATAGTTTTTTTTTTGCTATCGATTGTCTGATATGAGGTAGGAGGCTACTGAGTAGTGACTAGTGAGTAGGTAACTAAATCAAAAGTAACGCACGTCGCAGTGAGCACGGTGTAGGTCATGGGTGTACTCTGCATACCCCAGGCGAGGTCATGGAAAGAGAGCACTAAGTGAGAAATACTCTTGCTAGAGTGAGATGTAAAAATCCTGTCCTGCGACCGGCGAGTGCACTTCTGAACGCAGCCCTCTGTCTCTGTCATTTAAGTGTCAACACTGTCAAGTCAGTACTAGTGTCCTGTCACCTGTCATGTTTTTTAATCATCCTGTTCCTGTTTGCTTCGTGATTCGTGAATCTTGACCGTTTGTGTAGTTTGTGACTTTGTACTAATTCCTATTGAAGGACTCCCTTAAATCAAGGTATTTTTATAAAATTATTGTTTATTTGCGTGGCTCAGGTGGTGGATTGGGTTTCGTATTATTTTAGCTTGGTGCTGGTGGGGTGGCTGTAGCTGGTGGGTGTCTCTAAAATGGCGCCTAAAAAAAGCAAAATTTCAGTAGTGTGGAGCGTCTTTGAGAAATGTATGAACGACACCACTTTCGCTGTTTGCACGATCTGCAAGAAAGAATACTCGACAGCTGGAAATACCTCCAACCTTTTGGATCATATTAAACGGAAACATCCAGAGGAACTCCAGGAGGAATTGGGGGAATCCAGTAGGACCAATACGACCAAACCCAAAAAAAGA
The DNA here is from genome assembly GCA_963924575.1 of Pycnomerus fuliginosus. NCBI lineage: Eukaryota > Metazoa > Arthropoda > Insecta > Coleoptera > Zopheridae > Pycnomerus > Pycnomerus fuliginosus. The sequence continues at coordinate 9,432,087 of OZ004625.1, read as the reverse complement.
CAAACATTTCTGTCTCAAAGCACTTTTTTTATGGCGCCAGCAACCCAAAGAAAAAAATTATGGATCAAAAGATAGCAATGATGATTGCTGTCGACATGCAGCCATACTCTTTTGTGGAGGATGAAGGTTTCCTTCAGTTAATGAAAACTATGGATCCATCGTACCGTGTGCCTTGTAAGAAAACATTCACAGAAAAGATTATCCCAGGAATTTATAATGAAATGTTCGAAAAATTAAAAAACATTCTAAGTACTGTTGAATGGATTAGCCTGACAACAGATATTTGGACCTCCATGAATTCGGAGTCGTTCTGCACTGTAACTGCACATTTTGTCTATAATAAAAAATTGTGTTCAGCTGTTCTGAAGACCACAGAATTACCTGGAAGTCATACAGCTCAAAATATCGAAGGTTATATTAAGGTATGTACCTGTAACACTCTTTAATTTTGAATGTAATGAATATAAATTATAGGGTGTCTTAGTGGAATATGAGATTGCCTTGAAAAAAATTATTTGCATGACTACTGACAATGGAGCCAACATAAAAGCCGCTTGTTTGTTAATGCAAGTTCGTCATTTACCGTGCTTCGCACACACATTGAATTTGTGTGTCCAGGATTCAGTTACAAATGATGCAAACCTAAATACTTTATTATCAAGATGTCGTTCTATAGTAACTCATTTCAAACGGAGTAATGTGGCCATGGATTTATTAAAGAATGAACAAGACCGGATGAATAAACCACGACTAAAATTATTAAAGGATGTTGACACCCGCTGGAACAGCATTTTGACAATGCTAAAACGTATTGTAGAAATTGGAGACCCTTTAATTATAGCACAAGTCAAATTAAAAAATGCACCTCCTCCTCTGTCTGCTAATGATATGACTGTAATAGAAGAAGTAATCAATATTCTAAAGCCCCTGGATGATGCTACCAAACAACTGTCAGGTAAAATCCTGTTTTAATTTTGATCAATTAATTTGGAAAAACTCATCAATTGTTACAGGTGAACAATATTGCACAGCATCTTTGATAATACCAATGGTTATTGGTTTACATGGCAAGATAAAACAGCAAGCTGTGGTTTCTCCAATCGCCATTGAACTCCAATTATCTCTTGTAACAGCAATTGTTAAAAGACTGTTTCCATATGAGCAAAGACAAACTTTGCAAATTGCTACATTATTAGACCCCAGAATGAAAAAAAAAGGCATTCCGTTCCTTGGACAATAGTGCAAGCGCACAAAAACTGCTTGAGGCAGAGCTCTCTAGTATCCTAAAGAAAAACAAAGCTCTCAAAGCAGCCACTGCGAGTATGTCAGCTGTTGAGTCCCAGTCTGATTTTGATTTAATTGAGACTGAGAAATCTGATTCCGCACACTTAGAGGAAGAAATAGTTAGTGGTAACACTGGTACTGGTAACCTCGCTGGTAACGGTAAGTTGAAAGCAAAATCCGAATTTTAGAAGTGTAAAGATGTTTTTTATAGAGGAAAATTTATTAAGTTTTATTAATAAACTTAATGAACAGGCAGAGAATAGTACGTAACAACTAGTGATGCAATTATTATGGTTAGGCGTTACTTAGAACTACCAAATATTAATTTAGGAAAGGACCCTCTAAGTTATTGGCTGGACGAAATGAAGAACGATGATAATTTCAATGAAGTAGCGAAAAAATATTTTTGCATTCCAGCTACTTCGGTTCCCTCCGAACGCATTTTTTCAAAAACAGGTAATTTAGTTTCTGTTAAGAGGTCGAGATTAAAATCAAAAAATGTGAATATTTTAGTTTTTATTGGGACAAATAAATGGTTACTTTAATAGAAACAAGTTTAATTTTTATTTTTTTTGGTATGTATTTCACGAAATTTGATTTTTCGATAGTACTATCGATATATCGATAGTTTTACCTTATGTACTATCGAACTATCGATTGTTTTATTTTTCGATAGATTCCCACCTCTAACTTGTGATTTTCTTTATTAGTGTCTTCTCGCAATTGCAAATAATTATGTGTCCAAGTAACTGAATGTCTACAATGAACTCCCTTTATCAAATCTATAGCTAGTCTAGTTTCTTTGGCTAAACTAACCGCTCGAATCCAACCTACTATTTAATCTTTACTATTCTTCTGTGAATAAATTATTGTTAATTTTAATTTGTGAATCATTCCAAAGCACTAAAACAGCACCTTAAATCCAGTAATTACTGCACAGGGACCCACGAAAAATACGGCACTAATAGAAACACTGTCAAACAAATTTATAACGTAAAGCACAATGCGCGACTGTCCTTGTTTACCTAAACGGTGCAGAAATGACACCATTCATGCAAATAAACAAATATATAGTATGTCAAAATCCGATATTATTATGAGTTGGTACTCACCACCAAAGACCTACGTTAGAAGAAATTAATGAAAAATTTCCCGGATTTAATATTGTGCGACGTGGTATAAAATTGACCCAAAACAAAAAAGAAGAAACAGTCGACGACTCTCAATTAGATCCTCCAAACGTTTCCGATAGAAGAAACTCATCCAATGATGAAAGTGCGTCTTCGACATCAGAAGTTGCAAGGCCAAAATTACCACAAATGTCGAAAAAAAACTGTATTTTTACCGAAGAAGGTGTACATAATCATCTTGCGTGTAAAAATATTGCATTGCAAGCTATCAGCAATAGTGTAAAACGAAAAGCCGTGGAGGATTTATCGGAGAAACCTCAAAAATTGCTTCGTAGTGCAATAGTTAGTGAGCCAAAATACGGTGAAGACATTTCGTTCCGACAGTTTGGATGCATTCGCAACAATATTTACAGGTCCCGCCGTAAAATGTTGCCACCACTTCCAAAGAACATTGTCGATGTACATGATGCTGTGGATGCTATTCAAATCAGAACAAATCAAAATGAAGATTTCTTGCTGTTTAATTGCAAAGAACTCAATATTATTTGTTTTTCATGCGAAAATAATTTAAATTTTTTGAGCCAACGTGATACTATTTTCGTTGACGGAACATTTTCATTTTGTACTAAGTTTTTCTGTCAGTTATTTACTATTCATAGTGTTTGCAATGGATTTTATATACCCCTTGTATACTGTCTCTTGCCTGACAAAAGTCAAAATTCATATTCAAATGCTTTAAATATGATTAGACAGAAATGTTCTGAGCTTCATCTAAATTTTCGGCCATCTGTTGTATTATGCGACTTTGAGAAAGCCATTCACAACGCCGCTAAATCAGTTTGGCCGTTAATTGAAATTAGAGCATGCCGGTTTCATTTAGGCCAAGCGTGGTATCGTCATATTCAAAGTATTGGTTTAAGCAGCGAATATCAATCCCAGGCTGAAACAGGAAAATGGCTGCAACATCTATTTGGATTATCAATGCTACCCGCAGATCAAGTTTCGGACTGCTTTGTGGAAGATTTCGCATCTGTGCAACCACAAGGCGACCTCATCTCAAAACTCTGTGATTATTTAGTGGATACATATATATCAGAAGAAAGTACTTTTCCTCCAGCGATGTGGTCTGCGACTTCGATTGATGATCGTACAACTAATGCCTGTGAAAGTTTTCACGCAAAATTTAATTCTAATTTTTATAATCAACATCCAAATATTTTTGTATTTATTGATGTAATCAAAAATTTTCAGGTTGACTCATATGCTAAACTAAAAAGCATCTCTATCAGCGAAAAAAATTCTCGAACACCTCACGCAAAGAACAAAATTGTTACTCAGTTAATAACAAATTTTCAGAATAAAGTTATTCCTATGGTCTGTCCGGGATCCACACGACCGGGATTCACCCTTTCCATGGTGAATCATTGTTGTCAACAATGAATCGCCATGGAAATCGGGTGAATCTCGGTCGTGTGGATCCCGGACAGATTATAGATTTGAGTTGTTAAGCGGATTTCACACTTTTACAAAAAATGTAGTAATAAATAATAATTTGTTTGATCTTTGTCCCAACTGAACTAACAACCTATATGTACCTATCTTTTATTAAATAACTAAACTGTTCTGTTCTGACTGTAACACACCTACCTAAATGATACTCTTTTACTTATATATATGTTAATATTGCTGTCTTTTTTAAATATAATTATGTATAAAATCACCATAATATCGTTTTTTTATCGCTAATATAATAGCTAATAAATAAGTACATCAATTTGCAACTACTGTCCTTCTACCTGTACGGTATCTGCCCAGATGACCTATCATTAAGAGGGACAGTTTCAACCATTTGCCGAGTTGACGACTGGGATTAACGCACGTTTGACCATTTTGCCCACTTGACGTACACTCAATCATCGACCAGTAACTCAAGTAAATGAAAAAAGAAACGAAAGCGAGCGTTAGGTACTTCAGGAAAACTTCTGGAAAAGTTTTTAAAATAAAAACCAAACAGAACAACGATAAAATTGGAATGTAATTTGCAAAAAAGAAATTCAGATGAAAAATGCGAACAACACTGGGCTTAAACGACACTCTTGTCAGCAAGGCATAATAAACAATATATTTTCATATTTCATACGGCTACGAAGTACGCAGAAAAGGACCCTAAGCAAAGAAGCATTACCAAAATGTTTTCTTGGGAAAATCAGGTAGGTACCTATCTACCTATACATACGGGTGACACTTCAACTGATAATGATTTCTAATAAACAATTTTAGTGTGCATGTGCGTGTGTTTCATGTTATTTTCTTAAGATTTTAAGATAAGTGGATTGCATTAAGAAAACTGCAGCCTAAGAGTTTGCTCTTTATCCGCCCGCGCGATTGAGCGAGAATTCTTTAGTTACATAGCTTTATTATAATCTTACGGTACCTAATTAGTTTGCTTCGTGAATAACTATATTTTTTTTTTTAAACAGAAAACCAACCATTTTTGTTGGTCTGAAATATTATGGTTTGAATATTATGAATTGCTATTGTAAAATGTTACCACTACCGGATTTTACCCGAATTTTGGGACATCCTGTAAAGTGATATAATTAGTGTGTAATTCGTACACTCAATCGAACAGTTTAGATAAAAACGGGTTAAGAACATAACAATAAATTTTATTTTATTTTCACAGGTTTCTTTGAAATTGAAGGCGAAAGTTAAGCAACAATAGGCCAAGACAAGTAAGAATAGAACTAAAACATGGATGAAACGGCTTCGCATTGACCCCGAATACAGGGAGGCAGAGAAAAGATAAAGAAACTAAGCAAAATTTAGAAACTCTGTCATAATTTCGAGTCGAGGAAAAAAGGAAAGATAAAGAAACTACGCAAAATTTAAGAAAGATGTCATATCTGTGACTAAAAAAGATTCAGACAGCTACCAGATGTTATTTGTTGCTGTTGTGAACGTCTATTTTTTGACAAAGCCGTTTCGAATTGTGCAGCAGCACGCAGGAACGGTCGATGTATATCAAGTATATCATTGAGCTAAAGCTTGTGCAAGAAGGTATCAAAATAACAACAAATAAAAGTAGAGAGCAATTTGATAGTTAAATATTATTGTCTATTGTTCCAACTCTAATTTCACTTGAGGAAGGTGAAAGCGTTTCATTTTCCTGCAATGCATTTACAACATCAAAATATCCAGTATTTATAACCAAAGTAGTGGAAAATAACCATACTATTTCATACAGGTCAGAACCTAATTTTTTGACTAATGAGTTGACCCTCAAAGGAACAACTCCTATGTAGATAACAATGTGTTCTACAATCATGGCTGGGGTGTCACACCTGACGACTTTATAAAGAAACATTCGACCATAGAGATGGACTTCCCAACCTTACAATCGAATTATAAGAAAATGTGCCCAGATTATTCTAAAACTCTGGTAGACAATCAATGGCAGTGGGGTTTTGTTCAAAAATAATAGATGAGGTTGACCCTGAATCAAGACGTGTCAAAAAAAGCGATGAGGATAAGGTCTGGAAATTCAAATTTCCTAGGTTGGAGAAAGGAAAGGTTACAGTAGGGGTGGTGTTTGTTGCAACATATAACTCAGATAATGCACCATTTAAGCAAACTACTGAGAAAGATAAGATGATCCTAACTGTGAGACAATCTGGTTTATTAGCAATGGACACCTTTGATAAATTAGTTGTTTGCACATGGTGTAGACCCTAAAAATACATATATTGGTAACACCATTTCGTGGAAATGTCGCCGGAAGATTTTTCATCACTTATTACCTGCAGGATGTATATTCTCGATTCTCTGACGGAAAATACGAATAACGATTATCCTATACAGTCAAAACTGTATTAGCCGGACACTGGATTAGACGGAAACCTGTATATTACGAAAATTTTTGGTATTCCCGACCCTCCTCATAAGAAATACATACAAAAATGTCTGAATAAGCCGGAACCTGTCTAACGCGGAAACGGAAAGCATTTTGAGGACCAATTTTGGATGAAAACCTGCATAACACGGATTTTTCTAGCAACTTTTAAAACGCGGAAACCTATTTCTTTTGTAAACGAGTAAACGTGACAAATAATGCCGTTAAGGGATTTAAGAGAGGGTGTAATAAAACTGACCTGCCGCTCGAATAGTGGAAATTTGGGCTGTGCCGTGGGAATAAAGTGACTTGCCGACAAGTTTTGTAAGAACTCGTAAAATTTATTGATAAACACATTTTCTTTTTCCAGCAGAAATGCAAATTTTCAAGCGAGGATATAAAACGCTATTCGAGTTCAGTTTGTGTTTCATCGTCATTTCGAAAAGATGGCAAATCGTAAAACAAACACGTTGTCTTTAAAAAGTAAAATTTCTCTAATTAAGTGCAGTGAAGAAAATAAGATGACTCCGAAACAATTGGTGCTTCAGTTTAAGTGTGGAAAAACGCAAGTGTACGACATTTTAAAAAACAAAGACAAAATTAAAGAAGAATGGATGCAAGGGGGTAATGGTGCTGTGAAAAGAAAGGCAAAGGATAACTCTAACGAAGATGTAAATTCAACGGTTTTGCAATGGTTTATGGACGCAAGATCCCGCAATCTTCCTGTGTCGGGACCTATCTTGCAGGAAAAAGCTAAAGAAATTGCACTCCAGTTCGGAAAACCAGCTTTTAAAGCTTCTAATGGATGGCTGGAAAGCTTTCGGAATCGTTATAACATTAGATTCAGTAAGGTTTGTGGAGAAGCTAAAGATGTTAACCCTGAAACTGTGACAGAATGGACATCGCAAATTGCAGAATTAATTAAAGGGTACAAGTTGGAAGACATTGCTAATTGTGATGAAACTGGTTTGTTTTATAGAGCATTGCCAGATAAAACAATGTGTTTAAAGGGCGAAAAATGTCAAGGAGGTAAACAATCTAAGGAAAGGTTGACGGTTATGCTGTGCGCGTTTGCGGACGGAAAAATTGAAAAACCGCTAGTCATTGGAAAATCTCTCAAACTTCGATGTTTTAACTCTGCAAATGTCGATCAATTTCCAGTTTATTGGCGAGCCAATAAGAAAGCATGGATGACATCAATTCTTATGGAACAATGGCTGAATATTTTGAATCAAAAAATGAAATTTCAAAATCGAAACATAATTTTATTTTTGGACAACGCTGCCTGCCATCCAAAACTTAAGTTATCTAACATAAATCTGTGTTTTTTACCACCAAACACTACTAGCCATACACAGCCTCTGGATCATGGAATCATCCAAAATTTTAAACTCCATTACAGAAAACAAATGTTGCGGTCGATAATTGTCAATATGAGATCTTCTCAATCGGCAAGTGGCTTGGCAATCCAAACGAAATTAATGAACTAGTTGCTGAAATCAATCGTGATTTTAACGCTCAGGATTACATTGAGTTGGACGAAGCAGTAACAACCGACGCAGGATTCCAAACTATAGAGGAACTTGTGAAGGAAAAAACTGCCGATGAAATTGAGGTTGACGATGAATATGATGGGATCGGTATAGGTAAGTTTCTTAAATTGGAGACAATAAAAATTGACATTTTGTACTTTTGTACACAGGAACAGATGTTAACGAGGCTAGTCGGATAAAAAACTTTTCTGAAGCTTTGGAAAGTATTGCTGCCTTAGACGATTTTTCCCAACGCAGCAATAATGAAACAATGAGGAGGAAAATTTTAGAATTAAAAACAATAATGGAATCGTCTTACGTCTTAAATAATAATAAAAAACAACTTACATTGTTAGATATGTGGGGCAAATAAACGATTTTTTCATTTCTCATTGTACCTTTAGTTTTGTCAAAAAACATTTTCAAAACCTTGATAAGACGGAAACCTGCCTTTGACGGAAATTTTTTCCATTCCCTTGCGATTCCGTCTTGGACAGGTTTCACTGTACACGTTAAAAACTTTACGTTTACATTCCCCCTGGTTAACGGATTGAATATCATGAAGATTCAGAGTATCATAGATGGGAACCACATTTATTTGGCAGAGGGTACTTTGAATTCCCTGTTTGGTCTCGTCGATCTCATCGAATGTAATTTGCGACGTCTGAATGGGGATGATGTGAAAATTCTCTATGCGCTCGTAAAAGCATTAAAATCCGAAGGTAGTGTTATAGACGAAGTATATCAGTACTCGATTAATTGAAAGGTTCAAAGTTTAAAGGTTTGAATTCTAGACCTCAACAATGTCAGAAGTGTGTAAAATTTTGGAGATGGAACAATTATCATCAACGGCATCACGAGACGATCGGCTCTCTTGAGAACTCCCATAAATGCTTAGGAGCTTATTTGAGAATGCAAGTATCAAAAATTGAGGATACTATTGGAGTTTTTGGGTGTCCTACTGGTGTTTCTCGTATATCACAACAGTTCATACTATACATACATACATACTAAACATACTGCTTTTGAGTTAAGCTTAAATTGATATAAAATAGGTATGAGTGTTCTTGATCAATGCATAACGAATAATTACGTAATTATTCTTGACTTTTTATAAATGTTTACTAGGGCGTTGTTGATATAAGATGCTAAATATATTGCATCCGACCCATAAAAGGGTCATCAACTTCACCGTTCCCATGAGAAAGAAATCCTAGCCCACATGAAGGATGATTGATGCAAAATCCCTAAGATGTAAGGTAGGTAGCTGAAGAACATCATTCTACAATCCATACATCTTATAATATTTATTCCATATAACTATATCAAGCAACAAATTCTCATACGTAAGTATATGTATTTGTATAAACAGATGAACCCAATTTGGTCTGTTTATTAACATGTTTCGGTTTTCAAAAGACCTTCTAAGATTTTTAGTTCAACGTTTAGAGCCTCATACGTCCACCACAAAGGGCAACCGATCTGGATATCACGACGAAAAGACAACGACGCATGTTCGTTTAATGATCAAGTGCATTAATCTCCTTTGCATCCTCGCATGTTACGCGAGGGAGAACTGCGGCGTGTCTTTTAAATTTTCAGACAAGATCCAACCGGGCAACCGATCTGGATATCACGACGAAAAGACAACGACGCATGTTCGTTTAATGATCAAGTGCATTAATCTCCTTTGCATCCTCGCATGTTACGCGAGGGAGAACTGCGGCGTGTCTTTTAAATTTTCAGACAAGATCCAACCTAAGTGTTACGTACTTAATTCTACAAAATATTGACGACTGAAACATATCCCATTACACCCAACGTCCGCCCCTAATTCTCCGAACACTTGACCAAACTTTCTTGTCCTCACATATGTTTCCTATTCACTTATTCCTTTTCAACATAATTTTAAACTTTAGACCAGTCGCATTTTAGTCGTACTCAGTAAAAGAGTCTCCTTTTTCGCCTTTAATCGTAACTAACCCCCGTAGAGAGACTCTTATTTCAAATTCAATTCATAATTATCATTTCTTATTCGTGTACTCGTTCAACATTATTTTCAATATACAATCATGTAATTAAGCACTTTACATGTATATCATTTCATCAAAACTCAAAACTATCAAAAACTATCAACTATCAAAAACATGACGGCCATCGTGAAACCTTCGTCGATCGTCGGGCAGTTGGCAATATCGTGCTGCATGGGAGAGGGAGACCCCATCGAATTAGATCAACTGAAGGCCTGCTTGGGATATTACGTAGAAAATTTCGTAGAGGTTTTCCCCTTGTAGCTTCTAAATGCCAACTTTGCGTTCAGCAATAAACATCAATATGGATGGGCCACGGGATATAACAATGTCGCCTAATGAAGTTACCCAATGGTTTAGAGCTTTAGGTCAAGCGGTATTGGACAGTGTTAAAAATCATTGTATATGATAAAAATAGAAAAGCGTCAAAAAAAGACCTAATAGCTTTTTTGACAAAGACAACCCAAGATGTATCAGATGACTTTTTGGAAGTTCTATTGTCTTAATCTAGGTCCAGCTACAATTGTTCGTGATGAATGTATTAATAGACTGATTTCGAGAATGAGTTGTACAATCCAGAGCCTAACCACAGGAAGGTTATTATTTATGTTGACGGTACGTATCTAAAAATTCCAAAAAGTTTTAATTTCAGGGCTCTCCGTCAATCATACTGTTTGCATAAAGGTCACCATTTATTAAAACTTGGTTGTTGCTTCTGATGGTTACATCTTAGACGTCGATGGCCCATACTTTTCGGATTCCAGAAACAATGATGCTGCAATGTTACAGCATCACATGACAAATGATCCTTGTGCCACAGCTAATAAGCCTTTATTTATTCACGACACATTTTTTCCTTACCTAGCAGAATTATAAAATAATGGTAAATTAAACGTTTCTTAATTTACAAGACTCTCCTAAATTTAAAACTCCAAAGTTTTCTAATATTTTTTCCATTAGACACGGTTTCAGTTTTTCCTCCAACTTTTGACATCTAAACTGAAAATGCATTCTATTTGAACTAGTAACATCTTACTGCCGTGCAATATTTATATAATTTCCTTTGGAGAAGAGGGGGTTGAAAGGCATACCTAACGTGTTGGTTGGATCACAACTTTTAGTGACCCAAGTCCCTCAATGTATCACAGGTGTTGGTAAAATTTTGCTGACTGATATTCAAAATGATAATTAACTGACAAGTTTCTACATCTGTGTACTATCTCTTTTCAGTAAGACTATATAAACGAGACTATAATGCAAGGAAATAAAATAGTGCATAACCTTCAAAGCCATTCATGACTTTAGATGATCGATGGAGAAAACAGGTTGGATACCTCGAGCGATATCATCATATGCTAAGATATGAAGATGGTCATAAGGAGCAAAACGAAGCAGAATATATCCCAAGAATCTTCTTGTTGAAAAATTTACTGATGTTGTGACGGGCCCGGTCTTCATATTAATATTTCAATTACAATTAAACAAATTATTTCCGTTAAATATACGACGAGTCCAAAAAGCTGTAGCGTGACTCAGGTTATTCAAAATTCTCTTTATTATCTTTTATTTATTAGAAACGAAATGGAACAGATAAATTTGAAACCTACCCAGGTGAAGTCACTTCGTGACCGTGTTCTTGTCACGCCTAAATTACACGGATACTCTAACTAAATAAATTAATAAATTAGATCTTCATAAAAGTTGCAACGAACTCTGATAAATAAAACGTCGGCCGAGAAAGAAGTCATCGTAAATGCCAGCACAAGAAGCCCCCTTTTATTCCATAAAATAAAAATATAAATTTCCGGAGAAATATCCAAACCTATTGTATCTGCAGACATCCATCATAAAAAACGGGACATTGGAGAAAACTAAGAGATCCTTTAAAGAAGTTGGATTGTACCTACTGGCGCCGGAAACCATTAAGTATTTTGTCACGCACCGGACAGAAAACACCAACAGGCGAAAATAAAAAGCCAGGCCCCAAATTATATTGCAGTACTTAATGGAGTTGGCATGTAATTCGAGACAGGAAGAGTTACAACCTAGCATGTACCTATTAACACCCCAGAGTGTTGGGAGATAGGAAACATACCATAAATCAGGCTCACCCTAAAGTCTAAACCGCCACCGAGGACAGACACGTGACCAAGGAAAAGTATTGATCCAGGTGAAAGACCAATGAAAAAGAAGTATCTCATCCCTGCACCCCAATTATCCACCAATGGGAAAAATCATCTAGCGTTGAAGGAGGTCCGAAATATTAGGAAACGCCTATGTGAAGTATAAAAATATAGGAAATTCAAAAAGTAAGGGGAGAGTTGAGAAGTTGGCTCTTTAGTTCTTTCCATTCATTCGTGATTGCAAGTTCGAGAGTTCTTTAGTTCCGAATCCGTTATTATTTCCATTCCCAATTCGTAATTTGTATTGAAATGGCTTCAGCGAGAATTGGTGAGTCGATGATTTGTTAATGTTATTTTCTTGTATTTCCATGTATGTCGGATATTGTTGTGTTGGTTTTCTTACGGTATAATAATTACTAATTCTTAGGTAAATGTAACTTAAAGTCGAGCTTTATTAATGTAAATTTATCGCGATTAACACGTTCATTCTAAATGCTGATCTTGGGTGCTGTGAATCCTAATTGTACATGATATAGATGTTAATATTTTCGTGATTAAGTCTATATTTAATTGATGGTATAGTATAGTAATTAATTGGAATTTTGCACTACAGAGTATTAAATTAATAAAACTTGCGATCCTCTTGATGTCTGTATTTTTATTAGTCATCATTCATACATTCACTTCCTTGCGGAAACAAGTATGTCGAGTGATAGAGTCTGAGTAAGAGTACGAAGCCTAAGCCGTTGTAAGTATAAATAAAATAGTTTCTCTTAGAAAATATAGTAAATGCACGCTACTTCATAAAGCCCCAACTTGACACCGTCTCCGAGATCATATATGGGCAATGGCTGTTCCACGTAACTACGATTAAGTTAATGAATTAATTGGTATACATTTGGGGCGGAGCAGTCATTGTTAAGGGGATGTGTTTTGTCTTAATAAAGTGCTCGGAATAAATAACTAAGTATAAACATATGGAAAATTAGTGTGTAATATGTAGAAGAAGAAAACACAAAGCTTAAATCCTCCCCACATATTTGGTGGCAGCGGTATCCACTTATTTGGTAATAAGCGGATACATATTTAATTCCCTTTTTCTTAGAAATTTATTAAATGTTTAAAAATGTTTCGGTTTCAGAATAAGTAAAATCATGCCTTATGCAAATCGGAAAAGTTACTGGCTTAGCAAACTCAGAATTTTGGAACTTTATAGACTTTATTTATTGGAACAAATTTTGGACCTCGTAAAATTACAGAATCAAATTCAGAAATCTATTGTTGACTTAAATTCTTCAGATTCGTCAAATTTAGATTCCGACGAGGAGTCGGATGGTAATTCTGATAGTAATGATAATGCTTAATAAGTGGTATTAACTAGTAAATTTTACGGTTCAATCAAGAGGACTCTGTAATTGTATATTTGAAAATATTTTTGTACCGGTTCACAATGCCTAATTCCGACGACGGAAATCGTGACCGCGAGCGCGTTCCCGCCGCGTCAGTCATTCCCGGGTTAGTCTCATTATCGACCGATATGATTCCTACATTTAGCGGTGAATCGCAAGATGAATGGCATAACTTTCTAAAATCCTTGGAAGCCTTTCGAGAATTAAGCGAATGGCATGACGATAAATTTTTGCGTCTTTTAAGTACTAAATTATCAGGTACAGCACACCAATTCTGGGTAAATGATCCCAAGATTCAAGATTATGAAACGTGGGATGAAGTAAAAGAAGCGTTAGAGAAGCGTTTCAAACAACCCCGAATTCCAGGTCGCGGACATTGCGAATTAGTAAATTGTAAACAACGCGTTGGCGAAACAGTACAAGTTTACGCGTCTCGTTTGCGCCAGCTGCGTCAGCTGTAAACGATCCACCCAGGGATAGCCCTGTTGACCATGAGCAGGAGCGAGATAATATAGCCGTTGGGGAAAAAATATTTGCCAAAGTGAGGGGCTACCCATATTGGCCAGCCGTTATAACAAACATTGAAGGCGCTTCAATATTTGTTACCTTTTACGGCACAAATGAGTCAGGAAAGGTCACCAAGAAGTATATAAAACCGTGGGATGGTGTCAACATTACAAAATTAACTAAAAGCAAATCTATAAGAAGAAAAATTAAACTTGCTTTTAATTTAGGAAATAATGATCAACTCTCCCTTCAGGTTGAGTCGTGATGTGTAAATTGTTCAATTTTTTGAGGGCGCCCCCTTTTATGCCAACTATTACTTTTCTCAAGGTAAATGGTTATACCTACCTATTTCACGATTGATTGGCAACGAGATTTTAACGATATTACATGCCGTCCCGTTTAGGAAACTTGCAGGCCGTAAATGGAAGCGTTGAGTGGTCGGAAGATCAAGCAGAAAACGATATTATCGGGAAATTATTAGATAAACAGGGCATGCAATTTTTTTTAGACGGTTTATTACCCCAATATGGCGCTCAAGTAATGCGACAAAAGCCAAGAACGTTGGCTGATGCAATAACTCTTGCGGTTGATGAAGAAGTTATTGAACGCCGCACAATGACTGCAATTTCTTCTTCAACCGTTATTAATGATGATGCTTTGCATCGTACAGTAAGATTTGCGTCAAAAGACAATGAGTCTCCGAAAGACCTCATAGTAACAGTTTCTAATACTGCCGGTGAAGATTCAATTAATCAACCAAAGTCTGATAATAATACAGACTCGTATTCGGGCAGATCAAGAAGACAGCGGACCTCCAGGTCCCCGTCGCCTCGTCGCACGGAGTTTCAGTCTGATAGCGCTAGATATGACCGATCTCGCGATCATTCTGATGAGAGAAGAAGATGGAATTCTCCAGCTCGAAATGGTAATTCCTCTTCAGCTTTACGTGAAAGTTCTTCGAACAGGCGAAGCTCATTTAATAATAATTCCCGGAGTCCGAGCCATGATTCTCGATCGTCATCTTTTTATCCTAGGAGAGCTAACAGTCCGTCTAACTTTCGCTCAAATAGTCCTTACCGTAACAATAATCGACCATAATATAATAACTTTGATAGCAACCGATACGGTTCTAACCAGAATTCCCAGAGGACCCGTCAATTTAACAACCGCGGTACAGATCCCCGCTCACCAGGACGTGGTAATCCAACCACCGACGGAACTCTATGGCGTAATAATTCCTACCGTTTTAATGGTCGCTGTTTCTATTGCAACGTATGGGGACATATGTCCCGAGATTGTTATAAACGTAAGAACAGCACAGTAAATAGTCGCTATAATACTTACAATCAAAATAACCGTAATAATTTTCGTAGAGATAATCGCAATTTAAACTAGACAGGAGCAAGTTTTATTCACAGGGCCGAATAAAATCCCACTCCTATGGAAAAGTTCGTGTTTTTAAAAATAATTCTTATAATAATTTTCGCGTACGTAACAATAAGCCTTTTTATCAATTTAATAGTAAACCAAATGTAATTATAGTAAAAAATGCTTTCTCGTTGTGGCATAAAAATAAATGCTTAAAAGCTGTCTTAGACTCAGGAGCTTCAATGTCCCTGGTCAAATTAAATGCTGTTAAAGATTTAGTCAATGATAAAATCATTGCTAAAAATGGACTAAAAGACTTACAAAGTAATTCGATTCCGATGTACGGAGAAATTTTGTTACACCTGCTGACGCCAAGAGGACAACGAGTCCCTCATAATTTTATTATCGTACAAGATAAATTAGATTTCGAAGCTGATCTTTTAATCGGACTCGATTTCTTAGTAAAATTCGGAATTTCTGTAAATTGGAATGCAGACTTCGTTCGCGTTATGGACGAAATTATTCCCTTACAACAGGAAAATTGCAATGATACATACGTTTTAATACAGAACGATACGTCTAACAACGTACCAATTTTAGTGCCCACGGAAAATCGTAGCGGTTTTATTAAATGGCAGAAAATTGACCCTGCTTGCGCGGTTCTTAAACGTGGTGATTCCAACTCTCGGTCAGAGAGCGAACCCGCACTAGCAAGGAGCGATAATAGCCTCGCAATCGAAATTAATAACGATAATATTCAGAACTCAAATAGCAACAGCAAAGTTAGTGCTGGAACGTCAGATAATTCCCGTAGGATTGACATTAACAGCAGCGATCAGTTGCTGGAATGCAATACGTCACCGCCGCGTAAAGCCGAGTGTATTTCTAAGTCAACCCGCACTAATAATGTTGCCCCGACTAGTAACGATTCAAAACCAAGTTTTGAGGAACCGGAATCAAATCCGAATATTGACAACTCGAATTATGTCAGGTTAAAGCTTCCCTTAACCATTCCTGCGAGACATATTATTGTAACAAATGGTGTCTTAGACAAGATTCCTGCTAGTGAGCAGATTGTGTTAGAACCTTTGCATTCACTTACTCACGGAGTAATTGCAGCACGTTGTCTTGTAAATTCAAACCCAAACAAAATTGTTCCGCTACAATTAATGAACGTAACGGAGAAGGAAATAACTTTACAGAGAAACATTCCGATTGGCTGCGCCATCGAATGTGAGTATGGTTTAGATACAACTTTTAATTACAACAAATCCTCGCAAGAAAAACAAGGAAACATTAGAAAATGTAAAGAATCCTTATCTCAAAAGGATCGGGATGAAATTTTTCGTCAATTTAAACTCGATAAAATAGACTCTAAATTTCGTGGCCCGTTAGAAAAATTACTAGTTGAATATATCGACGTGTTCAAAGCCCCTAGTCAGAAATTGTCATGTACTTCAAAAGTCATGCATCGAATTATTACAGAAGAGGTTGTACCTATAGCAAAACGTCCTTACAAAATACCGTTTGCGAAACGTGACGCAGTTGATCAAGAATTAAATGAATTATTGCGTGATGGAGTGATTCGTCACTCGTCTAGCCCATGGTCTGCCCCTGTGGTAGCCATTACTAAGAAAAGAATTGAAGGAGAAGAACCAGAACTTCGAATTTGTATAGATTACCGTGCTTTAAATGCAATAACTAAAGCAGATTTATTTCCATTACCAAACTTGCAAGATAGTTTGGACATGGTTTCAAACAGTTCTTTATTCTCAACTCTAGACTTGAAAAAAGGATTTTTCCAGGTTAAATTAGATCCTAGAGATGCTGAGAAAACTGCATTTTCTACTCATGACCGCCATATGCAATTTAACAGACTCCCTATGGGTTTAAAAAATAGTCCAGCCACCTTCCAAAGATTAATGTACAGCGTATTTTCTGGTCTAATTGGTATTTCTTGCCTAGTTTATTTAGATGACATTATTCTTTTCAGTAATGAGAATTTAAAATTGCATTTAGATCGTTTACGAGAAGTGTTCGATCGCATGAGAGAAAGTAATCTTAAATTCAATCCCGCAAAATGTCTCTTCTTACAAAGAGAAGCGAAATATCTTGGACATATAATTTCAGCCGATGGTGTTAGAACAGATCCTGAAAAAACCAGAGCGATTGATAAATACCCTCAACCTAGAACTCGAAAAGAAGTAAGATCATTTTTAGGTATTTGTTCATTTTATCGCCGTTTTGTCAAAAAATTTTCGGAAATAGCACGTCCGTTAATTAATTTAACTAAAAATGAACCTTTCATTTGCACTAATGAACACACAAAATCTTTTGAAACTTTAAAACAAGCCTTAACGTCACCTCCAGTGTTACGTTACCCTGATTTTAATAAACAATTCATACTAACAACTGACGCTTCAGGTACAGGGTTGTCAGCAATTTTATCGCAAAAAGATGATAAAGGTGGTGAATATGTTGTAAGTTACGCAAGTCGCGTCTTAAAAGACGCGGAAACTAGATACAGCACAACTGAACGCGAAGCCCTTGCAATAATATGGGGTGTTCGCCATTACAGATTTTACCTGGTTGGTAATCATTTCAAAGTAATCACGGATCATAGACCTTTGCAATATCTGCTAACTTCTAAAAATCCAGGAAGCCGTTTAAGCAAATGGATCGTTTCTTTAATGGAGTACAGTTTTAAAATTGACTACCGTCCGGGTGTTCAAATGCACGCCGATGCTTTAACAAGACTTCGTTACGAAAAAGACGATCTTCCTTCGGTCTCAGAAGAATTACACATTCGTTACGCGAATAACGACCGTTCATTTTTCAGCGAATATGAAAGTGAACTTAATTTCTCTGATTCGGAAAATTCTCGTGCTAAAGTTCGCATGATAAATCCTGATTCGACAACTACCGTCGCAGCTCTTCCTATCTTTTGGAATATGGAATTCCTACTAACTTCGCAACAAAATGATCCTTCAGTTTTACAATTATTGAAAAATCCCGATTTTTATTTAAGCAATAACGGTTTAATTTATAGAACTAGAAACTCAGAAGTCCTGGAAGATCAAATTGTTATTCCCCGTGTACTTGTTCAAGAAATAATTAAAATTCACCATGATACACCTTTCGCAAGTCATTTATCCGACGATAAAACCTTAGAATTAATTCGTCGTCGCTTTTATTGGTTGAAAATGACCGTTGACGTGAAAGATTATTGTGAAAAATGTCACAGTTGCAACATTCACAAAAAGCATCCGCGAAAGCCTTCAGCTTTACAATTAATTCCTATTCCTAGTCGAATTTTTGAAAGAATTTCACTTGACATAGTTGGTCCACTTAATATAACAGAACAAGGAAACAGATACATCTTAACTTTTATTGATCATTTAACGAGGTACAGCGAAGCCTTTCCAATCCCGAATATCACAGCCGATACAATCGCGCGCACTTTTGTGGATGGAATAATTACCCGTTACGGAGTCGTTGAAACAGTTTTAACTGATCGAGGTTCGCAATTCGTTTCCGAGTTATTCCGAAATGTTTGTAAATTATTAGGAATCAATAAAATTCAAACTACAGCTTATCGACCTCAAGCAAATGGAATTATTGAACGGTATCACAGATCCCTTAAAACAATGATTTCACATTTCGTGTCTGAGGATGATCCTAATTGGGACAGATGGTTAAGACTTGCACTTATGAGTTATCACAATACTCTTCATTCTTCCCTAAATGCTAGTCCGCATTTACTTCTTTTTGGTGAAAATATGCGTTTACCTTTCTTTGATTCTTTAGAACCTCCGCGAACTTATTACGATTTAGATAGTAATTATTTATCCGAACTCAAGCTACGTTTGCAGAAATTACGTACTCATGCACGAGATCAATTACAAGAAACAACTCAAGCTCGCGTCGATAAATTTAATGAAAAGTCTAAAGATTATGAATACGCAAAAGGAGATAAAGTTTACATAGATATTCCAGCAATTCGAAATAAGAAATTAGCTCCGAAATTTTGTCCAAAATATGAAGGACCAGTGACAGTTATTGATAAATTAGGTCCGGTTAATTACAAAATTCAATACGCTGATGGTAGTTTAGACACAGTTCATGCAAATCGTTTAAAACTTTGTAAAAATTCGAACGCAGCAGCTCAGCTGGCGACTTTAAGTAAATCAAAGCGTGGTCCACAACCCGTTAAAGATTTCGGGCCAACACATTATCCTACAATACTTCCGATTCAACCGCCCCAGCCTAAGAAGCCTATGCGGAAAAAGATAATACACCGTGAAACGTTTTCACCTATTCAAGATAACCTAGAGAATTTTCAAGTAAATACTTCCCCGTTGCAGTCAGACTTCGATATATCGGGAACACTTAATGAAGCGATTATTGACGTTAAAAACGATACTAGCAAGCCACACGAAGTGGATTCTGATACAGATAGTGCAGACTATACTGACGACAGTAGAATTTATGACATGGATGAAGACATTGCAATTAATGAAAGTAACAATCGACAAGACATTACGCAACAAGCTTCAAGTCATTCATACCATTTACGTAATCGAGGCCCAGCTCGAAACCACCCTTGGGTTTTAAGAAAGCGCATTTAGTTATAAAATTATTTGGAAATTGCTTTCTTCTCTTTGAGTTGGCCCTATTTATCTATATACGTCCATTTACATTTACATAAAATGATGTCATTTAAATTACTCAACGTTTCTTAATACGTCTAGATTTACTCGTGTACAAATACATAATACTTATATATATCGTAGCTATATAGCATTAGATATCCTCATTAGTGTTTGTTGTACTATATTACTATGGTGTTGGTGTTAGTGTGTTATTGTATAATATTTGTTTCAGCCCGCTTTGGACTGATAAAAATCCCCTTAATAGTAACCTTGGTGATTGGGTTTTTAGTTTCGCATGGCAATATGTTAATTGCCTATGATTGTCAAAGCCCTACGAGTAACATTTCAGTAATCTCCTTAAGGGATATCGAAGCCTGCCCTGACGTAGACTCCCGTTATTCCGTAGAAAGACGTAAAGTACAACTTTTGCAAAAGAAACGGTTTGATCTCATTCATGTTCACACATGTCTAATGGAAGTAACCCGATTAATTTTTTATTGTGGTTCCTTTTCACACCAAAGTTTGGTTCGAAAAGGGTTTTCTTCTTATATTAACCCAGTTGGAGCTGATGGCTGTAAACAAATTCACGAAACCAAGTCATGGAGAGGTTTCGGTGGTATTACTATTGGTCGTATCTTGCCAAACACGACTACTTCGGCTTCCATTACTACTCACGGTTCATTAAAAGCCGACGGAGCCTGTTCCGGTGGTTCTTACACCGAGGATGGTGAATCATGGGAGAATGTGGTGGTTCAAAGCAATATTCGTATTTCAGTTCAAGATTATGCTCCTTTGAAATTAGAACAAAATGAAATTTCTTTAAAAGGTGGAATTACTTGTGAATATTCTAAAAATTTCTGTATGGATCTTAGTATTGGTGAAACCTATTGGGAATTGCTAAATAGAAATGATTGTGATGCTTACGTCTCACTATATGTAGGTGAAGGTCACCTAGTTCATGAACAACAGGATTCAGGAAAAATTACAAATTACATTGTAGTTGATTCAGCAGACAAAGTCTTCGCTTTGTCTTTAATGAAACAAGAATTTCTTTGTGCCGAGGATGTTTACAATACTGAACATCCCCAATTAGTAGTAATAATCAAGGAATTATCTGAGCCTATGCACGTATGGTCTACTCTTTTACCTCCGCAAAACGTTGACCTCTCTTTAGACGTCAACACTAAATTTCTTTATATGGAACAATCCTTTAAAACTTCTTTAGATAAACTTTACGCTCACACAGTTCATAGACGCTGTCTATTACATAGAGAAATTTTATTTAACCGTTTAACTTTAGCTTTTCTATCCCCCTCACATGTCACTTCACTAATTAAGCACGAACATACGGTTACATCGGTAAAGTGGCCGGTGAAGTTCTTTATATTTTACAATGTAGTCCTATTATTGTTCAGATTCGTAGAGTGCCTGAATGTTATGTTCAATTACCAGTTACGATAGATAATCAATCGATGTTCATGAATCCAATATCTAGAACTCTGCAAAAACATGGTGAACAAATTACTTGTAGTTCAATCATTCCCCCACTCTATTTCATTAATAATCAATGGATCAGCTTTAATCCAAACCCATCTGCAGCTATTACTCCAATGTTATTAAAACCAGATTCAGAGCCACAACTTAATTTTATGGCTATTAAGAATCTAGGTAGTGGTGGTATTTATACGCAAAATGAATTAAAACAATTTCAACAATCAATGCTTTTCTCAATGGAACGCAGTGCGTTAAACAATATTATAGCCAGAAAAATTTCAGGTCAAAATATCCAAGACGACCAGTACAGTGCGTACAATTTGTTTAGTCAGGCGGACTTAGAAAAATTATCTCAAAATACGATGAAAAAAATCTTTGGCTGGTTCGCAGATATAGGTTTTTATACATCTGGTTTTATAGGTCTTTATTTTATTTGCCGTGTAATTAAATTTCTCATTGAGGTACTCCTCAATGCTTTGGCTATCTATAAGACAGAAGGTCTTAATTTCAAAATTTTCGCTGCTTTATGGGATAGTTTAACATACTATTTCTTACATCGTTTCCACCGCAGATCAAATAATCAAAAACCTGATCAACAGACAGATAACGACGTGTTTACTCTTGAACCTCCACCCCAAGTAACTACTACTAACACCCAATATTTTGGAACTAGACAGAGTAGTGTTTTTAAACCTGAAATAGCAAATCACCCAACAGAACAGCCCCTAAGTAAGTGTGAATTTCCATCTGTTAATTTATTCACACCGTTACGCAACGCTCTTAATGAGGACTATCAAAACCCGCATAACGATCCCTCACACTATAAATGGGTTTAACTTTCCATTATAAAATTGCTTACGTCTGGAAAAGGGAATGGCGAATTCGATAACTCTTTCATTGTCATAATATACCGCTTGCTTGCTAACTCTATCATATGTAGATTAATTGTATTAGATACTCAGATATACTTCCTTTTCTAAGTACTTTGTCTGCATGTAAATTATATCAAGCTTACATTATTGCTAGTATATGTTACTCACTACTTTCCGCTTCATGTTATATTTACTGTCTCTTTCGCGTGGCTTCTCCCGCGTGAGCACTGTTTATTCCACCTGAACACACATTTTTTTTTCTCTTTTCGCACCTCCCTTATCTGCTTATTGTATTGTTGTTCCGCTGTTGAAAAATAAAAAAAAAAAAAAATTTTAAAAGGAGTGTTAAACAACTTTTTTCTCAAGAGGATCCCTAGTTCATCTCACCTATAACTTGTATGTTTGACACCTGTTGTATTCCTACACAAGTAATGTTTCGCTTCATGCTCATTTTCACTTGGAGATTATTGTTTTGACGTTAATTGAATCCTTATTCGGGTATTGCACAAATTTCATTCCAGGCACCGGAAAAGGGTTCTTACAATCACCAGGTTGTATTTTTTTTCCCTATTCGGATATTTGTTACAGTGTTCCTGTTCAGCAGTTTGGCACTGCTCGTCACTACCCCATCACCTTCATGGGCTGGTTCAATCGACGGACTCGTAGTTGGTCCAGTAATTCCTTCAATGCTGCGAAATAGCAACAATTCGGCAGCCACAGCCTCTTGGTGCATGATTCCAGTCAGATTACAGGATATTCTCAAGGAACAACTTATAAACTGACTTTACGAGACATTACTACAAATCGATGGACTACTGTCTCCGGTTCTTCCACTATTTCTCATATAATGGCTCTTGTAGGTCATAAATATTCCCTACAAGTACAGCTAATTCGCATCGAAAATGAAACAATCTTAGAGAATACAATGGATATAATCTACTTTTCTTGTGGAGAGGACCCCCTTCTACAACTTTCCCTCTGGTTAATACTAATTATTGGCACACTTTTTAATCTGTTTGGATGTTCGTATGCAATTTTTGCAATGATTACCTCCCGTCGCTCTTTAACCCTTCTTCAACATGTTGCAGAATTCGATCCTCCACCACCTTTTAACATGTTTTCTCGAATGAATTCCTTTTCATTACCCCCTGTGTTACCCCGCTGGTCTTTTTCTAGTCCCCATTATGATCGCCCCACGAGGCCCGTACATCCAGTATCGCCTAACCAATCTCTGACTCCACCTATTCAAAACCCTGAGGAGGCAGAGCCTATATATACTGAAATGCAGCGCCTTCCAGTACGTGAAACCCTAATTTAGAAATTATACCATTTTCACTATTAAATATTCTTCTTGCCCCCTCGTGTAAAATTTTCATATTTCACCTTTAACTGCTAATGGACAAGTAACTTTAACAGAAGCGAATAAACTTAAAAGGTATGTAATTATAGCAAAATTTAATTTTCTATTCTAGTCAGTCTCATGGATTACCCTTTTGCTTGCGATGTGTTCTGGCCCCTCGCATTTTACGTATTCAGCGAGGAGGGCCGCAGGATGGTGGGGGTAGGGCTATACCCGATTGTGACTCTCCACCTGCGGGCGGTCTGGAACCTGGGGTTCCACACCCTTCCGGGTAAGAGCCTGGGTGGCTGGCCCCTTCATACGCTGGGTCTGATGGAGGGTCTGCTGGTAAGGGCGGTGGTGACGAGGACTTCCATTCGTGGTCATACACGAGTGGAGGTTCTTTATGATCTTCCGGCCCTACCGAAGGGCCACCCGGTTTACGCCCGGGACTACGTCTTTGGGGGTGTGGTCCCCTTCCTGCCGCTTCCGACGGGTGTGACGCACGGGGACCTCCGCTTCTTGCGCCCTGGCCGCCAACTATCAAGGAGCCCCGTTTCCTGGTGGGCCAATGTCCTCCTGCATGGAGAAGGAAGACAATTCTTACCACCACCAGGCAGCTATTCGTCCCTCGTATTTAGTCTCGAGTGGAGGACATTCCTCGAGGCTAACTATTCTTCAGAGTGGGTCTCCGTGGCCAATAAAAGGGTGGTGATCCACAGATCTGGCGCCGGGTCTGTCCTCGTCCTCATCCCGAAGGACTCGGCCCCGAACATTTTACTGTTAACTCAGCGTATTTATGGATCACCACCGGAAGATATCCCGCTTTCCCTATCTTCCTTCGTCCCCATCTATCCTTTGCCATAGTAAAGTTTCCTAACTGTCCGGCAGTCCCTTCTTTTTCCCACTGACATATTAACTTGGATGTTCCCATTAACTATACTAAAATGTATTTACCTTCTCACTAAAAACTATTAACTTTCCTACTCCGGTCTTCCTGAACCTCCACCCCCTTCTGTTACCCCGGTAATAAATTGTACTCTTATGCACTCAATTGTGTCTACAGACCGCCTACCGTTCAGGAATTCTACATATCAGTCGCCCCTGCCCACTTTTCGACAGCACGTTGGGAGCCATCTTTCCGATGCCCTGTGGGATTTCAACGCTTAATGCCCCTGGGTATCTGGAACCAATTGACCGCAACTCTGGAGAGCCCGAGATGACGTCGCCTAGTTTTGCCTGTCATCCCAGCTGGTCTCCAAACTCTACACTTTAGCCGCAACGCAACCCTTTCAGTCACATTAACAAGGTGTCATGGACCAGGTAGCGTTTCCTTCGAACATTCCGCAATCTGTTTCTCCCAGGCCTAAAGTGTGATTTAAGTGCCCCGTTTACATTGTGCATATTGTGCGGTCCAATTGGCTTTTCCCTCAACTTTGCATAATGAACATTGAATGCTATGATCAACTCAACATCCTCCCGGAAGTTACCTTTCAGTGCGTCGTCATTGACCTTTTTGGTATGTACTTATGTCTCTTGTGAATGTGTTTGTTGATAATAGCGTACATTTAAATACTAAGGACTTCGGTTCTTATTTCATGTTTGCTCTTGTTGACCTTCCTCGTCAACTTTGTCTTATTTTTAAGATTGTTTCGTGTGATAACAAATCATCCTCACTATGCTAGCCTATCGCGTATTTTTACAAGCGCGCTTTTAAAAATTTGCGTTTGATAAAACACAATTTTTTTTACACGGCCCGGAGATATGTGACGGGCCCGGTCTTCATATTAATATTTCAATTACAATTAAACAAATTATTTCCGTTAAATATACGATGAGTCAAAAAGCTGTAGCGTGACTCAGGTTATTCAAAATTCTCTTTATTATCTTTTATTTATTAGAAACGAAATGGAACAGATAAATTTGAAACCTACCCAGGTGAAGTCACTTCGTGACCGTGTTCTTGTCACGCCTAAATTACACGGATACTCTAACTAAATAAATTAATAAATTAGATCTTCATAAAAGTTGCAACGAACTCTGATAAATAAAACGTCGGCCGAGAAAGAAGTCATCGTAAATGCCAGCACAAGAAGCCCCCTTTTATTCCATAAAATAAAAATATAAATTTCCGGAGAAATGTCCAAACCTATTGCAGACATCCATCATAAAAAACGGGACATTGGAGAAAACTAAGAGATCCTTTAAAGAAGTTGGATTGTACCTACTGGCGCCGGAAACCATTAAGTATTTTGTCACGCACCGGACAGAAAACACCAACAGGCGAAAATAAAAAGCCAGGCCCCAAATTATATTGCAGTACTTAATGGAGTTGGCATGTAATTCGAGACAGGAAGAGTTACAACCTAGCATGTACCTATTAACACCCCAGAGTGTTGGGAGATAGGAAACATACCATAAATCAGGCTCACCCTAAAGTCTAAACCGCCACCGAGGACAGACACGTGACCAAGGAAAAGTATTGATCCAGGTGAAAGACCAATGAAAAAGAAGTATCTCATCCCTGCACCCCAATTATCCACCAATGGGAAAAATCATCTAGCGTTGAAGGAGGTCCGAAATATTAGGAAACGCCTATGTGAAGTATAAAAATATAGGAAATTCAAAAAGTAAGGGGAGAGTTGAGAAGTTGGCTCTTTAGTTCTTTCCATTCATTCGTGATTGCAAGTTCGAGAGTTCTTTAGTTCCGAATCCGTTATTATTTCCATTCCCAATTCGTAATTTGTATTGAAATGGCTTCAGCGAGAATTGGTGAGTCGATGATTTGTTAATGTTATTTTCTTGTATTTCCATGTATGTCGGATATTGTTGTGTTGGTTTTCTTACGGTATAATAATTACTAATTCTTAGGTAAATGTAACTTAAAGTCGAGCTTTATTAATGTAAATTTATCGCGATTAACACGTTCATTCTAAATGCTGATCTTGGGTGCTGTGAATCCTAATTGTACATGATATAGATGTTAATATTTTCGTGATTAAGTCTATATTTAATTGATGGTATAGTATAGTAATTAATTGGAATTTTGCACTACAGAGTATTAAATTAATAAAACTTGCGATCCTCTTGATGTCTGTATTTTTATTAGTCATCATTCATACATTCACTTCCTTGCGGAAACAAGTATGTCGAGTGATAGAGTCTGAGTAAGAGTACGAAGCCTAAGCCGTTGTAAGTATAAATAAAATAGTTTCTCTTAGAAAATATAGTAAATGCACGCTACTTCATAAAGCCCCAACTTGACCCCGTCTCCGAGATCATATGGGCAATGGCTGTTCCACGTAACTACGATTAAGTTAATGAATTAATTGGTATACATTTGGGGCGGAGCAGTCATTGTTAAGGGGATGTGTTTTGTCTTAATAAAGTGCTCGGAATAAATAACTAAGTATAAACATATGGAAAATTAGTGTGTAATATGTAGAAGAAGAAAACACAAAGCTTAAATCCTCCCCACAATGTGATATACTTAAAAGAAAATATCAAAGAAGAATATTTAAAAAAACTCTTGGGAACAGAGTGCCCGAAAATAATTAATTTGGAGAAGAAAAAAAATTGTCCGAAATTACAAAAGGAAGTACCTCAGGTTAGGTACCTCGGACAGGTACTGACAGGTTAGCCCTTTAAGCTAGGACAAGTCTGAACCAATTTGATCAATAGAAAATAATGCAGACATGTCAGCTCAGGTCACACTTCTTATTTCCTTAGTTGCAGCCCTGAACCATACAAATTGGAATTTGAAGTAAATACTAAAATTGTTGGCTGTATATGGAATCCATTAATAAAACAATGTGTATTTATAAACACAGAATATGAATCAAAAAACAAAACAAAAAAGAAGTGTTCGGGGTCCTTTGCGAGGCATTAGAAAAGCCAAAATTAAAAAGTGTAGAATTAGAATTTCTGAAGGAGTATGTAATGAGACCATTAGCTACAGCAATAGACTTTTTGCAGTGAGAATAGCAACTATATTCGGAATTTATGTTCTACCTAGTTCACTACAAATTTTATATTCGGAACAAAAACTGGCCAAGCTAAAACATTGTTCTGATGATGAAAAACAGTTTTACCGTATTTTTTACGTTTGCAACCGGTGCAAGATGGGAAGTTCTAAGGTGTACATCAGCGATGAAAGTCACAATATTGGCTTCACTACCAAAGCAGTCTTGAATGGTGATCAGAGACAAGGCAATTTGATAGGAATTGATGTGAACCCGGATCATAAACCATATAAGAAGTTTATTCGCCTCACTGGCCCTCCCGCGTTGGATGGAGTTATTCTACCCTCGACACTGGATTGTTAGTGAAGGTCGATGACTTTTTTCAGGCTAAATTTTTTGACATTATACACGATGGACGACGCAAATGCGTACATATTCTATCTAAAGGGACAAGAGGAAAGGGTGAAGTTACAATCTTCACCCTTGATAGGGTATACCCTTCGAAGGAGGGGAAACCGGTGAAAGAAGAAGAGCTTCAAGATTTGAGGAATAGTATTGGAGGAGCCAACTGGCGTTCAGGAAACAGCCTTCAGATGGTGGATCGAAAAAAAATGAGAGTAACTTCAAAAACTTCAAATATTGTAATTTGCGAGGCTTTAGAAAAGCCAAAATTAAAAACTGTAGAATTAGAATATCTGAAGGAGTATGTTGAGGTAATGAGGCCATTAGCTACAGCAATAGACTTTTTGCAGGGAGAGGAGCAACTATATTTGGAATTTATGTTCCTAATTCCTAATGTTCTTTTACGTAAGGCTACTTGGAGAAGATCGGCTTGTTTTTCAGAATCGCGTGTTGTGCACTCAGCAAAGCATTCTTTAAACTAGTGCTAGAGTATAATGTTGAGAAGCAGCAACTCACAGCTACCACAGCTCTAACAGCAATGGATCAAGTGAACAACTTAAGGGTGCCGTCTCCGCAACCAATTTGACACTGATTTAAACCCCTCCAGCACATGCTGCCATCTCTCAGTGAGAGAATAGTTCAGGTTTCTCAGCTTCTAATATTAACATAGTTTCTGTACAGTTTTCTACCCGTGATTCTAGAATTATTATCAATCGTTAGGACCGTAACGAATAATTTGAAGGTAGGTTGGGTACGTCATAAATAAGCTCGTAAATAACATTTTTGTTTCGCAATTTTTGGGTATTATTCATTAATAAGATAGAAAATGCATGGACGATGCAGCTACCGGGGAATTAGATTTTTTATTTTCAATATTGAGGCGTGAATTCGCGCGAGTTAATAACTAGTTAATAATTTAATTTCCGGCTAAATAGGAAAGTGACAAAAATATCTGACAACGCTCCACTCTGCTCTCAGGGGTAGCTGTATTAAAAAAGTTATTGCCTGTGATGTTTTTCGAAATGACCCGTTATTCTTGGGGTGGTCCGAGTCATGTCCGAGTTTCCAGATGTCGTTTTGGCCATGAGTTTTATTTTTATTAGGATACGCATCCGGTCTCCGGTCGGTTTGTGTGCCTCTTGCTCGTACTTGCGAATTTTTTTGTTTAGTTCTTTGAATCACCTATTATGGGTCGCCAATCGTGCTATTTGCGTAAAAAGCGCAATAAACGCTCTCTGGCGAGACGATCAGTGATATCTAAGAAAGATAACAAACATTTGATTAGTGTGTTAGTGAACGAAATTCTGGACAATGTTTATCCCGGGCTAAAGTAACCCTAAAAGTGGGGTTACTTTATCCCGGGCTAAAGTAACCCTAAAAGTGGGGTAATGTAACCCTGCTTATCTATTTTGCAATTTTTCTTCTAGACGGTTCCTTGGGAAATGCCCAGTAAATATAAAAGGAAGCCAGGTAGTCGGGGCTACAAGGACTACGCACCAGAGAAGCTGGAAGAGTGTCTAGAAGCAATTAGATCTGGACGGTTGAGCCAAAGAAAGGCGGAAGCTGAATTCCATATCTCCAGAGCCACTATTAAGAACAAATTGAAGAATAAATTTCCTAATAAACCTGGACATCCAATAGTCTTCACAGATGGCGAGGAAAAAGCATTCGCGAGTCATATTGCATCATTGTCTGAATTCGGTTTCCCAGTTGACGAACTCGATTTTCGTTTTACCGTAAAATCGTACTTAGCTAATCAAGGCCGTAATATTAGACAATTTAAGAACAACCTCCCAGGCAAGGATTGGGTGAAGTTGTTTTTAAAGAGGCACCCACGTTTAACGGTACGATTTGCCGCAAACATAAAGAAGGTTCGCGCTGGTGTAAATGAAAGAACTCTCACCGATTATGTCCAAAATTTGAGTCAAGTAGTAGAGGGCGTACCTCCTGAATGCATTTACAATTATGATGAATCAAACTTTTGTGATGATCCGGGCAAAAAACGTATAATTTGTCGGAGGGGTTGTAAATATCCAGAGAGGGTTATAAACACGACGAAATCAAGCACTTCAGTGATGTTTTGCGGAAATGCTGCTGGGACAGCTATTCCACCTTACATCATATATAAGGCAGAACATCTATGGTCGACATGGACAGAAAATGGACCACCAGGTGCAAGATATAACCGTACAAAACACGGATGGATGGATGGCGCAACATTTGAGGAATGGTTTGCATCTCACCTTTTACCTATATTAAAGCGGCAAACGGGCAGGAAGGTGGTTATTGGAGATAACCTAAGTTCACACATCAGCCCTAACGTTTTAAGACTTTGTCAAGAGAACGACGTGAGTTTTGTATGCTTGCCTCCAAATTCGACGCACATCACTCAACCGCTTGACGTGGCTTATTTTAGACCATTAAAAATTAAATGGAAGCAAGCATTAACTGCATGGAAGGAGTCGGCAAGTGGAAAAAATCAGTCGTCGCTGCCAAAAGATCAGTTTCCAGCTTTATTAAAAAAGGCGTTGGATGAGTTACAACCGACTACTAGTCAAAATTTGATATCTGGCTTTAGAAAAGCTGGCATTGTTCCAATAAAGTTCAAGAGCTCTTAGACCGTCTACCTCACCAAGATCGAGAAGTCCATTTAAATTTGATTGGGAATGTTTTTTTGCAAAGGCTTGAAGACAAACGAAGTGATATCACTCCAAAGACTGGTCGCCGTAAAAAAATGAACGTTCCACCGGGTCAAAGTATTTGCCCTGGCCACGTTGAAGAGGCCAACCACGACTCTTCCGCATCTGAACCAGAACAACCCAGGCCACGAAAGAAAGGGCGTCCCAAACGCTCCCCATCCCCTGAAACATCATCTTCAGAAGACGATGATAACTACAGCCTTGCGTCATCTTTGGAAAGTATTGAATCATTTGATCTCTTGGGAAATAAGGATCTTGATGCTATATCGCCAGGGCCATTTGCACAGGAGCATCTTCAACCAGAAGTGTTGCCCGATAGTGTATCGCCAGAGCTACTTGCACAAGAGCATTTTACACCAGGAGCATTGCCTGATAATATATCGCCAGACCACCAGATCCCCTTCAATAATGCAAGTTCAGTGACTCGTCGAGTTCGAGCTATAGTCGTAGTCACCCTCAACCAACGACCCTTGACGACGATCATTTAGATTCAGCTGTAAACGATCCACGCAGGGATACACCAAAAAAGTCAAGAAGACGTCGATCTAGCAGCAGCTCAAGCAATTCCGTATCTCCTGCAAGCCGTCTTAATCACCCTCAACCAACAA
The DNA here is from genome assembly GCA_963924575.1 of Pycnomerus fuliginosus. Taxonomy (NCBI): domain Eukaryota; kingdom Metazoa; phylum Arthropoda; class Insecta; order Coleoptera; family Zopheridae; genus Pycnomerus; species Pycnomerus fuliginosus. The sequence continues at coordinate 9,400,784 of OZ004625.1, read as the reverse complement.
CCCTTGACAATGATCATTCAGATTCAGCTGTAAACGATCCACCCAGGGATAGCCCTGTTGACCATGAGCAGGAGCGAGATAATATAGCCGTTGGGGAAAAAATATTTGCCAAAGTGAGGGGCTACCCATATTGGCCAGCCGTTATAACAAACATTGAAGGCGCTTCAATATTTGTTACCTTTTACGGCACAAATGAGTCAGGAAAGGTCACCAAGAAGTATATAAAACCGTGGGATGGTGTCAACATTACAAAATTAACTAAAAGCAAATCTATAAGAAGAAAAATTAAACTTGCTTTTAATTTAGGAAATAATGATCAACTCTCCCTTCAGGTTGAGTCGTGATGTGTAAATTGTTCAATTTTTTGACGGCGCCCCCTTTTATGCCAACTATTACTTTTCTCAAGGTAAATGGTTATACCTACCTATTTCACGATTGATTGGCAACGAGATTTTAACGATATTACATGCCGTCCCGTTTAGGAAACTTGTATCCATGACCGTGGCGCTTAAGTAATCACCGCTGAGACGAGAAGCTGCCGGAAGGGGTGACTTACATAACAGTCATCCCTTGTGGTAGTGTAAAGTCAAGGCGGTGGCAACGTAGGCGCCATGGTTATGGGCACAAGATTTCTAAACGTTTTACCATTTGTTTGTCACATAAGTCAACATGTGATTTTAAAGAATGAACATTAAACTTGTATTATTGTTGGGGAACAGACATAATAAGAAAATCAAACTTGCATTATTGTTGGGGAACAGATCGCCTGACGACACACTTGGGTGTCAAATTTCATGCAGAGTGTCCCCGGTAAAATTTGAAATTAACAAAGTGAGCAAGAAATTACAAGCCCCTGGATTAGATTTATGTGAAGGTTTTATACTAGTTTCATCTTTAAAAACATTCATAGAAGTTACTAGAGTTCATTCCCACCAAAAATTAATGGAATATGAATTAAAGGCTAATGAGATTACTGTCCAGATTTCTAAAAGTTATGTCAAAAAAACTTGTTAAAACAAACAAATTTTCAGACGGTGAAATAGGCGTAGATTCGCTAACAGGACGAGAGAAATTTCGAATTTGTGTACTTAAGAGCTGCCCGCAATTGGAGGGGATAGTCTATTTTGATCTATTTAATGAGTAATTTATAGCTAGCGACTAGATGTCGCCCGAAGTATCATTTCTTAAAATGTGCAAATATGAAGTGAAATGCTAGTATCTCATGCTATTGTATTGTAGCGCGCGTTGCTCAGATGGGTGTTTGGGAGCGAGTCGTGGTTCGATAAAAAAATTGATTATTTGGGCGCCAGGTAACTTGGAGCGCACTACCAGTAGTTACCGACTGAGTTGACAAGCTTTGGCACCGGCGATGAAATTTACTGGACACTATCTTCAACGAAGGAGGAAGGGATGAAATACAAAACGAAGAAATTTAACAAAAAGTGTATTAAAAATTATTTACAAAAGTAAAAACACGAAGTGTAATAAAAAAGAAACTTTGTCGAAAGGGGGTACCTTGAAACCCAGCGCATATAAAAAAACTAAAAACCGCTGTTGCTGTATAGCTATACTCCGCAGCGTAATTATAAACAACAACCTATTGAAAATAAGCGCAAAACAAAAAGGAAAGCGAGTAACCCTGACAAAGTAACTCAAATAGAGATATATAGAAAGGGTCAACCACTGAGGGCGGTTGAAGGCAAAACAAATTTGTAATAAAATCCAATAAAGGATCAAAGTTATCCTTGCAAAAATTAGGTACAGCGACTTATCGCTTGCTTTAAATAATAAGAGAACTCAAGAAAATAATATAAATAAAAAGGCTCGGTGCCGCTTTGGTATGCGGTCTACCGCATATACGCGGTCTACCTTACCTTCGCCATGCACCATACATACATTATGTAGTCTACGTTTTTTGGACTACCACAAAAATGAAAGGATTACTACAAATTAATGAATTATCACTATGGAATTGCTTAGATTAACAATTTCGGATTATGGGCATGAAATAGTCATTAGGATTACACCTCCTGGGGTTGTCTCTTATTATATTTTAATCGTTTCGATAAGAAAATCGTTTTTATAAGAATGGACCTATCAGTAGAATTAGCCATTAACCATTAACCATCAGCCATAAAAGCCGGATTCTGAAACCAAAATCTTTCAGTTTTATTGTGTTTTCGAGCAGACTGTTTCGAAATGCTCTTGCGAGATTTCTATATAAATGTGATTTCTTCGGAGGAAACTGCTGTCGCATTCCTGCAGCAGCATCATTTGCTGGACACGGCAGCAGAAGCAGAAGTGTGCTCCCGTTGTGGCTCTCAAATGGCAGAAAAGCGTAGAAGAGATCGTGGGGGTGAATTTCGGACCGTTTTTCGTTGCCCAAGGAAAGGTTGCCAAACCACCAGATCAGTTAGGACGGGAAACGCATTTTTTCACTACTCCGACCTAAATGGGAAAGTCAACTGCAAGTTATCTCTATGTCACATCCTGGAGTTACTATTCTTATTCATCTTGGATCTTCCTTTCGAGAAGGTTACGGAACTGACGGGTCGTGGGAGCGAGGCGATAACTGACTGGTTTAATATGTGCCGTGAAGTATGTAGCTCAATGGTTTCATACACGGTTCGTGGACAGTTGACTGGAACTGACACTGATCCAATCCAAATTGACGAGGCTCGTTTTGCCGGCCGTCGAAATTACAACAGGGGAAGGGTTTTGCAAGGCGATCATCCACCACAATCCGAAGCTTCTGATGAAGACATCCAGAATAACAGAAACCATGGGCGGCGCATTGATGGACCATGGGTATTTGGTTTACGCAACAGCCAGGAGACTCGGTATTTCTTCGTGGAAAGAAGAGACGCAAATACGCTGATCCCGATAATACAAAGAGAGGTGCGGTTAGGTTCGGAAATTCATTCAGATGAATGGCCGGCTTACAGAAGGCTAGGACAGTTAGGATACGTGCACCGCACTGTAAACCACCAGGAAAATTACGTGGATCCCGATACCGGCGCCCACACTCAAGGTATTGAACGATCCTGGTTAGACGCCAAAATCAGAATACTTAAAAAAATGCGAGGAGTCCCCATTCAACATTTGCAATCACATTTAGATTTTATTAGTTGGAAAATTTTAAACAGAAATGAAAATGATTTGTTCGTAAAATTTTTAGATGATATTAGAAGTGTATATAGAAGGTAATAATAAACAGTATGATAAAGTCCATTTTTGTTTATTAAATATAAATTACAGAAGCCATATAACGCAGTTTTGATAGTAGATCGCATACCGAACTAGAAACGGTACGGTAGACCGCATACCAAAGTGGCACCAAAGGCTCTATTCCTTGAAGGGGTACAGGACATAGAACGCCTCCGTCAACGCAGAGGAACCAGGAACCTGACTTTCAGACTCCTCGATGAAGAAAAAAAGCACCCAACTTCAATCGACGAAAAATCGACGGTGGATGTTAAATCCAGAAAAACGACCCTGTATTAAACAGGAAATTACTCACTGCATGTGCCAAGAAATAAACAGACTCACCTCTTTTCTGGGGTCGTAATTTGGAAAACTCGAGGAAAATCTATCAGATCTAACCTCAAAAACACGTTTTCTTGATCCTGCTTGAAACCAAAAATGCCTTCAAAAAGGAGGAAGTGGGACATCAATCCTCAAAACTAGTAGGACAAATCCGCACCCCTGGCACTACTGGATGGCTTCTTCAGGTCAGGAAAAACCGGGATTCGGGAATTTGCAGCCCGTCACCTTTTTGGTTACAATGAAAGGAGCGTTCTCCTTCGTCGGTAAAAGCGATCACGACCCCTCGACTGTCAAACAGCTGGCGCCATCTGTTGGTGCCACTATTTCCAGAAAAACTCGGGAAAACTCTGGTTAATTAAATTTCGTTTTAGGGAAAGCAAAAGGGGACTTCGGTGATGAAAAGAAAAATGTTCAGCTGCCGTGAGCTGGAAAAATTGAATACTGGTGAGCTGCAGATTAAAAACTATCGGAGACTAGACGGATGGTGGCCGTCCAGTCTGAATTGGGGGTTATAAACCGGAAGGGTGGCTGGAACGACGAGACGACATTTAAGGAATCACAGTGCCGGATTCTTCAGAGGTAAATTTGCTAATTTGTACAAAATAAAGCAGTAAAACAAATAATGTTGTTATTTAAAGAAAACCCTCCTGTTTGTTGTCTGATTAGGCAACCAATTATACCCCTAGGGGTCTGAAGGGTGGCGGCTCAAAAACCAGATTGCTACACTATCATAGGTGGCGCTATATCAATTATTTACGTATACAACACACCATGCACAACCACAAAGCTTCAAATGCGCATTTTGTTCGGCGCAGATTTGCCACTAAAGATGCAATTTCCAGGTTTCGGCACGGTTATTTAAAATTCGAGTGTTTTTGGAATACCTGTGTAGTGTTTTTTTGGTTACATTGTTGGGTCATTCCAGCTCAATTCGACGGATCGCATCCGCATCGATCTTTCCGATTGGAATGAGATTTTCTTACTATAATCCACACTAGCTTAGAATACCACAGCCACATTAGCCACAATAAAACATTTCTTGGATATAATATATAAATATACACTGAAATGCTAAGACCATTCCTGTAAATGTTTATGCGAAATTTGCCAGATGGCAAAGGTTATAAAAATGCGAAATATACCTACTCATAGTCACGTAGGACTAATCACGCAATAAATCCCTTCAAATCTCGGCAGACCCTCGGCCAAAGGCAGAGGTAATGCCATAAAAATACAAAACCCCTAATAAAAGTTGGTTTGCTGGCCGTGCGACCTAGCGCTTTAGAAATAAATTTTTGTGAAATTTATTTTCTCGAAAACTAATAATCCAAGAAATGTTTTATTGTGGCTGTGGTATTCTAAGCTAATGTGGATTATTGTAAGAAAATCTCATTCCAATCGGAAAGATCGATGCGGATGCGATCCGTCGAATTGAGCTGGAATGACCCTCCTGATTGAAATTATTAATGACCAATGTCAAATTCTACTAAATTTTGAACACAAGATACTCCAGTTTTAAATAATTCTAGCAATTAAAACCTCGAATAAAACAGCGGTTTTTATTAAGTATGAGAATCCGACCACGAAAATTAATAAAATTAAGAAGCACTTCCTGATTGACTAAATAAAAATCGAATTTTGGGCGCATCTTTCAGAAGGCGGTAACTCCCTTAGGAGCGATTTCCTAACACGTGTTTATAGGAACTTTTTTTTTATATTTTGAGCTGTACAATACCCCCCAAAATATTTCAATGTTATTTCCCCACCTGTATAATAATTTGAATTTGGTGCTTTGATAAGAAAGTTTACATTCATTTACAAGTCTGGAGATGCATGGTGTGAAATATGGAAAATTCGTTGCTGATGGAGATTCTAGTGTGTATGCGAAGATCAAAGAAAAAGTGTCGTATGGTGAAGACGTTAAGAAACTTGAATGTACGAATCATGCTCTCAAAAAGTACGGCAAAAATCTTCGAAAAATAAAGAGAGATTCTCATATATCCACGGAAGGAAAGCAGATCTTAACTTTAAAAAAAATTGAGCTATTAACCCGAAGAGCAAAGTGTTCTATTTATGAACACGCAAAAAAGACTCGGATGGTTATGGTTTTATGGTGTTAATTTAATTAACCGATTTTTTAATTCTTTTGGTTTCCAAGATCCCAAAGAGGGAAACGAAAAAAGTACCATCCTGTATATTTCGGAAATAAAAAAATTGCTCTTCTTTAATTTTTCTTGTGGACATAAAATGTGATTTCCTAAACGCGCCACTGTGCAAGCTAAAACTTTCGAGTGGTATTCGTCGATTCTTATTTTATGTAATTCTGTATTATAGGACTATGTTTTTATTGTTTTATGTATTGATGTATGAAATTTTATTATTTTATTCAAAATTCAAAAGAAAAGGATAAGTATGATCAATCACTCGTATCATCTGTTTTTTAGAGCTCAAAGTCAGCGCATGTCATGTCTTTTGCGGTTGTGTCATAATTCGAATTTGTATGGTGAAAGCAAAAGTGGCGGTCTACGTCTCCCGATCAGCCGTTGACAGTTTCTTTGGTTTGTTTGTCAGTCAGTGTTGTTAGTTGCTAACACTTGAGAAAATTTTGAATGCAGCACCCTCTGTGGAATAGTAGTCACACTCACAAGGTTGCCTCGGAATTTGTCTTAGCTGGTATGACCGCCATGTTTTTTTTAAACTGCCAAGTGAGACGGGAAAATGTAATTAAAACAATAATTACTGGAAAACTATTCTCCAGCGGTGGGGACATAATAGTGACATCAATTTTCAATACTCTAATACCAATCTTATTCAAATTGCGGACAAACATTTTCACGATTTTACTTGTGTTCACACATAAATTATCGAGGCATCTTTGAATAAATTGGGAAACAAATATTATTAGAACAAAGCCTGATATATTAGCTTTCTAATCATATCATTACAAATGTTATATACTCATTATAGTTAGCGTGCATTACATCCTACTTTGGGCCTGCATTTTGAGCGTTTTTCCCCCACCATTTTCTGGCCGCTCTTAACGTGATGTTAGACTCTTTAATCGCGGAGCTGGATAAAAGGGGAACGGTGTACGAAAATTTAGGCAGTTAATCCATTATTCAATGAAACGTTGTGGACAAAAAGATCTTTTCCGTGAATTGTTCATTTATGGGTTTCGTTAATGTATACAAAATCGTGCATTAATAGGCTCTGTTAATGCACGATTTTCTATTAATCAACGATTTTAGTATAGGCAATCAACTATACATGTCCTGACAATAAACACGAATTTAAGTGACATCTGTCAAATTTTCAAAATCTACAAATTTAAATAAAAGTCCCATCAATGGATACTCAGAATCTTAACTTAACACCACCTGAAGTGCTAGTAAGTGCAAATCTTGCGAGCTTAAGTTTGTTTCCAGAAAAAAGCTGTAAAATTTATGAAAAAACTTATGCCAATTTCATTTCATGGTGCGAGAAGAAAAATGCACTGCGACACTCAGAATCTGTGCTTTTGGCAAGGCAATTGACATTTAATTTCTCACGTTTTGTTCATCGAGCTTCGGCACTTTTTAAATTGGATGCATGTTTGGTTGCATAACCGTTTATCAAACGCAATTTTGAAAAACAAATTTTGCCAATTTAATGATAATACAATCCACGGAAAAATATTGTAACTAACTCGAGTGTTAATAGGCGATTAATAATCTCTTATCATTAACGCGTTCGCTGCGCTCACGCGTTAAAATCTCTCGATTATTAATCGCACTCATTAACACTCTTGTTCGTTAAATAACTATTAATCGCAGACGAAATTTTGAACAAATGTTACGATGTTATTAAAAGTCGAGGTACTGTAGAATTATTAGATATATTGGAAAGAAATGACCGATATAATCAATTATACTACGAATGGAGAAATGAGATTCGAAGTTTGGCTTCTTATGATATAAACCCGGACGCACTTTCAACTGAATCAGAGGTTCACAAAGACATGCTTCCTAAAGTATTAATGTCTATAAATTTGTAGAAACAAGTGCAAACGGTTCTTGCTTCTATAACGCAATCTCAATAATACTTACTGGCAAAGAAATTTTAAACAAATGTTGGCGCTCTTTGTGCCTTATGACTTTTGTTAAAGGTAATGAAAATGAATTTTTAGAGGAAATGAAAAGTTTAACTTTGACCCACGAACGCGCGAAGCGAGAACGTTTAAGCAATCAAGACTGCTGGAGTGAAAGTTCAGGTCCCATTGTCCAGTTGTTACGGTTTTAGACCATTACAATAACCAATATGAATCATATATAACGATATAGAAAATTTGGATATTGGTCACATGACGGGCAGATATCCCGCTGCTTATTCGAGGAAAGAACTTAGGCACAAGACACCGGTTGTATTATCTTTAAATAGCCACCATTACACGGCAGGTTTGAAAAAATATAATACATTTAACCACTTGGCAGTGAGGTCTTTTACATATAGACTGAAGATATTTATGTGTACTCATTATAGTACCTATAGTACCTACCTTGTCTACATAAGAAAGTACCCACTCAAAAAAGTCTCTCTCAAAAAGTCATGACCAAGTAGATATAGAAGGTTAGAAACCCTAACTATTTATGTCATGAGAAGTTAAAAAGCTTGGCACATTTCGTATTTAGGTCAAGATATTTGCATGATTAAAAATGATGAAAAATGAATAAAAATTAGTGTTCATCAGTAAAATTTCATAGTTGGTGTACCAAAAAGGCACCTGGCGTCTGCGGATTCGCAACAAAATTAACTGGGCTCACCGGAAGGCCAACACTAACCTCCATACCAAATTTCATTACAATCCGTTCGGTAGTTTCCGAGAAATCGTGCTCACATACGTACATACGTTACGTACATTCACACAGACATTTTTTTAAAACCACTTTTTCGTGATCCTGGGACCTTGAAACGTAAAGATCTGGTGTTATCTCAATTTCGAATTTTGGAGTGATAAGTTGATAAGCGAAAAAAATTTGGTTATTCCATACGCCAGAAAGTTTCGATGTTACCAAATTTCAGAAAAATAAATGAAAAAAGGGAGTTTTCATGAGCCTGCCGCATATCTAATTTTTCGAAATTTATGGACATTGCACATTTTAATTCTATACCTCATCTACAGTGGCCATGGAAAACAAAAGTAGTCTTTGATTCGAGGGGTTGACAACTTGGAAATTTTGGTGTACAAGCATGAGAAATTTGTTTGTTTTTTTCAGGAATTTTGGTAATTTTTGAAATTTTGGATATTTTTACATGATTTTGCACATTTTCTGGAAATTTTTTAGAAATTATGGGAATTTTGGTGTACAGATTTTTACCCAGTTGTCAACCCCTCGCTTTGATTAGTTCATGTGCATTACTGAAGGGTGTAACAATCAAATGTCAAAACAAGCTTAAAGCCACCTATTTACCTACAATTTTAGTCACTCAACAGCTCTCCATCTGAGAAATGTTAGAAACCAAAATCCCCTTCTTGACCTGTTAGGTCACTATATTGTATGCAATCTTACTAATTAGACGTAATTGTAATCTAAATTGTTATATTTTTCTTATTTTTGTTTAAGCAACGATAATTAATTGATTTAGGACCTTTTTCACGCTAAATTAAGTAACCTTTATGAACCTCAAATTAAACACAAAAGATAAGACCAGTATAAGTAGGAGAACGAATTAATAATAATCATTCGTAGATTCAACTCTGTACTAAATAGTTTGCAATAAACTTTAATATACAGTGCGAGTGTAAAGTATGGAATAAAATTTCTAAAATTTTTGCCCTTGATTTCTGGCAATTTTATTTTTGTAATGGTGATTTGATGGGAGGACAGTTATTTTTTCCTACTTCCGGTTTAACCGGAAATGGCCTTAACTCTGTTTTCTCAAACGAAATGACACTCATTTCTCAACGGATTCGGAATCAACGATTTTTTCTAAGTTAGAAACATGTATCATACTTGAGCGGAAGTACAGTCACGGCCACTCTAGATTTTCAAAAACATTGAAATTTCCTTTTATTTGTCATTGTTTTTAATTTTTTTTTTCACTTTTTAGAATCTGCCAAAATAGCAAAGTTTGTTAAAAATGCAATCGCGCAGTTGAATTTGTATCAAAAAAACAAGGTTGACCTGTACTTGCGATTTACAAAAATCTTGATTTTTGTCCGATTTCTTCGATGTTTTTGAAAATCTAGGGTGGCCGTGACTTCACTTCCGGTCAAGGGGCACACACGTTTTTGTCTCAAAAAAAATCGTAGAATCCGAATCCGTTGAGAAAAAAGTGACATTCTATTTGAGAAAACAAAGTTAAGGCCATTTCCGGTTAAAGCGGAAGTGCGAATAAATAATTGATCACCCCACCAAATCCGCATCAAACAAATAAAATTGACCTGTCCGAGGATTTTTGACAAAAATTTAAACCGTACCTGCTGTCAGAAGATCCACAACAGAAATAATAAAAACTAAATAAAGAGAATACATTTAACTCACCCCCATGCAATCTCTATGATCAAGGTCGTTCTCGTCTCGTTCATGTTCTGAAAAAAACCCATATCACCACACACTGGAATCGATGTTACAGTTTCGATTAAAACCGGGTCCAAAAAAATTGTAATTGTTCCAATAAGCACTATGTTTTGTGAAAATATCACACGCCGATTTTGTCCGGTGGTCAGTCAGTTTATGACGCAGATTGTCGATTAGTTTTTGTTTGGGATTCCATTCTCAGTTCTCACTGCGATCAGATTTCACGACTTCACCATCGCCACTAAAATAAAAATAATTATTATTAGAAGATTTGATCACAATTTCCGGTAAATTAACCAAGTTATAAAAATGCAACGTGCAACAAGTTAACTAATTATACCCACGTGTGCGGCCATTTTCCAAACAAAAAATTAAATCATGGGATATCGGCAAAATAAACAGCTAATAGCACAATTTTTATCACAAAATTATTACAAAATAAAAAACTCACTGTTTTGGGGCGAAAAATGATCCGAGATGTGGAAAATTAGGGCAAAAATTAAGGCAACTTTTCACTCGACCACTCGACTCTCGCTCTCGATTCACATTGCCATGGCAATGCGCACTAACATAACAACCCCGTCTGAAAACCGGGACGCTAAACTAGCGCCGCCCGTGGATATGGGGAAAACTAATCACCAAGGCGGGATTTTCAAATTAAAAAGCCTCAAGATTATTACTTCGTGCAACGATTAATTTTCATAATCCCGTGCGAAAAATGTTATTTTTCCAACTAATTTCAGTTAGGAAATGCATTATCTTTCCACACTAGTGCGAAAAGTGAATTCATTTCCTCGCTAGTGCGAAAAGTAATTATGTTAATATAATTTCTTTAATTTGTTTCAATCAGCACGATCCACGTGATTACTAAGCATTTTATGCAATTTATGAAAAAACACCAAATCTTTTTCAGTGCTTCGCCAATTATACTTTTTGAATGTCTCGATCGGGATTATGAAAAATCTTGTATGTAACACGTGGGAAAATGCATCATTTCCTCGTTCTGCAATAAGCACCCGCGTAAGGAAATGATGTACTTTTCCAACTTGTTACATAAATAGCTATTTACACATTAAGGTCCAAGGTAACAGTGGGAAATAAAAACGGTACATTCAAATCGCATGAAAGAAAAGGGCAGCTACGGAAGCGGCTAGAACCTCCCCACTTGGTGGGAATGATCCAATCCTACCACCCATTTTCAACCCAGTCTCTACGTAAGTGTTTTGGTAGTTTTTCGAAATTTTTATTACTTATTGCCAAAAGGGCACTAAATTTAAATGAATTTTTGAAAACAAAATTCGAAGACTTTTGATGTGCTGATAAAACAAATGGTGGTGAAATGGTGGTCATGTTTCAACTTCCACAGACGCCATGCCAAAGGGCACGTGTTATTGGTCGTTTGCCACCAAAATTAAGTAAATTTTCCTACTTGCTATACCTAAATTTTACTACTGGGATTTTTCAAAATTTTATGATTTTTTGACAAAAGGGCACTATTTTTGGCATTTGAAGACATTTCATGTTCTGATAAGAGAAAATGGGAGTTTATTAGTCAAATTTCAAAGTTGATATGCCACCAAAATGGCACTTGACGTTGGCCGATGGCCACCAAAATTAAATCAGCTCTTAGGCGGTTACGGGTATCCCTACCTACCAAATTTCAGCCAAATCGATTAAGCAGTTTGGGCTGTAGCGTATTATCTGATGTTGCTTCGAAATTTCGATTTTTTTGATTTTATGCCAGAAAGGCGCTAAGTGTGAATACATTTTTAGACACAGAATTTGAAGACCTTTCATATGTTCTTAAGAAAAATTGGTATTCCTCAGTCAAATTTCTTAGTTAATACGCCAGAAAGGTGCTTGGCGTTTGTAGATTTGCAACAAAATTAACTGGGCTCACCAGAAGGCCAACGTTAACCTCCGCTCCAAATTTCATTAAAATCTGTTCTTTAGTTTTCGAGGAATCTTGCTCACATACGTACGTACATACCCAGACATTTTTTAAAAACCACTTTTTTGTGATCCTGGGACCTTGAAACGTAAAGATCTGGTGTTATGTCAATTTTAAAGTGATTGCAGTAACCTACTATTTTTATATGGTTGTGGGAAGGTTAAAAATACTACACCTTCGTCTCAATCATATCAAAATTATTATGGCAAAGTATAAAAAAATTCTGGTATGTAGTTTTTGATAAAAAAAATAAAAAGTGACTAAAAGGGGGTATTTCTGGGTATTTTTTTTCTCGACATCTACAAACCAGATTTTGTTTAAATTTTTTTGTTAGTAGCTAGAGGTGAACAACTTTGTCTGTAATTTTTCTTTATGCAATTTGTATAAAAAATTATAAAAACTAAAAATGGGAAAATCCAAGATATAATTTTAAATATTGAACGTTCAAAAGATGCTACCATGATTTGTGTTTTGTTCAGAGGAAAAAAAAACTGGGCTGGCAGGTCATCTCACTAAAAAATTAATAATTTATTGAATCAAAATTTGAGCATTCGTATTTGTAGTAGTATACAGGGTATCCCTCGACGAGCGTCAGTTAGCCGTATCTGGAGAACTGTTTCTAGCATCGTCTTGAAAATTTGTACACAGGGGTTTCAATTAATTTTGAATCGACGTAAAATATTTTCATCAATGGCGCACTTCCGGTTATACCGGAAATAGGTACTAACTTCCTTATTTTTAATGGAACGCCCTGTATATTATGACATTTTTGGATTCTACGGTTCATTCTAGGTAAACTTTTACTAAGAATTGCTATGCCAAAAATCAACCATTTTTGAAAAAATCAAGAATTTCAGTTTTTTTATGCCAAGTGCAGGTCTAACTTCAAAAAGCTGTAACGTCCTCACAATATGAAATGAGAAAACTATATTAATTTGGCATATAGACGAATGTAGGGTGTATCTGCCCCTGGACTCAAGTTGAGTCAAATACATACAGGGTGTTCTCTGCAAATTTTTAAACATCATCAACTTCATTGGTCAAAAAGTCAATTTTTTCAAATGGAATGCCCCTACTATTTTGGGGCACATCGATGCAGAATTTAATTGTCTATCATTTTAGTCTACAAGTTTGCCTCATTTGAATAAACAGTTTTTGCTATATTTCTAAGTATTTGGAATTTGACCAAAATTTCATATTTAGCACGATTTAATAACCAAAGTTAGCTATGATTTTAGGACCCTTTAGAGTTCCTTGAGGCTGCTCAAACGAAAATTGAATCCTATTTTAAAATATGAAATTTTGGTCAAATTCCAAATACTTAGAAATATCACAAAAACTGTTTATTTAAATATGGCAAACATGTAGACTAAAGTGATAGACAATTAAATTCTGCATCAATGTGCCATAAAATAGTTGGGGCATTCCATTTGAAAAAATGGACTTTTTGACCGATGAAGTTCATAATGTTTAAAAATTTGCAGAGAACAACCTGTATGTGTTTGACCCAAATTGAGGACCGGGGCGGATACACCCTACATTAGCCTTCATGCCAAATTAATAACGTTTTCTCATTTCATACTATAAGGATGTTACAGCTTTTGCAAGTTAGGCCTGCACTTGGCATAAAAAGCGAAATTCTTGATTTTCTCAAAAATGGTTGATTTTTGGCATAGCAATTCTTAGTAAAAGTTTACCTAGAATGCAACGTAGGATCCAAAAATATCATAATATACAGGGTGTTCCATTAAAATAAGAAAGTTAGTACCTATTTCCGGTATAACCGGAAGTGCGCCATTGATGAAAATATTTTACGTCGATTCAAAATTTATTGAAACCCCTGTGTACAAATTTTCAAGACGATGCTAGAAACAGTTCTCCAGATACGGCTAACTGACGCTCGTCGAGGGATACCCTGTATAGTGCTGCACCTCGGTATCTTAGTAAACTAAGAAAGTATCCATCTGTGGACCAATTAGGTACTGAACCTAAAAACTCTAGACGCAACCCACTACAGTAACAATTTGGTTGCGGTGTTGTCACATTTACTACGAACCATTTCCGGTCATATGACAATGTTTAGAGTCTTACAAAAAAGATATACATTATTACATTATTTTTATAAAAATTGCAAGTAATTTAAGGGGACTTTTATAACATTTCTCTAATGTTTACTTAAATAAGGAGAATTATTAAGGAATTTAAATTATTCTTGTTCGTATTTGAATATTCAGTTTTCATATTATTAGATTTTTGATTAAAATGTCCTTATAAGAGTTAGCAAAACGGTGTCTCCAGTTTCGGGTCCGTAACCGGCGTAACCCGACTCCGACTGACTCAGTCACCAATCTTGTATTTTGTCTTGGTCATTATTGTTTTATTGTAATTTAATATTCCTTTTAAAACAGTAGAAATAAGAGCGTGTGATGGCAGCTAATCGGAGTATTGGTTTACGCAACATGTACTTAAAAGAATGACATTCATCATTTAATAGCTTTATTTTCTTCATGGATCTAACAGTATCAAAATTTTAAAAGAATTTAATTGTAAGCAAATTAATTGCATTAGATATTTTATAATTTTGTATCTGATACTGATACACGGTATTTTCGAGTATGTTTCGTGCTTAATATGCCTGGAAATTGGACTTACATGCAGGACTGATAATGGACTTACATGCAGGATTGATAATTTTTAACTTCTACGCTTGTCAGAGCAAGTTAATAAAATCGATTCGACAAAAACATCAAATCTTTACGTTTTAGGGTCCTGGGAATCCGAAAAAGTGGTTTTTGAAAAATGTCTGTCTGTAAACACTAAGCACACTGCAGCTAGTGAACGTATCGAGATGAAATCTGGTACACGTATTCAGTGGGAGATTTGTAGGTGCTGTAGTGCCTTTTTGGCACATCAATTTTAAAAATTTCAATGCAAACCCCCATTTTTTGCGTTACGATATGAATGCTCTTCGAATTCTGCCTGTAAAAATGTATCTTATTATCTTTAAAAAAATTCCGGTGCCCCTCCCGAACGAGTCACCCATGGATCTTCAAAATATCTTAAACTGTTTCTTCAGAATCGAAGACAAGCTGGCATACTCTTTAAAGATTGCATCTAACAAAAAGTGTAACTGAATGTTTGAAGCCTTAATATTTTTGTTCAGAATTGAATGGACTACAAAATATCAAAAATTAAACTAAATCAATCGAGACCACGTTTCCATTTCTAATCGTGCCAATCATACCTTTCAGCCAAATCGATCTAGTAACGAACGTAACATAAATTTTTGCTTTTTTGTTTGTTGGCCCCATAACACTTCAGAGTCTAGAAAAACGTGATATATATGTCAGAAAAATCATAAATTACAATCATTTTCTGTTCACTAAAGACGTTAGAACTTAAGGACTTCTTTTTGGTTGTAAAATTGTCGCCTAACTTCGGATATCCTAATTAGACTAACATTGAAAACACATCACGTCCTCATCTTTAGCCTGAAAGATCAAAAGGAACAAATTTAATGCCTCCACATTGCAAATATATTCAAAAAATGTTAAAAAACGCGGTTGCTTAATGTCGGATATTCGGTTTTTGTTGGCCTCGTAAATTCGTATCCGAAATTAGGAATTTTTGCATTTTAGATTAAATTTCCAATGAGATTCGCAAGTGAAAAGAATTGATTTTGTCACATGGGCAACCGGAAGTGAAGTCACGGCCACCCAAAATGTTCAAAAATATGAGGAAATCGGTGAAAAATTGATGATTCCATTTGAAAAATTAAAATTTGCCATTTTCAGATTTTAAGCAAAATGTTTAATAAAGGAAGATTTAATATTGATTGTGAAATCGGGGGGTTAAACTCTAGGAAAAGGAATAATAAGCTCACAAAAAAACAAGAAAACGATCGTAGAAACTTCATCCACCACTCCACCTCCATTTTTGCAATATTTTATTCAACAATTCAGCAATTGCGAATTCGATGTAAAACACTATTGTTAACGATTCTGATAACGGTGATGGCTCAAAATTTATTAGTTAACATCCAAATTCTGCAGTTAACATCCAAATTCTGCATTAACATTTTTTACAATTCATGTACATATTTTATTTTACAAAAATTCATGTACATATTGTATTTTACAAACTAAACAAATAATAATAAATAGAATTGAAGACGTAAGTAAGTATATCAGTATTCCCTGCTCGTGCACATATTCTGAGTGTAGAAAATCTTAAATCCTCGTCCCGTTGCCATTCCATCAGTAACGACAGAAATCACGATAGGACCCGCATTATAATCTAAAAGCATGAAATCGTCGGTTTCCTTTCCAGAAATTTATCACAACTGACCTGTTACGGGTGCATTCATGGTAAATTGCGCCATAGTTGATCCATCGTTAAATCTATTTCCGCAAAGTCTCGTACCTCCAATGACAATGTAATCATCAGGGCAGTTAAATACGTCAGCGCCGGCTTGATTCGGTGGAACGGTAGGCTGGCCGACTAAAATTTTCTCATTTTCATCAAGCGGTCAAAAATAAACTCACTCTGACTGGGCTTTGGAGTTGAAAGTCCCGTCTTTGATTGACTCTTTTTCCTTGACGTGTCAATGACTTCACAAAACAATCAATCAGAGACGTGACTTTCAGTTCCAAGGCCCTCCGAGTTTATTTTGGATCACTAGATAGGTACTAGTAAAAAGCAAATTAATACCTACAATGATCACAGACTTTAGCGTTAAGTCCATGATTAAATATGTTATACCATTTGAACAACAAAATTTGGCATTAAGTCATAGTGACAGCCCTCTTGATGTCAAATTTTGTTGTTCGAATAGTACCTACAAATAAAGTAATAAAAATAACTTACCATCGTCAAAGTTCACCAACTGGAAAGGGTACACCATACCCCCGACAGTGTTCGTGTAAGTTATGGAACAATAACCAGCTTCCCTTCTAATGCAGATGGCGTAATTTAAATTGTTCTGTAATAGTTATTTACGTAATTAGTTATGAAAAGCCCTATATTATTTGACAAAACGAGCGATAGCGAGTTTTGCTAAATTATGCGAGTCAAACAACTGGGGCTTTTCATAACGTATTATGTACATTTTACCTAATTGCGTAAAATCCAACTTTTCAAAACGCAATTGGGTAAACAGTAGAACGGTATCGTCAAATTATTGTCACAAAGAGGTGAGAAAATTGCTTCAATTATAGCAATTAAGTCGCCATGCAAGCTTGCACTTAAGCGAACAGGTTGGAAATTAAATAATGGTGTCCCAAGCTAACAATTTAAATCTAGCTCCTTTAAAATGAGCCAAAAAAACTTTCAATATTAATCAATAACAGGAAGGTCAATAAAGAAACTTCAAAAAGTAGCATTTTATAATCTGAGCCGTAATTAGAGCAGATAAGACGAAACTAAAAATACCATTTTGTAGCTTATAAGATAGCACTCTTTGTGCAACAATCCGAACAATGCAGAAATGGGTGCAACATCTGAACATGGCGCCCCCTATAGCAAATTCTGAATATGACTCGGTGAAATCACAGCATCGCGTAGTCAAAAAAATAAGCTATCAAGCGAAAAAAGATTTATCAAAAATTTCAGTGCTTTCAAAAGTTACAGCAGTTTTGTTGAGACCAAAATTTTTCAGTGAACCACTTCAATGTTTGACCACTGTATTATAAAACCCACCCTCTAATACGTGCCTGGAATTTGGAAAATCTTAATTTTTAGATAAGTAATTCGAAAAATGAGAATTTTCTAAAAAATTCAATGGCATCATTAGATTGAGGAGACTAAAATTGACCAGAAAGCGAGCGACTTAATCCGAAATTCAATTTCTTGAGTTGAATCCTCCTTTAATTAACATCACGATGAAAAAATGGCAGATGTAATTCCTTCTACGTAATTCTGTACCTTTTAACATCGATGTTAAGCACTGCTATAATGTTGAATGATAGATTCGTACGCAATGTAATTTCTGTCATTTAACATTGTAACAGTGCTTAAGATCGATGTTAAAAGTTACAGAATCACCCCTTAATGATTTATTCTTCTAGTTTTCTAATAAATAATGTGAAGCCAAAGTAACAAGTTACATTTTATTTTAGTCGATACAAAACTTTTTTAAATGCTACTGTTACTTCAAGAAGTCATCTAAAGACTACAATAAAGCAGAATTAAAGGAAATTTTAATGCAAAAGTGTTGATAATATGCTCGATCCAATTCATCATAAAACCTCATTAAAACTTTAGTGAATCATAAAACCTTATTAAAACTTTAGTGAAATGTTTGTGCCTTATTTAAAACAATGATGAGTAAGAATTGAGCAATAATTCCTTCTTTTTCATGCTTAATAATGTTAAGCCTTCATAATTCCGTTTCGAACGTGTTGCAAAATAAATCTCATTTTGCTTTGAAAAACCGGTTCAAAAGTTGTCTAAACTACAAGTACCTACGTAAGTAACCAAAAGTGATTTTGCTTGAAAATAAACAGTTTTATTCTAAAGTATAATGGAATGAAAACCAATCTTGTGGTTCAGTAAATCCGTTTTGCTGTGAACATGTACTGTTTTTGTTTGAGAGCAAATGGATTTATTATAAGTATACTTACGTGTTTTTCCATTTTGAAAAAACTAGTTGCAACTATGCTTGCAATTTAAAATATTTTGACAAAATACTGCCTTTGTCCAAGAGTAATAAAATAATGTTTAATTCAATTAACATAGGTATACCGAGTGTCAACGAACGCATTAAATACACGTCGCCAGTTGTTTTTGAATGTCAACTTGAAATTTTCACCTATAAAAACGCTAATTTTGACGTATTTACAAACTTTTTGTTACTTCCGGCTTTACCGGAAGTGACGTTAACTTTGTTACTTTGACAGTTTCTTAACGCAATTCGAAGGACACTTTAATTCTCTTTACAATCATGTCAAAAATTGTTATCGTAACCTTCAAAGACGGCCGAAATGTTTTTAGTCAAGTTGGCTATGATTTTTGCCATGTTAAGTTAAAGTTACTATTCAAGATTAGTGCAGGAATCCTCTAGAATGTGTATATTGACTAAATAATAAACATTTTCATAAATTTTCTAATGCAAAGTTGATCGTTTTTTAAATTTGTTAACTTATTTTCGCTGAAATGTAGATTATCTAAGCCAAATACGTTAATTTAAATGAAAATGTACACGTTTTTAAGCAAAAACAAAACTTTGATTCTTCTTTTTTCTAATGGACGTCTGTAATAAACAGGATGTACTAAACGGGAAACGTTCTTAATTGAGGATTTTGAGAACCTCTGAAAATCCGATATTTTTACACCTTTTCCAAAAGACGAACAACTTCGCGTTAAAAAATGTATGAAAATGTTTATTAGTTAGACAAGATGCGCATTTCAAAGGACTTCTGTACTAATCTAAATAGTGTCACTTAGACTTAAAATGTCAAAAATCACAGCCAACTTGACTAAAAACGTTTCGGCCCTCTGGCGGCCATCTTTGAAACTGATGGTAACATTTTTTGATATTATTTTTAAAGAGAATTAAAATGTCTTTGAATTACGTAAAGAAGCCGGCACCTTGCTATTTAAAATAACAAAGTTAACGTCACTTCCGGTGAAACCGGAAGTAACAAAAACTAATCCCAGAGGGTAGCCCCTGTTAATTAGAGTAACATAATAGTTTTATAGAAATTTTATAGAAATATTCCGGAGAGCAACCTTAAACAGCCGAAAATGTGCAACTATATGCTGTATTGGACCCAAATAGACCGTAACGTCTGCTGTATACCGTAAAACCTTCATATACGCTAAATATGCAAAATGAATTTAAGTTTTTATGAAATAAAAAATGAAAACATCACATGCTAATACATAACGTGCGCTTAATTGAGACTTTAGGAAGAACATGCAAATATGCTTTTGCCCAACCCTACTAATAGCGCGGTCGTTCATAAAACGATTAGATATTAAATTGTTTAACAATAAATCTAATTTGCATCGAAAAAACTAAAGCGCATTTCATTCTCTTAACAAGTCTATTTTGACATCAATAAAATAATTTACCCTTAAACCTGTCCGATAAAGCTACAGACTTTGTTAACTTCACCATAAACCAGTTATAAAATCCAAACAAGAGCAATTCCTCTCTAATTTGTTACTTACAAAATAACCGGGCGTACTTCTGTTCATCATGGCCGCCTGGTCGTAATTAAAAGACGAAATCATCCCAGAAACTCCGGTATAATATTGCAAACAGTCGTTGGGATTCGCACAAGAATTTGAGTATTGACATATTCGAAGCTTGTAGCGTTTTCTGGCACCGGTAGACGATAAAACGGATATCTGAAGTGGACCGGACAGCATTGACACGTCTACGTAGACTAGAACACAAAATTTTCAGCATTCGTTAGTTTTGAAACGATTGTACCGTGCTGTCCCGTATTGTAGCCACATATGTCAGGGACTTGGGTGTTTAAGTTTTGCCCAGAGATCACCAGTCTTTCGTTTATGCAAGTACCATTTGTGGGACCGGCCAGCTACAAAAAACACTAGTAGGAAACACGAGTCGAGGACGAGTGGTCATTTGTAAAAACTTTTACCTCCAGATCTATGAAATCAATTCTCATTTGTTGAATATCGTTCGAGGTCTTGTTAATGCTGATGGAGCACGACATACTAGTACTCGAACCGATTTGTCGCTTCCACCTGTTTCTGGTATCGTAATAAACCGTCAGTCTAGGGTCAGGGGTTGGTGATGGGTTAGGTGGTAGTGTACTAGTATTTGGTGGTAGTACCATGGGCCCAGTTGGGTCGTAATTAGGATAACCTGGGCTCTCGAAATACGTACAGTTTTGACATGAAGTATCCCCACAGCTGTATCTAACTATTTACAGATTATTGACATAAGAAATCAATTCGTTTCGTTAACTTACAGACACAGCAAACTCCGTAACCATTAGCACAATTTCCTTCAGCACTACCACCCATGGATGTACACTCACTAGCGTGGTAGCAAGTACCAGTGTACTCACCAGAAGTGGTCCATACTGTACATTGAGCATTTGGAAACTTTACCACTGTAAACAAGCTCAAGAACTTGTTGGCAAAAGTTTTGGTTTTGTTCTTCCAAGAATGCCCTTCCATGTATTTGCTTTCTTGATCTTCGGACGGATGAGGGATGACACTATTACTATATTTTTGTTCATACATTTTCAGGAGATACTTTTTCAAAAGTGCGTTCAAGTTACTGCGAGTATTTTCATTGCCAGGTCGAGGATTCCTTTGCCTTTTATCCGTGTGTTCATTTTCGAAACTCCCATGCTCTGACTCCAACCCCACCTTACCTCTCAGCTCCCCTAGTTTTAACTTCACCTCTTCCTGATTTTTTCTGTGGTCAATTTCGTCATACACGTACGGAGTTTGTGAAGCTTTGGGATGGTTTTCAAGTTCGGGTCTCCAGTCGAAGTTGAACACGTCATTGCACCAAACGGGACTTAGGAAAAACACGAACAAAATTCTTGAAGTGAACAAAATTCTCATTTTTACTCGGGGTTCAAGATCAGACTGAAGCGAGTGATGTCACAAAGTTTGATCTTCTTGGAGCGATTTGGGTTTACCAGAGCACGAAATGTCTCGTGCACGCTCTAAAAATCGGTAATGATTGGAGCTAAACTGAATGGTTTTGAATGCACTCAGTCTATATTTCCGGACGCTTAACGCAATTATCTCCGTTAACCTGTCCGAAATGCGGGGAGGAAGATTGATATCGCTTTCGAGTTGCTGCTGCACACGTGACACTGTGGTGGCCCTCCACCCTTAATAATTTTAATTTTAATTTAATTTTGCCTCAATCTGCTTATTCAGGATAAATCTATTTTAGAATAAGTCACGGAGGGATAAGTCAAGTATTTAAAAGCATTCAAGCGTTTGTTTACGTTATGACGGTAAAACTGTCCTCTCGCTTTTCAGTATTTAATTAATCGTGCGCCTATTAAAGCTCTGCATCAAAATAAAACACCATATGAACTGTGGCATCATAAAACGCCCAGGTTAAGCCATTTAAAAGTCTTTGGTTCAACTAATAAAACCAGAAAAGCTAAGTTCGAAAAAAAATCCGAAAAAAAATCATTCAAAACTAAGTTCGAAAAAAAACATTCAAAGGCATTCTTATTGAAATAAAAAACCTTTAAAGGTATTCTGATCGGTTATGAACCTAACTGCTATAAAATTTGGAATGTGGAGACAAAACAATGTATTTTGCCCGTGATCAGGCCATGGGGGGGTACACTTGTACCTGTACATTTTTTATTATTTATTCCTCGATTTGTTCGTTGCAAATTCTTGTTTATAAAATATAGAAATTCAACACCATTAATGAGGTCTGGCCTCGGGGATGTTTTGATTTGTTGGCTTAAATAAAGTACTGTATTACCCTCGGTATTACGTATATGTATTTGAAAACTACATGAATCATGAATTCACAGTTTAGTAAATTTAAATTAGTGTTAACAGGGGCATTGCAAGTGCAGCTTTTGAATTTTCTTGTCCCGAGCGCGAGCAGTGAAATGTTTAAAAAGTAATTTAAAGCCGGAGCAGAAAAGCGAAAAATCCGGCAGGAAAAAATTCGGAAAACGGGTCAGGGTAGGCAAGAAATCACTAAGTTTTTTCCGGTTGACACAGGCACAAAGTAAGCGATCAATATGATGCAAAGTACCTAAATAAAATCAAAAGGCTGATTTGGGGAAATATTTTTTAGAGAATGTGTAAGTCAAAATGACAATGCTGCTAGCAGTGCTAACACAGAGGCAGGTCATGGAAATGATTAAATTCAACACTTTAAAGTTGTAGTGACCCAAAGGCAACAAGGGTACAGGTCGTAGGAAGGAAACGACGTAGGACGGAAACGACATAGGACGGAATTCGTGTATCTTCAGAAGACCTTGGGCTTGCTGTCAATTTCCGTCGTACGTCGCCATGGAGGCTTTCCGTCTTACGTCGTTCTGGATGCTTTCCATTCTACGTCGTTCTCGAGGTTTTCCGTTCTAAGTCCTTCTGAATACTTTCCGTTCTAAGTCGCTCCTAAGACTTTCCGTCCTACGTCATTCTGAATGCTTTCCTTTCTACGTCGTCCTGGATGTTTTCCGTTCTAAGTCTTTCTGAATACTTTCCGTTCTAAGTCGTTCCGAAGACTTTCCGTCCTACGTCGTTCTGGATGCTTTCCGTTCTACGTCGTTCTGGATGTTTCTACGATCGATCTACAAGTTTTCTCTCCGACGCCTACGACTGTCTATGGAGTACAGAGCGCCCGAACACGACGTAGGACGGAAAGTTTTCGGAGCGACTTAGAACGGAAAGCATCGAGAACGACGTAGGACGGAAAGTCTTCGGAGCGACTTAGAACGGAAAGTATTCAGAAAGACTTAGAACGAAAAACATCCAGAACGACGTAGAAAGGAAAGCATCCAGAACGGCGTAGGACGGAAAGTTCTAGGAGCGTCTTAGAACGGAAAGTATTCAGAAAGACTTAAAACGGAAAACATCCAGAACGACGTAGAATGGAAAGCATCCAGAACGACGTAAGACGGAAAGTCTCCATAGCGGCGTTCGACGGAAACTGACAGCAAACCCAAGGTCTTCCGAAGATACACGAGTTCCGTCTTACGTCGTTTCCGTCCTGCGTCGTTTCCTTCCTACGGGTCGCTCCCGGCAACGACAGATGACTATGAGAACCGTGTGTCAAAGAAAAATGTTAGGCGAGTGGGAAATTTTTCTAGTGAAAATGTTATTTACTTGTTATATTTATTAATGGCAACTCATATCTGGATGAAACAGACAGAGGAAGGCAAAGCTGCAGAACCAAACATGATAGATCCGACGTTCTGGCCAAGTAAATTAATAACTGACAATTTAAGACAGAAAATTGTATCAGCCATACCCAAATTTCATGAACGATTTTTAACCATACCCAAATTTCATAAACTTACCTCTTGCTTGATGTACAAGAAAGAAAGTTTTCGGAATATCTGCTCTATACAAAAAGTTCAAAAAATAGAGAAAAATGTCCAAGGGACTAATTTGGAGTCCCTCAAACAAATCGTTATACTGTATTTCGTGTAAGGTGAAGTGGGGTAAATGTGTAATCGGGGTAAGTGTGTCGTCAAATCATAAAATAGAAAGTTACTGAATAATGGGGGTGACTTCTGTGGGGATAATGTTAAACGAAGTATGTGCACTATTCTAAAACAGAAAACTGTAATTGTTGGTAACAGTACCAAACTGAGAGTAAGAGCTTCTTCACAACCACTTTACGTACGTAACGTAACAAATTTTAACAATGATTAACAATTATTGATGACAGCTTTAGACTTTTCTAGCAATTGTTGACGATTGTTAAACTTCGTTATGTCACGTACGTAAAGTGGTTGTGAATGAGGTTTAGTGATCGGCATGACGGGCGTCACGTGTCAGCGGCACAATCTGGCAAGCACATGTTAATCGAGATTCATCTAGTCGTTAAATAATTCATTCCTGTATGCAATAGTCGTGATACATATCTGAGGTGACAATTAATGCGTTCATATCTATATTTGCCATAATGGCCTCTTCTAACCTCAAAATTTAGTTCACTAAACACTTACAGGGTGAAAATGGTGCGGGTCTATAAAAGAACATCAACAAGGAGAAGCAAATATACGGAAGAAGACCTCAATAGGACTTTAGACGAAATGTGAAGATGTCACAAGCTGGTGCTTCCCAGAGGTATAATATTCCGCAAATGACCCTAAGTTCTCGAAGAGGACTTCACGGTATAAAATGCTCAAAAATGGGAAGAGAGACAGCGCTCTCCCGTGAAGAAGAAGCTAAGCTCACTGAATGCTTAATAACAATGGGGGTGGGGACTAAGTCGTCGTGATATCTTCAACATTGTCGAACAACACCCTATGGGTAGAAGGACCAATGATTAAATAATATAAAAAATTTAGCTTATCAAGAAAAGTAGAAGCAGGCGATAAGTGATGAATTAAATTCACTGGTTGTTGATTGCAAGTGGGTATTTACAATTAATAAAGTTGGATGAGCACGGAAATCCAACAAAGTATAATATAAGGCACGTTTAGTTGCTAGAGGTTTTAGTCAAAAATATTTACAAGACTATAATGAAACATTCGCCCCAGTTGCAAGAATTTCAACTTTTACAATTGCATGGTGAATTAAAGGAAGAAATTTACATATGCGAGTTCCCGATGGAATAAATGCTGAAAAAGGTCAGGTGTGTAAATTACAAAAAGCTTTGTATGGATATTAAACAAAGCTCAAGGTGCTGGTTTCAATTATTTGATGAATCTTTGAAACAAAGATGTTTTAAAAATTCCTCAGTTGATCTATGCCTTTATTATATTAGATAAGGGCAATGTAAACAAAAACATCTAGTTTTACTTAATGGTTCAATTTAAAACGACCGATTTAAATGGGATTAAATTCTTCTTGAGAATTAAAATTGAGATATCGCTCTCAAAGAATTAAGCCGCAGCCTCTTTCGTCGGAAGAGGAGGAATTAGAGCTTGAGACATTGATGATGAAATCGACGAGGAGGTCGACAGGGGGTAAGAGGACGTCTTCAGTTACCGTTGACGCACTTTCACCGGGAATTTTCGAGCCCGTCCTTTTAGAAGACGTAAACGTTGACAGCAGAGACTATGACTCGTATATTGTTGCATCCAGATCACTGAAGATATTCGATGTAAAATCTCTTTCGAGATACGAACAGGCGAACAAATATATCAAACACTCAATCCTCATGTGAATGAACATGAGCCTTTTGTAAATTCTGTACATCATAAAACACAATGATTTTGTTTGGGTTTGGAACATTTGGTTTGGAGTCGCAATATAATTTTCTAAGAAACCCCAATGATTTGTTTTTGTGTTTCATTTTCCTCTTGAGTGTCCAAATATCATTACAGTTTCGGTGCCTGTATTTTCTTACTTTCTCACTGCAAATTTCTTAAAAATGTGAATATGTTTCATCTACTTTATATTGTCTTGTTTTCTGCAACAGGTTTTTTAAATGTAGATCGTAACCTATGTGATTCATTAAAGTTTATTAGCTTATTACAAGTGATTGTTTTTCTCGTTGGTTTTACCTACAACGTTTTTCAAACCTTCCTTTAGTCAAATGTTTATTTGGTAATGACACGTAGTTTTGGAGATAACAGTTGTTTTACATAGCACCCACGTTATCTCCAATTAAGGGCACAACGTAAACAATACTTGAACGCCCCAATCTATTCAATCAAGAGAAAATATTGAACAGAAACTAATAACTGTTAAATATATGTCAACAGGAAAGCAACTGGCAGATTTGTTCACGAAGACCTTACCAGGACCCAGATTTATAAAATTAAGGTTAAATCTAGGATTAAAATAATTGGAAAAATTATTATAATAAAGTTCGTAACGGTATGAGTATGACATTGTATACCTAGGTATGTGTAAGTTGATAATGTTTAATGTTTATGTTAAGATTGTATTTTCGGTCTGATTGAGCAACGAATGTTGGACATGGTTGAGAATGTTTCTGAGAATGAAAGAAACCAGATGTTTGTTGATTTATTGTAGATGTGACAGAGGGATGAATGCATGATTATAAGAAAAGCAGCTTTACATTGCAAGACCGATTAGAAAGGCGATTCAGTGCAAAGAAAATTAAATTGGACAGAAAAACTGTGTTTACTGAAGTTCAAGAGGCAGAGTTTGTTTCTGTAATTTTGGAAATGGCGAACGTATTTTACGGATTAACGCCACTGAGAATTCGTGAACTGGTTTACACGCTGCTAGCAAAAGTACATCTACCGCTTCTACATTTGAATGCAAAAATTAAGACAAATTGTTTGAGTGAAATGGGCCAAGAGGTTCTTTAGAAGAGCATTTAGGCAAACATAAAAGCCCTAGAAGAACATTTCGGTAAAGATAAAAGCCCTTTTGGTAATTAATTGGTCACATTTTTAGAAAAGATGGCAGTGAGTAGTTCTTAAGTAGTAAAAGAATCTAATTATATATTGGTAAAAAAATAAACAAAAACAAGTATTAAAAATTTTTATTTTTATAAACTTAATTTAATAATCATTTTTTTTACACTCCTGTGTAAAATGACCTCGTAAACCTGTCAAATAAGTCATCAGATTGTGTTTTGATCCTCCTCTATAAGGATTCTCCCTCGGGTGTGCATCGCTGTCAAATGACTCATTAAGTATGGTGTGTACCTCCCTTCTAAGACAGGGAAGATCATATTTCTACTACTATTGACTCCATATTTCTATTACTATTGACTCATAAGAGGCCGTGGGGGGGTGATGATTAGCATAATCGCATTACTGTCATGCACTGACTTATAAACCCCCATAAGGCATAGTTGAGTTAGCAGAACGCTTTATTTTCATAATTTTTATTACAATGTAGTAGGGGAGAGTTGGTATCCCTCGGACGGCGGGATGTTTGAGACACGTCCAGTAAAACATAGTAATTTTGAATTTTACGCCCTATTGCCTCTCACATAAGCTTGCAGTAATGCCAACTATCACCATGTCTAGTTTCAGCTCATTTTGGCGGTTAGGACTTGCCTGCGACCATTTTGTTAATTTTGACAGGTGTAAGTGAAATTTCTTTGTTTGCTGGCAAGTACTATTGCAAGTTTATTTTCTAACATTTCTTCGATGTACTTGCATCCAAGCATAAAGCATTCATTTGAGTTTTAATCAGTTGCTTGTCCGTTCGATTATTCCTAACCTAACTTTTTCAAAAATGTTCGGACTCTGTGAATCACACGTAGGGATGTGTCGGACATCCTCGTGCGGTATGTTTCGGACGCGTCCGAAGCATACCGTGCGGTATGTTTCGGGCGCATCCGAAACATACCACACCTTACATAAATTCCTCCAGCGGCAAATCTTGCAATATTTTTCCAATTTATTTATTGCAGAACATGCCAACCATTTACAAGAAAAAGGTTCCAGCTAATCGAAAGCGTCCTCCTAGAGTAGATGATGTTCCCTTAGATGTTATCCAGCGAGCACTGGACGAGATTAAAAATACATCCAAATCCATCAGGCAGGCAGCTAAAGATTACAAAATTCCCAAATCCACCCTATTTGGATATGTGAAGACAAACAAAATTCCGGATAATCAAACCTACAATAATAAATTTGTTAGCAGACAGCTTTTGACTTCCAATGAAGAGAAGACATTAGCGCAGTATTTGATTACATCCGCGAATATGCACTATGGACTAAATGTCAGTCAGACAAAAGAACTGGCCTTTATCTCTGCGGAATAAATTCACTAATGTTTTCATAATTATTAGTGATACACTGCCCTGGTGGGGTAGACCCCTCAGGGTTTAAGTGCCCTCGGTGCCGAGGCACTACTATGGAAGAGGAGGTTGTGTTGATCTCGGATGACGAGGAGTCACTGGCCGCTGCCGTGGATAGTGACGCGGTGGTGTCCATGGACGAAGAGGAGTCCTCCGCTAGTACATCCTCTTCCTCGTCCTCCTCGTCAACCGGATCAAGTGACAGAACTGGTGGAACCCCTCAGGTGCCACTTACGACTAGACCCTTACCAAATAATTTACCTCCCCTCTTCCCCATTATCGACGATGGTTGGCCACTTTGGCGGGTGGAGGTCGTAACGGACGACTCCAGCCCCGAAGTGGACCTTCACATTGTCCCTACTTGGGATAATTAAGTTTATAGGTTAGTTTCCGTGACCTACGAACTATTCTTGTTACCACTCTTTTGACAATACAGCCTATACATACTTCTATAATAATACTGTTGATTAAGTTGCCTGAATCTCTTGACTCTCTCATCTTTTTCTTCTGATTAACAGTAGATAACGATAATTCTAAGCTTAATAATCCGCATGTTTTGGGGCCTTCTTAGTTATTTTGGGATTTGCATCTCAAATATGTCGTTTTACTATACAGGTCAACCACCACGCCCTTACGTTATAATTGAGCGGGTGGTGGTCGCGAATCCGCCGCCGCAGATGCTGGCCAGGGCAATGCCAGTGGTCATGTCTACGAGGACCCATTCAGTGAGGGGCCGCTATGTCCCCGGCCCCAGTCAGTATGTGCCACCACCGGCACCACAGATGGGGGCGGGACATGGCCGCCCCATTACGGGGGTTACGTCGCCTCAGCGCCCGGGTCCACCGTGCACCGGGACGTGCAATAGGCACTGCGCCCCAGCAACTCCCGGCCAGCCCCAGGGACAGGCTCCTTTCATTTGGCGCCCTATCTAGGCTCACCGGGCCCATATTTGTACTCATATATCCATTATTAATAAGTACCGTAACCTACCTCAATGGTATATTTTTTCATAATTCATTGTTTTTTTTTATAATTTTTAATACATTCTTTTAATTTTTACCACATTTTTTCTCCCTCACCAAGGTCCCTATCCTATTCAAATAGTACGACATACTTTGCCAAGACTGTCATGGTATGCTTTATTTACTTGAAACTTGAAAAACAATAATGAAAACCATAAATATAAAATGCGTATAAAGTAAATTCGTTTTCAATCTTGATGAAAGCACAGTAATTTTGACAAAGCAATGTAAACAATTACTATATTCTCAATTGTTTCAGTGTTTCTACTCTTCTTACTTTCGCAAGTGTTTTGGACGGATGCCCTGCTTGCGTTCGACTGCCAGAACCCGTCCACCAACCTTACGTTAGTTGACTTAAGGGAAGTTGCTAATTGTCCTGAACCTGATTCAGCTTACACAATGACATCTCGAACGGTTCAAGTTATCCAGAAAAAACACTTTAGCCATGTTCCTGTTAAAACATGCCTAGTTGAAGTAACGAGAATAATTAATTATTGCGGCATGTGGTCGCACAATTCTATTGTCGATGGTGGTATTTATACATATGCAGAGACATTCATCGTTTTAAAGAGTACAAAGGTTTCAGTGGTAAGGTTATTTCCAATCTACAACCCAATAGTAGCACATCAACCACCTTTACCATCGCCGGAAATGTAGATTCCACAGGGCGATGCGAGGGTACAACTTATATCGAAGGTGGACATACATGGAAAGGTGTTGTAGTAGTAGCCACTGTACAGTTGCACGTAAGTGACTATTTGGCACGTGTTAATTTGGATAGCAACGACATTTCACTACACAGTGGTTTAGTGTGCGAGTACTTATCAGGTTATTGCGTAGATGCCGATGTAGGTGAAACATTTTGGGACACAACGCCGCTAAGCATGTGCAATTACCTTGTCGAACTATATAAAGGACCAGGTACCATCATTGTCCCACCTACTACAGCAGAATCATCCTTCCGGGTTCATCACTACGTCGTGGTAGAACAAGAAGGACGTGTGTTCGCGTTAGCTCTTAGCCGCAAAGAACAATTATGTGTTTTCTAACATTTTTTCATATCCCAACATAGACGATGTACAAGATGTTTGCGCTGAAAATATTATAAGAAAGGTTCGCCAAACTGTCACTTTAGATTATAAGAGAATGAGAAACTGCTTCGTTTTCAATATTTCTGATTTTGAACGTAAAAGTCTTCGTTAAAGCATTTTAAATATCCGTTTATTTTTTGAAATGTTCGTTTTAATATTAGTTGTATTTCGTTGCTTTAATAATAATCTTTAAAAAGCTGTTTAACCCAGTTGTACGTCAATGTCCCAAACATCCCTCCCTACTGTCCGAAACATACCGCAGGTTGGTACGTTTCGGACGAAATACATTAGTCACAAAAACAATTAATTTCAAATTGGGTAATCAGTTTTAAGACGTAAAATTGTACTCATGCACTGCACAAATAAGCTTGATATCGAAGTGAGTGGTCTGTTTCGTGGTTACATCTAACACGTAAAATACAAAAATATATTTGTCAAAAGTGTCCGAAGGGTGCCTACTCTCCCCTACAATTTGCGTAAAGTAGAACCTTTTTGGATTGGTTAAGGAAGGCACATCGAGTTGTGGGAAAAGTGCGTTAAAAGGATGTTGCTCCAACTAGTCTTCAATCGACTTCCAGTGACGCTCTGCAAAGAGAAAAATGAGTGAATCTAGCAACGTACAAAAATTAAAATTGAGACGCATCACTAGCCGAAGTAAGTGTTTATCTAGTTTAGAAAAAAATAAGCAGGGCGTCCTCATCGAGTTTGCGTTTTCGCTTTGTGTGATGAGGGCTATATGGGGGGGACCCCTAAGGTCAACTGGGAGAGCATATTGGAAAAGGATCTGTTATCAGTGCTTTCAAACTGGTGAGACGCCATTTTTCTTATAGCATTTTCGAACGAGAATAATCATTACGTGTTTGAAATGTGGTAAGATTATGTATGTTTCTTTCAAGAAACGATCAGTGTCGAGCCAATGACGTATGAGGAAGCTACACGACAATTTTTTCATCCCAGTCCTCCATGTGCGGAAGGCACAATGGAAGATGAAGACAATGATAATGATGTACATATGTGATCAATAAAAATAACGGATCAAGACGGAGAACTGAAAACAAATAGGTTTTATGTAAAATAAGCATCTGTAAAAATGCCCCATGGTGAACGTTGGATTACGTGTCCTCGATTTGTAGGACATCGACTTGAGCAGAAACATTTGCGTCGATGCGGAGGTCAGCAAGAGGAAAAAAACAATTATTATTTACATGAAAACAACACAAATTCCTCGCCGCTCAATAGTCAACAACAAAGATGCTCTTTTTGGAATTCCAATGTCAACTATAGTCTGTAAAAATGCTAAAAGGGGAGAGGTCGATCCTCGGTCATAATCCTCCTCTGCAGAAAATATTTCAATATATATAGTCGGTGGAAAGAAGAAGTCAGTGTCAGTTATCTTCCAACAGCAACAAAATGCCATTCTACCGCTTTAAGTCCAATGGCGCAGTCCAATTTTTAGAGACTGTTTACCAAAATCAGTTGGGTCATCTAGGGATAGATGACGAGTGGATAGATTTTTGGCAGAAAAAATATCTATGTATGAACTGCCATGGCCTGGAAGTGCTCCAAAGGGCTGAAGAGTTGCATTATTCGCAACTCAAAAACGAGATGTTTATGGTCGATGTGGTGGCCACATTGGACGAATTGAGGGGGCTCATCCACCGGTACGGAGGCGAATGCAACAAATGCAAGGCTCCTGTTTTCACCCTGGAGGCGGTGGACCCAATAAAGTTGCGATGAAGTCTGGAGTGTAAAAAAATAATTATCATATTAAGTTTATAAAAATAAAAACTTTTAATACCTGTTTTTTTGTTTATTTTTTATCAATATATAAGAATGAGTAGCGCTTTCTAATTCTAACTTCTAGTTCGTAAGCGATGTTAGATAAAGTTCGCCCCTTCGACAGTTTCGAGAAAAGACTGCTGACCTTTAACACTTGGCCTTTACAAGATCCACATCCAAAAACTTAGGAAAATGTGGATTTTATTTTGAAAAAAAGTACGGTATTTCCGATTTGACTACTTGAAAATATTGTGAAGTGGGGATACGTAATTGGTTGATTAAAGATAAAGTTTTACACGAACATCTGAAATTCTCCCCCCACTGCCCGTAAGCTAAGATAGTTGCACGAGCACCTAGGGGGGAGAAAGAATCTGCATCTACTATTGTGATTTTCACAGAAGACTCTGTAAATTTTCCTATTAAAGTGGCCCATGCGGTTATCAAACAGATTTTTCAGTAAATACCTACAGTTTTTGATTTTCATTTTATTTCATAAATTTCATATATGTAAGGAAAAAGGGGATACAATTTTCCTGAATTTAAATTATACACCAGCTATCAATTCATTGAAAAGGAAATTTGGGAATTTGCCGGTGAGATACTTACGGACAAATCTCGATGACGATAATGAATTAAAAATTCCTAAGTCGATTTCAAACAGATATAAATTTAATCTCATTGATGATGAGGATGTGAAACCTAGCACCTCAAATAATAAAGGGAAAAAAAGGCAAAAATTTGCCAACCCTCAACAACCAATTAAAAAATCAAACATTAAATAATTGGAGTGGTAATGTTGTGTTTTTCAAGATTTTCGTGGCTCGTGAATGTAACAAGTGGACAATTTATTATTGTCGATAAATCCATAATTTTCAATGGATTTATAAAAGCTCCATCATTCAAATAAGAGAGGGGGGAGATTTAAATGACACTGAATTTACAACCAGCGCTATCTCTAATACTACTTGTAGATTTCTAGATCACAGCAATATAGAATATTCTTAGCAAAAATTATGTTTCTTTTTTAATTTTATCAAGTGAAAGTGATTGCAGCGTAAACACTGGTTAACCTTTTATTACCACCACATTTCTTGACCTTATTTACAAAAGTATTTAAACTCAATAGTTATCCATCAAAAACCACAAAAAAATGTCCGCTCAGCAGAATCAACAACAACAAATAACCGCCTTCGTGAAGACCCACATTAGGGGGTGGCTCGGGCCATCTCTGCAAGTAAGTATATCTAAATAATTTCCCTTGTTTTTTTGCTCTAATTTTTTTCTCTTATAGTAATTTCCCATATTTTTTTGTCCTAATTTTCTTTTCTCTTATCGCAAACACCCCTGGTATTTGATAGTGGGAGTTTGGTGCCGGAGTCGGTAGGCTTACAATCTACCTTTATGAAGAATATCCGCTGTGGGAGGGGGATGTCGCAGGGCGCCATATAATGGTATGTGTCTTGGGGATGAGCCCCGATGGGGTGGTTATTTTCATACGAAAAAATTAAAAAAATTGGATTAAATTTGGAATTGTAATTTATTCCCTATCCAAATCCTAACCTAAGGAAAAACAAAGAGTAATCTCTAACAACATGTAATAACAGTGAAATAAACAGGTTTTACCTGCTACAAAGCAGAAAATGTAAGGTCAGTTTGAAGAGGCACATAATACGAAAGCATTTAACATTAAGTATTTAACTCTCAACACTAAAAAAACCAACCTATAAAACATTATTTGCATCTTTATACAAGATGAAGCAGCCAAGAACAAAGTAATTGTCTACTACTAACGTTTGAAAATTTTTATTCAGAACAAACTGTTTATATTACGAAACAATTTAGCTCTCCTTTTCGTTTTTAAGGGAATATCTGAGGGTCAGTGCGTTTCGACCGATTCGATTATTCATTATTGGTCATTAGTGGTCATTAGTTATTATTGGTGACGAGACAGAATTTCCGAAAACTTATGATCAAAAACACAAAATCACAATAGATAGCCAGCTTAGCTTTACAGATAGCAGCAGGAGTACCCCAAGGATCAGTCCTAGGACCCATACTTTTCAACTACTAAACTGCTCAGCAAACGAAGTGGAACACCTCAAATTGTAACTCTTGAACGAATAGTAACAACTATCAAATGTTTTACCGATTCAAGAGCTCCGGTGCGGTGAAGTTTGTAGAGGTGGTCTACCAAAATCAATTGGGCCACATAGGTATGGATGACGAGTGGTTAGACTATTGGATCAAGAAATACATCTGTCTCACCTGCCATAGTGCGGATATCCTCGGGAGGGACGAGGAAATCCACCTAACACAGGCAAATAACGAAACCTTTCAAATATATGTTGCGGTGGATTTATATGAGTTGCGAGGATTGATACGTGGCTATGCTAATGAGTGTGATAACTGCAAGACCCCGTTATTTACGTTGGAAAGAGTCGACCCGAGGGAAGCCCTTCATCGCACAACGGAGCTAAGATGAAATCAAGAAAAATAAATCTGTTTTTTTGCAATCTTTTTTTGTATATATTTTTTTCAAGTCAATACAAGCTGTGAACAAACGTGATCATTTCTAGTGTTTTTCTCACCACTGCTTGAAAATGTGTGGTAATTCGATAGATAAAATTCACCCCTTCGACTGTTTTGAAAAAAGATTGCTTACGTTTGAAGACTGGCCGTTACAAGTACCTGATCCGATAACTTTAGCAAAATGCGGGTTTTATTTTGAAAAAAAAAGTGGTATGTTCGATCTAACAACTTGTTGTTATTGTGGAGTGGGTATTCGAAATTGGACCGTTAAAGATAGTGTGCAACATGAACATCTAAGATATTCCCCTCACTGTCCATATGCAAAACTAATTATAAGAGCGTCTAGCAACAAACCGGAAAGAAGAATGTGCGATTGTAGTGGTATTTCTTCATCCAGAAAGTACACTTGTCAAGTCAAATACTTCAAATACTGTAGAAGTTGTGGCGCACTTGACCTGTCACTTCAATAGAAACTTGGGGTTAGTACCCATAAATCTATCAAAAATAATAGTTTAGCCCAAAACCCTCCATATAAAAGGCAGCAAAATTGCGATGCAAAAAGAGTTGAAGCAGTTGAAGTCCAGCGTTAACATCGTCCTAAAAAGTGTGTGAAAATGAGTAACCATCAGCAGCAAGAGGGCAACAACCAAAATTCTGGTAGGCAAAGCAGTTATTAGTTGTTAAAATCCGAAATAATTCTGTCCTGACAAGTGTTGCTTACTGAGCTTTTATAACTTGTGATTTTCTTTAGTGTCTTCTCGCAATTACAAATAATTATGTTCCCAAGTAACAGAATGTCTACAATGAACTCCCTTTATCAAATCTATAAGTAGTCTAGTTTCTTTGGCTAAACTAACCGCTCGAATCCAACCAACTGTTAACCTTTACTATTCTTATGTGAATAAATGATTGTTAATGTTATAATTAGTGAATTATTCCTAAGCACTAAAACAGCACCTTAAATCCAGTTATTACTGGACATGGACCCACGAAAAATACGACACTAACAAAACCTGTGTCAACCCAAATTTATAACGTCTCTCCTGTAAAACTGTAGTCATCGGAGCGCAAACAGAAAATAATGACACGCTGCATTCAGAGTTAAGAGAACAAATAAAAGGAATAAGAGAGGCATTATAAAAATAGAGAGGCATTATACGATCGCTGGTTGGTTGGGGTAGTTAGCACATTATCACTCATCTTGCTGACCTTGATTTATTTCCACTATTAAAAGTGGAGACGCGCTGATGTTCCCCAGTCCTTTTCCTTTGAAGATCATGTGATGAAAATGCAGTGAAACGCTTATGCTTAACGAAAGAGCGTTTTTTCTGAATAATTCAAAAACTAAATATTTAAGCGTCGGTTTAATAAGTGATGTAAAATTCACTCCAACTATTCGAATCGCTGGATTACCATCCAGACAGTGGATTGAGATGACAAAAGAAGATTTTGTGGAGTTTTTGAGATATCGACACTGGATGGAGGACATGATTAACGGAAAACCAGCTCCAACCCAAGAACATATTAGATTGAAAAAACTTGTGATTGGATATGCCTCAACCATTATTTTCCTTACCACATCTTCGAATGGTTCCATCATATACCTGGGCAATCCCTCGCTACAAACCATTTTTCAAATGTCTACCGTTATTCAGGAACATCTCGATGCTCTAGAGAATAACGAAACGGGTTATACAAATATTGGTGACTCCAGACGAAATGGCAGAGCTGGATCAAATGACAATTCCTCAGAAACGATTGTGTTCTCGCCAACTAAATTATACTGATGACGTGTAATTTTTTAATAAACTACCATCCTCGAAACTTATTTTTTACTTACCCCCTATATGAGGTCATCTGTGAGTGATATAATACTATTAATAGTAAAAAATGTAGAGTGGACATACCGGTACGTAACCATATAATTAACATTCTTTCAGCTAATAACAGCGATGAGATTGGATTTACTACTACCTATATGGTAAGTAGTAAATACCTAATAATACTGGTCTAGTATATAGTAGATAGATAGGTATTCAGATGAAAGTGAAACTGGAGCGTAAATGAGAACATATAGCGGTCAAGCTTTCATTGGTGCATCGACATTCTTTCTGTTACAGCTCAAGAATAAGAACGATGTAAATTATGGAATGGAAATTTAATAACTTATCTAATTCATATAAGAGAGGAGGAGATTTAAATGAGACTGAATTTACAACCAGCGCTATCTCTAATACTACTTGTAGATTTCTAGATCATAACAATATAGAATATTCTTAGCAAAAATTATGTTTCTTTTTTAATTTCATCAAGGGAAAGTGATTGCAGCGTAAACACTGTTTAACCTTTTATTACCACCACATTTATTGACTTTATTTACAAAAGTATTTAAACTCAATAGTTATCTATCAAAAACCACAAAAAAATGTCCGCTCAGCAGAATCAACAACAACAAATAACCGCCTTCGTGAAGGCCCACGTTAGGGGGTGGCTCGGGCCATCTCTGCAAGTAAGTATATCTAAATAATTTCCCTTTTTTTGCTCTATTTTTTTTCTCTTATAGTAATTTCCCATTTTTTTTGTCCTATTTTTTTTTCTCTTATAGCAAACACCCCTGGTATTCGTCAGTGGGAGTTTGTTGCCGGAGTTGGTAGGCTCGACCGGTCCGCAATTTATGACAGAAGAGGCCCATCTGTGGGAAGGGGATGTTGCAGGGCGCCATATTCTGGTATATGTGATGGGGGCGAGCCCCGCCTGGGTGGTTATTTTTATCGCAAAGAATTAAACATTTTTTTGGATTGGAATTGTAATTTATTCCCTATCCAAATCCTAACACAGGTAGTCGCGAGTAAAGGTGGTGACGCAGCTAATCTAGACAAAGGTAGGGAGCTGGCACAGTCAGCTTAAACAAAAAATTTGCATAATGTGCAGAAACACCTTATACTCATCTACTCATAAGAACTGCACATAAGGAAAAATCAGCTTTTTCCAGCTTAGATAGGTATTTGAAAAAAGTATTGCCACGTTTAAAACCGTTGCCGAGAAACAATATATTGACTTGAATGACTTTTTTATGGAGATAAGCTAATTCAACCATTGAGAAATAAAATTGAAAAATTCACCAGTGTAAAGGTTAATTTTCAATTGAGTGGCCTATATCCGATTAAAAGTCAAGAGATTGTCAATATCAAAGAAATCATCACGAACGTTCCATTCCAGTGCCTCCTTATCATTCTGGCCCTAAGTCTTCCATTAGGAAGATGCCAGTCAGATGCAGTGTTTGCTCAAATTCAGGCTCTCGCACAAAGCCGAGGATATAGGGTCTCCTTTCCGGATCAGGACAGGATGCGGGTTGACAGATGTCCTGGGACCCACTGTGGATACTCAGCCAGATCCTATCTGAACGTTCCATTCCAGTGCCTCCTTATCATTCTGGCCCTAAGTCTTCCATTAGGAAGATGCCAGTCAGATGCAGTGTTTGCTCAAATTCAGACTCTCGCACAAAGCCGAGGATATAGGGTCTCCTTTCCTGATCAGGACAGGATGTGGGTTGACAGATGTCCTGGGACCCACTGTGGATACTCAGCCAGATCCTATCTGATGCCTTATCAAGACAATGTGCCTAGCTTCCCTCCAGAAGAGGCTTCTGAAACCCAAGAAGGCCCCACCTCCATTCCTAACGAGGAAGACTCCCCTACTCAAACTGACAGCCCCAACCAATCAACCTTATCAGTAAACACCTCATGGCCTTAAGGTAACCTCAAGGGATCGTTTGCTCTACCCTCCCGTGCACGGATTTTAGATGTAGATATAGAAAAAAAAAAAAACATTTCAATACCAAAAATCAAATCGCGACTCGGGGTTCTGATCCGAAACAATTGTTAGATGTTAAAAAAAAAATGTATTCAAAGAGAACGAGCCACAATCAACATTAGACCTGTGGCTTTTTTTGGAGCGTCTTAGCTGCACTCATACCACCCAAAGGGAATCGAGATCTGACGTCATCGTACCACATTTCACGCAAGTATCACGAACGTCTGGAATTTCATTGAAATATGGGGTAAAGTTGTAAGTTATCGCTAGGCTTGAGGAAATTAATAAATATAATATAAATAAAATATATAAACGTTTATATACTTCAGACCAAATCTATGATTCGACTTCGTTCAAAACTAGTTACGAGATATGTGGATCGCTATACCTAACAAAAAATAAGCGACCCATCCTTGTTAATCTCTTACTATTGCACGATTGTCGACTTACCTAAATTAATCGCGTCACAGCTTACAAAAACAAAACAGTTCAGTTTCAGCATCCCCTTTTAAGCAGATTAAGAAGACACATACAAAGAGCCCACTGGATTGAATTTTTACAACGGCAAAGAAAAAATCAAGACCGAATTCTGAGACAAAAACCAGCAGCAGCAGAACCTAAGCCAACCGTTCGCTGAACACGTAGCTCGTCGCTCCGCTAATATAATTATTACCAATAAATAAAAAGGAAAAATAAATCTCCGAAACGTCGACGTAACTAAAAGCAAAATTGGTTTCCTTTACAATCCAAAATACCCGCGAAACAAAATTAATAATTAATATAACGAACATTATATTGATTTTGACTGTTTTAACAAAATGTTTCCCTAGTTCCTAGACAGCTATGAATTTTTGTTCAACAAATCTATTGTTTCCTTTAGATGTGGCCGTGTTTGTTTAAATGTTGCATTTGGTGTTTCTTGTGAAACATTAAATGTGACTCTAAAATGGCGACATCTAAAAGAACTGATAAATTTGTAACGGAGTCTTGAAAAGTCACATTTGAAAATACCGCCATATTTTGCCCAAAATGTAACCTGGAGGACTCATCATTTTTATCGCAAAGCATTAAAAACTACTGATTTGTAATTGTAATTTATTCCCTATCCAGATCCTGACAGGTTCGCCATGTAGTTGGAGGTCCAAACAAGGTGAGAGAGATGCAGTGTACAGAAATAGCGACACGGATCTTAGGTGGGAGAGAGAGGTAATGTATTTCGAACAATAGGGCGTCAATAAGAGCTCCTGTAAGAAAATCTTCTAGAGTCAGTACTCTCTTTGGCCACTTAATAGTAGCTGCAGCCTCAAGGCTTGCAAGAGTACAAATCCTCATTCGAGATTTACTAATATGAAATAGTCTCAGAACACTCGCACCAAAGTCTAATAGGATATTCAGGAGTAAATTCTGAGTCGATTCGGGTTTTTGAAAATTTTGAATTGCTTCATAAGGTAATATTAAATTACATCAATTTATTAATTGCATCTAACATTAAGTTAGCGCACTATTTTCTATTTTCAAAAACACGGATTGACTAAGAATTTAATCCTACAATTTCATTAATTTTATAATTTAGGGATGGAGTATATAAATACTCCATCCCTAAATTATTTATCATGTTTTACCCAAATGAGACGCATGTTCAGATATGAAGTGATAACCGCAGTACCGCCAATCTAATAAATGCATTCTTGTGAAATGAGAAGGAAATAGAAAACGAAGCAAAGAACGTCGTTATATTATAAAATTATTACAAATTCGTAATAAAGTTCTATGGTCTGTCCGGGATCCACACGACCGGGATTCACCCTATTTCCATGGCGAATCATTGTTGTCAACAATGAATCGCCATGGAAATCGGGTGAATCTCGGTCGTGTGGATCCCGGACAGATTATAGTTGTAGGTTGGTTAACGCAAACGAAGCAGGACCTTCGATAGATCATACATCTTCCATTCCTCACGAACAAAACTTTGACCATCCTAAAGAAATTCTCGATATTAACGTTTATGCCGTTGTAGCTGGAAAAATATAACAGATCTACTCAACATCCAAACGTCCATAATTATTAACGTGAATCATGTCTCAATAAAACATCAATGCCCAAAATGTAAAGGAGAAACAGTTATGAAAGGCAGGAGGTGCACATCTTGTGCAACAGATATCCATTTAAAATTTAGAAGCGAAAACAAAAATTCTATCGTTTATTCTCTAACAGCAAGTAAGGAATTATTCTGCCGATAATAAATTATAGATGATTATGGGGGAAGTCCTCAGAAAAACAGACTTCTGCCTCTACTATCCAATAAAATTGTTACCTAAGCAGAACTTGGTTTCTACATGCCTGAACTTGTTAGCAACAGGCACTTGAAATTTGCATGAAAAGCCTTATTAAGGCAAATGGCAGATACAAGTTACAATTTTTGTCGGGATATGATGTAGAAAATCGATGCGAAACATGCATGTGCATGATTATGCGGCGTGATTTTGATTGTTATATGAAGATAGGTGTGAATTTCGTGGGAGTTAAAATGTATATCGGAGAAGTTAATGAACACGTAGTTGGATTACGCAGTCTTTTAGATGCAGAGTTAAAATACTCAGGTAAGGTGTTAGAGATTGGACATTTATATACGGTCGATGTAAATGACGGTTTGTTTTCAGATAAATTAAATGTAATCCGAGTATTAAGATGTTCGCACAGATGTATCCGTGATTATCTTTTACAGGTGCCTGAAGAAGACAGAAAAAATCATAACGATGTTTTTGATTATGTCATCCACGCGGTAGATTGGGAAAAAGAGGATGAGTGGTTTTTGTATAAGATACTTAATTGTAGATACAACATAGATAAAGTTAATATACCAGCACAAAATGTAATAGGTTCACATAGCAATTTTTCTGAGTGGATTTGGAAAGACATATTTCTAGTTGGACAAATGCATGGTTATTTTAAAGAGATGTTGTCAAAGTCGCATGTATGGTTTCCAATCAGGTAGCTCAAAGGGTGGAGTTTGATTCCTCGCACTGTCGTGATCGCATGTCCCCGGATGTGAAGTCCCGACAGAGAAGTTCGTGTACGCAGTTGTCTCATGGGAAATGTCTATCACTTCGTTGTTGCTAGACACGACCCATGTACCTTTTTCCTATGACAAAAGGGAAACCACAAAATAGAATAGTCTAATCGAAGAACAACCAATATATTTTTAAATCGTTCCAATGTAATAATTTTAAATGTACTATAGAAGATATTCCAACTGATTGGTATTTGCTGTAATTGGTGTTTTTATGAACATTCACTGTTGGAATAACATACAGAAGCTAACCAAATGTATGTAGAATAATTATTGAAAAATCACAACCCCTAAAACGGTAGTAGTTTACAGTGAATGATTATGATTATGAGAAAACTACCACTGAAAGGCTTAATGCTAAATGCTTTTTACTGGTCATCCAACCAGCTACGAAAATCTGACCGGAACATTTAAACGCTGACTTTCTGCTATTGGACAGCAGACTCCCAGTATTTCCGGCCTGAAGATTTCAAGTACATTCCGAATAAACAAACGTATAATTGTAGGTAGAAATTTCCTGCAAACTTTAGCTTAAGTGAGCTGTTTTTAAAAGGGAAGGGAAGTTATATGTAGTGGCACTCCAATGGAAAAGTTCGAACTTTTCGATTCACGTGCTTTAAAGGGCAAAATTAATTTATTGCCACTCAATAAGAAAATTTTTTATATCATTTACAAAATATGTTAGATTCCTATAGGTTTAGGCCAAGTAGCATCGATAGCCTTTCTTCGCATTTGACTGACGACCCAAAAAGTATATATCCTAAACCAATTCCTTATATTACCATATGGTATATTATTTTGTAGGAATTGCTACCAACACTTCTGTTTCTGCAGCGACTCTATAGCCAAACACT
Source organism: Pycnomerus fuliginosus (assembly GCA_963924575.1). Taxonomy (NCBI): domain Eukaryota; kingdom Metazoa; phylum Arthropoda; class Insecta; order Coleoptera; family Zopheridae; genus Pycnomerus; species Pycnomerus fuliginosus. Next base: position 9,358,194 of record OZ004625.1, on the reverse strand, counting down.
TAGGTGTAATGATATTAAAACAGATAATTTTAAAAGAGTGCCCCGTGCGGTTACTAGTATCACACGAAATCTTGGCAAGTAAGTAAAATCGATATTGCTCGCATTATAAATAAATCAGACATTTTACCATCAAATATTAAAAGAATGATTAAAGGTTTAAATAATTTGGATGAACTTAATAACAAGTCATTATAATTCTCTATTTCATATCACACAATTACAAACCCAGAGACACAGCTGCAAAAGCGCCCCGGCAATGCAAACAAGTCCCTTGATACATCCTGTGTCTCCATGGATTTCAAAAACTGGAACCAACTGCAACGCCAAAACAACAATAATTATGGCACAGAAATTGAACTGGATCTTGACCCAGAAAATTACTTTTGTAATGTTGGTAGAAAAGAACAAGAATTAAAAAAGAAAGGTCGACTCATCATCATAAGCAAACGTAAAGGACCCAGTTAGTCCAGACTGCAGCAGAATCGAACATTGCAAAATGTAACCTGGAGGACTCATCATTTTTATCGCAAAGCATTAAAAACTACTGATTTGTAATTGTAATTTATTCCCTAACCAGATCCTGACATGTTCGCCATGTGGTTGGTGGTACAAACAAGGTGAAAGAGATGCAGTGTACAGAAATAGCGATACAGATCTTAGGTGGGAGAGGGGTAATGTATTTCGAACAATAGGGCGTCAATAAGAGTTCCTGTAAGAAAATCTTCTAGAGTCAGTACTCTCTTTGGCCACTTAATTGTAGCTGCAGCCTCAGGGCTTGCAAGAGTACCAATCCTCATTCGAGATTTACTAATATGAAACACTCGCACCAAAGTCTAATAGGATATTCAGGAGTAAATTCTGAGTCGATCCGGGTTTTTGAAAATTTGAAAATTTTGAATTGCTTTATAAGGTAATATTAAATTACATCAATTTATTAATTGCATCTAACATTAAGTTAGCGCACTATTTTCAAAAACACGGATTGACTAAGAATTTAATATTATAATTTCATTAATTTTATAATTTAGGGATGGAGTATTTATAAATACTCCATCCCTAAATTATTTGTCATGTTTTACCCAAAGGAGACGCATGTTCAGATATGAAGTGATAACCGCAGTACCGCCAATCTAATAAATGCATTCTTGTGAAATGAGATGGAAATAGAAAACGAAGCAAAGAACGTCGTTATATTCTAAAATTATTACAAATTCGTAATAAAGTTCTAGTTGTAGGTTGGTTAACGCAAACGAAGCAGGACCTTCGATAGATCATACACAGGGCTAGCCGACCGAAGCCGAGCAAGTAGTTTCGCTAAACGCGGGATCGTAACTAGGGATGGCGCCACCATACCTATCATTGTTACAGATTACTGTAACGATGCCTTGAGCTTGCTTTGACACTAACATGAGCGTACCTAAAGAGTACAAATGAACTTTGAAACAATTAGGTATTTTGCCTCAAAAAGATGTCTCTATTTTTCGTTGAGGTGATGACAAGTATTGCAATTAATGTGAAGCACAACATGCTCCAAATAATAGCTTTTTGAGATCAAAATAAAATGATAATTTCTTTACCCGGCACTGGTTCTCATTTCGTTTCACGATCACGTGATCTGCCTCTTTAAACCTTCCAACATCACGTGCTGCGTAGTCGTGTCTGCTTTAATTCAAAAAGTTTCGGATTGTTATTAGTGTTGTTACCAGTTTTATGATTTTACAACCCCCCTAATTTGTATTGTCCGAGTTTAAAAACATTCAGAATACCACTGAGGGTCATTTCCATTTGCGTCTTAGGCTGTTCCACAGTGATATTTCCATGTTTCCCGTTTCAATAAGATATTTGTTTATATTAGTTGTTGTTTAGTGATTACAGTACCTAGTTATTAAAATTAATGTTATTGAACTTATCGTGTAAGGACCACAAAGACAAAGTGTGCGATTATTAGTTAGTACTTACTTACTTAAGTTCCTATGTTGAATCGACACTACTGTTTTCATCGTAAAAGGTAAGTTTCTGATACCTAGGTATACCTATTTTTATTAGGTTTATCAATAGGAAATAATAGATTATTTCCGTTTCTCACCACATTATTTTTACAGATTCTATTTTGAAAGAACAATGGCCATGCAAAAGGCATCAGCTTCAAAGGGTACCCATTCATGTACCATTTGCCATGAAAAGGTTGCACCCTCTTTCATGTTTCCAAATCCAAAAAGTCATTTGGAGCAGTTTTTGGAATGGAAAAAGGCGGCTGCAAATCCAAGGCACAAAACAATGACGAATGAAGAAATATTCAAAAAGAGCTTCATCTGCGTTCGTCATTTTCGTGTAGAAGACCTGTACGTGATGGGTGCCCATACTAAATTAAAGAAAACAGCCATACCAACATTAATACCCGCATTAATTGAGATTACACGGAAATCCTACGCGGAAATCACAACCGACGACCCAAATTTTTCAAAGTCGGTACTTCCGGAGTATCTTGATTATTATGCCACTGCCATTTTATGGCTCCGGATCATTGCGCTCAAACGCGCGAATGGTCAAGTAGTTACGCCCGAAGAGGACGAGCTACTCCAACTGGTTAAGGACCAGGTCTTCTGCGTTCCCGAACCCATCCTCTTGAACCTGAGAGCGATAGGAAATGTAGAAACCTCCACTAAACAACACCTCCGCCCGGCCTTCCCTGCTCTACCCGTGGAAGTCATCAATAATCATGGTGGCTATTACGGAAACATGGAACCAGTCGTGGTCCCACCCCCCCCCCCACCAATTGGTGGTGTTGCACAACCCCAGCCAGTTCCAATCCAACCGGACCCAGAGCTACACAACCTCTACGAGGAAATACCTTGTCTAGGCGTTCTGGCCTCCGCCGTTCGAGCTTCCATCTCGAATGCCCCTCCAGGTCCATACCAGTCCGACGTGACGTACATGGGCCTCCAGCCGTCGCAAAACCTACATGGTGATGGTAAGTGACAATAAATAGTATATCTAGACATAATTTCATTAAGTATGGGTGTGTAAAAAGTACTTGGTGGCCCTTAACTAATAATATTTAAGTAATTCAATCTGCTTGCAGGTTTAGGAAACGGGACTGGAGCTGCTGGATCTAGATCCATAGATTTATCATCAGAATGTGTTGGCAGCAGTCCAGTGGCCCTCCCATTGCCTAATGTAGGAACCCCAAGCAAGGCATTGTCAGTGGAATTTGATATGGATGCTACTCCGAGAAAGGTGACACCCAGCACCCGAGGTATGTACCTAAATTACTACATTTCTGATAAAATCACATTTCATAATAAAATAACAAATTTTTCGTTCTTCATGTACCTACAGATGTCACGCACGCGGCAACAGGGGTGGCATCAACGCCAAGGGATGTGAGATTGTTTTCTAAACGAGGTTTATTCCCCAACATTAGCAAAGAAGGTATATATAGAAGTGCTTCTGAGAGTAGATAACTATGAAGCTAATTTCTTTCTCTCTAAACACATTTTAACAAATAAATTATTTTATTTGTTTGTTAGCAGTGCAGTCCACGACTTTGGCGTTACCCTTAGTGGATGAAGCAATGACTCTGGAAACAGCTACCATTTCGTCATCAACTACATCATTTGACCCTCTCGAACCAGTGGCTTCTACGTCATTTGCCCCCGAGCTTACTGTGGCTTCTACGTCATCTGCCCCCGAACCTGTTACTTCCACATCATTTGCAGTAGATAAAACTAAAAAAAAGCCTTCCATGAAAACTGAAAGTAAGTCAACCTCTATAAATAAACAAGGGTGTTCTTGCAGAGTAATTTTTACTATTGATTGCTTACGTAAAAATAAGTTAATAAGTTTCTGTAAACTATAAAGATCTGCTACAAAATTCGCGAACCCCGTGATTGTAATTAGTTGAGTAACTGAATCAAAAATTGTTTTTCAGGACAGTCCTTGCTTAGCCGCACTGGGATCAAGAGAACACCAGTGCCATTAACAGAAAGGGAGTCCTCTATTTGGAAGGAAGCCAGACGCTTGCAAAAACGGGTAATGCGTCTCTCGAGGGAGAAGGCATCTAAACAGAAGTGGATAGCGGAGGCCAAAAAATTGTCAAAAGAAAAAAGTTTTCGCCAGTTTGCAGAAGAGATGACACCAACCCAGAGACGCTTCTTTGAAAGTCAGATTCGAAATATTAACAAGAAACCTAAGGGTCGAAATTTTACTTTTGAAGAGAAAACGGATTTTATTGCGATGTGGAAAAGTGGAGCAAAATCTTATCGGTTATTGTCCAAAATGTTCACTTTACCAGCAGTGAGCACCTTGAAGGGGACGCTCTCCAAGGTAAAAATTCAGCCAGGCGTCTCAAAGCCCATTTTTAATGTCCTCAAGAGGCAGATTGGCAGGTTAAAAGGTAATGAGCAGAAAAAATATGCGTTATGCAATCTGCTTTTCGATGAAATTGCCATTCAGCCACATCTTGACTACCTGCCCCATGAGGACAAAATTATAGGCTTTGAAGATGATGGATCCAATAGGACGAATAATTTGGCTGACCACATCTGCGTTTTCATGCTGAGGGGAATTTTCAAACGATGGAAACAACCCGTTGGTTTTGCTTTTGTTAAATCTGCAATGAAAGCAGAATCTATACAACTTTTTATTAAAGAAATTGTGAAAGAAGCTACAGCTGCAGGTCTCCATATTATAGCCTCAATATGCGACCAAGGTACCAATAACGTAAAGGCCATCAAAAATCTTATTGAAGAAACGAAGAGAAACGCCACTTTAAGAAACGAGGTGGTGGAAGACAATATCATTGTTATTGAAAGTAATAGTATTGTTCCATTATTTGATCCACCTCACCTCTTGAAGAGTTTTAGGAACAACTTAATTAAAAAAGATTTATCCTTTTGTAAAGATGGTAAGAAAATGACGGCATCTTGGTCGCATATTGTGGAAGCTTATAAAATAGACCAAAGTCGAGGTAGTATGCGTAGCATGAAGAAACTTTCAGATTTACATGTTGTCCCCAACAAAACAAGAAAAATGAAAGTTTCTCTGTGCTCGCAAGTTTTCAGTTCAACTGTAGCTTCTTTCATGAATTTTGCTGCAGGGGCCCATAGCCCAAGTCTAAAAGATACGGTTTTACCCGAAGCCGCCTCAGAAACCTCCATAATTATAAAATTTATGGATAATATATTTGATAGCGTTAATGGGGGTTTTGGCGATGCTAGAGGTAAACCATTAAGAGGTTTAGTAGGAAGCAAAACTGCCCATTCCAATTTGTGGATTCAGGGCAAAAATCTATTATTTTGACGCAAATGTTGTAAGTTATGTTGCTGGATTTCTGGTTAAAAATGTTTCTCCAGAGAAATATGGCTATGAAATTTGCCAACGTAACTTACAACATTCAGGACAGGAACCAGATGCCTTTTACCACAAACTGGTTTCCCTCCGGGAATACGACGATATTAAAAGGTTGAGGTATGTAAATGTTAAACTCATCAAAGGTTTAATAAAGTTGCATTCACTTCTCAAAATTTTAATACCGTCTGTTCTTAACAGTTTATGTATTGTCCAAAGAGTAACTAGTTATGTCAGAACGATTATTGATTTGGATTTTGAGATCTGCTCTCATGTAGAGGAGCTTCAATCTTATATTTTTAAATTATTTATAAGGATTTATGTATTCAGTTACATGAAAACTCTTAGTAATATAATAACCGGAAAGGAGGAGCCTGAAAATCCAAATGAAATCGAGGCATTAATGTTTTCCCTATACAAGAAACATCGTGGAAACTGGGGTGGAACCAGACGATGAAATTCTAAAGTGACAATTTTACCCTCACTCTTCGTTTAGTTATAACTATCTGTATAAATAACAAATCAAAAATTGTATTATTATCATTAAGAATCTTTATTGACAACTGTAATAATAATTTATTTCAAATAGAATAAATGTGTCACACCGATACTTGATAAGATTTTGCCCACTAAATTATTATTCCACCAGTCTTGTCCACATAGGTATTGCAATAAATTTCTGTTAGCTACGGAGCACTTAACAAAACCACAAACACTTTTTAATAAGAACTTTATTTCATTAATTTCACTGATGCTAAAAACTTTGAATTATATTTTGTCGTAACTTTTAGGTTAAGTCTATTTAGGAAAAAGTTCTTACCAACATATTTATTTACGTTTTGAAGCTCAATGCTCAATATACTTGTATCTTAAAAATGTTCCATTATTTATAAACAATATTAATTCAGGGAAATAAATTTAAAAGTGGAATGAGGGTAAGGGGCAGGTGGGGAGAGGGGAGTTAGTACGAGATCGTACCACGGGATGGCGCTCTTTGGGAACCGACGTTTAGTTAATAAAAACGCTTTCTGTAAGGAAGGTGTTCCCTGATCATACATCTTCCATTCCTCACGAACAAAACTTTGACCATCCTAAAGAAATTCTCGATATTAACGTTTATGCCGTTGTAGCTGGAAAAATATAACAGATCTACTCAACATCCAAACGTCCATAATTATTAACGTGAATCATGTCTCAATAAAACATCAATGCCCAAAATGTAAAGGAGAAACAGTTATGAAAGGCAGGAGGTGCACATCTTGTGCAACAGATATCCATTTAAAATTTAGAAGCGAAAACAAAAATTCTATCGTTTATTCTCTAACAGCAAGTAAGGAATTATTCTGCCGATAATAAATTATAGATGATTATGGGGGAAGTCCTCAGAAAAACAGACTTCTGCCTCTACTATCCAATAAAATTGTTACCTAAGCAGAACTTGGTTTCTACATGCCTGAACTTGTTAGCAACAGGCACTTGAAATTTGCATGAAAAGCCTTATTAAGGCAAATGGCAGATACAAGTTACAATTTTTGTCGGGATAGATGTAGAAAATCGATGCGAAACATGCATGTGCATGATTATGCGGCGTGATTTTGATTGTTATATGAAGATAGGTGTGAATTTCGTGGGAGTTAAAATGTATATCGGAGAAGTTAATGAACACGTAGTTGGATTACGCAGTCTTTTAGATGCAGAGTTAAAATACTCAGGTAAGGTGTTAGAGATTGGACATTTATATACGGTCGATGTAAATGACGGTTTGTTTTCAGATAAATTAAATGTAATCCGAGTATTAAGATGTTCGCACAGATGTATCCGTGATTATCTTTTACAGGTGCCTGAAGAAGACAGAAAAAATCATAACGATGTTTTTGATTATGTCATCCACGCTGACTTTCTGCTATTGGACAGCAGACTCCCAGTATTTCCGGCCTGAAGATTTCAAGTACATTCCGAATAAACAAACGTATAATGTGAATAATGTGAACGAGTGTGACCTTTAAAAGCTCAGGTAATGATGTAGTAACTGACATCCTAGTTGAGACAGTCTATTTCGGAAGTTTTAATAAAATTTTAGATGTTTCTTTGACTATCTAAGATTATTGGTTACAGATGACTCGAATAAACGATTGATTGAATGGCACAACAGATTCGTAAAGATGGTGGTGCCCAAAAATTTTCAAACACCTTTTACTAACAAAGGACGGGTCCGGTGAACTCAAAATTCTAACAAAAGTAAAATATGAACCGACTTGTCTTTTAAGTCAACCAGCCCAGTATACGTTTTCTGATATCACATATTAACGAGGTTTACATTTCGTTTATTTTTAACTGTGTAATCGAAATTCGTCATACCCTCATTCCTCTCTTATTACATTTGGAAGATCTTTATATGCGCAATTCTCACAGAATTCCTTACGCTTAGGATCATAATATGTAATAACGAATATGGGCGAATGCCTATGCTAAGAAGTAAGCGCTTTAAAGTACTCTATCAAGACAAGTTTGTATTCAAGTCTTGCCAATACACAACAATACATATATTTTCTACAAAACCCAATCAAGGCAGATTTCGAATTAAGATAAGATACTCAATTTAAATTCCTCCGAAATTTCTGTAACTGATCCTTCTTTATTATTGTGTCTATGAATCTAGTTCAAAATTTAATGTGAATGCTCGAACAACATGCTTGATCACTCTCAGAACTTGAGTTAAAATATAAGATGGAATCTCCAATGCAAACAAGTTCCTTGATACATCCTGTGTCTCGATGGATTTCAAGAACTGGAATCAACTGCAACGCCACAACAACAATAATTATGGCATAGAAATTGAACTGGATGACAGTGGCCATCTTGACCCAGAAAATAACGTTTTATTGTTGGTAGAAAAGAACAAGAATTAAAAAAGGAAGAGGTCGACTCTTCATCCTATGCAAACTTAAAGGACTCAGTTAGTCCAGACTGCAGCAGAATCGAACATTGCAAATTTAGTTCACCCTCTATTTCAGTATCAGACAATTACAAACCCAGAGACACAGCTGCAAAAGCGCCCCGCAATGCAAACAAGTCCCTTGATACATCTTGTGTTTCAATGGATTTCAAGAACTGGAACCAACTGCAACGCCAAAACAACAATCCTTATGGCATAGAAATTGAACTGGATCTTGACCCAGAAAATAACTTTTGTAATGTTGGTAGAAAAGAACAAGAATTGAAAAAGAAAGGTCGACTCTTCATCATAAGCAAACTTAAAGGACCCAGTTAGTCCAAACTGCAGCAGAATCGAACATTGTAAATTTAGTTTACACCCTCTATTTCAGTATCAGACAATTACAAACCCAGAGACACAGCTGCAAAAGCGCCCCCGGCAATGCAAATAAGTCCCTTGATACATCCTGCGTCTCCATGGATTTCAAAAACTGGAACCAACTGCAACGCCAAAACAACAATCCTTATGGCATAGAAATTGAACTGGATCTTGACCTAGAAAATAACTTTTGTAATGTTGGTAGAAAAGAACAAGAATTGAAAAAGAAAGGTCGACTCTTCATCATAAGCAAACTTAAAGGACCCAGTTAGTCCAAACTGCAGCAGAATTGAACATTGCAAATTTAGTTTACCCTCTACCCTCGAAAGGAAACTTAACAACTAGTGGCAGAAGTGGGATACTCTTCCTTCAAGAAGCCACATCTGGGACATAAGTCAAACATACGGCTGCAAACCAGAAGGATTATTTTTTAACCTTTTCTTTCACTATACCTATTTCGGCGAATTAACAAGTTAAGAGATCCTTACATATCACTTATATATCTATAATGGCTCCTCCAACCGCCACAGAAACACAAACCTTACAATCTCAAACACCATCAAACCTAACGTTAACGGACTTATTTAAAATTATTAACCTTGAGCTCACTGGTAAACGGGAAGATTTGAATAGATCTATACGCTGTTGTGATTACGCTGACAACCTCGCTCAACCCGCTCAAAAAGAATCCCTATTTTTCTATATCGCCACAAGAAGAAAAAAATGAGAATACGTTCGCTCAAACAAAAAAGTTCATAAGAGTTCTGAAATCTTGATGTTTCTTTGAATCAACAGTTACGCTGTATGTTAGGAGTGAAACTCCTCTGCTTGTCCCAAGTTGGACTTCAGTGGATGTTCACTGAATCCAACTAATGTTGTCGACTCGTGCAAGGATCGGTTTTTCTAAAGTCTTAGAATTCGGGTTTTTCCTATTCGGTTTAGTGAAGTTAGGGCCAGCTTTGCTAGCTTCTGTCCTCACGGTCTACGTCGGTTACGTCAAAGGGCCCAGGCTGTACTTCGCGGGTGGATTGCTTGCAACCTACTTGCTATAGTTTGGCTATGGCCTGGTCAACTTTTTTCGATGCCTCCCTCTCTGTCCGTCAGTAGTATATATAGCGGGGTTCTGGACCAATTGAGGTTATGTTTTCATGTGCCATCGAGTTCTTCGGCGACTCCTGGTAATTGTTGATTTTTTTCACAGAACTGAAGGGGTAGGCCTCCATTTTGTATGTACTCCCTAATATTGAGGGTGCCTGGCCTGCCTGCCTGCCTGCCTCCCCTTTAAAATAGGGAAACTGAAATTTTCCCTCGCAGACTGTAATCTTGAAGTTTTTTTCCTTTCTAAAATGAAATTTTGGCGCGCAGGCCGTCATGTGAGTTGAAGTTTTCCCGCTTTCGTTAGAAATTTTGCCGCGCAAACAGGCGGGCCGCGCATTATTGTGTGCATGTAATTATACCATTATTTTTGTTTCGCAGCTCATTAAGATAAAGTTTATCAAGTAAAATACTTATAATTAGGTATAGCAATTTAGACTTTTGCATAAATTGCTTCCTAGTATTTTATCAGTAAAACTAAGGCCATTATTATTATCTTCTGTTTATCAGTGACTTGACGAATTAGTGCCCCCCAGCGTGTTTATTATTCACCGTTAAATATTTAGACCATTATTTTTGTTTCGCATTATTTTCCAATGGAATGAACAAATAATTGCTTCCTTGTATTTTATCAGTTAAGTAAAAAAAAAATCCTCATTTTTCGTTTTGAAATAACAATTATTCATTATTCCATGACTATGTATAAACACACCATTATTGTTTTGAACCCTTTAAGATAGGGTTATAAATTTTCAAGTCTGAACAAGTTGACTGAGAGATAGAGAGAGAGAGAGAAGCTATCCAGCAAATATGGACTCCGCTTCACTGGAGAAGAGGCAATTAATCGACGAACTACACAGAATGGCGAGACGTAACTACCCACGACGAAGGACCATCATTAAGGGCTTATTTGACCTTTGGCAGATCGATTTAGCAGACATGAGGTCGTATGCTCGTCAAAATAGAAATTTTAAAATGATCCTTGTGGTGGTCGATTGTTTTTCCAAATTCGCTTGGACGAGACCGTTGAATCTGGATATCGTCCATCTAAAGTTTCAAAAGCTAATGAACAAAAAATTCTTAATACAAAATTTAACCACATCAAACTAAGTGGAATGGCAAAATTTAAAAAAGGTGATATTGTTCGTATAAGCATATAGGTACAAATACGCTACCTTGGGGATATTCTTGATTGAAAATTTATCTTTGCTTTTGTTTCGATCAGTCCTACTCTCTCTATACATATATTCTTCTCACAAAGGTGATTTGACTAATTTTAATACTATTTGCTTATATTCTTTTTTTATTATCCACAGCAGCACATCAATGAGCGATGGGAGAAAGCACTCACTGATAAAGCCCGCTTTGAGCGAAGTTGCAAAACTGTAAGAAGAATAACACCAATAACACTTCAAAAAATAAATAAGAAAATTCTTTATATATTGCCTTATGGCACAATATTTTGTAAGAATTGTTATCAACATTTCTGTTTCTGCTCCGACTCAATAGCAAAACACACTGCTGTTGAGAAATCGAAACATAAGAAATTGGACCTTAAGTGTTATGAAGTACTGTCTGACAGCGATTAGTGGATAAGTAATATGGTGAACACTACTGTAAGTGAAAAGGCCGCTCGTCTGAAGGAACTAAAAGAATATCTTCGCAGAAGACCTTTAGTTCGAAACGAGTGTCGTGTTATTACTAGTATTATAAGAAATCCTAGACAATTAAGCAAAAACGATCTTGCTCACATTGTAGATAAATCAAACATTTTATCATCAAATCTTAAAAGGACGATTAAAGGTTTATATAAATTAGATGAACTTGAGGAAAGTGACTACGATTCTGAGGAAACAATTTGTGAAGATGGTTAAAGTTTTTATAATCTTCGTGAGGTTCAATTTTTTTATAATTTGTTAGATATTTTAAGAAATAAAAAACATATCTTAATCTACTTCTTTTATTTAATATATTAATTTAATAGTAACATAATTTTTTAATAAATAGCCTTCCAAACACAATATTTCATTAATTTAATAGTTTAAGGTAAGCGATTTAACAGCCACTTATACATCATTTCAACATTTTGAATGCTACATATGAAGTTTCCCTGACAATGGTATTGACAGATCTGCTGATTTGAATTGAATTTTGGTGAGTCTTCATATTTTTCCAGGTTGATTATTAGAGTATTTTCCATTGACAGCTCTCTCAGTTTTTCCTCCAAGAAACGGATTTTCTGATGCCCATGTGGTCATTAAACAAATTTTTCAGTAAGTATCTACCGTTTTTTTTTTTTAATTTTCATTTTATTTTTTAAATTTCACATAGATATGGAGCTCTCTCCACTGAGGTAAAATGAGATAAAATTGTAGTGAATTTAAGTTATACTCCTGCTGTGAATTATTTAAAAAGAAAATTTGGGCATTTACCGATAAGATACTTATGGGAATGCCAAGCTCCAAACAAGGAAAGTTAAATTAATGTTTCGGTGAAGATATTATTGATTTTTAAATTTATTGACTCGTCAAAGTAAAAAGAAGATTTTAAATGAAAACCAAAGTCCACTGAGGTTTTTTGGAATGAATTGTTTATTGCATAACTCTAAGAATATACGTAGTGTCTGTCGGTAATGTCGTTTTAACTTCTACGCTTCACGTAGAGTACAATGTTTAAGTAAAAAACCTCAAATTTTCAGATTCAGCAATTAAATTTTAGAAAAAACTACTTACAAAAATGAAGCAATTTATGCAAAAGTCTAAATTGCCATAATTATAAGTATTTTACTTGATAAACTGTATTTTAACGAGCAGCAAAACAAAATTAATGAATACATTTTTAAAGTGGGTTTTTTACTTTAACTGATAAAATACAAGGAAGCAATTATTTGTTCATTCCAATGAATAATGCAAAGAAAAAACTTCCAGATTACAGTCTGCGAGGGAAAATTTCAGGCAGGCAGGCCAGGCACCCTCAATATTAGGCGGTGTATGCGTTCGCGACTTGCAAAAATAAAAAAAAATTACCGCATCATTTATTAATCTCCCTTCCACTTTTTATGCATTTTATATTAATTAAATGGGACAGAAAAATAAAATCCTACTCCTACTACCCCTACTACTTGTAATCAAGCTCATCAATTCTTGGTGATGGTATATAAACCCAATGTAAGTGTATGAAGACAGTGTTCTCATGCATCAATAAAGTGATCTAATAATAATAATCATGGCAGACGGTGGTAAGTTTTGATCACTTTAAATTTTAAAACATTACCCTGTACATAATTCTTTAGAGGATATATTGTAGTGGTATTTCTTCATCCAGAAAGTACACTTGTCAAGTCAAATACTTCAAACAAATTAACGTTTGGAATTTTTATTAAATTAAAAATGTAAACAAGGCTAATTAACTGCTACTGCTAATGAATGATAAAAGCAAACAAGACACACTTGTTGCCGCCGGCGCCACAGCTTTGATATACTTTAATCAAGTAAAAAGCATTCCCTAATTCAACCTATAAAAGTGTCGGCTTGTATAAATACTGTAGAAGTTGTGGCGCACTTGACCTTTCACTTCAATAGAAACTTGGGGTTAGTACCCATAAATCTATCAAAAATAATAGTTTAGCCCAAAACCCTCCCTATAAAAGGCAGCAAAATTGCGATGCAAAAAGAGTTGAAGCAGTTGAAGTCCAGCGTTAACATCGTCCTAAAAAGTGTGTGAAAATGAGTAACCATCAGCAGCAAGAGGGCAACAACCAAAATTCTGGTAGGCAAAGCAGTTATTAGTTGTTAAAATCCGAAATAATTCTGTCCTGACAAGTGTTGCTTACTGAGCTTTTATAACTTGTGATTTTCTTTAATGTCTTCTCGCAATTACAAATAATTATGTTCCCAAGTAACAGAATGTCTACAATGAACTCCCTTTATCAGATCTATAAGTAGTCTAGTTTCTTTGGCTAAACTAACCGCTCGAATCCAACCAACTGTTAACCTTTACTATTCTTATGTGAATAAATTATTGTTAATGTTATAATTAGTGAATTATTCCTAAGCACTAAAACAGCACCTTAAATCCAGTTATTACTGGACATGGACCCACGAAAAATACGACACTAACAAAACCTGTGTCAACCCAAATTTATAACGTCTCTCCTGTAAAACTGTAGTCATCGGAGCGCAAACAGAGAAAATAATGACACGCTGCATTCAGAGTTAAGAGAACAAATAAAAGGAATAAGAGAGGCATTATAATATATATATAACATGCCCTTTCAACCAAAACCATAAATACATGGCTCGATATTACAACCGCCATCAACAAATCTGCAACAGAAGAAAAGGTGTGAAGTACCCTATTCTAGATCTCCCAAGAGTTGGAGAAGAAACCGGAAGTGAGCAGCCTGGCCCATTTCACCCAATGCCGGAAATGACGTGATTGGGACAAAGAAGACAGATCAGGATATCAACCACCCCCTAGGGAGCTTTTGCCCTTTCAACTCCCACCACCCTTCCTCACTAAGAAGGAAAGGAAAAATTTTAAGAGGCAGAAGAGAATTTTTCTCAATAATTTAATAAACTAGGCTGAAACACAATAAACTTATTTAACTTGTATTGTCATTTCATTCTAAGACCGTCCAAAAAAAATGCGCTAATTAAAATAGCCGAATTAATGGGATTGTCGGACTTTTTCCGTTTCTTCTTATCGGTTCATCAAGAAAACATCTCCGCCGCTTTCATCGATGATGACGTCATCCGCGTCGTCCGAATAAATCTTCCATTTTTTATCAGTTCTTGTCAAGTACACCCTACACCCCATTATTATTCATTTTGAACTTTTCACCTCAGAATTCATATTTGAAAAGTGTGAAATATATAAAACTCAATATAAGTTTACAATTGTACCTTTCACCGTGAACACATATTTTGAAAGGTCAATTCACTCCTAAGTGGCTTCTAAATTAGTAATAAACAAATAAACCGAAGCAAATGCCGTTTGAGCAAAAAAAATATAAAATAATGCACTTACCAGCGGAACATAAGCAAGGCACCCAAACGCCGTTGCTGCACTTACTGCATTCTGCATAAGGCAAAGCATTGAACTTATGTGATCCGTCTGGAATGCCGAGTGGGGGTACATCGAATAAGGCCAAATTTCGAATCCGGTTCCACTTAACTGTGCAACCGGTCGTGATTATTATTTTACTTTACTTTTTTTTCGCAGACAGGTCCTTTCTGAAAGGAAAAACAATACAAAACGAAACTTACGTACCATATGGTGTTATCGAGCGTGTAGGCGTTATGGAAAATTCATAATCATAAAACATGCCTCATAATTATTGTACCCTCTTGCAATTAAAATGTTTAATTTTTGTGGGGGGCATTTCACACCCCAAAAATTTGTACACCACTGCCGAATTTTCAGGGCACTGCCGTAAATTTGTACACCACTGCCGACTGTAAAGTCCCCCGACAGCCTAAAGGTTCATAGACCACTGTCGAATTTGCTCAATTTTTGCAACCACTGCCTAACATTTCCCACAACACTGCCGAAAATTTGTACACCACTGCCGACTGTGAAATCCCCCCCAAATTTTTGTAAACTTGCTCGCCTATTTGAAACAATAATTTCCTGTCATATAAAAGAACCCCGAAAAGAACTTCAAAATGATTTCCAAAATTTCCGAATGATTTATACAATTTCCAAAATTCCCATACAATTTATCACGGATGTACACCGTACTGCGCATGTGGGCAACCCCTCGGAGTTCTAATGTAGGTATGTCCTCGGGTATGTCAAAAGATGAGGTTTGGTGGTTATGTTCACTGTAATTTTTTTCAGATTTTTATCACAATTTCAAAAGTTATTGGAGGGTTCATGGTCTTATTGTCACCCGTACATGCGCAGTTATCAATTTTTACCCAGTTGTCAGCCCCTCGATTTAAATTTAGAAAAAAGTAATACAATGTAATATTCTGTGAAAAAATGTAGAATGATCTGAATACACTTTTATTATTCAATGAAAATGAAAATTTTAATATTATTTTTAACTTGCGCTTTGAAAGTATAGTAGACGAAACGCTTCTTCTGATCTCTTAAAAACATACTGAACATACTTCCAACAACAACAGCTAATTGCGAACGGGGGTTTTCCGACATGAACCTCACAATAAGCGATTTGAGGACTCGGCTAGCTATTAAAGTCAAATTAATAAAGAAGCAACAAAGGAGATTGTAAAATAGATATTTTAAAATTTTCATCATTTTCAAATTAACGCTATCTGAAAAATATCGTAAAACCGAAGAACAGATTATTTTGCGGGGGCCTCTATAAACAATGTCACTTATACATTACAATTATTTCAGTACCACTTGGTGGTTGTTGTGGTGAAGGACTTGTCACAGTGGAATCATTTTGAGAAACGAAGTGTGGTAATATTATAATGGCTAAAGGAGACAGAGGAAAGAAAAAAGATGAGAGTCAAACGGAAGAAAAGGCAGATAGTAGCAAAAAAGTTTTAAAGAAAGAAGAAAAAGAGAAAGAGCGAGAAAATAAGGGCGATATAAAGAAGGAAGACGATATTCGAAATGTACATGACGTAAAGAAGAGTGATGATAACGAAAAAGGAGTACAAGAGAGGAAAGACGTGGTAGATGAAATTATAAGTGAGAGTAATGACAAGAAGGACGTTGTGGTAAGGGAGAGCGATAAGGTTATTAAGGAAGAGATTGAAGAAAGTAAAAGTATATTTTCAATTCAAGACTTGATTGATGCATTATCAATAATAATATCATCAGGAAGAACGATTGAGTTGAGACAACGCAGACGCTTAGCTTGATTGAAATAGCACATATGCAAATTGAAATGCCTAAAGAGGTTACGACGTTAGACGCTGAACTTTCATTTGAATTCGATCAACGTGGAGAATGGTGCTTAGCAATTGGTAGACAACGTTTGTTGAAAGAGAGCTCTGAAAAGTATGATTCGTATGTCGGTTTTATAAAAGGGTTACATCACTTATGCCCGGTTTCTGAAATGTCCTCTTATTGGTTCCATAGTTAACCGACAGATAAAGTTATTGAGCCGATAACCTATGAAATCGTTTCTGAAAGATATCGTTCCATAACTTATTGGTCGCATAGCTAAAGGCTGATTAAGCAGTTACTATGCATACCAACAGATGTCGGAGTGTTCGCGGCTGACTTCATCCTACAAGTTTAACGAGGGAAATTTAAATTTCATCCCTTTAAAAATAGCGACATTGTCAACACTTGCAAATGATATGTTTTACAAACAGCGCCTACAATGTACCTCGGTATTATAGATATTGGGGAAAACGAAATTATTCATTTAAGTAGGTAGGTAAGAATTTACACCGGCGCTAATGACCCATTTCCTGCTTAGTGCCGAATATTCGCGGAAAGATTTGTTGCAAACAATGGTATAGGAATGAGGGATGCTATGGGGTGGGAAATTGCGTTTCCTGTAGACTTGAGTTTGAAATCCCATTTGAACTCATTTGTTTTCTACACTAGGACCAAAGCTGAAGAGAAAACAGATCGAGGAAGTTGACCAAAAAATGAGTGAAGAATTAGAAATCTTCAAGTTAAGACGACAAGCTATTGAAGAAAAAATGTTACAGGACCAAAAATTGTTTGAAATGACAACTGATCGGTTGTGCGAGTGACGAGTGCGACTTGACTTGTGCGTTGGCGATACATCTGCATCTTTCTCTAAACCCGTAATGCGCACGCGTCCATAGCTAACGAACAGTTATCTCGACGGTAGAGGTCCGATAAGTTAGCAGGAGATTTATGGAACCGTTAACTGGTATTATACGTTTCGGAAACGATTCTTGGACTTATTGGACGGTTATCGGTCCAACAACTTTATCGGTTCCATAAATAAGCTTCCAGAAACCGGGCATTAATCGAAGGTACGACGAAGGAATTCTATCGTATAATAAGAATCAGACAAAAGTTGGTGAGAGGTGCTAGATACATAATAAATCCACAATTTATTGGTTTTGATGCAACGTTCGATTTGATAGTGAAAAATGATATGTCGATGATGGTATTAAATAATTTAGATAGATTCACACCTGCTAGTATGCAAGATCATGATGTGATACCTATAGTATTGAACCCAACCTCAACACATTCCACATATACATTTTTGCATCGGGAGGCGTCGCAGGGGACTGGGATCCTACCCAAACTCGTACCATAGCAAAGTCATTGAGAATATTAGCCCACATGGCGACACATGCTGTAGGTGTATACGTATCTGGGGGTGTTACTATGATTGTTCATGTCCTGACAGCGCTTCTCAAAAGAGGAACATTGTCCTCAGCTTTCTGCAGTAAGATTGAATTAGGAATGGAAACTGACTTAAATATAAGAGGTTTGTCCATTGACCCGGAGAGTTGTGCAATGTTCTATAAAGTATTCGGGACATTCGTTGACGACACAAATATCGAAACAATCATTAAGCAATGGAGGACTTTCCTTCCTGTTGAAACCCTGCGCCTTAGGTTGACCCTGGACCAGTGCTGTAATTCAGGACTAACATCACTGATTGTGGTTGGCCGAGCTTTGAAGCTATATCCCACTTTTGATTGGAATTAAGTTTCTGTTATGTTTAACACAGAATGGGTTGCAGTAGATGCAGCTGTACGTGCTGTAGGTACCAATAAATGGTATGGTTACAAACATAATTTGGGAGCCGTGGTCAGCACTAAGTACAAGAATATCTCTTATATAGCTAAAGAACTGTTGATTAAAATAAATGGTGAGGTATCATTGAGAAGCTATGCTGGATGGACACGTCGTCCACAATTTGCTGCAGCTGTTGACCTCATGATTGCTGACTATGAGATAAGCTTTACTTCGGCATTGACAACTGGGGTACCACTTCCGCAGTCTCTGTTCATTGGAGCGGTGGCTAATGTAAATGCACTCGTCACTGCTGCTCCTGACGTATATGCATAAAATACACGATGAAGATACATCTATATACGTAAATGAAAATTTTAATATTATTTTTAACTTGCGCTTTGAAAGTATAGTAGACGAAACGCTTCTTCTGATCTCTTAAAAACATACTGAACATACTTCCAACAACAACAGCTAATTGCGAACGGGGGTTTTCCGACATGAACCTCACAATAAGCGATTTGAGGACTCGGCTAGCTATTAAAGTCAAATTAATAAAGAAGCAACAAAGGAGATTGTAAAATAGATATTTTAAAATTTTCATCATTTTCAAATTAACGCTATCTGAAAAATATCGTAAAACCGAAGAACAGATTATTTTGCGGGGGCCTCTATAAACAATGTCACTTATACATTCCAATTATTTCAGTACCACTTGGTGGTTGTTGTGGTGAAGGACTTGTCACAGTGGAATCATTTTGAGAAACGAAGTGTGGTAATATTATAATGGCTAAAGGAGACAGAGGAAAGAAAAAAGATGAGAGTCAAACGGAAGAAAAGGCAGATAGTAGCAAAAAAGTTTTAAAGAAAGAAGAAAAAGAGAAAGAGCGAGAAAATAAGGGCGATATAAAGAAGGAAGACGATATTCGAAATGTACATGACGTAAAGAAGAGTGATGATAACGAAAAAGGAGTACAAGAGAGGAAAGACGTGGTAGATGAAATTATAAGTGAGAGTAATGACAAGAAGGACGTTGTGGTAAGGGAGAGCGATAAGGTTATTAAGGAAGAGATTGAAGAAAGTAAAAGTATATTTTCAATTCAAGACTTGTTTGATGAATTATCAATAATAATATCATCAGGAAGAACGATTGAGACAACGCAGACGCTTAGCTTGATTGAAATAGCACATATGCAAATTGAAATGCCTAAAGAGGTTACGACGTTAGACGCTGAACTTTCATTTGAATTCGATCAACGTGGAGAATGGTGCTTAGCAATTGGTAGACAACGTTTGTTGAAAGAGAGCTCTGAAAAGTATGATTCGTATGTCGGTTTTATAAAAGGGTTACATCACTTAATCGAAGGTACGACGAAGGAATTCTATCGTATAATAAGAATCAGACAAAAGTTGGTGAGAGGTGCTAGATACATAATAAATCCACAATTTATTGGTTTTGATGCAACGTTAGATTTGATAGTGAAAAATGATATGTCGATGATGGTATTAAATAATTTGGATAGATTCACACCTGCTAGTATGCAAGATCATGATGTGATACCTACAGTATTGAACCCAACCTCAACACATTCCACATATACATTTTTGCTCATTACTATTCGAAATAAAAACATTGGGTGGCTGGATATAAAATTTCTGGACAAACAAAAAATTACGCGGTCGGGTGGACATTTTCAAAATCCCCGACTGTAGGGGAGAGGTGGGAACAGTGGCCATGCAGGTACAGTGGCCACTCGGTTAATAATTTAATCCAAGTATCGCCATCTACTATTTGTGGCTCTTACTGACAGGTTGAAGCTTCTGCTTCATGCTAAGGCGAGCAGCTATTGAGGTTATAATATTTTTCGACAGTGTCGGTGTTTGAACTGCTGGAAAAACATTTTAATGGTAAGATTCATTAAGATAAATCGTCTCATTTCTACTTGATTGATGTTTTAACGCATGCAATGTTTAGCTTGTTTAATATAAAACATAATTATGCCACAACTTCGTCCAACCAATAACAATGTCGTTTTAGGGTGTTGCCTATATTAGAATGTGCGTTTTGGGAACAGTGGCCATGTTGGGGTGCTGGTACAGTGGCCACTGCTTTTCTATTTATTTAAGCGGTGGCCACTGTTCCTTAAAGATTCTTAACTGGATTATTCATTTAGTTCATTGTTTCTAGCTTCATAATGCCACGGAAGAATAAAAATAAACGTTTCGGGATTGGTAAAACGACGTCCGAATCAATGCGAAATGCTTTGTACAGCATAAATGAAGAAGGGTTGTCAGTAAAAGCGGCAGCATTGCGATACAACATTCCAAGAACAACCCTTAGAAGATACGTCAAAAAATGTGAAGACCGAAATATTGATTGGGGAAGCCTTGCCATGGAAGGTTTACCGAAGTTGGGCCCAAATTACAGAGTGAAGCAGATTTTCAATACAAAAGAAGAAGTTACGATCTCCGAATATCTTCAAGAGATCGCAAAACTAAATCATGGTTTAACACCGAAGGATGTCAGAAAACTTGCGTATGATTTGGCCATTGCCAATAACAAAAAAATCCCCGCTTCTTGGCATGAAAACCAATTAGCTGGGAAGTATTGGATGACTGGGTTTCTAAAACGAAATAAAACTTTATCCATCAGATCAGCAGAGCCAACTTCACTTGGAAGAGCTATGGGATTCAACAAACCGGTTGTGGAACGTTTTTTTTTTAATCTCCAACAAGTTTACGACAAATATAATGTGAATCCTCATCAAATCTATAATATGGACGAAACAGGTCTCACAACCGTCCAATCAGCATGTAAGGTAATCGCAACGAAGGGCCAAAAGCAAGTCGGGCAGGTCACCTCAGGAGAAAGAGGAACTTTAGTGACCATGTGTGGGACAATAAATGCTCTAGGAAATGATGTGCCTCCTTTTCTTATATTTCCTAGGAAATATTTTAAACAACATATGATAAAAGGAGCACCAGTTGGATCAGCTGGGGCGGCAACGCCGACTGGATGGATTTCATCAGAGACTTTTATTTTATGGATGAAACACTTTATTTACCACACCAAACCTTCAGCCGAATATCCTGTGCTGCTTTTAATGGACAACCACGAAAGCCACATATCACTTGAAGTTATAAAAATGGCACGCGCAAACAACATCATTCTACTGACTCTGCCACCCCACACCACCCATAAATTGCAGCCATTGGACAGAGGTGTCTATGATCCCCTTAAAACTTATTATAAAAATTGTTGTCACACTTGGCTACGAAATAATCCCTGTAGAAGAATTACAATTTACGACATCGCAGAAATATTAGGTGAAGCCTACCCTCTCGCATTCTCTCAAAAAAATTGTTTGGCTGGATTTCGGGCTACCGGAATATTTCCTTACAACAATTTAATATTTGGGGACGATGAATTTCTTTCCGCGGAGGTAACAGATCTGCCGTTAGAACGTTTTCAAGAGGAAGTAGCAGAACCACAAATATTGAAGAAGCGGGACCTAGCCATCGCCTTACTGAAGCAGAAGTTGACGAACTAATCGATCGTTCTATCACTCCCGATCCTATTTCAGGTAATGATGGTTTAACCCCTGAGACTAATGAGGTAACGCCAACCAAAACCCCTGAAACTAATCAAGTGACGCCAACCAAATCATTTATTTCTCCTTATATAATAAAACCTTTTCCAAAACGCAAAAACCACGAAACGCAAGAAGAAAACGACAGAAATATTGACAAGTACTCCAGTTTTTAAAAAACTTGAAGAAGAGTTAGCTCTAAAAGAAAGAAGAAAAGCAGAAGTAATGCAGAAGAAAACTACAAAGAGACAACTTATGGATTTGACAGAAAATGAAAACAGTGGCGCAGAAATGACCGTTCTAGAACGAAAGAAAACACCTAAGAAAAAAATTACAGATTTGAAAGAAAATGAAGAAGATGATACAAGTGACAGCAGTGTAGAAATGGTAGACCCGACTGACTCAGATGATGTTAGCTACATCGAAGAAGAAGAGCAAAACGGATGCGATGATTTAAGAGACTTAAGTCATATTAAGGTTGGAAGTTTCGTTGTCGTGCAATTCGCAACCAAGAAAACCACGAAATGTTACGTGGGACATGTCTTAGAAGTTGATGGAGAAGAATTTTACATAAGTTTTTTGAGAAAACGCGGAAACAAATTTCAATTTCCTTCAGTTCTAGACTGTGCGAATGTGGCTTTAAAAGACGTACTTTTGCATTTGCCAAATTCCACATCAATCCGTGGAACAGCAAGGGCCAAAGACTTGGTGCAATTTCCGATTGATTTGTCTTCTTATAACATGTGTTAGCTATTTAAAAGCAGTGACCACTGTACCATTGATAAGTGGCCTTCTAGGTTGGTACAGTGGCCACTTTTACATTAAAAAATGCAGCAGAGAAGCGGCTGGAACCTCCCCATCGCGTGGATCTTTGTATTCTGTGTAGATAGTAGTCAATTCAACAGAATTTTTTTTATCCTTATCGTCTGTAATTTCGCAATTTTCTGACAAATACCGACATCACCTCGTACATCACCCATCACATTTGACAATATGTTCCTTTTAAGGTTAATCTTTTGCCAAATTTTTGACAATAACTGCCACTTTATGTCATCCACTGTCAGCCTGCTCCCTTTTAATGAGAAAGAATTTTTTCTCTATTTTCCATTGAAATGGCAGAAATTGTAAGTACATTTTTAGAGCCAGAATTTGATCGTCTTTCTAAAGGCGACATAAAAAAGGCCTTGTATTTAAAATTTTAAGTTGATATGCTTAAAGGTACGGTTTCGTTCAGGCGTTTGACGGTCGCGTCTGGCAGCCGCCGTCAGACGCCTCAAAATTTATCATGGTACGCGTCCGAATTTTCAGCAGCTCCTACGAAACCGCACATTACGTTGTCAGGTATAAGCAGTGTCACGCGTCTGGCGGCCGGCCGCCAGACGCGACCGTCAAACGCCTGAACGAAACTGCACCTTAAATGGCAGTTCCCGTGGGCCAATTGCTCCCAAAAGCCTTTCAGGTCTTCAACGGGTCACCTAATCTCCATGTACCAAATTTCAGCCAAATCGATTTAGTAATTTGGGCTATAATGTGTTTTTACTGTTATTATAAAATTTCGATTTTTTGAACCAAACAGCGCTAAATGCGAATTAATTTTGTGCTATTTAAAACCAAAATTTGAAGACCCTTCTGATGGTGACAATAAATCTTTCAAAAACTTGTTTTTAATGGTTAAATGATTGAGTAATTTTAAATTTGGAGATTGGTGTGCCAAAAGGACACTTTCCGTGAGTCGATGGAATTCAAAATTTGTTCAGCTTTTCGAGGTGTAATACAATCCCTATGTGCAAAATTTCAGTCAAATCGATTCAGGGGCTTGGGCTGTACCGCGATTTTAAAGTCTGATAAAAATCAATTTTTTTTTTATTTTTGGTCAAAAGGGCACTAAGAATGAATACATTTTTAGAAGCAGAATTTGAAGGTCTTTCTTATGGTGACGTGAAAAATGGGGGTTTGCATTTAAAATTTAAAAGTTGATGTGCCAAAATGGCATTTCCGGTTGCACGATTGGCTCCAAAAGCTTTTCAGATCTAAGTTGGGTTATGAGATGCCTACGTACCAAATTGCAGCCAAATCGGCCCAGTAGTTTTCGCTGTGGCGTGTTTACAAACGTACGTACGAACATACACACAGACACATTTTAAAAACCACTTTTCTGGGTTCCTGAGACCTCAAAACGTGGAGATCTGGTGCTATCTCAAATTCGAAAATTTTAGTGATTGCAGTAACCTCCCATTTTTTTAAAATTGTGATGGGTTTGGGGAGGTTAAAATAAAAAGTGTTCCTTTTAACCTCCCCACTCCACTCCACCATTTAAAAAAAAAGGGAGGTTACTGCAATCACTAAAATTTTCGAATTCGAGATAAGACCGGATCTATACGTTTTGAGGTCTCAGGAGCCCAAAAAAGTGGTTTTTAAAATGTGTCTGTATGTATGTACGTACGTTCGTACGTACGTACGTTCGTACGTACGTTCGTACGTTCGTAAACACGCCACAGCCCAAACTACTCGACAGATTTAGCTGAAATTTGGTACGTGTGCATGTGATAACCCAACTTAGATCTGAAAAGCTTTTGGAGCCAATCGTGCAACCAGAAATGCCATTTTGGCACATCAACTTTTAAATTTTAAATGCAAACCCCCATTTTTCACGTCACGATAGGAAAGGCCTTCAAATTCTGCTTCTAAAAATGCATTCATTCTTAGTGCCCTTTTGACCAAAATTTAAAAAAAAATTGATTTTTATCGGACTTTAAAATCGCGGTACAGCCCAAGCCCCTGAACCGATTTTGCTGAAATTTTGCACAAGGGGATTGTATTACACGTCGAAGAGGTGAAAAAATTTTGGATTCAATCGGCCCACGGAAAGTGCCGTTTTGGCACACCAATTTCGAAATTTAAAATTATTCTCTAATTTACCCATCCAAAACAAGTTTTTGAAAGATTTATTGTCACTATCGAGGTCACCATCAGAAAGGTCTTCAATTTCTGGTTTTAAATGAGACAAAATTGATTCGCATTTAGAACCGTTTGGGTAGAAAAATCGAAATTTTGTAATAACACTGAAACCACTTTATAGCCCAAACTAGTGGATCGATTTGCCATAAATTTGGTAAATGGAGGTGAGGTGGGCCCGTTGAAGAGCTGAAAGGCTTTTGGGAGCAATTGGTCACGGGAAGTGCCATTTAGGCATATCAACTTTAGAATCTTAAACAGAAGTCCCTGAAATCAAGGACCCAAGCGTTGGGGAGGTTCCAGCCGCTTCTCTGCTGCCATTTTTTCTACACCTTTGTTTGTTGTCTAAAACACCCAGCTTATTTGAGGTACAATAACCTTAGCTCAATAAATACGCACGAGACAATTTTAAGGTTATGATCCAATGGGCTCTACAGCCCTTTTTGTGAAATGGTGGCCACTGTTCCCACCTCTCCCCTACTAAAATGGCAAGGCTGAAAATTTTGCCTTCGAGTTGGCCTTTCCTTCACGATTTGAAATCTGGAAAAAACCGGTTTTGTTAGGCAGCAAGTTCCACTTTCCAATGAACTGCATTCAATTTCTCTTTGTGCTTTTTAGCAATAACTAATTAAAACAACTTTAATTGCGAAATTTACCCTATAATTTTGCTTGGAGATATTTCTGCGAATTATGTTACGAACGTTAAATAATTTGACTTAGGTAATTAACTAATTTCTCAAACATTTAAAATTACGGCTAGCTAGAAATAGGGAAACAACTATTAATTCTCCTTTAAAATTTTGTCGTAATTGCAAGTGTTCTAATTATCTGAAAAAAGTACTTACAAGGACAACTCGAGTTGCATCGGAAGTGCATTAGAAATTAATGCGCCGCGCCATCTTGACCACAGTCGCACAGTCCACGTCTTCGTTTTCTTTTGTTTCTTCGATGGCGGATGAGGACTTCCGGAAACTTCCACAGCCTCCTGACACCTAAACCCTAAACCTCACCTGGAGAGAAATGCATCCCTTTATTTCCAGAAAATGCATTCTCCGTTGCAGTTTCACTCACGCACCTCCATCGTCGCCCGCACGAAACTTTCTGGCTGTTTCTGTCTGGCACAGCTTTCTGGAACAAAAGTGGAAAGTGAAAAAGTGACCAGAATTAGCCTGACCTTCAACAATTCTTCATCTCACTTTCTCTCGCTTTGTTTGGGATCACCTCGCCTTGTCAACTACCCCTACTTAAAAGTTGTTACGCTGGACAATCAAGCTTTTATCTTTCTTCACTACATTAATGTAACTGAAACAAAAAGAGATGGAGAGTCTCTACGTGCACAAAACAATCAACCTGTTTTTGATGCCACTTTTATGCCTACTGCTGTTGATATTTTGAAACTACTGTAGCTAAGTTTGCTAAAATCGGTAATGGTGTTTTTGGAAAAAAATCTAAATTCTTGGGAATGTTGTAAACTCGCTGGTGTATCGTTTCGATTCTAATATTAATCAAAATTTATTATTAAGAATACTTTGATTTGAAGTGAACGTCCATTGAAACTACTGTAAAAATTAGTTGGCCAAAATAAATTTCTAATGACCCAAGTGCGACTTTTAAAAGATTCAGCGAGCTGATTTCATAATATGGAAAGCTGGAAAACGTTGCTTCAATTTTTTTGGTAAAGGAAAACCCAGTTTATAAAAGTAGATAACTTGTAACCGATTTACGGAATTCGGCTTTTCACTAGTGCCGACTCATGTCACTAGATTTTGAAGCAGCAGCTGTCGTAACGTTTTTAACCGTCTTTTAAAATCTCTTTATTTCCGTATTTCTCTGTTTAAATGAAATCTTTTATTGTATTAATTGAAAAAAATTGAAGGTGAGTCGTTTTCTTTAGTTTTGAAGCTAAAATTCAAGCTTTAGATGGAAGCTTTGGCCGAAGCAATTTCAACAAGAAAAGAGAAGCTCAATGCCCAAATCGTGGAAAAAGCCCTCGGAAAAGACGACAGTTTGGCCCTAATTAACAGGGAAAGCCTGCTAGATTCCCTTCAAGCCCTTTACGACGAGTGCAACATCGAGTCCCTGCAAAAAAATGACAAGTACATCTCCCAATTTGTCGAGAAATTCAAATCGACAATTCTCAAAGTCAAGCGACTGAGAGTCAACATGACTGACTTTGAGATCAAGAATGTGATTGGCCGGGGGCACTTTGGGGAGGTTCACGTCGTGAGGGAGAAGCAAACAGGGGATGTTTATGCCTTAAAGTCGATTCGGAAAAGCGACAGTTTGACAAGCACGAGTTTCGGTGTCGAGAGAGACATAATGGCCTTCTCGGACTCCCCCTGGCTGACTTCCCTGCGGTACGCTTTCCAAGATAGTAATTATTTGTTTTTCGTGATGGAATTTCATCCCGGGGGCGATCTTCTCAGTCTCCTGTACCGACAAGGGGGCACTTTGCCGGAGAGTGCTGCCATTTTTTACCTGGCCGAGCTCGTGTTGGCTTTGGAGGACCTGCATGGAATGGGGTACGTGCATCGGGATGTTAAGCCCGACAACGTGCTGCTGGATCGATGCGGTCACTTGAAGTTGGTGGATTTTGGGTCTGCGGCCAGACTGAATGGGCAGGGATTTGTGAGCGAAGGGCCCCCGGTTGGTACACCTGATTATGTTGCTCCTGAAGTTCTGCTGTCGGTGGAAGGGAAGGGTTCCAAGAATTACAGTTATGGGGTGAGTGGGGTTGTTAAGTTGGCAACCGGAATAATTTTCCAAGTAAATGTGATAGTGGGCTCCAAAATGGCAGACTGTTCAAGATTTATAAGATTCTGTCCTGTAAGCAGAAGAAGAACATTTTGTATTACAATTTGAATCTAGTCGCCATTTTGGAGCCCACTCACAATTTAAAAAATAATTTACAAACAAAACTTCAATACTAAATATGCTTGTAAGTGCTATGAAGAGAATTACTTGCTGATTATCATTGCATATAAATTGAAAGTGGTTCACCTCTCGTGTATTATCCTGCGGTTTTTTTCAATAACTACTGTAACTATTTCTTGAGAACGAGCAGCCATTTTGGAGCCCTTTTTTTATGGTATTAGCGAGCAGGAAACTAGTTTCTTGTGCAAACATCAATAATTTGTCTGAGGGGTAAACCGTATTCTACAGAGTGTTCATAACTTCCAGTACATCAAGCCAGCTTTGAAGCTACTATTACTTTCAATTTGTAGTTCCGATTCCAAACTGACGTGATGCAGAGGAATTTATAAACACTCTGTATAGTACAAGTGGTTGTCTTACATTTGACATTTTGAATCCAACAATACTCAATATATTGAATTTTGGGACAGAATCTAACATTTTGCAGTTTTTTTTGTTAAATGGGCTCCATGTTGGAGCCATGCGTTTTCATATGGAGTTTTCAAAAAACTAAATTTAGCACCTGGTGGTTAACCCCTCGATACTCCACTGGAGCACTTCTGTACATATTTTATTTAAGTATGATTTCTGGTTTTCCCACTACATATTTCAATACTCTAGTCGGCCATTTTGGAGCCCATACTAAGTAAAATGATCTTTTTACTTTCAGAAATCTTTCAATTTACTTTATCCAGTCATTGAAACTAATTTTATTGCATTTCTTTTGAACGAGGGGTAAACCACTTGATAATAACCAGAAATCTTATATTTTATGTAAAACTATGGGTACGGCACGTGCTGAATAGGTACACATCGTATCACTAGTGGTCCTTTCCTCGTTTATTTCCCCTCTCACTCTACCGAGGGGTAAACCCCTTGTTTATTTTTATACGAATGTTGACCCACTAACTTGTTGATCCACGTAGAAATTCGAACATTTTGTTTGACTGTCTGTAAAATTTTACAAACGTACGAATAATGAATGCGAACGCCATTTTGGAGCCCACTGTCATTCCTGTTTTCGCATTACATATTTGGGTTACAGAATTGGCCATGTTGGAGAATATCCAACATAAAATTTCTGTTTTTGAAGAAACTAACTTCCATCTTTGCATGAACGAGGGATGAAACACCCGATCTATCACTGGCAACCGCTTTATAGTTATATATCTTACTGCTAATTGTGTATAAATATCCAGGGGTAAACCATATGGATCTAAACTTCTTCAGTAGTTTACCTCACGCGCACCCTAAAGGAAAATTTGATAATGGGCTCCAAAATGGCAGCCCCTTCAAGACTTGTTTAGATTCTCTTTAGCGTGAACTGTCATGTAAAAAATTTTGATGTAGAAAGCCACCATTTTGTATTACAATTTGATTCTATTCTCACAATTAAAAAAAATAATTTATTAACCACAAAACTGCAAAAACAACAGTACGTGCAATGAGGAGTAAATTACTTGGTGACTATAAGATTAGACATAAATTGAAAGTGGTTTACCTCTTGTGTATTATCCTTTCTTTCAATAACTACTACATATAACTATTTGTTTAGAACGAGCATCCATTTTGGCGTCCATTAGTCCTTTTTTGTGGCAAACGTCACACTACTGTTTAGACGAGCCGTAAACTACTTTCTTGTGCAAACGTCATTCATTTGTCATAAATTTTCAATTTTGTACAGAACGAGGGGCAAGGCACGTGCTAAATATAAGCTGTATCACTAGTGGTCCACTCCTCGTGTTTATTTGCCCTGCCACTTTATCGAGGGGTAAACCACTTGTTTATTTTATATACGAGGATCAAACCACTAAAAACTTGAACATTTTGTTTGATTAATAACCATCTGTAAAATTTTTGTATTGTTCATAAATGTGTTACTCTGTATATTTGAGTTACTAAATCGGCCATATTGTTCGTTGTGCGTCTTATTGCTAATTTTGTAGAAATATATGACTCTAAAATTCTTCAGTGATTTACCTCTCGCGCACCCTGAATGAAAATAGGTTGGCTCCAAAATGGCAAACTCTTCAAGATTTATAAGATTCTTTATTGCGTGAACTGCCCTGTAAAAAGATTTTAATGCAGATTTTAATTTGTATTACAATTTTAATCTAGTCGCCATTTTGGAGTTCACTCACAATTTAAAAAATAATTTATTAATAAGAAAACTGCAAAACTAAATACCGTTGTGCGATGAGGGGTAAATTACTTTCTGACTAACATTGCATATAAATTGAAAGTTCACCTTTCGTGTACTACCCGGTGTTTTTTAACCTCCCCAACCCCATCACAATTTAAAAAAAATGGGAGGTTACTGCAATCACTAAAATTTTCGAATTTGAGATAGCACCAGATCTTTATGTTTTGAGGTCTCAGGAACCCAAAAAAGGGGTTTTTAAAATGTGTCTGTGTGTATGTACGTACGTACGTTCGTTTGTAATCACGCCACAGCCAAAACTACTAGACCGATTTAGTTGAAATTTGGAACATAGGCATCTCGTAACCTAACTTAGATCTGAAAAAATTCTTTCTCAATAAAAGGGAGCGGGCTGACAGTGGATGACATAAAGTGGCAGTTATTGTCAAAAAGGTGGCAAAAGATTAACCTTAAAAGGAACATATTGTCAAATGTGATGGGTGATGTCGGTATTTGTCAGAAAATTGCGAAATTAGTCAAGGATTAAAAAAATTCTGTTGAATTGACTACTATCTACACAGAATACAAAGATCCACGCGATGGGGAGGTTCCAGCCGCTTCTCTGCTGCATTTTTTTTTTCAATAATTGCTATAATTAGCCATTTTGGAGTCCATTAGTTCTATTTCATGTTAAGCGTCACACTACTGTTTAGACGAGCCATAAACTACTTTCTTGTGCAAACGTCATTAATTTGTCTGAGGGGTAAATCGCATACCATAAGGTGTTCATAACTTACAAGTGCATCAAGCCAGCTTTATAGTTTCCAAACTGACTTGATGCACAGGACTTTATGGACACTCTGTATATTACTGGTATTACCGATTGCCTGTTAATGCCGAACGATTTTTACCGACATTGCCCGAAACGATTTTGTTTTGTTTAAATCCAAGTTGAAGAGTTTCGACTACGTTTTTACTGTAAAAATTCATTAAAAACCGAAGTGAAGCGATGTTCAACGAATGTTATCGAAAGGTTCCGATTATCGTTTGCATCGTTTTATTTGCAAAATAGTCGATTACTCACGAAGAATGGCGAAATAGTCTACCGATTGCCGGTTAACAACGATTTTTACCGACACTACCCGAAACAGTTTTCTTTTATTTAAAATTCCAAGTTCAAGAGTTTCGGATATGTTTTTACTGTAGAAATTCATGAAAAGCCGAACTGAAACGATGTTCAACGAATGTTATCCAAAGGTTCCGATTATCGTTTGCATCGTTTTTTCATGAAAAGCCGAACTGAAGCGATGTTCAACGAATGCTATCGAAAGGTTCCCATTATCGTTTGCATCGTTTTTTCATGAAAAGCCGAACTGAAGCGATGTTCAACGAATGTTATCGAAAGGTTCCGATTATCGTTTGTATCGTTTAAGAGGCCATTTATTTTCCAAAATAGTCGATTATCCATAACGATTTTTACCGAAAGTACCCGAAACAGTTTTTTTTTATTTAAAATTACAAGTTCAAGAGCTTCGGATATGTTTTTACTGTAGGTAGCGAGGGGTTGACAACTGGGTAAAAATCTGTTCACCAAAATTTCCATAATTTCCAAGAAAATTCCAGAAAATGTGCAAAATCATGTAAAAATATTAAAAATTTCCAAAAAATATTCAAAAATTTCCAAAATTCCTGAAAAAAATTGTACAAATTTCTCATGCTTGTACACCGAAATTTCCAAGTTGTCAACCCCTCAGTAGGTAGAGATTCATGAAAAGCCGAACTGCAGCGATGTTCCACGAGCGTTATCGAAAGGGTCTGATTATCGGTTGCATCGTTCAAGAAACATATTAGAATTAAGCGGGCGCCACATAGCTTGTGATGTGCTATGTCAATGGAAAACACAGAAGTTTATACATACAATTCCAACAGAAGTGATCACATTGCACATGAGACGTGCTATGCTGTGTTTTCATGACCTTGATATGTTTGAACTTTTGCACAGAGCCGCACAGAAGTTGGTTCGGTTTTAACTTCCGTGCCAATGTCGACCCTGTTCATGACAGAAGTGCATTAAATACCCTGCAATCAGCTTCAAGATTTGAGGTTAGGTAGTGAAAATGTCGTACTGCCGGATATCCAACTTCTCAAGGGATTTAAAACGCAACAACTCGGCTAACCTATAACTATGGTACGCTGTCAAATATCCCTGACAGCTAACAGCATCGACCTTACGGACATGAACATTGTGAACACTTTCATGCCATGCAATGACAAACTACCTCCTATGCGAAAAATAGCACAGCATAACACAGCCTATGTGGCGCCCACTTTAGACGATATTTTACGAAGAATACCGAATATTGGTCGTGTTTCTCGAACTTTACCTATTTTTACCGAAGTTATGGATAAGAGTTCCATGTCAAAAATTAACGGAAATCCGAGCGGCAGCGGTTTTCAACGAAGATGACCGATTGCTTGCAATTCTCGTTTAGCTTCATTGCTAAGAGCATTTATTTTCAAAACAGTCCATTACGAAGAATGCAGAACGATGTTTACCGACACTACCCGAAACGGTTTTTTTTCTGTTGACATCCCAAGTTCAAAGATTTCGGATAAATTTTTACTTTGGAACGAAGGTTGTCGAATGTTTCCTATTTTTATTTGCATCGTTTAAGAATGGACGATTATTTATGAAGAATTTACCAAACGCTGCAAGTTTTTAGTTTTCCAGCAGAATTAACCGAATTTTAACGATTTTTTCCGACACTGAAGAAAATTTTTACATTCCCATTGCCCAACAGCTTTACAGTTTTGGTTTCACAATATTTACCGTTCTTAATCTCACGGCCAACTGCCATAAACAGATTAATATTACCAACGACGCCGACATTCTTCAAATCTTACTCACACGCGGCAAAACTTAAGAGGGTGATTTTTGAGAAATGATTATGTAATTTTTTTCATTTTCACATATTCATCTTTGAAGTCATGAATTTAAAAGTACGAACTTTTCAGATTTTGACCTTAACTGTAAGAATATTGAAACGAAAAAATTACACGAAGCGTGTCTGTCAATTCTATGTCGAACCCCCATTTCAGGTGTCCTGCGATTACTGGTCCCTGGGCGTCCTTGCCTACGAACTGACCGTTGGACGCACCCCCTTCTCCTCGCAGAACACCAGCGCCACCTACGCCCGCATAATGAACCACACCAACAGCCTCAAGTTCCCCCCCGACCTCCTCCTCACCCAATCCTTCACCTCCCTCCTCAAATCCCTCATAACGGACTCCAGGTCTCGCCTCAACGCCAAACAGATCAAATCTCACTCCCTCTTTAAAAAAACCAACTTCGACTCGTTGCGCTGTCAGGTGCCACCGTTCGTCCCCAAAATAACGGCCGAAGACGACACGAGCAACTTCTCCGACGTCCCCGCCAAAGATTCCACCCCCAACGTGGAGAATTTCAAGAAAAAAACGAGTTTTTCGGGGCGAAACTTACCGTTTATTGGGTTTAGTTACACGGGAGGGGTGAGTTCGGGCAGTGTTTTGTGCAGGGACTCTTTCGCCAAAGATGAGACCATTAAAAATTTAAGGAATAAGTTGAAGGAGGTAAGGGTGGATCTCGAGAAGAGCGAGGATTGGCAGGGGTCGAAAATCGGTCTGGAGAAGAAAATCTCGGAGCAAACCCTCAAAATGGAGGGGTTGGAGAACTTGAGGAACAAACTGGAGAAGGATTTGGCTGCGGCTTTGGCCGAAAACGGGGCTCTACGTAGAACGTTGGAAGTAGAGAGGAAGGATAGGGCTGAGCTCGAGATCAAAGCCCTGGACTTGATCAAGTCCGCCAAAGTCAAGTGGGAAGCCTCTGAAAGGAGCAAAATCGAAAGCCTGAAGCTGGAAATCGAACACCAGAGAGACAAAATCGTCCAATTGTCGACCACCAACGAATTGTTGGAGCAACAACTTCAGAGGGCTTTCGGCATGGAGGACAAGCACAGGAGAAGCCTGGAAACCGTCGAGAATTTGAGCAGGAGAAGCGTGATCGGGTTGGAGTCTCGACTCGAGAAAATCACCACCGAGAACAAAGCCACAATCTCGGAACTGCAGGCTTCGCTCAACGAGGCCAACCTCCAGAAGCAACTTCTCGCAGCAGAAGTCGAGAAACGCCAGTCTCGCGAAGCCAACCTGCGAGAAAAACTGCAACTCTCCCAGGAAAACTACGAGAATCTCGCGGGAAAAGTAACGGAAGCCGAGAAAACAATCCGAGAACTCGTCAGGAAAGTCACGGAGCTAGAAAACGAAGTACAACTCTCCGACAGCCTCAAAACGGAACTTTTGGGAGTACGAGAGGAGTTGGATTCGTGCACGTTGAAAACCAAAACTTTGGAGTTGGAAAGGAAACGTTTGGAGGAGGAGAACGCGTCGATAAAACGCTACGAAGACGAAATAAAGGACGCGAAAGATGCAAGGAGGAAACTCGAAGGGAGAATCCACGAATTGGAGCAAAACTTGAGGGAGGAACGTGAAAACGTGACGAATCTGAAGAATCAGGCGTTGAATTCCAGCGAAAACGAGGAAATGAAGGAGATGAGGATGAAGCTGTGGAAGGCGGAGAAGGAACTAGGGAATTGCAAGATCGACAAGAGGATCCTCGAGAGGGAGTTGAAGGACGCCCAACGACAGATTAAGGAGTTGGAGGGGAGAGTCGAGGAGTTGGAGGGGAAAGTTAGCGGGGGTAAGCGAGCGAACGATAAAGCGATGATGGAGTTGAGCGGGATCAATGAAGTGCTGACGATGGAGTTGGTGAAGGTCAAGGAGGCTTGCAGGAGTTTGGAAGTGAGGTTGGGGGAGGAAAAGGAGAGGGGTGAGGGTGAGAAGGTGTTGGTGACGGAGTTGAAGGAGGTGATTCATGGGAAGGATTTGGAGATTGCGGGGGTTAACAGGCAGATTAATGCCGTCAAAGAGGAGAACGCGATTTTGACGAACAGGAATAACGTGGTGGAGAAGGAAAAAGATGCTTTGATTAGTGATTTGAACAATTTGAGGAAGGAGAGGGATGGAATTGTCAATAGTTTGGAGAATGCGAAGAGGCAGATGGA
Source organism: Pycnomerus fuliginosus (assembly GCA_963924575.1). NCBI lineage: Eukaryota > Metazoa > Arthropoda > Insecta > Coleoptera > Zopheridae > Pycnomerus > Pycnomerus fuliginosus. The sequence continues at coordinate 9,323,088 of OZ004625.1, read as the reverse complement.
GAACACGCAATTGGTGAGTGATTTTTTTTCTATTTTACAATTCTGCAAAAAAAATTCGTCTGTCAGTTTTCTTTATTTTCCAAAATTTTGAACATATTTTCGGAAATTCTGATTAATAAAATTGATTTTGACTGTTTTTTGGTCCGTATCTCCTTAAAAAATAACATTTCTTTTTCGAAAATATCGAGTTTTCAACAAATGCATTGATTTTGTTCATTATTCAAAATTTTCAACAATTTTTTCACTAGTTTTTGTCAAAAAGTAACATTTTTTGGTAGTCTTTGTTACTATCTTCTTTTTTTTTGTTCTAATTGGTAGAGATCAATTATCACAAATATTTTGGGTTTTCACAAAGATGCTGTTTTTCATTATTTTTCAAAATTTGCTTATGTTTATTTTTCAAAATCTTGAACATATTCTTGACTTGACTAGTTATCATTCAGGTACGTGTTAGATTTTTTTTGTTATCATTTGTATACATAACTGAAAATTTTTACATTTTTGACAAATAGCAATGCCTTCCGCAAAATTTTGAAAGTTTTTTTTCAAAATTTAATTTGCTTAATCTAGTATAGAGCAAAATACGAGGCAAAGATAAATAATATAAGACCGAAGATCCAAAACCAGTATTTTCGAAAAAGAATTTTGACATTTAAGCTCGAAATTACCCTCCTCAAAATTTTGTATTTTTCCAACAATTTTAGCTATTGTGATAATCGACAGCCTACTTGATTTTGATATTTTAACGTTCTACGATAGAATTTTGTATTTTCTGTACAACTGTCAAAATCTCAACTTTTTCAACAAATAATTAGTCTTTCTCAAGGTTAAAAAAAAATCCAAAATTTTTACTTTGTTTCATTTAGTACACTGCTTTTCAGAAAATATCTGATAACGAGAGGCTATGGAAAGAAGTGAATCGCATTCTGTCAAAAGGACGCGCGTCTAAGATTAGTTCGCGCACTCCGCAGATAAATTGACAGATGTCACAAACGTCATTTCGACAGATTGAGATTCATTTGATTGTTTCCATAGCCACCCGTTATCAGATATTTTCTGAACAGCATTTTGACATTTAAAGTTAGATTTGTCGGAGTTATTTTCCTCAATATTTAATATTTTAAAATAGAAAATTTGCTTACAAAACTAAGGTTTTGACTAATTTTCTCAAAATTTTACTTTTCTTCGTTTAGTGTAGGGGGATCTAAAACAATTTTATTCAAAAATGTTTCAAAGTCTTGCGGAAGAGATTGCTATTTGTCAAAAATGTTGAAAATTTTGATAGTCTTGTACAGGGTCTTTTTTTATTATTGTCCCACTTTTGAATTATCATATCTCTTTTATTAGATGAGATATTAGCCTGAAATAAAAACAGGATGGTAGACCGTACTCCCAAGTTTTGTCCTGGACCTTACTCCCAGCGATCACCTTCGGATCTTAAGCGCTGTGGATGCAACTTGCTTTTTTTTAAACGAGACACCCGGTATATTTTTACACGGATCGATAGAGAATTTTCTTCTAATTTCATCTATGTAGGGTAGTTGATATCTGGGGTTGATAGATTTCGAGAAAAAAATTCGTGAAATAAATTGTTTTTATAACTTATGGGTATGGATATGTAGTGAAGCCCTGGGTATTCTAATAAAAATGTAACCTTCTTTAGTATCATAGTAACAATCATAGTAACTGATTTATTCACCTTAAAGCATTACAAATTAAATCGAAGAGGAATGAAAATTCAAACTCAAAGTCAAAGTCATTCCTCTTCGATTTAAATACTTAGCCCACTTCGAGTAAAATGGATCACCGCCTCTCGCAACGTTTAAATTACAAATTAAAAATTTTAAAATTATTGCCATTTTCGTTTAGACATTCTCGTAGATTCTAATGGTCCTATTATTTTAAATATAATTTTTTTCTCGAAAACTATCAACCCCAGATATCAACTACCCTATATCAATGAAATCAGAAGAAAATTCTCTATCGATCCGGGCAAGAATATACCGGGTGTCCCATTTAAAAAAAAGCAAGTTGCATCCACAGCGCTTAAGATCCAACGGTGATCGCTGAGAGTCAGATCCAGAACAAAACTTGTGGGTACGGTCTATCAACCTGTTTTTATTTCAGGCAAATAACTCAAGTAATAAAGGAGATATTCCAATTTAAAAGTGGGACAATAATAAAAAAAGACCCTGTACATAAAATATCAAAACGCCGAATTGAAGCAGATAAAATCGACTTTCAAAATTGTTAAATTATTTGGAAAAAAAGACTTGAAAAATAAAACTATGACAGTTCTGACCTTGGAATGTCAACTTTTTACTGAACAAAATGTTTTGGATGTACCTGTACTAAAAGAGGCACAGTTTAAATTTTGGAAAAAAATCAAAGCTGGAGGAAGAGATTACAATTTGTTAAAAATGTTGAAATTTTGGTAATTTTGTACATAAAATATCAAATTTTATAGTAAAATGTCTTACAACACCGAAATCAAGTGGACTAATTCTATTTTTAAAACTGAAAGTTTTTGAAAAATACTAAATTCTGAGGATAAGTTGCTGAACGACAAAATTTGTTTATTTAATAAAGTGGAAACACTAAATGGAGCAAGTCAAAATTTTAGGAAATCAGGATATTTTTAATCCAAACTCTCAAAAATATGTTAAAAATTTTGAAAAGTAAAGAAAACTGATGGATTTAACGAAAACAATCGCAAATGACTTGAATAGTACTTCACGAGTAAAGTCAAAAGAAAGCTTTAAAAATTGGTTCAAAATTTTGAAAAATATTGAAAATCAGCATCTTTGTCAAAACTCAACATTTTTGAGCCAAATATGTCTTCCAATTAGAATTGAAAAAAAATTGTTAACAAGTAGCTACCAAGAAATGTTTCTTTTTTCATGAAAACTAGTCAAAAATATGTTCAAAATTTTGAAAAATAAACAGAACTGATGGATTTAATGAAAATAATTGCAAATACCTAATTTCAATAGTACTTCACGAGTAAAGTCAAAAAAAAAATGCTACCAAAATTCAACCAAAGGTGAACATTTTTGAACTAGTTGATCTCAAAATATGTCTTCCAATTAGAATTTCAAACAATGCTGACAAATCTAACAAGAAATGTTTCTTTTTTGATGAAAATCGGTCAAGAATATGTTCGAAATTTTGAAAAATATAGAAAATCAACGTATTTAATCAAAACTTGATATTTTCGAAAGGGTTTCATTTTTCCGGGTAAATAGACCAAAAAAAATATGTATATGCTATAAAAATTGGTTCAAAATTTTGAAAATATTAAAAAACATTTTTGTCAAAACTCAACATGTTTGAACTAGTTGATCTCTAAATATGTCTTCCAAGTAGCATAAAAAAAAATTCTAACAAGTCTACCAAGAAATATTTCTTTTTTGATGAAAACTAGTCAAAAATATGTTCAAAATTTTGAAAAATATAGAAAATCAATGTGTTTGATCAAGAGTCGATATTTTCTAAAGGGAAATGTCATTTTTTACGTGTAAATGGGCCAAAAGTGTGTGGCAAACTTTGAAAACCAACCGAAATCGGTATTTTTACCCAAATTCTCAAAAATATGTTAAAAATTTTGACAAATAGAGAAAACTACCAAGAAATGTTTTTTTGCTGACGAAGGTTTGTCAAAAATAGTTGAAAATTCTGAAAAATAAACACAATATTTGATCAAAACTCGATATTTTCGAAAAGGAAATATAATTTTTACGGAGAAATGTACTAAAAATGTGTGAAAAACTTTGAAAAACGACCGAAATTGATATTTTTAGTCCAAACTTGCAAAAATATGTTCAAGATTTTGAAAACTGACGGATTTAGTCAAAACAAAACGGGTGTAAATAATCTGAATAGCAAAATCAAAAAAATATGCTCCAAAAATTGATTTAAAATTTCTAAAAATACAGCATCTTTATCATCTTTCTTCAAGGTCAAAAATGTCATTTAGAGTTCTTTTTCTCAAGTCGCAACTTTTTAGAGCAATGTGTTGAACTGGAATTGTAGAACCATTTTGATCTATTACAAAATTTACATTTATGGGAGCGTGCTAAATCGTATCTTCAACTCTATAGACCCCCATTGTCTTTCTGGACCAAAAGTGTGTGGCAAACTTTGAAAAACAACCTAAATCGGTATTTTTAATTCAAGTTCTCAAAAATATGTTAAAAATTTTGACAAATAGGGAAAACTACCGAGAAATGTTTCTTTGTTGATGAAAATTAGTCAAAAATATGTTCAAAATTTTGAAAAATAAACGAAATCAATGTATTTGATCAAAGCTCGATATTTTCGAAAAGGAAATGTCATTTTTACGGAGAAATTTACCAAAAGTATGTAAAAAACAACCGAAATTGATATTTTTATCCAAACTTTCAAAAATATGTTCAAGATTTTGAAAACTGACGAAAACAGCTGTAAATAATCTGAATTTAAAATCAAGAAAAATATTCTCATAAAATTGGTTTAAAATTTTGAAAAATACAGCATCTTTATCATCATCTTCAAGGTCACAACTGTAATTTAGAGTTCTTTTCCTCAAGTCGCAACTTTTTAGAGCAATGTATAGACCCCTCTTTGTCTTTCTGCATTTTTTCCACAAGAGCAAAAGAGAGGTAATCAACTCCCGAATGAAATTTCCAGAACTGGGAGGCGCTGCGAGAGGCCTGCACCCTCCTGGAAAGCCAAGTCGTCGAATACGAACGAATCAACGCGTCGATGCAAAACGAGAAGCGCAGCCTCACCGAAAACACCGAAAAACTCATCGCCGACCTCTGCGACGCCAAATCCGAAATCCAGGAAGCCAAAAAACGGTACAACGAGGAGAAATCCCTACGCCTCCTCACCGAAACCAAAGTGAAACGTCTGCACGAGGACCTCGACTGCCTCCAGAACGAAAATTCCTCCTACAAAAATCAGTGTCTGGAATTCCGAGAGTGCTCGAACAATCTCAGCACCGAGCTGTCCTTGGCCGAAGAGAAAATTTCCGAGCTGGAATTGGGCGTAAAATCGTGCGAGAGGAAAATCCACGACATGTTTTTGGAAAACAACAACTTAAAGGAGGAAATCTCGCGGTATTTAACTCAAATAAGTTCGGCCAGAGACGCGAATTTCGAACTGAAACAGCAAATCGAAGAATTGAAGTTCACGAACGACGTTTTCATGCAGAGAAACGACGAACTTGAGAGGACTCTGAACGCCAAAGTCAACTACTACGAAGAGAGGGAGATGAAGAACAGCGCTACGATTAAGCAACAGACGAAACTGATCGATTATCTTCAGGTGAAGATCGACGAACAGAACCAGAAGAAAAAAACGTTCACTCTGTTTGGACACTCGAGGAAGGAGAATCAACCCCCCGCGATGCTTCCCGCCAATTTGAGGGACTTGGAGGGCCAACTCCAGAAGCAGAGGGGTGTCAACAGGGAGTTGCTGGAGCAGGTGCAGAAGTTGAAGCTGGAGTTGGCGTGTAAAACTCCCGTTTTGAAGAAAACCGAAGGTGGAGATTCTTGCCGAAAGAAGATTGAGGGCTGTCGACCGTAAGTTTGTCCTTGTTTCGCTCGTGCGTGAGTCGTATCTTCTGTCTTTGTTGCGTGCAGGTTCGAGGAGAAATTGGGGAGGAGTTTGTGCAGCACTTCATCTGTGAGGGTTGGCGGTGAGGGTTGTCCGAGCATCGTCGAGGGGTGGATTAAAATTTTAAGGTAAGTGTTGGACCGTTGGGTCACCCTGTAACTTTCATGAACGAGATGTAAGAAGGAAACCCCCACATTTCGTGCAGTTGCGTTTGTTAGGTCTAAATAAAATTTTCCCTAGTCTCTAGATGTCGTCAAGAGCTCTCTTATAAAGACTGTCATCCTGATTAATTCAGATAATAAGAGTTTTTGCCGTAAAAAATCTCGTGGCTTCTTATTTTCATTTGGAGGCAGTGTCACTTCTGCCTCCTCTGACGAGCCGCCTCTGCTGTCCGCATTTAATCAATCATTGCAAAGCGAAAAATTTAATTAAAAAGAATAAAACATGGATAAAATAAAGTAAAATAATCATAATTTGAAGTAAAATACGTTGTTTTGTCACAAATGATGTTGCGACAATTATATGGGATGATGACAACAGTCGTCTTTGGCTCGTGTTTCCTCGTTTTCTCGTATTTTAGCTTGTCAAAATGTAAAATGGTCAGCTTGCAGTCTTACAAAAATTTTATTCGAGCAGTATTGCCAACGTTAAAAAAACTACACAAGCTTTTAGCATCGCTTTGAATATACCTTGAAGGCCTCACGTTTTATCATTTTGGCAACAGTGTTCCTCTTTATTTATTGCAACTAAAACAAGGTTGGTAGCATTGGAACCTAGTTTATCCGAAATCTGATGGAATAAATCTTCAGTGTTGCCACTCACAAATTTAATCTTAAATTGTACGAATTCGATTTTTGTTTTTTCTTGTGCTTGGCAGCCCTGTGTTTACACTTCTAAAAACTGAAACCGAGGTAGGCTTCTCCACCAAATTTTAAGTTGGTAATACTGTTGCCAGAATATATTGCCAATAACTTGCAACTTTTGTACATGTAAAGTCGATATTTTTTTGACCTGACTAACTAAATCTGGTAACTTTAGTAACTGTTTTGCTTTGATTTTGGCTTTGGTGTTAAACAAGGATAGTGTTTTCCACTGTCCACTAGTTTGATGAGTTTGATTGAGGCTTTTGAATTTATGGTTACGTTGCAAATGCCAAAGTCGAACAAAATTGTCACCCAGATGTCGGAATAATTTAATTTGAAAGAAAATCAAAAATCAAATTGAGGATGGTCCCCAAAACATTTGTAATTGTGAACATAGAGACGTACCAATACAGTTTTGTGAATTTTAGTGAGCAACATAAGGAGAAAATATGTTAGTTGAAGTCAATTTGAAGTTTAAAAAGAGCCATCGGTCTCCATCTGATGCAGCCTCCGATTCATTATCATAATCTGCCTCACTTTCTGACTCGTGTCAGACTCTGCTAACGAAATTATGACTGGAGGTATGTCGTATATCCGTAGATGATTTGGGTCTTCTTTTAAAATTGCGAAGACTTCGCTTTATCTAAAAACATGTTGGCAAATTTTTGAATAATTGCGAATGGTTGTTACAAACATTAAAAATTTCCGCTATCATTTCAACCATTTGTGTTTTATTCATCTTCTGTCCACTGTTTGTAGAAAAATCTCTGAAAACACTTATGAACGGACTGCTTTATCACTTTTAAAATTACTCGCGGCATTTTTTGAAAAGTTTTGTCAAACCTGACTTTTATTTGTCACTTTGTCAACGATTTTGCCAACATTGTAAAGTTGCCCTGAAATTAAACTAAGATGAAAAAACAGGAATCCAATTTCAGAAATCAAAATTCCCAGTTAGTTAGTCAGGTCAAAAAAATATGGACTATAAGTGGTTATAATACTAGGAGTTTACGAAACAAATGAAAGGTGCTCGTTTTTTATTGATCGTTTTCTGTTTTTTTAGATTTAGTTTTGTTAGGTTGGTGATTTGACAGACAGTACTGACGTCAACATATTCCTTGTTGCATTACAGTTTTTTTTTGTTTTATAACGTTGGCGACATTGCATAACATTTCGATTATTTATTAATACCGCGAGATCTAATAAAAAAACGAATTAGAGTTGGGTGAACTTAAAGTGTGACGTTAAATGTGACAGTAGAAATAATAACTACCTGTCACTTTTTGACAATGAAGCCACAGAGGACAGAAATTGACAGTGGACATTTTCTTTATACGCCATTTTGTTGCTCGAAGTGTGTAAGTCCTAGAAGTTTGAAATTTGCCCCAATCGATTCTCCTTCAAATTTGAGGAAATAAGATAGATCACACTTGCGGTCGCAAAAAGTTTTACAAAATGTATGCTTTTTAGTGAATTTCGCGTTTTAAAGTTTTTATCATTAAAATTACTGGCAATTGTTTTTCACTAGTCTTTAATAAAACAAAATGTAATTTTTATTAGTTTTATTCTATTTTGGAACTTTAAATGAAAGAAAACCTACTTTTCTCGAAGTGTGTAAGTCCCAGAAGCTTGAAATTTGCCCCAATCGATTCTCCTTCAAATTTGAGGAAATAAGATGGGTCACACTTGCGGTCGCAAAAAACTTTTACAAAATGTATGCTTTTTAGTGAATTTCGCGTTTTAAAGTTTTTATCATTAAAATTACTGGCAATTGGTTTCACTAGAGTTTTTAATAAAACAAAATGTAATTTTTATTAGTTTTATTCTATTTTGGAACTTCAAATGAAAGAAAACCTACTTTTCTCGAAGTGTGTAAGTCCCAGAAGCTTGAAATTTGCCCCAATCGATTCTCCTTCAAATTTGAGGAAATAAGATAGGTCACACTTGCGGTCGCAAAAAACTTTTACAAAATGTATGCTTTTTAGTGAATTTCGCGTTTTAAAGTTTTTATCATTAAAATTACTGGCAATTGGTTTCACTAGAGTCTTTAATAAAACAAAATGTAATTTTTATTAGTTTTATTCTATTTTGGAACTTTAAATGAAAGAAAACCTACTTTTCTCGAAATGTGTAAGTCCCAGAAGCTTGAAATTTGCCCCAATCGATTCTCCTTCAAATTTGAGGAAATAAGATAGGTCACACTTGCGGTCGCAAAAAACTTTTACAAAATGTATGCTTTTTAGTGAATTTCGCGTTTTAAAGTTTTTATCATTAAAATTACTGGCAATTGGTTTCACTAGTCTTTAATAAAACAAAATGTAATTTTGCCGTAGAAAAGAGGAATACTCTTCTCGAAGATATATTATTGCACTCTTGATGCGATTGGTCGAGGGGCAAACCGCTGGTACTGCAGTTCTGCGCTGTTGTCGTTCGACGGCAATATTATTTTAGTTTTATCCTCCGTTGATCGAGGGGTTAACCACTTTTGTAGTGATTTTGAACTGCTAGTGGCTTACTTCCTTGTCGACCATTTCAGTTGAATTGCAATTTGTGAATGAGGGATGAACCGCATAATTTTATTGCACAATTGTTCAACTTAGTGAAGAAGCAAATGAGAAATAAATTACTTCAACGAGAGAAAATTCACCATTCACTATAACCACTGCTTTTTGAATATTTTGCTATTCTTCAACTTTTATATCGTCATTTTGGAGCCCAATTATAAACACCGAATATTGTTGTGTTCTCACCTTTTCAGTTTTCAATTCATGTCAAGAGTAGAAAAGTGGTTCACCTCTCGAGAAATTTTACAGTTAAAAATTGGCATCACTGACTGATGCAATGTTACCAAATGATGCATGTTTCAGTGTTACCAACAATTTGTAATGCAATTCAGAAGTTTAAAAAACGTGTCTACAAACCAATAATGTTGGTAATTCTGTCTGTTAATTTGTTAGTATCTTATTAGCTGGCAACACTGATTCATGACAAATACGAACAAGTGTTACCAACCTCGACATAGTCATAACGATAGCTTTTGTGACTACCTTCAGTTGTTTCTTCCATAATCTTTTCCATCAGTGTTACCAATAGAAAAATACTTTAAACTGGTGCCGCCAGTGTTACCAACCATAGTTGCTTGATTTAATCTGTCGTGTTGAATAAGTTGGTACCAGAGCATTTTTAGTAAATTTTCAACTGTCAGTTGGCAACAACGAGTCTTGTGACGTTATTCTCAGATTTTGAAACTTTCAAGCTCACCAACAAAAATAGCGAATATATTAGTATGTAACAGTTATACCAACTGGCGCAACGTCAAATGTCAGAGCTGTCAAAATTGAACATTTTGAGAGAGAAACTGACAGTGATGTCAACTTTTGAACGCTGTGCTGGTGTCATCTGGGACAATCTTTTATTAATTGCTCCGAGATTCAGTTGGCAACATTGATTCTAGTGACTTTAAAGCAAGTTGAGCAACCAACTTCACTTCTCAGAAAAGGCAAGGTTGCCAACCGCAACTGTAAATGAAAAATTGCCAGTATTGCCAACGTTACCCGCATTTTTTAATTATTGTTCCTGCCAATAAAGACAGTTTAGGAACTTTTGAATTTTGTCAATGTGTTGCCAATGGAAAAATGTTAGCCATTTCGTTATTATCAAAATTTACGTCTGGTTGGCAAGACTGACTGTAAATCCCACTGAAATTTCAATCGTCAGGGCTAAGTGGGAACTTTTTTTTCTGAAAATCGCTACGTCCCCAAAGTTGGCATCATTGAATACAGCGAACGTAGCAGAATTACCGACATTTACAGATTCCTTTTTCCTCTTCGTGAAAATTTCGCCAGATGTCGCTGAACTTGCCAGGCTAGCCAACGTAACTTTTTTGTTTTTCAGCAAAACCAACACGTGGGAAAAACGCTACGCCTGCCTCACCCCCACCTGCCTCAACATCTACACTAGCCCCGCCAGCCAGAACGGCAACCTACTAGAATCACTCGATCTCACCGTGCCACTCAAACGAAAAAAAATAACCCTAGGAACCGACACCAACGAAATTTCCCCAACTTTCAAGATCGAAATATCCCCAGAGTCGACCTGTTGGCCCCCCGTGACCAAGGCGTTCATGGCCTCCTGCGAAACTGAACGCGACATGTGGTTCAAAGGTAAATTAATTTCTCTTCTTCCAACGACAATATTTTTTTTTTTAGCTTTGCAGAAAGTGTTCAACGAGGACATCAAGTACAACATCGATTCTGTTATAGATTTCAAACAAGATTTCTACTTGAATCACGTGATGGAGGTTACAAAAAATATTTTGATTTTAGGTACAGACAGAGGGCTGTACACCCATCACAACGACAGTCTTTTGTTTATAGAAGGGCTCAGTCAAGTTCTTTATTTCGCCATGATCACGTCCATCAAGTGTGTAGTTATGATCGCCAATGAGAATCAAGGACTGGTAACATGTGACTTAAACCATTTACTTAACTTAAGTCAATGCGCGGCTTTCACCAATCCGACTTTGACTTACAAACGGATCTTAGGCGATATGGACGGCTTTCATTTCCTGGAAACCACCAGTAAAAACCACGAAATTTTCTGCGCGGCAACCGCCAAACAACTAGTTATCATCAAGTCGGATCTGGACGGGGGGTTCGTTCCACTAAGGGTGATGGACACTGCGGAGCCAATCAGCTGCGCTCTTTTCACCGACTCCACTTTGATAGTAGGCGCTGACAAGTTCTTCGAAATCGAGCTGAGACACTTCAAGGCCGACGAGTTTATTGACAGTTCAGATTTGAGGTTAAGACACGTGGCCAAGTGCCACAAGAGAAAATCTTTCCCCCTCTCGATTTTGCACGTGCAAGACGTGCCGACGATTTATTTGTTGTGTTTTAACGAATCCGCCATTTTTGTGGATGAAAACGGAAGATCTGTCAAGGAGTCGGAAATTCGGCCAATCAGCGTCCCCTTTGGGTTTTACCTCGTACGGCCGTATTTGTATGTCGTGCATTTTTCGGGGGTTCAAATTTTGAGGTTGAGTGAGGAGGTGGTGAGGTCGGAGGACGAGGTGAATGGCTGCATGATCGATTTGCATGGCGTGAGGTATTTGGGATTGGGTAAGAGGGGGATATACGTGCTTCACGATGGGAAGATTAAATTGTTGGAGGGGAGTAAGCTGTCGGAGGATAGTTGTTCGATTGTGAGTCAGTCTTTTGATGACGAGTCTGATAAGTTCAGTTTTACTAGCTCTATAGTGCAGAGCTTGGATGGGAATTTGAGTGACGTCGAGAGTTGTGGGAGTGTGGATAATTTCCAAGGCAGGAGAGTCAAGTTTTCGCAAACTAATTTGTAATTTATGTACTTAAGTCGCAAGAATAAACGTTTTTAATACTGAAATTGTGATTTTTTGGGTACTTGTATGAGAGAGGAACTTACTTATTGTTATAATCGTTTAAAACCACCCTTTACCCAGGTAGCACACCAAGCTACATTGTAATTCCATAGAACATCCCTATTCAATCAGTATACATGTCATGGATCATCCATATGGATTACATAGGGATTACAGTGGACATCCATTGGAGTACTGATATGTCGCTTTTAGGAATTCATTGTACATACAAATGGACATCCATACGTACTTCACTGGTACGTCTGTCGAACGTGCATAGAATATACACCAAACAAAACTATGGATGTCATAATAATAATAAAACCAGTGCTTCATTTAAAAAATAATGTATTATTTCTTAAATTAGACATGAAACAGAAACGAAACAAACGAAAAAATAAACAAATTAAACAAACAAAATGAATTCAAAAAAACAAAAGAAACAAATTTCAAAAATCATGCTTTTCCTTTAAGCTGTTCTTGAAAGGCTGCAGGCTACTACTCAATGTCCTCATATTCTTGCACCTGATTATCATTGTCATTCCCTTCCTGAGTAACATCGTCATCCTCTCCCCGAATGTCATTCTCCTGTTCTTCCTGATTGTCAATCTCCTCTTCTTCCCGAACGTCTCTCTCCTCCTCTTCGCGAATGTCATACTCCTCCTCTTCCCGAATGTCTCTCTCCTCTTCGCTAATGTCATTCTCCTCCAATCTAATTTCAACATCATCGGTTGCATGTTGTCTCCTGATAATGAATCCAACTTTACTAAACTACCAGCGAAACAGGTTTAACTTACTTGATCTCATTTAGGAACCTCTCTTTGGCCCTCACAAGCCACTTTTTTACAATACAAATTGTTTGTTGATCATCTCGATTACCAAAGTCTCATAGCTCCTGAAAGCAATTAATTAATTAAGGAATAGTTAATTAAAACAAAACTTACGCAGTAGGGCTTTTGCAAATGAAGTGTTTTTAAGAGCGCTTTTATCCTTAGTTCCCTCCCAACTAAATTTCATACCGATCCGGTTGGTAAAAAACTTGTACATAATTTTTTTGGGCTCTTTCATGAAACGCAATTCCTTCACCTGCAAACAAATGACTAAACCAAAAGTTGCAACTTCAACAAAATTCTTACAAGTAACTTAAAGTTGTTTTCATAATTTTTTAGAAAATCGTCAAACTGATCTACTAAGGCTATGTCGTTCAGAGGAAGGATTTCCAACCATGTGTTAAAAGCTGTATTAGTAGTTTCTTCTTTCGAGTTCATGATTATATTAAAGTTTTTTGTATTTTCCTTCAAAATGTTTTTAATTATTAACAATTGTCTCAATACTTGACGTTGAAATTCTGAAAACATTGAATACATTTATAACACAAATTCAAAATGATTCTTTTTTACCTCCAGAATTATTATCACCATTGTCATTTACAAAACCTGAAACATAAAGTCAAACACTTATATTTCTACGAATTATTTGTAACCCAGGTATTAATTAATATACATATGCATAATTTATGAAGCCAAAAATTTACCTTTGTAATTTTCTTCAAAGCTATCTACACTCAGTGTTGAAGCGGGACTGCTGCACGTTGTAGTTACACTTTGTGGGCGTTTAATGATGCCTGATGATAGTTTGTCCTCGCATATTACTTAAAACGAAAATAAAATTTTGAAATTAATGATATACGAGAAATATTAAATAACTTACTATTGGAATTTCCTGTAGGACGAACAAGTGAAGTTTTCACAGCAGTGGCCGCTTTTGCAAGCTTAGAAGGCATACAGGTTCTGTTCTTTGAAGGAGTAATACAACCGGAAACTATGGGTGAAGATTTAAACACGTTTACCCTCCGTGTTGGAAATATCGGGCTCCTGGACATAGGAGACGAATGACTAGGGGGGATTTCCGTTTGATGACTAGGGGGGGTATCCTTTTGATGACTAGGGGGGGTATCCTTTTGATGACTAGGGGGGATATCCTTTTGTCTAGTAAGAGAGTGACTACTATGGCAGTCTGAAATAAAAACAATAACAATAAAAACTTGAAATAATTATCCACGGCATTATCCACTACATTTGATTATTATGATTACTATTGGCAAGTATACGTTTGAATATTTTAGGCTTAGGTGGGGCCTTGAAAATAGGTTCCTTTGTATGATGTCTAACTTCTTCATCATCATCTTCGCCCGAATAAAATTTAGAATTCCTCTTGCGTTTTCTTTTAAAATTCAATTCATTCTGCATATCAGTGCTGCTGTCGTCGCTGTTCTTCACAGCACGTCTTAATTTTGTTTTTGCGTCAGTCAAAGAGTCTGCAAATAAATCCTTTTTAAACATCATATTCAAATATAAAACCAACAAATATATCCATACCTGTGATTTTTACTATTTCTATGCTGTATTTTTCCCAGCCTTCTCCAGGAAAGGGATGTCTAGATACGAAATTCGTGTAGTTATCCACTTTTTTGTTGGGGTAAACACAACTTTTGTCGTCCAATAACCAATTACTTGAAATAATTTCCATATTGTTCTCCTCTAAGAAGTGGACTACAGCAAAATATTTCGCCATGGTAACTATTGAATATGAGGAAAAGCACAATCAGGTTGTTATTATAAAAAAAGTCTTCATACCAACCACATTAACGAGTCTCTGGCAGATTTCTTGTTGTCAACTGCAAAAAGTAGTAGCACATTAAAGTATGAGCGTTAACAAACGGGCGCACCACGCAATGGCGGTCAATTGGCGTCGAGGTTATGCGCATCATGCTGTTCCATGACGGACCTACTATGCAACCACTATGGACGTACCGTAGGCGCAAACGGCACGTGTAGCTCTATTCAATATAGTATATTACGATATTAGGTTGGTAAGTACAGTATAACAGAATCGAGGAAAGGTTTGCAAAAACGAGTCGAAGACGAGTTTTTGCAATTTCCGAGATTATGTTAGATGTACTTAACAACCGTGTATCGTATATGATTTTTCGCACAATCGAAATTAAATTATTGAACATTTTTCGTCAGCCATTAAACAAATCCTGTTTGACAGATGGCCGAATTTTCCTAATGCTCTCGCTACCTTTGCCAGTTCAATTGTTTTACTTACCATGCCTGTGTCAGATATGCGTGCTGTTATGAATTCATAACAGCACTGTTATTTTTCGTTGCCTGGGAAACCAAACCGCGCTTGGTAAGTTGAACTTACACCTTATGTTAACTACGTCGGTAAGAGAGTTATAACATACGATTGTGCGAAAAATAATTAATCTACAAATAAAACAGAATGGTTCGCAGGCAAGGTGACGGAAATTTAGGCTGTTTACAACCAAAATACGTTCTTTTAAGAAGTTGTCACGTCATCCATTGTTATTCCATTGGTTATCCTTGATGTCCCATGGATAGGCATGGAACAATAATGGACATTTAACAAATGTCCGTTTAATTGATCCACTGGACATTATGTGCTACCTGGGTAGTTAAGTGGGAAGATGTTTTTAAGTACCTAAAGTTAGTAATAATTGCTAACTTTAAAAGATTTGAAACTCAGTAAATTTTGGTTTTTAATACTGGGTTGAATTTAACTTAACTGTTCAAAAGTTGAAGGTAGGTGAAAAATATTTTAGCACAGAAAAAGCAGTGTTAAAAAGTACTTTAACATATTGTATTAAGTATTGTTATAACTATCACATAGTTGCCGTAAAGTTTTAGTCACAGATTAAAAACTAGAAAATGTATAAATATACCTACACTGTACAGTCAATGTATGTTCTGGATATTCGGGGTAAGGAATGGCTCATGCGTGGACATCCATGGTATATCCGGTGCTATGTGGGTTTTATTGTATTTAATGAGATTCTATTAGAAGTTTTCTAAAAAAGTGGAAATTTAAAAGAATGTCTTTTAATTGTTGGCCCCTTAAATTTCAATTCCGTATTTATTTACTTAAACGAGTACCTAAATTAAATAAAATCGCTCTTCCGCCAGCTGGTTTGTCTTTATTTTAGTGTATATAAATGAGATTCTAATGGAAATTTTCTAAAAAAGTGAAAATTTACTAGAAGGGCTATATCTAACGGTTACCTGTACTGATTCACCCGGTATAAGTGTGGTTGAGGATTATTAATTTTCATTTCATGAATCTGATTTGAATTTATTTATATTCCATACGTTGCCGTGTGCGGCATCTTCCGACAGATTCTGTGAGTTTATCAAAGTAATCTACCTACTGTTGAAAACATTTCTAAGCATCTGCATCCCACTCTAACGCGGTGAAATGTGCAAAAAATAATAACAGAGATTATTATGTTGATAGGTAGTTCGTGGTTAATATAGACTAGTTTAGTTGGTAGTTAATTCTTCATGTGAAACAACATCCTCTTGTTGAATACTTATCTCATTTGTTAGGTTTACATTGCGTTATTATTTTGTAAGTATTATCAAAATGAATCCTTGTGTGATCCCGAAGCTTTCCGAAGATCACGACGGTGATTGCCGGAAGTTGAGCATGGTAAGTCGCGGTTCCGGTTTTCTCCCTCCAAAAAAATCAAACCATTATCTTTCTTTTTTAACTAATAAACAATAATTTTAAATTCGATTCAGCCAAAATAAAATTATGTTCAATGAAAACTAAAAGTGAAGGCGAGTACTTATTGTACTGAAATCTTAACAGAGCGTTAACAAACTTACACCTATAACTTTTACTGAACAATCAAAAGCGGTTTGCACGTAGAAGAGTGCATTGACTTTATTTTGTTCTTTGAACACCGTGAGCGAATAGTATAGGCACTTACATTAAATATGTGTCAGCATTCAGTAACACGTCGTTCCGTAGAAAAGGAAAATTACAAAAATATTTACATACTTACCTTTTCTGTAAGTATAGGTAGGGGAGAGGGGGGCAGATTCATAGCCAAAGGGCAGATTTAGCCGCCTTAAAATTTCCATTTAAACATCGCGCTAAAATTCTGAAATAATTCTCACAAGAGGACATCATCATGACGTGAGGGAAAGAATGTTATGAAGAAATATCGATTTTTCAACTACCTACTAGCTGTTGGAAAATATTATAAAGAAACAAACATAAAGTCGCATATTGACAATTTTCCAAAAAAGTCCATGTTGGCTATATTTTTTTGTTTATCCAACTGTGTTAAAATCCAATATTGTATCTATAAGGAAAGGAAAAGGACTGTGATTGCTCAAAATCCAAAAAGGCCTAGAAATTTTCTGTCAAAGCCATTATTGACAGCTGTCAATGTTAGTTCTCAAATTTCCCGCGAATACGAAAGATCTTCATTGGTTTTGTCAACTTTCGATTTAATAATAAACTGTTAACTAACCCTGGAGAGTTATTTACCCATATTTTTCCACATGTAATAAGTACTTGTAACTATCTAATTTTTAGCACAAGAGATTCATACAATTCGCCAAAACCTGCGAAGCCGAAGTCCTCTTCATCGGCGATTCCATCATCGAGCAGCTTCAGTTTGCCTCTATCTGGACTGAAAAAATAAGTTCATTGCATTGCGTGAATTTTGGTATAGGGGGAGACAGGCAAGTAACAACAAAAAATGCTAATAATTTCACAAAAAAACTTGCAGAGTAGAAAACGTGTTATGGCGCATCCTCAACGGAGAACTCGAGTTTGGGGGTAATGCCAAAATCAGAGCCGTAGTGCTATTCGTTGGTACCAACAACACGGATTGCACCCCCCACGAAATATTCGAAGGAATCCTGGAAATTGTTAAGGAAATCAAGCAGCGCCAGGGCAACGTCTCCATAATATTGCCGGTGAGTTTTTTTTTTGTAACGGTGACAATTTGAATTTGTTTAGACGCTGCTTCCTAGAGGGCAGCACCAGAATCCGTACAGGGAACGCAACGATCACGTCAACACTTTTCTCATCGATAAATTCAGCAATGAAGCAAATGCGGACGAGATCACCAAAAACGTGCACGTGGTAGAGATTCATCACAACATCGTACAGAATGATCAAACTATTTCTCATCACGTGATGCACGACTACCTGCATCTGACCAATCAGGGATACACAAAAATTTTCGGTCCAGTGTATGATAAGTTGCGTGAATTGTTGCAGAAATGATGGAATGTTTTTCATATTGTATGAAAGAATTAAAAATTTTCAGCTTTGAAGTATTTTATTGATTAACTGTCACTTTCAAGTGACAGTTGTCACTTTGTAACTGACAATTGTCACTTGTAACTAGCAGGTGCTTCGAGCTGCTGCAGTGACGTGCGCCCAAATGACAATTGCCACTTACAAGCGACAACTATCTGTTACAAGTGACAATTATCAGTTACCAGTGACACTTGTCAGTTACAAGCGATAATTGTCAGTTACAAGTCCCAAGTGTCTATTACAACTGACAATTATCACTTGCAACCGACAATTTTCACTTGTAACCGACAATTTGTCACTTGTAACCAGCAGGCGCTTCGAACTGCTTCAGTGACGTGCGCACAAATGACAATTGTCACTTACAACCGATAATTATCTGTTACAAGTGACAATTATCAGTTACCAGTGATACTTGTCAGTTACAAGCGTTAATTGTCAGTTACAAGTCCCAATTGTCTATTACAACTGACAATTATCACTTACAACCGACAATTTGTCACTTGTAGCTAGCCGGTGCTTCGAACTTCAGTGACGTGCGCACAAATGACAATTGTCACTTACAACCGATAATTATCTGTTACAAGTGACAATTGTCAGTTACAAGTCCCAATTGTCACTTACAACTGACTATTTGCTATTGCAACAGTTTTTTTTTCTGCAAATTTTAAAAACCTTGTTGTGGCCCCTCTACGCCTTCGTACGAAAGAGTACCAAAAACCTGCAAAACTTTCCTTAGAAGTTTTTAAATGAAAATCATTTTTAATTCAATTTTTATTAGTAAAATCAGTATAATTACTAAATTTTAATTCACACAAAAAATAAATCAGTGACTATAGGGTAAGTATTTCATTCGCTTTTTCCTCCATCAGCTGCTCCATGCTGTTGACGTTGATGCACCATTCGTTCAATCGATCGATCATGGTGACAATCTGAGATCGATCTAGCACCCTGGGTTGTACCCACGTCATATTAACAGTAGCTGCAACCTTCAAAAACGAAATTCACTAATAGTTTGGTTAAATTATCTTTAAAAAAGGCTTCATTTGTCCTGGAAGAAAAAACCTACCTGATCGATAGCACCTTTGACGAGCCCCTGAGACAAGGCCTTCATCACCAAAACCTCGATCTCGTTCAGTGGCAGTTTTGTTTCTTCAGAAATTTCATTGAACGACAACTGTCGATTGTGCGACGGCCTCTTAAAAGTCATCTAAACCAAAAAAGCAATTTTTTGCAGAAAAAATATGTACTATGTTTGAAGGCTTTTTTGAAAATACATGAAGAGAATTTTCAAATACGAATTGTCTACTTTGTCACACATTTTAGGTTGGAAAATGTGAATTTTTTACACAAAAATCAGGAGATTAATTTATAAAAAGTTGGCAACCCGGCAATTCTGTTCAACAAGTAGGATGATTCAATATTTTCATATTGAAGCCACTAAAAATTCAAAAAAATTTTATTGATTTTTCGAAATATTGAACTTATTTCACTGGATTTTTGAAACAAAAATTCTTTTTTGTTAGAATTGGCCCTCTTGCTATAAAAATACAAACAGCATTATTTTGAAAATCAGCTTAGTCCATGATGCAGTATTTAATTTGGATCAAATTTGACAAGAAGAAATTCTTGCAATTTTGAGTTTCTTTTACTTAATTTTTACAATAAAAAAATACCTTTCATAATTGGACGTGTTTTAGTATCAAACGATAGGTCACACTTACACACACTATACAATTTTGACAATCCTAGTTTTTTGCAAAATTCAAAATTTTCTTATTAAACAGTTTGAAATTACGTGATTTTGACAAGAAACTCACTTTTTATAGATTTTTTGTAATTTTGAGCTTCTTTTACTAAATTTTTAGAGTGAAAATATATTTTTATTGGTTTGTACTAGATTTGACGTATTTTAGTATCAAACGATAGGTCACACTTGTGGTTCAGCATTATTTTGAGAACCCACTACAATTTTGACAGACCTTGTTTTTTTTTGTAAAATTTAAATTTGTTTTATTGAAATAACTTCAAATTACGTAATTTTGATAAAAAACGTTATTTTTACCGATTTCTTGCAATTTTGAGTTTCTTTTATTTGATTTTTACAATAAATATTCACTTTTCTTAGTTGGAATTGATCCTATTGCTATAAAAATAGCACAAGACGTTTAGTTGGACATGTTTTAGTATCAAACGATAGATCACACTTGTGGTCCAACATTATTTTGAAAACCAGCTTAGCCCACTATACAATTTTGACAGTCTTTGTTTCTTTTTTTGCAAAAATTTAAGATTTTCTTATCAAAATAACTTCAAATTACGTAATTTGTGATAAAAAGCGAAATTTTCATCGTTCTCTTGCAATTTGTGCTACTTTTGCTTGATTTTTTCAATAAAAATTTACATTTCTTAGTCGATGTTGGTCCTATCGCTATAAAAAATGCCACCATTCGCTTAGTTGGACGTGCTTTAGTATTAAACGATAGGTCACACTTCTGGTCTAGCACTACTTTGAAAACCAGCTTAGCCCACTATTCAATTTTGACAGTCTTTGTTTCTTTTTTTACAAAATTTAAGATTTTCTTATCAAAATAACTTCAAATTACGTAATTTGTGGTAAAAAGCGAAATTTTCATGGTTTTCCTGCAATTTGTGCTACTTTTACTTGATTTTTACAATAAAAATTAATATTTCTTAGTCGATGTTGGTCCTATCGCTATAAAAATATCACCATTCGCTTAGTTGGACGTATTTTAGTATTAAACGATAAGTCACACTTCTGGTCCAGCATTATTTTGAAAATCAGCTTAGCTCACTATACAATTTTGACAGACTTTACTTATTTGCAAAATTTAAGATTTTCTCATGAAAATAATTTTAAAATACGTAATTTTGCTAAGAAGCGCACCTTTCATTGTTTTTTTGCAATTTTGAGCATTTCTTTACTTGATTTTACAATAAAAATAATTTACTTCTCTTAGATGGTGTTGGCCCTATCGCTATAAAAATACCACCATTCGCAAAGACGTGTTTTAGTATCAAATGATACGTCACAATTCTGGTCCATGATTTTGAAAACCGGCTTAGCCCACTATACAATTTTGACAATCCTTGCTTATTTGTAAAATTCAAGATTTTCTCATTAAAATAATTTTCAAATATGTAGTTTTCATAGGAAGCGTAATTTTCATTGATTTTTTGCAATTTTGAGTATTTTTTTTACTTGATTTTTACAATAAAAGTTACTTTTCTTAGTTGATGGGTCCTATCGCTAGAAAAATAACACCATTCGCTTAGTTACTGTTCACACTTCTGGTCCAGGATTATTTTGAAAACCGGCTTAGACCAGTACACAATTTTGACAGTACTCATTTTTTTGCAAAATTCAAAATTTTCTTATTAAATTATTAAATTAGATAAGTCGAGGCTGTGAAAAACAAAATTTTGACACTAATAACAGTTAATAGTGTCACGGAAAACAAATTCTTGAAACAATGACAGTTGTGAATAGTGTCAAACACTATTATTTTATTATTTTGTTTTCCAAAGCCTTCCTCTATCCGATAACTTTTGAATCACATGTTCACATAATGGTACACATTAATAATGCTGCTTATAAAATGCAGTGTTGCCAGATATTCATTGTGCAATTATACGCAAAAAAAAATTTGCGACATCGCAATTTCTAGGGGTTTTCACTAAAAAATTCAGTAAAATTCCCCAGAAGTTGTGACATATTGCACATGGAATACATTTACTGAGCTGACAACTTCAAAAATCTTTAATTTTCTAATACTAAAGAAACAAAAGCAATGCCGCCAACTTATATTAATTCCATTAAGAACAATTTTAAAAACCATCAGTAGTTGACAAGCCAGGGCTACCAACTTCATTTTGAAAAGGGCAAAATCATGTAATGTTGCCAACATGAAAAAAGTAAATCAAGAGTGCATAAATACCTCCATGAGACACAAAAGAGAGATCTTTTGTCGCAGAAACAATTCCTGTGCAGCCAAGTCGGCTATGGTGGCCCACTGAGTCTTCATTTGTTCGAACTTATTGATATTCCCCGAGTTGAAGGCGTACAACAAATCGACGAGCCATTCAGTCTCCGTACCCTTCAGCGACTTCAAAACAGCATGTGCAAGCAATTCCCCTAAATTATAAACTCCTTCTCCGAGTAGAGCTGCTAATCCGAGGAAGAAAGCGTGTTGACGTTTAACCTCTGAGGTTAAAGTCTCCAAATCAATGCACCCGAGATACCTCAAAGCCGTGCGGTAGTACTGAGCATGATCCCCCTGTATCCGGTAATACTGCGAGGCCAATAAATAAAACCGGCCGTGGACTGTTGTCACTCCATCGGCATTGTCGAAAGTGGCTTCCACTTCCTCGATTATCTTCTTCGTGGCTTCCAAGTCGTTTAATTTGTCGAGGTATAACTGCCCCGCGAGGACTTTGCACAAGTTTTGGGCATCGGGGTTGATTTTTACCTTCGTTTCGGTTTTTTCCAGGAAAGCAATTGCCTCTTTGGGTTCTTTGATCTGCTCGACGACCACTGCGACGATTTCCACCAAAGACAAGGGGTTGATTCTGTCAATAAAGGATAAAAATACAAAATGTTCTTGCAAAAGACAAGGATAGAATGTAAAATGTGTAGAAAAGCTTCAACTAAGGGGGCGGATTAAAAGTGAGGTTATGTCAAAAAAGATGACTTACTTGTTTTCAAAAGATTGTAAAAAGCTGTTGTAGAGCTGAACTAGGTTGTCCCCCTTCTGCAAGTCGGGCTTCTTGATAATTGAGAGCAGTTTTAACGTTAACTGGTGCCATAATCTGAAAATTTAGGTTAGGTGAAATTTTGAGAAAAATGGGTACTGACTTTTTGTTGTGGAACTCCTCTATTTCCGACCACTCGGCCGCGAGGTCTTCAGGGCTTTCCCTCTGCTTTTTCGAGAGAAAATCTGTGATATTTGCTTGCTGAACAGCGGTCGCCGCCATTTTTGATGACAATCAACATTTCTCTTGACAGATGACAGTGGTGACAGCTCTGGCATTGATATTGACAGCTGCACAAGGAAAAAATTTCAAATATTTCTATTTAATGGTAAATTGAAATTTCAACTATGCGAAAAATCACAAAAAATCGGTGATATTTGTCTGCTGAACAGCGCTCGCCGCTATTTTTGATGAAAATCAACATTTCAAGTTTTAATAGTGCGATGTAGGCAACTGGACAAGCAGCCCCGTGTATTAATGGTTGCCTGTCGACGAATGGTTTATGCCGTTTTCAACCTGTCCAGCCATGCGCGGTGCAGTAAAATCCAAGGTGCCTTCTCCAAGATGCTCTGCAAACAACCAATCAGAGCTTATTATTTATTAATGTACCACAAGAGCAAATATGTACATGCAAGGTTGTTAATTTTGGGAAAATTTATCGTAATTACGATTATAAATGATCTTAGTTTAATTGACCAGATTCAGGAAGTTTATTGCGCAAACGCGAAGATTTGGAGCATTCCTAGGGACCTTACGATTCAGGATATGTATTACCAATTTTATAGCCACTACCCTCCCATTATTAATCTCTTATTTTCTAATTGAAGTTCTAATTGTGCGATGTAGGCAACTGAACATGCAACCTGGTGTATTAACTGTTGCCTGTCAACACATGGTTTATGCCGCTTTCGGCCTGTCCTGCAATGCGCGGTGCAGATCTTATTATTTATTAATGCATCACAAGAGCAAATATGTACATTCAAGGTTGTTAATTTTGGAAAAATATATCGTAATTAGGATTACAAATAACCTTAGTTTAATTGACCATATTGAGAAAGTTTATTGAAACGCGAAGTTTTGGAGCATTCCTAGGGACCTTACTATTCAGGACATTTATTAGCTATTACCAACTTAT
Source organism: Pycnomerus fuliginosus (assembly GCA_963924575.1). NCBI lineage: Eukaryota > Metazoa > Arthropoda > Insecta > Coleoptera > Zopheridae > Pycnomerus > Pycnomerus fuliginosus. Next base: position 9,299,183 of record OZ004625.1, on the reverse strand, counting down.
AACTTATAGCAACAACAAAACAACTAAGTACTTACTGTTGTGTATTATTAAATTAAACTACCTATACACACGATTGGCAATATCGCAAATTTAATTACAGCTACCGCCTGTTCTCAAAAAATTTGCACCAACCGATTCTCCTTCAAATTTGGAGAAATAAGATAAGTCACACTTGTTTTAAAGTTTTTATCAGAAAAATTGCTTGCAATTGGTTTCACTAACCTTTAATTAAAGAAAAGCTACCTTTCTCGAAGTGTCTGAGCTATAGAAGTTTCAAATTTGCACCAATCGATTCGCCTTCAAATTTGAGGAAACAAGATAGGCCACACTTGCGGTCGCAAAAAACTTTTACAAAATGTATGCTTTCTGGCGAATTTCGAGTTTTAAAGTTTTTGTCAGGAAAATTGCTGGCAATTGGTTTCAGTAGAGCGTGTGATAATACAAAATGCAATTTTGATTAAAACTTGCCAATATTTATTAGTTTTGTTCCATTTTGGAACTTTAAATTAAAGAAACGGTACTTTTCTCGAAGTGTCTGAGCCCTAGAAGTTTCAAATTTGCACCGATCGATTCTCCTTCAAATTTGAGGAAGCAAGATAGGTCACACTTGCGGTCGCAAAAAACTTTTACAGAATCTATGCTTTCTAGTGAATTTCGCGTTTTAAAGTTTTTATCAGGAAAATTGTTTGCAATTGGTTTCACTAGAGCCTTTGATAATACAAAATGCAATTTTGATTCAAACTTGCCAATATTTATTAGTTTTGTTCTATTTTGGAACTTTAAATTCTTAAAGAAAAGCTACTTTTCTCGAAGTGTCTGAGCCCTAGAAGGTTCAAATTTGCACCGATCGATTCTCCTTCAAATTTGAGGAAGCAAGATAAGTCACACTTGCGGTCGCAAAAAACTTTTACAAAATGTATGCTTTCTGGTGAATTTCGCGTTTTAAAGATTTTATCAGGAAAATTGCTGGCAATTGGTTTCACTAGAGCGTTTGATAATACAAAATGCAATTTTGATTAAAAGTTGCCAATATTTATTAGTTTTGTTCTATTTTATAGCTTTAAATTAAAGAAAAACTACTTTTCTCGAAGTGTCTGAGCTCTAGAAGTTTCAAATTTGTACCGATCGATTCTCCTTCAAATTTGAGGAAACAAGATAGGTCACACTTGCTATTGCAAAAACTTTTACAAAATGTATGCTTTCTAGTGAATTTCGCGTTTTAAAGTTTTTATCAGGAAAATTGTTTGCAATTGGTTTCACTAGAGCGTTTGATAATACAAAATGCAATTTTGATTAAAAGTTGCCAATATTTATTAGTTTTGTTCTATTTTATAGCTTTAAATTAAAGAAAAGCTACTTTTCTCGAAGTGTCTGAGCCCTAGAAGGTTCAAATTTGCACCGATCGATTCTCCTTCAAATTTGAGGAAGCAAGATAAGTCACACTTGCGGTCGCAAAAAACTTTTACAAAATGTATGCTTTCTGGTGAATTTCGGGTTTTAAAGTTTTTATCAGGAAAATCGCTTGCAATTGGTTTCACTAGAGCCTATGATAATACAAAATGCAATTTTGATGAAAACTTGCCAATATTTATTAGTTTTCTTCTATTTTGGAACTTTAAATTAAAGAAAAGCTACTTTTCTCGAAGTGTCTGAGCTATAGAAGTTTCAAACTTGCACCGATCGATTCTCCTTCAAATTTGAGAAAATAAGATAGGTCACACTTGCGGTCGCAAAAAACTTTTACAAAATGTATGCTCTCTAGTATATTTTGCGTTTTAAAGTTTTTATCAGGAAAATTACTGGCAATTGGTTTCACTAGACTCTTTGATAATACAAAATGTAATTTTAATTAAAACTTGCCAATATTTATTAGTTTTATTGCATTTACTGGAATTTTAAATTAAAGAAAAGCTATTTCTCGCAACGTGTGTTAGCCCTAGAAATTGTAAATGTGCACCAATCGATTCCTCATCAAATTTAAGGAAATAAGATGGGTCACACTTGCGGTCGCAAAAAACTTTTAGAAAACGTAAAAATGCGTAGGTGGTTTCTACTGAATCTCGGTGTTTTAAGTTTTTTTCTTAGAAAAACTAGCGGCAATGGTTTCACTAGCATCTCTTATAATACATAATCGGGGTTTAATTAAAACTTGCGGTGATTTATTGATTTTATTGAATTTTGAAGTTTTAAACCAATGAAAATCTGTTTTTCTCCAAGAGGGTGGCTCTTAGAAGTTCGAAGTTTACGCCAATTGATTCTTCCTCAAATTTGGGGAAGCAAGATGGGTCACACTTTAGGTCGCTGACAGTTTTAAAAAAATCACCTTCCAGTGTATACCTTGTGCTGAAATTGGCATTTTGGGTTTTTCACGTGAAAAATTAATGGCAGTTAGTCTTTTTAGAGTCTCCTGACAGTACGAAATAAGCACCACATCCTAGCTGACCCACAACCAAAAGGCCCCCTCATTTTGATCGGCCCCCGGGGCCCACTATTGTTTAATCCGACCCTGTGTAATACTATCTCCATGTGGAGAATTTCAGTCAAATGGGTTCTTTTGGTCAAAAGGGCACTGAGAGTGAATACATTTTTAGAAGCAGAATTTGAAGGCCTTTCCTATGATACCATGAAAAATGGGGGTTTGCATTAAAAATTTAGAAGTTGACGTGCTAAATGGCATTTCTGGTTGCAAGATTGACTCTAAAAGCTTTTCAGATCTAAATTATTGGGTCATGAACTCATGAGATGCCTCTGTAGGTAACAAATTTCAGCCAAATAGGTCTACTAGTTTTGTCTGTTTCGTGTTTGCAAATGCACGTACATACATTTTTTGGGTTCCTGAGACCTCAAAACGTAAACGTAGCATCCTCCCTTTTTTCAAGTGCTGAAATGGAGTGGGAAGGCTAAAAATTTTGATTAAAATCCGATTTGCATAAGAAACGGGGTCCTTTAACCCTACTTGGACCACCTGTGACTGGAGGAGACTAATTGAAAGCAAAAAATTGCAGCCCCGGAATTCACCCCCTTCAACTGCAAAAACAAAAACTTGACGAAAATTTAACCCTTGCACCATCAACTATTACCCGAGGAGACTAATATTGAAAACAAAAAAATGCACCCCGAAAGTCACCCCCTTCAACCTCCAAACACAAAAATTTGACTTGGACTAAATTCAACTCTTGATCTGACTACAACCGGAAGAGATTAATTGAACGGAAAAAATTGCACCACAGAAACTCATTCATGGTTTTTTATTTACGATTTGTGACAGTTTCAAGTAAAAGTTTTCTCCAACATGGTTGTGCTCTCAATTATTTGGTTATATTCTGACGTTGCTGCTTGGCGGCGTCCTATCTTGCGAATTTAAAGACGACTTTGACTTTGGAAATTCTGCTATGCACCATCTCGCCGCAGTAGAAAGCATTTTGGAACATGGAATGGCTTTCGGTCGAAAATTGCATCTGGTAAATTTAATTATGTGTCTCGTGGGCTAAGATGCAAACATGCACGAGGTTTCATGGAATAGACTTTGTTTCAGGTTTAACAGCATTGAGGATCGACCTGTGTGAAAAAGCACTAAAATGAATGGTAGTTAATGGAATACTTACGTTATGGAAATAGCGAACTAGAATTTTTATGCTCGCTTTTGCACCAGTACCAGCAGCAATAAGTAGGTAACTGCTTTGGGCTATGCGCCACCAACAGTAGTTACGGACCCGTCCGAGTAAACCTCACCACTATAGTTTACGTAAGGAAGACATATCCGACATCTCACAAAGACAATCCAGAATCCGAAGAAATAGACATTTAGGTAATCCGAAAAGTTGTGAAGCTGAGGATTCGCTGATGGGCGGACGTGTACGGTACTGATTTTGTTCCTTAACCACTTTTTATGCTCTATAAAACCACCAAAACCAAGTCCATTACCACTACCATTCCTCCACCGTCCTCTAATCTCGAAGTCGAAGTCCCGCCATCCCTCGAGAGATTATTGGCAGCCCGACTATAGTTCGGGCCTCATCAGTTTAGGCACTGAGAAAGAGTACGAAGATTGCTTGAAGAAATTCCGAATGTTCCAGAAATGCGGGACTGCCGAACGGATCCATTTGAACTATTTGCTCTTCGTGGTCTGTGCTGCGTTTGCTCTTCTCTTTTCCATTCTGATGTCTTCAAGTCGTATTTAAGTGTATTTGAGCTACCTAATTAATAAAGTTTCGAATTATTGAATGTTGAATTAATGGCATGGCCATTTATACTGGTTACCGTCAAAATTAATCAATAGAAACGACAAATTGTCAATTGTTTCCTACTCCTACTTTTTCTTGCTACATTTAAAAGGGAGTTGTTTTTGCTGCCACCACAGGAAATTAGATTGACAGAGTTATTGGGTAGCGCTAAAGGGAAGTTACATATGTAAGTTGGAGACATAGGGATAAAAGTTTAGGGGAGAAGCCTGCACCTAGGATCGGCTTGTACTTTTTTCCACCCCCAACCCCTTTATTTTGAATTTGGCGGTTTGATATTTTACGATTTCATAGCAGAGGGCTTCTTACACACTGATTACTGGATAAACGTGATCAAGGCAAGGTGGAAGTCCCTATTTCGCTAAATTATGTACAATAAATATAAATAAACACATCATTAGCTCATATAACTGATTTTTTTCTCTTCCTTCTATCTTCTGCTTCTGTCTTCTCTTCCCCCCTCTGCTACTTCTCGCCCTTTCTGCTTCCTTCATCCATCATTTTATTCCCTCTCTCTTTCATTCAATATAGGTACTCTTTCTCTCTCATTCCCTCACACTCTCTGAGCAGGTGCTTTATTGCCTCTCTCGCTTCCCCACACACTCTGCATCTCCTCTCTTCCTCCTCCAACCAGAACTTATTTTCTCTCCCCTTCATTTCCGCATCTGAATCTCGCTATCATTCTCATTTTTTTCATTTTACCACTCTCCAAGTAACTTGTCAACCCCTCGCTTATTATGCACTCATCTCATATCTTGATTCTCTGTTCCTTGTTCTTCTACATGTACATCTATATCTCTATCTCTTTCCCACATCGCTCCATTCATCCATCTGCCCTGAGCTCTGCGCTTTTATATATTATCTTCCCTTGCGTAACCGTTCCTTCCGTAATATCTTTGTTTCTCCTTCCTTCTTTCTTTCTCTCTCATTTTCTCTTTCCAGCATTCTTGTAATATCTTACAATCTCCTCTTTCCCCCATTCTGTCCTCATATTTCAAGGCTCTTTTTCCTGTATCTACTCTCAATTTACTCCTTTTCGTTTTCACCCTTATTATACAAGGTCATTCAGGAAGAGTGTCCATTAGATTTATCTCGAGAATTGTTTATGTGTTCTGTTGTGTTATGTTGTTATGTGAGGAAGAAAATATTTTCAAAATGGCCGTACTTCCGGTTATACCGGAAGTCGACAACAACTTCGTACTTATAAATGGTACACCCTTATTTTTATATCATATTCAGTGCCTTCATTGAATTGCGTGAGTTTTGATATAATATTATCCTATAGCCAGGTGTGATAATTTCCGACTCATTTGGATTATATTTTCACAAGTCAATCCTCAAAACGGTAAGCAATTGCTTAATTATTTTTTAAATTATTATCTATTATCTAGATCTTTTCTTTCTGCGTTTCAAAATCGTTAAATCCCTCCTCATTTCTATTTCCGGGAGTTATTTATTTCTACTGTGGATGGAAAGCGATTTTAACCTCCCCAACCCCATCACAATTTAAAAATGCAGCAGAGAAGCGGCTGGAACCTCCCCATCGCGTGGATCTTTGTATTCTATGTAGATAGTAGTCAATTCAACAAAATTTGTCATCCACTGTCAGCCCGCTCCCTTTTAATGAGAAAGAATTTTTTCTCTATTTTCCACTGAAATGGCAGAAACTGTGAATACATTTTTAGAACCAGAATTTGATCGTCTTTCTAATAGCGACATAAAAAAGGAGGCCTTGCTTTAAGATTTAAAGTTGATATGCTTAAATAGCACTTCCCGTGGACCAATTGCTTCCAAAAGCCTTTCAGGTCTTTAACGGGTCACCCAATCTCCATGTAGCAAATTTCAGCCAAATCGATTCACTAATCTGGGCTATAATGTATCTTTAGTGGTACTACAAAATTTCGATTTTTTGACCCAAAGAGCACTAAATGCGAACGAATTTTGTCTTATTTAAAACCAGAATTTGAAGACCTTTCTGATTGTGACAATAAATCTTTCAAAAACTTGTTTTGGATGGTTAAATGAGTGAATAATTTTAAAGTTGGAAATTGGTGTGCCAAAACGGCACTTTCCGTGGGCCGATTGAATCCAAAATTTGTTCAGCTCTTCGACGTGCAATACAATGTCTATGTGCAAAATTTCAGCCAAATCGGTTCAGGGGCTTGGGCTGTACCGCGATTTAAAAGTCCGCTAAAAATCATTTTTTTTTAAATTTTTGGTCAAAAGGGCACTAAGAATGAATGCATTTTTATAAGCAGAATTTGAAGGCCTTTCCTATCGTGACGTGAAAAATGGGGGTTTGCATTTAAAATTTAAAAGTTGATGTGCCAAAATGGCATTTCTAGTTGCACGATTGGCTCCAAAGGCTTTTCAGATCTAAGTTGGGTTATGAGATGCCTACGCACCAAATTTCAGACAAATCGGTCTAGTAGTTTTGGCTGTGGCGTGTTTACAAACGTACGTACGTACGTACGTACGTACGTACACACACACAGACACATTTTGAAAACCGCTTTTTCGGGTTCCTGAGACCTCAAAACGTGAAGATCTGGTGCTATCTCGAATTCGAAAATTTTAGTGATTGCAGTAACCTCCCATTTTTTTAAAATTTTGTTGGAGTTGGGGAGGTTAAAAAAATGGGAGGTTACTGCAATCACTAAAATTTTCGAATTCGAGATAAGACCGGATCTATGCGTTTTGAGGTCTCAGGAACCCAAAAAAGTGGTTTTTAAAATGTGTCTGTGTATGTTCGTACGTTCGTACGTACGTTCGTACGTTTGTAAACACGCCACAGCCAAAAATACTAGACCGATTTTGGCTGAAATTTGGTACGTAGGCATCTCATAACCCAACTTAGATCTGAAAAGCTTTTGGAGCCAATCGTGCAACCGGAAATGCCGTTTTGGCACATCAACTTTTAAATTTTAAATGCAAACCTCCACTTTTCACGTCACTATAAGAAAGGCCTTCAAATTCTGCTTCTAAAAATGTATTCACTCTTAGTGCCTTTTTGACAAAAATTGAAATATTCGGGATTGTTAACGTACTTTAAAAACACGATACAGCTGAAACTTCTGGACCGATTTGGCTGAAATTTTGTACATGGAGACCGTATTATAACGTCGAACAGCTGAAACAAGTTTGGAGGCAATCGACCCACGGAAAGTGCCGTTTTGGCACATCAATTTTTAATTTTAAATATACTCCCATTTTACTATGCTAAACATCTTTTTTAAAAATTTATTGCCAGCATCAGGAAGGCCTTCAAATACTTGTTCTAAGTAAGACAAAATTCATTCGCATTTACTGCCCTTTGGGTAGAAAAAATTGAAAATTTGTATTGTAATAACACTAAAAACACTATGGCCCAAACTACTGGATCGATTTGACTGAAATTTGGTACATGGAGATTGGGTGACCCGTTGAAGACCTGAAAGGCATTTGGAAGCAATTGGTGCCATTTAGGCATATCAACTTAAAATTTTAAATACAAGACTTCCTTTTATATGTCGCCATTAGAAAGATGATCAAATTTTGGTTCTAAAAATGTATTCACAGTTTCTGCCATTTCAGTGGAAAATAGAGAAAAAATTCTTTCTCATTAAAAGAGAGCGGGCTGACAGTGGATGACAAAGTGGCAGTTATTGTCAAAAATGTGGCAAAATGTTAATCTTAAAAAGAACATTATTGCCAAATGTGATGATAATTGCAAAATTATAGCCACAGCCGAAAAGCATAAAAATTTTTTTGTTGAATTGACTACTATCTACACAGAATACAAAGATCCACGCGATGGGGAGGTTCCAGCCGCTTCTCTGCTGCATTTTTTTAATTCGAAATTGTTCGTACAGTATGGACAAAATCTATTCATGGTGATATTTGTAAAAAAAGACATTTATTTATACGTTACGTTACTAACAATTATTTTAAGGCCTTAGTCCGTGTTGTCTTAGCTTTTTACATAGAGAAACCTGGAGCAGAAATCAGAAAAGTTTTTTATGATGAAATTATATCTTTTACAGAGGACAACCGGAATGCTTACAAGAAATTCAAAGAGGAATGTAAAAGAAACACAAGATTCACGTTGTCATTTGTAATTCTATCGGATTTCTGGGCACCATTTTTCCATTGCTTGGAAAAACAGAAAATATGTTTACGGATTTACGGTTCTTCACCGATTAGAACCTGGATTGGAAAAAACTAAAAATAGTTTGAATATCAGAAATTGCTGATAGGTACATGTATTTACTCAATGATGTAATCAACGAAGTTCTATGAAATATTTCGCAAGATTACGACAATTATGGAGATGGAGATCTGCTTCAGGAGAAAAGATATCAGAAAAGTATTAGCTGAAAGTTGAAATTCAGCATCACACAGCATTAAATGTTGAAAAATCAGAAGTTTCTCCCGTTTCGTTTCCGAGATAATTTTTTTTTAAGTAAGTTGAAGCATGTTGAAGGTAGGGGAAGTGCGGATATGATGGCACCCTTTTTTTGATTAGCACTTTTCAATGTCTAAAATAGATTGTATGTAAAAGCGATTCAGGGTGTAAGATAATGTGATCACACTTAAATATATTACTCTAAAGTAGAAAAAAACACTGTTTTGTTTGTTTTATAATCGGTTTCTTCTTTTAAGCCGAGGGTACCATCATATCAAACTGTCTGTATTAATGGCACCCTTCCATTTTTTAAGAGTAGATAGGTAAATGGGTACTAACTGAAAAAAAATCTATTTGCAAAAACAAATAAAAGTCTTTGCTCTTCTGTCTACACCCGCACAAACACACTATGGGCCCATTTTCTACATACTTAACTGGCACCTGAGCCAAAAAAAAGCTTAATTGGTACCTATCCTCCAATAGTTCAAGAGCTCAATTTCCTCCAAGTCAATTATTTGTGCTTGATAATGAGCGGTCCAAGGGTCAAATTCCGTCCAAGTCGTTTTGTTGTGTTACGGGGTTGAAGGGGGTGAGTTTTAGGGGCGCATTTTTTTTGTTTAATTCAACTCTTTAAATTAAAATAACCTGAAATTAGAAAATGTACAAGATGCCTATTCCACCACGTCAATCAAATCCATACAAAAATGTGATGAATGATAAAGATCAATGAAATTCAATCATATCATTGTGTATTACGCACTTAAATAATTGTCACGTACACAGATAAGCCATCAATAAAATAGATACGACTTGAGAGCTTTTTTTATTTAAAAAAAACACAATTTTTTATTCATGCACTCATGTACGCATGTACCTCCCTTTTTCGAAATAATTCGGTAGTATTGCTCCATTATCCACTGTGAGAGCAAAATCATTTCTAAATTTTCAACCATTTAAACAGAAAGAAAATTAAATTTGTAACAGTTAAGTCAAACACTTCAGATAAGATAATGAAGTTTTAAATAAAAATCCCAAAGGTTTGTAGGTATTTTCGCAGAAGTAAATCTGATTCGTGTCCATACATCAAGAAGTTCTGCAAAGCTCACTAAAATCTTAATAAACCAAGCACAATATTTGGTATGTAAAACTTCCTTCAAAATTATGCAATATGAAACAAAATTTATTCCAGAATTCACTACAACCAAAATTTGCAAGCTGCTTCTTTTTTGATTTTCAAAAAATGGCGAATAAGTCCACACAAGAACCAACCTCCTCCAATCTGGTAAGTTCGAATTGTTAGTATGAGAAGTTAAAATTGTTATAATCTATCGTCATTGGATATTAGTTTCGATTATTTTTCTGAGCATAAAAGTTATTCTCCGGTTTGGCCAAGAAAACTTTTTTTTCGCGTCTATTAGGTACCAAGAAAATTAAAATAGTTTGTGTACCTAAGCGTAAAAATTATCGTTTTTCTGGGCGAAAGACCATATGGACAGTCGAGGTGCAATAATTCGAAAAACTCTCACAGTATGGTACAGTCGAGAAAGTAAGTCATGCACCCAACTCTTGAGCGTTACACTGAGAAAAATCACATATTGTTAGTTACATTACGTAGAGGTACATAGATATTTTGTAAAAAGTACTTCGCTGCCTTAATGCTTATATTATTATTGTTACTTTAAATATAACCATAGGAAAATTGCAATTATCTTTTACATTAAGTTAATTTAGAGCTATGCGATGTCGACTGTAAAATGGCAGGGTTGTAATTAATTCACAAAGTTAACCATAACTTGTTAGTTTCAATTCAATCTTTATTTAAGTCCTAGAGTATTCACATATATATTTCTTAAAGTAAAATTAAATTACAGGTGTTTTAAAAATGCATTACACTATTGTTTCTTAAATAAAATTTGCCGAGTCAATAATTAACTTACTGACGTTCGAATAACTCGGTATGGGACGTTTGGGCGCGACCGAAACGGCGCGGACCGATTGGGCGCGACCATAACGGCGCGGGGACAAAACGGCGCCAGGCCAAAACGGCGCGGGGCCAAAACGGCGCGGGCCTATTTGGGCGCCGGGCCATTTGGGCGCGAAAGTATACATTTGATACATGCCAATCTATTCCTGGAACCTCGTGATACCGCCGATTATGACATGAAATTGTTATTGCAGTAGTGCATTCAGGTTCAGGCTAATAATTTTTAAAATTATTGCATTTTTTATCTGACAATCAAATGTAAATTACAGAAACCTGTTGTTTATGTTGCTAATAGGGTTGCTTTGGAATAAAAGTTAACAAATCCCAACCGCCGCTTTAACTTTTATTACAAAAAAATGCAGCAGAGAAGCGGCTGGAACCTCCCCAACGCATGGGTCTTTGATTTCCGTGACTTATTGTGTTTAAGATTTTAAAGTTGATATGCCTAAATGGCACTTCCCGTGGACCAATTGCTCCCAAAAGCCTTTCAGCTCTTCAATGGGTTACCTAACCTCCATGTACCAAATTTCGGACAAATTGATCCAGTAGTTTGGGCTATAACGTGGTTTCAGTGTTATTACAAAATTTGGATTTTTCTACCCAAAGGGTAGGTACTAAATGCGAATAAACTTTATCTCATTTAAAACCAGAATTTGAAGACCTTTCTGATGATAACAATAAATCTTTCAAAAAGTTGTTTTTGATGGGTGAATGAGAGAATAATTTTAAGTTTCGAAATTGGTGTGCCAAAACGGCACTTTCCGTGGGTCGATTGAATCCAAAATTTGTTCAGCTCTTCGACGTGTAATACAATCCCCATGTGCAAAATTTCAGACAAATCGGTTGAGGGGCTTGAGCTGTACCGCGATTTTAAAGTCCGATAAAAATCAATTTTTTTTAAATTGTTGGTCAAAAGGGCACTAAGAATGAATACATTTCTAGATGCAGAATTTGAACGTCTTTCTTATGGTGACGTGAAAAATGGGGGTTTACATTTAAAATTTAAAAGTTGATGTGCCAAAATGGCACTTCTGGTTGCACGATTGGCTCCAAAAGCTTTTCAGATCTAAGTTGGGTTTTCACATGCACACGTACCAAATTTCAGCCAAATCGGTCGAGTAGTTTGGGCTGTGGCGTGTTTACGAACGTACATACGTACGTACGTACGCACGAACGTACGTTCATACATACAGACACATTTTAAAAACCACTTTTTTGGGTTCCTGAGACCTCAAAACGTATAGATCCGGTCTTATCTCGAATTCGAAAATTTTAGTGATTGCAGTAACCTCCCTTTTTTTTAAATGGTGAAGTGGAGTGGGGAGGTTAAAAAAAGGCAGCAGAGAAGCGGCTGGAACCTCCCCAACGCGTAGGTCTTTGATTTCCGTGACTTGTGTTTAAGATTTTAAAGTTGATATGCCTAAATGGCACTTTCCGTGGGCCGATTGAATCCAAAATTTGTTCACCTCTTCGACGTGTAATACAATCACCATGTGCAAAATTTCAGCCAAATCGGTTCAGGGGCTTGGGCTGTACCGCGATTTTGAAGTCCGATAAAAATCTCGATTTTTTTAGTGTTTGGTCAAAAGGGCACTGACAGTGAATACATCTTTGGAAGCAGAATCTGAAAGCCTTTCTTATGGTGACCTGAAAAATGGGGGTTTACATTTAAAATTTAAAAGTTGATGTGCCAAAATGGCACTTCTGGTTGCACGATTGGCTGCAAAAGCTTTTCAGATCTAAGTTGGGTTGTCACATGCACACGTACCAAATTTCAGCCAAATCGGTCGAGTACTTTGGGCTGTGGCGTGTTTACGAACGTACAAACGTACGAACGAACGTACGTACGTACATACATACAGACACATTTTAAAAACCACTTTTTTGGGTTCGTGAGACCTCAAAACGTATAGATCCGGTCTTATCTCGAATTCGAAAATTTTAGTGATTGCAGTAACCTCCCTTTTTTTTAAATGGTGAAGTGGAGTGGGGAGGTTAAAATCAAAATGTGACTTAGCTATGGTTCTGATATGGGCCTCAGAATATAAATTGTGAAGTCTTTCAAATTATTTCATTTTTACTTATTCATTTAAACTCTTAATTGTGTAGATTGGGTAAATGCTTATCACGGTTGCTAATACGATCTTAGCGTCGAAATGCGGATGGGATGTCTTGTGTAAGTATACAAAATCAATGTGCTTTTAAGGATTATTTCATTCCTGGAACGAAGAATCAGGTAGCCACACCTGGGATCTGGGTTTTCCCAAAATTCCAAACTAATGATATTATTCTAATAACCCGTTTCCTTTCTTAATATTAACGGCCGTTGCTTACACCGTCTTGCTCATAGATTTATAGTTAAATATATTTAATTTCCATTATTTACTAGTACTAGTGTCAATTATTAAAAAAATTCAAGGAATAATTGAAACTGTTTCTATAATCGCAGGTAAAGGCGCTCGGAAATTTATCTGTAATAAAACCAAACTTGCAGAAGCGGATGGATTAGAGTGCATGGGTTCTAATTTATGACGATCCAACTGACAGGGTCATTAAAATTTGAAGAAATATAAATAAGGGATTTGTAAGATCTGCAAAATTCCTGTATTTGATGAACTTATACAAATGGAATCAATAAGCGCGCAGTCAAAATTTCGAGCATTTATTTTACATTTTTTCACAAACGCGATTTTAGCAGCGCTATTTTCGAGAAATTCAGAAAAAACTCCCAAACAATTTTTTGAATAATGACACATCACGTTTATCCTGTTTACAAATATTGAAACTAGCAAAGTTAACTTTTTTATTTTATTTTCTCTGCCGATGCCGTGGAGATTCATAGGCGTCAACATGTAGGTAATAGCGATGAAAATGATTTAAGATCTATAGACGATATCAAAATTACAAATATTTAACTGTAATTCTACGACGAGTTCTACGAGGAGCAATATAAGGTGTAAACAATCCCTTTTAATAAAAAAAAGGAAGTGTGTCATTAGAAACTCATTAGTTCTGTATTTTGGGGAAAATTCAGATACCATCACTTGTTATTACCTGATGCTTACTTCTAGGAATGAAATAATCCTTATTAGCACTTTATTTTGTATATAGACCAAACAACCCATCTGCATTTGGATGCTAGACTTAACCTGGTAAAATTATAAACATATTATTCATCCTATATGTTTTATCTGGCTGATTACATTTCATCTACCATCTACCAAATCACGACTTTATAAAAAGTACCTATTATACATATACTTAAGTAAAATAAAATAATTTGAAAGACACCACAATTTTTCATGATAGCTTGAGTTCACTAAAGCAATAATAAATACGATGTTACAATAGGTAGGTGCTATCCCGAGGTCGCCAAAAATAATACTGTGGCATATATCATATTTATACTTTCGCGCCCAAATGGGTTTGCGCCGTTTTGACCCCGCGCCCTTTTGGCCTGGCGCCCTTTTGTCCCCGCGCCGTTATGGTCGCGCCCAATCGGCCCGCGCCGTTTCGGTCGTGCCTAAATGTCCTAGACCGGAATAACTTCACTGACTTAAATATTAAGAACGTGTTGTTGCCTGCCGTTGTTCGATCGTTCGCGACGTAGGTTACATGGTTACATGGTGGTTGTGGATGAAATAGTTGTGTTAATTCAACGACATAGACGAACAAATGCAAAAACTATTAGAAAGTGGCAACTTAAGCAGTCTACTGACATTTGACAGGTTCTGTTCTTTTTGTTCTTTTTTTAGTTCCTCAAGTGTTACCTATGTAAGTGTACCTATGTAAACGTTCATAATACATATAAAATAACCTAAATTAGTGTTCTTAATTCTAAAATACATAATCTATAATTTAGCTATTTATTAATTTTTAGGTTTGTTGAAAGCTTGGTCCATTTTCAAAGAGGAACTGATGTTTGATTACACAGGGTAGTTTCAAATTCTTGTACCACAAAATGTACTTACTGTTATTATTACGCTTTTTCTTAGTTACATTAGTGATTTAGATATTAATTGATGAAAAAGTACTGGGAAACTGTCACTTGGTATAATTTAATACACCATCTTATTGAAAAATTAATTATTTCACAGGGTAGTTCCAAAGTCTTGTTACACAAAATATACTTACTGTTGCGTAAAACAGTGACAGTAAGTACATTTTGTGGAACAAGATTTTGGAACTACCCTGTGAAATCATTAATTTTTAAATAAGATGGTGTATTAAATTATACCAAGTGACAGTTTCCCAGTACTTTTTCATCAATTAATATCTAAATCAGTAATGTAACTAAAAATAAGCGTAACTTCATTGCTAAATTGTGCAATTTTACCCAAACTCATATATTTGTTGGAAAATTTCTCATAAGTTAATAAATAATTTACGAAATTAAACTTTATTACACTGTTATAACGACAAAACTTAGTTACGTTTCTTTTATATACTTAAAACTTCACTCAAAACACAACAAATTAACTGCAAAACGTCGGTTACTTAATATTAAACTTTCTGACTTCAACATTCGTAATCTCAAGCCGTGTTTACTTTAACGTACACGTGATGTTCGCCATATCCAACATAATGTTAGTGTTACTGTAACATTAACTAATTTGTTATTAACATACTTTTCTCTCAGTGTACGCTCAGAATTTAGAAAACCAGCCTTCGATAGTGGTGCATTTCCATGTCATTAGAACCGGCACCAATTAGGGGTTACAATGCTGGGTCAAAAAACCTAGGACTGTAAGCCAGTTAAGAGTTATTCGCTCAAGAATTTGGCATAAAGTGCATTATTTAGTTTTTCGACTGTACAAACAATAGTTTCCTTTCTACAGCAGAAAAAAATACAGTACCTACATTCGAGCTAAAGAATCAAATGAACAAACTGTTTTCACAACGCGATTAGCGACTTATTTTCTCGGCTAGCTGGAAAAATATGTATATCTACATATGTTCGCGTCTAGCACCGTAAAATTAACTTACACAGCTTTTACCTAATTTCGTTTTGAAAAGTTGGATTTTACATTACTTTTGAATATCATGTAATGTCACTTATTTAATAACTGGCATGTAATGACAATTGAAATGAGTTGTGTAACTTTAATTACACAACTAGTCATGTAATGAAAATTATGCAACCCATTTCTTACAAAAAAGAAATAAAACAAAATTTCTTAAACTATAATAATTTTAAGATTTATAAACATTTAAAATTAAGTTGCTTCAACTGCAACTGGCGAAATTTATTCCGTAAGATGTCCAACAATAGTCCAGTGCGTAAGGGCACTATTCAAAAAATTCGAGTTAAGTGCAAAATCAGAAAAAGGACATCCAGTTTTACCTAGGGTTAAAATTTCAAATTGGTCTCTGCTCGATTTGTATTTTTTTTAAATTATCAAAATACCTTTATATGGGACCCGAACGCAGTTTTTCGTTGTTTTCTCCTTTCGACCGTCGCAAAATTTTCAGTTATTTTCGGAGTTTTTTTCCTTTCCACGGTCCTATCTCCTCAAATATTGCATTTATCAAGAAAATGTGTTCCTGATTAATTATAGAACAATTTAACAACCAGTGCAAAATATCCCGTTCCTCCACGCGACCTGTGACTCACGCGCTCTCGCATGTGCTTTCCTCCGCAGTAACTTCATCCCCTGAATTAAATCCCCCGAAATTGGCACCCCCCTCACTTTCAACAGACTTGAAGGTCGAAGGTGCGTACCAAGTTTCAGTAAGATACCTCCAGTAGTTCTCGAGTTACTGCAGTTAATAGTTTTTCGGTTTTTCACCCTTAGCTCCCCTTGGTCCGATATGGCCCACCCAAAAGCAATCCCCGCCTTACTTTTCGGGAGACAAAGCCATATACCAAGTTTCAGTCCGCCTCTGAATCCGTTCTCAAGTTATCGCTCGGACAGAGTGAGGAGCGATACGACGAGCGAGCGAGCGAGCGAGTGGACGCATAAGCTAAAACTAGTGTGCCTACGCATAATGTTTCGGCACTAAAATGGGAGGTTACTGCAATCACTCCAAAATTCGAAATTGAGATAACACCATATCTTTACGTTTCAAGGTCTCAGGATCACAAAAAAGTGGTTTTTAAAAAATGTCTGTTTGTATGTACGTACATAATATATTGTGAATCCGCAGACAACAAGTGCCTTTTTGGCACAGCAACTAGCAAATTTCACTGATGAACATTTTATCAGCACATGGAAGCTGTTGAAATTCTGTATCTAAAAATGTATTCATACCTAGCGCCTTTTTGGCATAAAATTGAAAAATTTCAAGTTTCGAAGAAACGTTAAATAATACGCCACTGGATCGATTTGGCTCAAATCTGGTAGATAGAGATACCGTTTGTGGCAATCGGCGAACGGCAAGTGAAATTTTGGCATATCAACTTTGAAATTTCAATAATAAACTCCCATTTTTAGTGCCGAAGCATACAGGGTGGGTAATTTTTCGATGCTCACCATTAGTATCTCGGAAACCATAATAGATGGAGAATAGTTGGGGAAAAGTTGCGCTATTTCTTAGTGATTGATTAAGATTCTGAAGAGAAGTTTCCAATATTTTGATTCCTTCCTGAGTTATCACAAAAAATCAGAAAATTGTCAATTTAAACTAAAATTAATATCTCCCTAACGTTTGATGTTATTTATATGAAACTTGGAACTTTTATATTTTTGACAGCTGTCAATTGAATGGCATTAACAGAAATTTTTTAGGCCTTCTAGATTTTGAATAACGACAGTCAATTTTTGATTCTTTTATGGGCGCCATTTCCGTCAATCTCATTCAATTGACAGCTGTCAAAAATATAAAAGTCCCAAGTTTCATTTAAACAACATTAATCGTTAGTAAGATATTAATTTTTCTTTAAATTGACAATTTTCAGATTTTTTGTGATAACTCAGGAACGAATCAAAATATCGGAGAATTCTCTTCAGATTCTTAATCATCAACAAATAGCGCAACTTTTCTCTAATTTAGCCGACCCCGTATCTTTTACGGTTTTGGAGATACGACTGGTGAGCATCGAAAAATTACCCACCCTGTATCTGCGTAGGTACTCTAGTTTTTTATAAGCATAACATGAAAAGTCTTCAAATTTTGTTTACTAAAATGTATTCAAACCTTTTGGCAAAAGGTCGTAAACTAGAAAAATCACAGAAAGCGCCTTAGGTAAGATTGGATCATTCGCCAAGTGGGGAGGTTCTAGCCGCTTCTGTAGCAGCCCATTTTTTTAAAATAATTAAGAACATCGATGAGTAATCCTATTTTTCTTTTCAGGACGAAATTAAGTAAAATGTTGTAAATAATAGTTATGAAAAACCCGAGTTGGTTTCAATATGGGGCTTTTCATAACTAATTATATTCGTAATTAATGATTGCACCAATTTTTTTTCTGGTAGAGTCATTAAGCATGGAAAAAAAAGCTCTCGACAAAGCTATTCTCTTTGATTAAATTAGGTGATATACTTATTTATAATAAATGATTACGAAAATGTAAGTCGATATCTACAGATCCTTAGCGAAACCGTAAATTTGCATTGAAATGTTATCGCCGCTTATTTAATGCTCCTTGTTATTGTTGTCTCTACATAGAAGCGGTTTTGGGTAATGAAAAAATATTTCAGAAATTCACTGCCAGAGGAGGTACCACAGACCAAGGAAAAGATTTTGAAGAACTGAAGATAATTTCCAAATGTCTTGAATTAACTTTGGATTCGAACGTGGTTGAATTTAGTATTTCGGCAGACAACGTCAAGTTTGGTGATTTTGACGATTTGGTGGTCGAATCTAAAAGCATTAAAGGAGAATATAGAAAGGCTGCTTACCAGTTGAAACACGTTGAAGCTGAGGATAAGCCGTTGACGCCGAAGATTTTGGGAGGTAATGGAAACAAATTCAGTATATTAAAATATTATAAGAGCAGCATCCTAATACCCGGTGATTTTTCCCTGATTCTCTATACGAATAGAAAGTTCGAAATGACAGACGAAAAGTTTACCATGGAATGCAGAATAGAATCAGCAAATATACTCGTAGACATTTCGAAAGCAAAGCGTGAAAACGAATATGGATTTACTCTAAATAATGCAGACAATGTTTCTAAAGAAGATACTGAGAAATACCAAAAGTTCCTAAACAGGTTCTATTTAAGGTCCAACCAAGAAAATACGAAGCTACTTGAGAGGCGTGTAAGAAATGTATTTCTCAAGATTGGCGGAACTGAAGACACATTTCGCAGGTTCCGCGAGTTCATCAAAAGGTGGAAGAATGAAAAGAAGATCAAGCTGAACAAAAGATTAGTTGCGATTAAGATTGTGGAGTCCCTACTGACACCTTATATCAAAACCATCAGCAACGAACTCTACTATACCGACTTTGGGAATTTATTAAGAAGAGCAATTTTACGTTTCAATTGCACTACCTTCGAGGAAACAAATGAAGTCATCCACAAGATATGGATCAATAATATGAACGGACCTGAAATTAATAAATGTGGGTTTGAATATTTTTTATTGACGGAAAAATTAGATGAAATAAAGGACAAAAAGTTGAAGGCGAACAAATACAGTCTAATCTCTTGGCACCTTGGACAATGCCCACTCATCGTCGAAGTCACGAAAGATTCAAAAGCTGCAACTATCCAAGCCGTCGAATTACTGAAGAAGAATCAGATTGGAGACAGAAAATTATTGCTATTGGGTCAGAAAGAAGAACTTCAAATCTCAAGTTGCTTTCGAAACCTGCACTGTATAAGAAACGACAATGAGGAGCTTTACAGGGAAATTCTAGAAACATTCTCATGCTCTCTACAAGGCAGATTATATAAACTACGGGACATTGTTGTTTCCGAAGATTTCGAAAAAATTGTAAACACGGATTGTCTAGTCAAAATAAATGATCCGGAATTTAATATTGGTGAAAGGCAAGAAGAACTTCCAGAATTTTACGTGCCGAGAGCGCTACCACGACTAATTGTAGATTCGAAATTCCTGGAGGAAGAGAAAAGTGACGACCTGATTTTGATCAATTGCAACGACAAGGAGGAAGCAGTCAAGCAGCACGTGAAGGGTGTAACAATTGTCGACCTCAAAGAACTACTCGGGGACAATGACGACGGAGTCCTCATTAGAAAGACTCTGACCGAAACGTTCAACTCTATTAGCAAAAAGATTATTTGTCTTCATCCCACGGAATATTCCTCCGAAGAGTACTCAAAAATCGTCAACAAGTTTCCTAATAAAAATTGTCACCATTTTGGCTGTTGCGGGGAAAACGTGGATTTCGAATGGATTAACACAAGAGGCAATGTTAAAGGGTTGCAGCCATATAAGACAGTGAAGGAGGTTTTCGAAAATGAGGACGAGTTTCTTCAAACAAACAGAAGAAACCTTAAAGTTGTATGCGCAGACCCCGGAATGGGTAAAACCACCTTGTTGAAACACTTTTGCACTTCAGGAAATAAATCATCCTGGTTACTTCATATTACCGCAAGACAACACGCTTCTAGAATAACAGAAAATATGGATGTGCAAAATTTCGTTTTTTCCTTAACTAATGACGAGCTTGAAAGGAAGTTTGTCAAAACATTTTACGACAGAAAAGCAATAATTTTCCTGTGGGATGGATTGGATGAGGTTCTGGACAGCGAAGAAAGACATAGAATTTATGGTTTCATTATGAATATTCAACAATTTGGATTTGTGCAGTTCATCACTGCAAGATGTAATCTTCAAGAAGAGATTGAGGACAGATTGGACACCCTCGCCACAAATATTAAAGAGCTCACGAAGTTCGAACAAAACACGTTCTTAAGGCATCGACTATCAAAGAAGTACAACGACGAACAGCTGTCTGACATAATTGTGAAAATTATGGCAAATGTTGAATATTTAGAAGCGCAAAAAATTCTGGAGGTTCCGCTACAACTGTACCTTTTGACAGAGTTATTTCTTCAAGCTTCCGACATTGACGACATACTCAAGAAACCTCTCACCGCGACGACACTATTTGAATATTTCGTAAACAACAAATTTAAGACTCATTTTCAGAGGTTTGAAAACAAAGATACCTATTCTCAGAAAATTGTTAAAGATGCAGTAATAAACAAGTATCAGCTACTTGGAATAAAGATATGTTTGCAATCGATTGCCGAACTAAATTTTTTAGAGCAACGCGAACTGGATGACCTGAGTGCTGTTGAGAAGGTCGAAGACAGATATGGCCTGGTAAAGAAATCAGGAGAAATGTCTTTGTTTATACATCAAAGCTACGCGGAATATTTCGCGGCAGTGTTTCTGTCACGAAATTATAAAAAAATTACAAATTTTAAGAAAGTGTACTTCGATGATAGATGCAGGAATCTTCGGTTTATGTTCGATCTGATTTTGGCAAAAGACTGCCCAGCCCATACTGCAGTTTTGTACAGAAATCTAAGAACTCTTGAAGACCACAAGGAAGAGATTTTTGAAAAGGATGCAGCGGGGAGGAATGCCTTGCACATTGCGTTGTCATGGGGTGGGGAACATCTAGAATTGCCTGACATCTCTTCTTCAGCAATGATCAAAATAAAAGATTATTTAGACAAGTTTAAAACGGTTGGACGAATATTTAAGTACATGATGGAAAATAAACTGGAACTAACGCATGTTTTCGATAAGATGTTCGATATGGATTACATGGCATATTCAAACAAATCCCTCTTGGAACTGGCAGTTGTGAGTAATAATGATATTGCTGTCGTCCAATATATTTATCAAGATAGTAAATCAATGCCAAGAAAAAAAGATGATAGTCGTCCACTCCTTCATGCTGCATTTATTGGTAGCTTCGAGATTTGTAAATTTTTAATAAACAATGGATTGAATGTCAATTGCTTTTCTAAAAATAATGTTACTCCCTTGATGTATGCAGCCTGGAAGGGGTATGTTGAAATAGCTAAGATTATGATTAGCAATAATGCTGAAATAAACTCAGCTGACAGTAACGGACAAACTCCGTTACTTTGGGCTGCTTCGGAGAATCAATTTAAAGTGGTCAAATTACTCATTGAAAATAAAGCTGACGTGAACCTCGCAAGCAATGATTCAACTCCATTGCTTGAGGCAGCGCAGTACGGATATTTAGACATTGCAAAGATTCTGATTGACAATAAAGCCGAAATTAACAAGGCTGGCAGCAACGGACAAATTCCGTTATCTTATGCTGTTTGGAAAAACCAGTATTCAATTGCCCAGTTCCTCATTGAAAATAACGCAGACGTGAATTTCGCAGGCTATGAAGGTGTAACTCTATTGACCATGACAGTGCTGTTCGGAGATTTAGATATTGCAAAGATTCTGATTGACAATAAAGCCGAAATTAACACGGCTGACAGCGCCGGACAAACTCCGTTATCTTGGGCTGCTTCGGAAAACCAGTATTCATTTGTCCAGTTACTCATTGAAAATAACGCAGACGTGAATCTCGCAAGCAATAATGGTTTAACTCCATTGTTCATGGCAGCGCTGTCCGGATATTTAGACATTGCAAAGATTCTGATTGACAATAAAGCCGAAATTAACACGACTGACAGCAGCGGACAAACTCCCTTATTTTGGGCTGCTTGGAAAGACCAGTATTCAGTTGTCCAGTTACTCATTGAAAATAACGCAGACGTGAATCTCGCAAGCAATAATGGTTTAACTCCATTGATCATGGCAGCGCAGTCCGGATATTTAGACATTGCAAAGATTCTGATTGACAATAAAGCCGAAATTAACACGACTGACAGCAGCGGACAAACTCCCTTATTTTGGGCTGCTTGGAAAAACCAGTATTCAGTTGTCCAGTTACTCATTGAAAATAACGCAGACGTGAATCTCGCAAGCAATAATGGTTCAACTCCATGGTCTATGGCAGCGGAGTTCAGATATTTAGACGTTGCAAAGATTCTGATTGACAATAAAGCCGAAATTAACACGACTGACAGCAGCGGACAAACTCCCTTATTTTGGGCTGCTTGGAAAAACCAGTATTCAGTTGTCCAGTTACTCATTGAAAATAACGCAGACGTGAATCTCGCAAGCAATGATGGTTTAACTCCATTGATCATGGCAGCGCGAGAAGGACGTTTAGACATTGCAAAGATTCTGATTGACAATAAGGCCGAAATTAACGCGACTAACAGCC
The DNA here is from genome assembly GCA_963924575.1 of Pycnomerus fuliginosus. NCBI lineage: Eukaryota > Metazoa > Arthropoda > Insecta > Coleoptera > Zopheridae > Pycnomerus > Pycnomerus fuliginosus. Next base: position 9,276,391 of record OZ004625.1, on the reverse strand, counting down.
ACGGACAAACTCCCTTACTTTCTGCTGCTTGGCAAAACCAGTATTCAGTTGTCCAGTTACTCATTGAAAATAACGCAGACATGAATCTCGCAAGCAATAATGGTTTAACTCCATTGATTGAGGCAGCGCGGTACGGACATTTAGACATTGCAAAGATTCTGATTGACAATAAGGCCGAAATTAACACGGCTGACAGCGACGGACAAACTCCCTTATTTTGGGCTGCTTGGGAAAACCAGTATTCAGTTGTCCAGTTACTCATTGAAAATAACGCAGACGTGAATCTCGCAAGCAATAATGGTTTAACTCCATTGATCATGGCAGCGCGAGGACGTTTAGACATTGCAAAGATTCTGATTGACAATAAGGCCGAAATTAACACGGCTGACAGCGACGGACAAACTCCCTTATTTTGTGCTGCTTGCGAAAACCAGTATTCAGTTGTCCAGTTACTCATTGAAAATAACGCAGACGTGAATCTCGCAAGCAATAATAGTTTAACTCCATTGATTGGGGCAGCGCAGTTCGGATATTTAAACATTGCAAAGATTCTGATTGACAATAAAGCCGAAATTAACACGGCTGACAGCTACGGACGAACTCCCTTATGTTGGGCTGCTTCGCAAAACCAGTATTCACTTGTTCAGTTACTCATTGAAAATAACGCAGACGTGAATCACGCAAGAAATAATGGTTTAACTCCATTGCTCATGGCAGCGCAGTCCGGATATTTAGACATTGCAAAGATTCTGATTGACAATAAAGCCGAAATTAACACGGCTGACAGCTACGGACAAACTTCCTTATTTTGGGCTGCTTCGGAAAACCAGTATTCAGTTGTCCAGTTCCTCATTGAAAATAACGCAGTCGTGAATCTCGCAAGCAACGACGGTACAACTCCATTGATCACGGCAGTCGATGAAGGATATTTAGACATTGCAAAGATTCTGATTGACAATAAAGCCGAAATTAACACGGCTGGCAGCGTCGGAGGAACTCCCTTATTTTGGGCTGTTTGGAAAAACCAGTATTCAGTTGTCCAGTTACTCATTGAAAATAAGGCAGACGTGAATCTCGCAAGCAATGATGGTTTAACTCCATTGATTGAAGCAGCGGAGTTCGGATATTTAGACATTGCAAAGATTCTGATTGACAATAAGGCCGAAATTAACACGGCTGACAGCGCCGGACAAACTCCCTTATTTTGGGCTACTTGGAAAAACCAGTATTCAGTTGTCCAGTTACTCATTGAAAATAACGCAGACGTGAATCTCGCGAGCAATAATGGTTCAACTCCCTTGATCATGGCAGCGGAGTTCGGATATTTAGACATTGAAAAGATTCTGATTGACAATAAAGCCGAAATTGACACGGCTGACAGTGGCGGACAAACTCCCTTATTTGTGGCTGTCCGTAAAAACCAGTATTCAGTTGTCCAGTTACTCATTGAAAATAATTCAGACGTGAATCTCGCAAGCAATGATGGTTTAACTCCATTAATCATGGCAGCGCAAGAAGGATATTTAGACATTGCAAAGATTCTGATTGACAATAAGGCCGAAATTAACGCAACTGACAGCGACGGACAAACTCCCTTGTTTTGGGCTGCTTGGAAAAACCAGTATTCAGTTGTCCAGTTACTCATTGAAAATAACGCAGACGTGAATCTCGCAACCAATAATAGTTTAACTCCATTGATGGTGGCAGCGCGGTACGGCCATTTAGACGTTGCAAAGATTCTGATTGACAATAAAGCCGAAGTTAACACGGCTGACAGCGGCGGACAAACTCCCTTATTTTGGGCTGCTTGGAAAAACCAGTATTCAGTTGTCCAGTTACTCACTGAAAATAACGCAGACATGAATCTCGCAAGCAATAATGGTGAAACTCCATTGATCATAGCAGCGCAGTCCGGATATTTAGACATTGCAAAGATTCTGATTGACAATAAGGCCGAAATTAACGCAACTGACAGCGACGGACAAACTCCCTTGTTTTGGGCTGCTTGGAAAAACCAGTATTCAGTTGTCCAGTTACTCATTGAAAATAACGCAGACGTGAATCTCGCAACCAATAATAGTTTAACTCCATTGATGGTGGCAGCGCGGTACGGCCATTTAGAGGTTGCAAAGATTCTGATTGACAATAAAGCCGAAATTAACACGGCTGACAGCGGCGGACAAACTCCCTTATTTTGGGCTGCTTGGAAAAACCAGTATTCAGTTGTCCAGTTACTCATTGAAAATAACGCAGACGTGAATCTCGCAACCAATAATAGTTTAACTCCATTGATGGTGGCAGCGCGGTACGGTATTGCAAAGATTCTGATTGACAATAAAGCCGAAATTAACACGGCTGACAGCGGCGGACAAACTCCCTTATTTTGGGCTGCTTGGAAAAACCAGTATTCAGTTGTCCAGTTACTCATTGAAAATAACGCAGACATGAATCTCGCAAGCAATAATGGTGAAACTCCATTGATCATAGCAGCGCAGTCCGGATATTTAGACATTGCACAGATTCTGATTGACAATAAGGCCGAAATTAACGCAACTGACAGCGACGGACAAACTCCCTTGTTTTGGGCTGCTTGGAAAAACCAGTATTCAGTTGTCCAGTTACTCATTGAAAATAACGCAGACGTGAATCTCGCAACCAATAATAGTTTAACTCCATTGATGGTGGCAGCGCGATACGGCCATTTAGACGTTGCAAAGATTCTGATTGACAATAAAGCCGAAATTAACACGGCTGACAGCGGCGGACAAACTCCCTTATTTTGGGCTGCTTGGAAAAACCAGTATTCAGTTGTCCAGTTACTCATTGAAAATAACGCAGGCATGAATCTCGCAAGCAATAATGGTGAAACTCCATTGATCATAGCAGCGCAGTCCGGATATTTAGACATTGCACAGATTCTGATTGACAGTAAGGCCGAAATTAACGCAACTGACAGCGACGGACAAACTCCCTTGTTTTGGGCTGCTTGGAAAAACCAGTATTCAGTTGTCCAGTTACTCATTGAAAATAACGCAGACGTGAATCTCGCAACCAATAATAGTTTAACTCCATTGATGGTGGCAGCGCGATACGGCCATTTAGACGTTGCAAAGATTCTGATTGACAATAAAGCCGAAATTAACACGGCTGACAGCGGCGGACAAACTCCCTTATTTTTGGCTGCTTGGGAAAACCAGTATTCAGTTGTCCAGTTACTCATTGAAAATAACGCAGACGTGAATCTCGCAAACAATAATGGTTTAACTCCACTGTTCATGGCAGCGCAATACGGATATTTAGACATTGCAAAAGCTCTCATCAGCAACAACGCAGACATAAACCATCCTTCACCATTCGGAACAACCCCATTGATGGAGGCAACCAAGAACGGTCATGTCGAAATCGTAAATTACCTTTTAGAAAAAAAAGCGTACATAAACTGCAAAGATTCCGATGGCAACACAGCCCTACATTTATCCGTACAAAACAATAATTTGGCCATTATCAAATCTCTGATCCAAAATGGTGCGGATCTAGAAACCAAAAATGGAAGTGGTAAAGCACCCGTCGAACTTCCCAATCTATCTCAAGATGTCTTGGATTACTTTCGATCAATTAATGTACAGATGCCAAAGAAGCAATCTGTGCAAAGTTTAATATCGTTTTTTGATCGTCGGAGCAATCAGTGAAACAGGTAAACTCTTATTCTTTAAACGACCTCTACTATTAAAGTGTCTTTTAGGCAAAGGTTTCACCATAGATCTACGGAAATGGAGAGGCATATTAATTCAAAATTTGGAAAGCAGACCGGGAAACAATTATTGGCAGCAAGCATCAATTCAATCCAACACTATGGCTTTTAGAGAAGAAGTCGGGAGAAACCAAGAGAAACTTATGGCACAGAAATTAAAATCTGGGTTTTTTCCCTTTTCAAATTTTGTTAATTAAGCAAGTTTTTGAGCATGTAAAAATTGTATATTCCCGAATAAGGGTCGGTATTTTCACCTCCAGATAAGACTATCTCTTTGAAATTGTATTATTAGCAACGAACCGGCAGATAGTATTATCTGGGGGTGAAAATAGTTGTTTTCACCTCCAGTAAAATTTATCTGGAAGTTTATCACCACATAGCTTCAATGCCAATTAACTCACAGTCTTATCTGAAGGTGAAAAGATCGATCCTTAAATCAATACTATTAAGGGCCATTTTGCACCGACCTTACTTAGCGCTTAAGTCTGACTTAAAAATTAAGAATGACATTTTTTCGATAGTACAACCGTCATTGTTCTCATTTTAAGTGTCCCTTAAAACTAGGCACTGTCGGTGGGCAAATTTTCACAATATTTTAAACAATTTTTTCTATTTCGGTTTCCTAATGAACACTTTATAGCACAGAAACGCGTTCTCTAATGTGCTCTATTAGAGCACGGCTTTTGTTTACATCGTAACCTAGACAACGATTGTGTCCAACAATCGCCAACTGTCAAGCGAACATTGACCTGTCTATGAAAATGGAAAACCAAGTTTTTTCTAAAAGGTTATGGGTATCCGAAATAGAAAAAATTGTATAAAAAACATGTTTCATAAGGCTCTTATCGCACTCGGATTTTGTAAAACTCGGGCTTTTCGCCCTCGTTGTCCAAACATCCTCGTGCGATAATAATTAGTCTTATGAAACGTGTTTTTTAATATACTATTAGTCTTATTAGGTAGTCTTAGGATATAATTTTAATCAGCATATTGCTGTTTATGCCCTTTTGAGTATGTGCTTATATTTTTTATTTTTATTTTTGTTGTGGTTAGAGTTTATTGTTTTGTTAAAGCACATTTCTCAATTAATGGAATTATTATTATTATTATTATTATTCACTATACCTGTATTATTTAACAATTTGATTCATTCATTGGGCGAATTTATGCTTCAATTACTTTAATAGAAGATAGAAATAACATTTTCTCAGCTGAAGAAAAGCGTAGAGCTTATGCTGCACTGCATTGATTTTACCCACAAATATAACACAAATGTTTTTAAATATTAACAAGTTGGGTATCCGAAATAGAAAAAAATGTACAAAGAACGTGTTTCATAAGGCTCTTATCGCACTCGGATTTTGTAAAACTCGGGCTTTTCGCCCTCGTTGTCCAAAGATAATAATTAGCCTTATGAAACGTGTTTCTTAATATATTTTTCTTCACTGTACCTGCATTATTTAACAATTTTATTTATTCATTGGGCGAATTTATGCTTCAATTACTTTAATAAAAGATAGAAATAACATTTTTTCAGCTGAAGAAAAGCGTAGAGCTTATGCTGCACTTCATTGATTTTACCCACAAATATAACAGAAATGTTTTTAAATATTAACAAACGTGTTTCATAAGGCTCTTATCGCACTCGAATTTTGTAAAACTCGGACTCGTCGACCGTTTGAACAAAATACTGTCCCGTTTACGGCGATTAAGACGTTTGGCCATGCCTGCAAAATACCTGAGGCAGTGTTCGCGATCAAACGTCGAAAATTGTAATTTCTGCTTTCGTTCTCAAGTTATGCGACGAACAGAGTAGACGACGAGCGGCCGAGCGAGCGATTACACTGACACCATAGTGCCTGCGCATATGCTTCGGCACTAAAATGAGGTAAGATATAATATTTAAGTAACAGAACTTCTTTTAAGTCTTTGATGACCCGTTGCACCGTTGCCATTAGGTACCTTCCTAAGTCAAGAAACAACTTAAATTTTCGTGATTTGATCATATTTTTAAAAGTTTTTTGCAAGGAGTTCAATTTCAATTTTTGTGATTTGGTTCTTTCCTATAAGTAACTGGAGGAAAGGATAACGTCAGACAAAGAAAATGATCCAAAAAAAAGATGTGGATAACGACGGACAAAGAAGATACAACAAAAACAAAAAATCGTAAAAATCTGAACCTGGAACATAAAAAATAGAAATGGGTTACGTAAGAATTACAGAAACGAAGTTTTTCAGAGTTACAGGAAGAAATGAATAAAAGTGAAAATAAAGTAATGGGACACCTAATTGGAAGAGGAGGAAACTGGAATGGTGATTAGATAAGAACGGAGAAGTCGCCACAAACGTAAACATAGATATACTTCATCAGAAACGAAGTCAATACTATTATTTTTTTTGTTCTTTTTCTGGTTCTGGTTCTGTGTCCTCCCGAGACGGACGGTGGTGCCTCTACCTCTGCATTCGTGATGACAGGTACTAGATGCAAAAGGCCAGTTTGTGCGGTTTTGTTTGTTGCCTGTATGTTCTGATTAAATTATTGGATCGATTTACATAAATTCTTTATTAAACAAATTTTCAAAACACTGCATTTTAGCTTTTGCTTCCTATAAAACTTGCATGAGGAAAGTACAAGCCGAATACACAAACTTAACCCCCTTGAATCAACTAACTAATTTGTGGACAATTTCAAAAAATATTTACCTTCGTTAGAAATTCGTAATGACACTGCATCAAGCTCTTCCCAACAATCACCGGTTCCTGTGAATTTATCAAAAAAATAATTAAAGTCCTTTGATTTTCCAAATCCCAAGCAGTCCACCGACAGAAAATTGCATTTTCTTTAAACTTTAACGACTAAAACCAAATTTTAAGCAATTAACGATTATCAAAACCTTACTTGATCATAAAGCGATTGCCCTGAATGAAACACCAACAAAATTAATAAAACCGCGCAGAGAACTGAAAGGCCAATTCGAATATAACTCGTCTCGTTTCCCTAAAACAACGTGAATATTTTTTAAGATTTTTGAAACTTACGGCGATAATAAAAAAGATTTGGCTGATAATAAACAGCCAGGAAGCAGTCATGTCGACCAATAAAGGCACTTCAATCAAATTATTCAAATTTTCGTTTAGCCTGAAAAAACATTAAAAAAAATAATCAAAAACCCCTCCTACTTTTTCAACATTTGATGCTGTTGGATGCAGAATTTCAACTTTGAGCTAATCCTGTTCTGATATCCTTTGTCCTGAAGCAGATCTCCGTCTTCGTAACTGTCGTACCCTTGCGAAATATTTCTTAAAACATCGTTGATTGCATTTGCCAGAAATGTCTGATACTCAATACCATAGAATAAGGTATAAACAATTATTATAATCGGAAAGAATCCAGGAAGAATGGTGGAGTAATAAATTATTCTGCAAATTTTTTCCAATTCCGGTTCCAATCGGTGAAGAATTACCAAACCGTACAGCATATTTTCTGTTTGTCCAAGAAACGGAAGATGGAAAAATGCTGCCAGAATTCCGCAACAACTACAAATGACAATGTAAATCTTGCTTTTTTTAGATTCCTCTTTGAATTTCTTAAAAGCATTCCGGTAATCCTCTGTAAATGTTGGAATTTCAACATAAAATACATTTCTCATTTCTGCTCCTGGTTTCTCTATATAAAAGACTGTGACAACACCGATGAGAGCCTTAAAATAATTATTAGTAACATAATGTATAAATCTCTGTTTTTTTACAAATATCACCATGAATAGACTTGGTCCGTACTGTATGAACATATTCGAATTGAAAGCTTTTAAAAAATCGTATATTTGGATCGACAGTAGCACTAAATGTCCTCCGGAAATAGAAAAAAAGAGGGCCTTAACAATTTTGAAACGCAGAAAGAACAATGTTAGATAGTAGATGACGACTAGTGGGTCTTTGTCATCTGGAATAAGTTAATAAAAAAAAAATATTAACCGATTGTTTACCGTTGAAGATTATCCTTAGTTTTGGCCAAAAGTATTCCATTATTTTTATATGGTCAGCTTGTACGATATCGTGCTATTAGCTAAATATTATTTGGGGAAATCCTTGACGTTATATTTCAGTTATTGGCCACATTGTTGTTGACTTATACAGCCTTGAAGATTAACAGATTAATTTACGACTATTTGATTTCTTTATAGAATATTTCTGCCTAGTAATTGTGAAAGTTATCCAGACTACAGTCAGGGTGAGTGTATTTAAAAGAAAATCAAATCTGTTTCGTTTCAAGAAATGCTGAAGGAATAAGTGGATAGGTAATGATTTCATTATTTATCAGAAAGCTTCTAGCCGTTTTTAAAAATTTAAAAATTGGCTTTGGTGGAACTAATGCCAACAATTTAGATTTTTTTCAAAAGCTCCTCCTGAAGGTCTCTTTTATGCCGGTTTCGTGTTGCAGCTGCAGTGTAATAGAAATAAAACGCGCTGACTTAGCAAAAAAAGAGAAGTTTTTAGCAAAGAATCTGGTTTTTTCATTAACTTTTGGCATTGAAATTCTCCGTATTCAATTTTGAGTCTTTTGATTAGTAGATTTTCGTAGGACTACCAACTGCTGAGATTAAAAATCCCTACTAGGGAAGGGAAGCTTCCAACTCATAGGGTGTCTTAATAATAATAATAATAATAATGTTTATGTTTTATGCCTCTTTCGTGCTGCTGCTGTAGTGCAGAAAAAATAACACGCTCTGATTGGTCATTGGGAGGCATCTTAGGAAAAGGACCAATCAGCGTTCGTCGATTTTACTGCAACGGTCAATGCAGGACAGATCGAAAGCGAAGCTATTACCAAGCGGGATTATCCACGATTGCCAACTTTTTAAATAAAAATTTTTGATAGTACCAGCACGCATCACAAAATTCACAAAAATTCAAAATCCTGTTCGAAAGATATTTAAAAAAACGTTTATTAAAAATGAAGATTTTTGGCAACTTATAACATCAAGATTAATCAATTGACCAATAATTTTTGCACCAACAGCTTCTTTATTTGAACAGCAGATTCTGTGGTATAAAGGATGTGGAGTCTTTCAGAGCAACAGCGAATTTTTGCAAAAAAAATAATTCTTTTTATTTATGGATTCCTTTAAAAGTAGAAGTAACTTAAGCCTGTTTCAATTGATATAAAGCGACGGCGTAAGAAACAGAAAATCTCAAGAACTGCAAAATCCTGATTAGACTTTGAAAAACTTAAAAACTCACGTTGACAATAAGTTGATGGTCCACTCTAACTCCTGCTAACTTTACAGATGCAGGTACAAGTGAATTCACCAGAATCATTTGAAGAACCTTTCGATTTTTTGTATCCCAAGCCAACCATGGGCATCTCAAGGCAATTCCCCCTATCTTTTCGGACTAAAATCAAAATTTAAAAACTATTTTTAGGCTTCCTACCACCTCATCTATAAGTTGTTGTCCACTGACACAAAAAAGTCCAAGAACCAATAGTTCTATTCCCCACGTAGAAATATAACGAAATTTTAGCCCAAATGAGCCAGAGCTCCAAAACTATTTTCGGTTAAAAAATACAAAAATTAAACTACCTCTAGTCCGAAAAAATAATTTCCAAGAAATGTCAACGTTCCCAAGAATAGAAGAGGAACCACTGCGGGTTTAAGTTCATTTTCAATAAAAATGTTGGCCGCCCTAATAAACAAAACGTAATTACTTACTGCAAATAATACTTGTCAATAACAAACCTTTTTAAGACAACGTGGTGTTCAACACAAATTACCAGTCTTCTATAAATTTCTCTTTGGTATTTCTGATCGGCAATCAAATCCCTTTCTTCGACACCCTTAGAATCTGATGAAATGCTAATTAAGCGTTCATGAAGAACGTAAAGTTGAAAACAAATTCTTTTTACAAAAACCAGCATTGTCAGGCAGACGCAAAGAGTTGTATAGATGATCGTATAGTGAGAAAAAAAATAAAATATTTTTACCAGAAACGAATAGCTTTTAAAATAAGCATCAAAAACAACCAGGCTAATAAATTCTTTTTGAAGACCGTCGAAAAGATAGGAACTGGCCAAGCAGCAGTTAACTTCAGCTGCTATCACCACAGCGATCCACACTTGCAAAACAAAAATTTGACGATTCAACTTATTCTCTGCTGATTTTCCAGCAGATTTCATAGACCAACTCACTTTCTTGATTTCTTTGAATGTTTCAACCACGCTCTTGGTAATCCTCGAATGATAAAAAGTAGAAAAGATTAACTGAAAATAAGATTTGAAATCGAAAATAGTAAAGAATTGCTCACGTATAGCATGACGGCTTCATATTGTCCGTATTGCATCAGATGTGGCTTGCTGAAATTCATGACGAAATAGTGGAACTGCATTATGTAGGTGCAGACTTGGAACCAGAAGCAGAAATTAGCGTGCTTGGTGAAGATCGGACTATAACTCCAAATTACAACAATTCGTTCCATGAAGGAAAATTCTTCTTCGGGAGAAACCGTGTGCCATGCGATTGATGACATTCTGGACTGGAGGAATCGCCTCTTGGGGAATTCCTACTGATTAATTTTTAACTGATTACCAAAAAAAATATACTCAGGCTTTTAGTGAATAATTTATAGAAGTAATCAAAACACTAAAATACCTGCGGCAGTTCGTAAAGGAATAGGATTTGTAGGGGAAGTGTGGCACCCTTTTAAAAAATTTGGTGATACTTATTTGAGTTTGGTTCGTTTAACACTTGCATCTGGTTAAATAGACCAATACTGAACAGCTGTAACGACACTGTGTAATTATTGCCTATTTAACTGAAAGCCCGCTTAATAAACCAACAAAAAAAAGCCTCATTCACACAACCCTTGCGTCCGTTAGAAAGTGTCCAACTTTATAATTATGCTATTAATCATAATGATCGTAATACATCATATACAGAGCGTTCAAATGAAAAGGAGCCACCCCAAATATATCGTAAATCAAATAAAATATGAAAATTCGCTCGGACGGGTCGATTTTTATTTGGAGGGGGGCAATCTAACACAATTTTTGATATTTGTTCAACTCTGTGGATACATCATTTGAAAGGATTTGAAATTCTCTGTAACCTGATGCAAGAATTTTTAAATCCAATCACTCGTTCAAAAGTTACATTGAAAGACATGAGCTGGTTCTGGGCCTAGAAATCCTGTAAGCTTAGGCTGTAACTTTTGAATGAATGGATGGATTTAAAAAATTCTTGCATTAGTTTACAGATAATTTCAAACCCTTTCAAATAATGTATCACAAGGGGCCCTAAAGTAGTTTAAAACTTGACCAAAGACGGCGCTGGGGCTGAACAAATATCAAAAATTATGAAAGTGTTCGATTTGCAATGAAATTAGCTTTCAAATGGTGTATCACAAGTGGGGGGTTGCCGTTTAAAATCTTGAAGTGGGGGTAGGTGGGGGTTAGGGGGTGAGTTTTGAAATTTGTCCTCCTTCAAATAAAGATCGACCTGTCCGAGCAAATTTTCATATTTTATTTGGTTTACGATATATTTGGGGTGGCTCCTTTTCATTGGAACGCTCTGTATACCTAGAATTGGCAACACTGTAAGGTAGTTAATAAAAATCCCCAGAAGATCTACCAACTTAAAGTAGATATTTTTTCGGTCGAAACGTTTAAAATCGGTTTCGGATGTGCTTACACAATACGAACTTAAGGGAAAAAACAATTTCCAAGTTAAGAACTTTGCTCTTTTTTGTTAAGTTGGCAACTTTGTTTAACTTTTGCGACGAGAGGTTGATTACCTACTCTGCAAAGAGTTTTTTAATTTTTTTATCATTCCTCCCATTTGTTTATTTAAAGAGTTGGTAATTCCGCTTTCGGTCTGCCCTGTACTAACAGGTGCAGTAAAATCGACGAACGCTGATTGGTCCTTGATGCCTTGCTAATAACCAATCAGATTGTGCCTTTTTTGCTTATTTGATAAAAGATTTACCACTCTGGAATTTAATGTAGTTCGAAACCCGAAATTCTTTTTGTTATGCCGTTTTCGATCTGTCCTGAGCCGCGCGATGCAGTAAAATCGACGAACGCTGATTGGTCTCATGGAGCTTTCCTGCAAAATAAATGCTGATATTTAGCTTTTGAAAAAATGTAAATTGTTGACATCACAGTTCCATCAAAACCAAAGCTTAGCATTAATAAATTTTTAAAGACCGCTTTGAAGGTAAATAATGAAATAATTACTTATCCACTTATTCCTTCAGAATTTCTCGAAACGAAACAGATTTGATTTTTTTTAATACACTCGCCTTGACTTAAATTATACTGCATGCGCTTGGATAGCCTTCACAATAACTAGGAAGACATTTTCTATAAAGAAATCGAAGAGTCATAAATTAATCTGTTAATCATCACAGCTTTATATTAATAAATGAACAATGATTTTGTCAATAACTAAAATAGAACGCCAAGTCTTTCCCGAAATCATATTTAATAGTCATCGATATCGTACAGGGAAACTATAAAAATAATGGAACATTTTTGGCCAAAACTAAAGACAATCCTCAACGGTAAGCAGTGTTCCCCAATAATTTTTTAAAAATTAACTTATTGCAGATGACAAAGATCCACTAGTCATCATCTACTATCTAACTTTTTTCTTTCTGCGTTTCAAAATCGTTAAAGCCCTCTTCATTTCTATTTCCGGGGGACATTTAGTGCTACTGTCGATCCAAATATACGATTTTTTAAAAGCTTTCAATTCGAAATTGTTCATACAGTACGGACCAAATTTATTCATGGTGATATTTGTAAAAAACACATTTATTTATACATTACGTTACTAACAATTATTTTAAGGCTCTAATCGGTGTTGTCATAGCTTTTTACATAGAGAAACCTGGAGCAGAAATCAGAAAAGTTTTTTTTGATGAAATTCTATCATTTACAGAGGACAACCGGAATGCTTACAGGAAATTCAAAGAGGAATGTAAAGGAAGCAAGATTTACATTGCCATCTGTAGTTGTTGCGGAATTTTGGCAGCATTTTTCCATCTTCCGTTTCTTGGACAAACAGAAAATATGTTGTATGGTTTGGTAATTCTTCACCGATTGGAACCGAGATTGGAAAAATATTGCAAAATTATTTATTACTCCACTATTCTTCCCGGATTCTATCCGGTGATAATAATTGTTTATACCTTATTCTATGGTATTGAGTATCAGAAATTGCTGACATATGTAATCAACGATGTTCTAAGAAATATTTCGCAAGGGTACGACAATTACGAAGACGAAGATCTGCTTTACGACAAACGATATCAGGAAAGGATTAGCTCAAAGTTGAAATTCTGCATAAAACAACATCAAATTTTGAAAAAGTAGGATTGGTTTTTGATTATTTTTTTAAAATGTTCTTTCAGGCTAAACGAAAAATTGAATAATTTGATTGAAGTGCCTTTCTTGGTGGACATGACTGCTTCCTGGCTGTTTATTATAAGCCAAATTTTTTTTATTATTGCCGTAAGTTTCAAAAATCTTAAAAAATATTTACGTTGTTTTAGGGAAACGAGACGAGTTATATAAGATTTGGTCTTACAGTTCTCTCCACGGTTTTATTAATTTGGTTGTTGTTTAATTCAGGACAATCGCTTTATGATCAAGTAAAGTTTTGATAATCGTTAATTGCTTGAAATTTGGTTTTAGTCGTTAAAGTTCAATGAAAATGCTATTTTCTGTCGGTGGACTGCTTGGGATTTGAGGAATCAAAGGATTTTAATTATTTTTTTGATTAATGCACAGGAACCGGTGATTGTTGGGAAGAGCTTGATGCAGTGCCATTACGAATTTCTAACGAGGGTAAATATTTTTTGAAATTGTTCGAAAGTTAATTACTTGATTCTAGGGAGTTAAGTTTGTGTGTTCGGCTTGTACTTTCTTCATGCAAGTTGTAGGAAGCAAAAGCAAAAATGAGTGATGACAGTGTTTTGCAAATTAGTCTAATAAAGAATTTGTGTAAATCGATCCCATAATTTAATGAGCCGACATAACAGAGCTTTTGCATCTAGTAGGTAGTGTTGCAAAAATTTCATTAAATTTATTTTTTGAAACATTTCTCGAAATATTTCACCTCGTATTTCACTGAATATGAGAGATTTGAATTTTAGCCTCGCTATTTTATTTGATAGGTAAATACATACATAAATAAAATTTTAGTGGTATAATGGCCTTTTGGCAAGTTATGAAATGTTTATTATTGAAACATGCTTCTTCTCTTTCTATTATGTCTATAAATAATATCTTTTTGTATACCTATTAGATTTTTTTTCACATATTTTATTTTTTCCTCTTTAGTCATCGCTCCAATTTCAGCTCTAGCGTTTTCTTCTTCCTTTACATACTCTTGACAATTTGAGTTTTAATTCCTTTTGCTTATTTGCTTCGTTTCTGTAATCTCTAAGTTATCCATTTTAACCTCCCCAACCCCATCACAATTTAAAATTAAAAAATGGGAGGTTACTGCAATCACTAAAATTTTCGAATTTGAGATAGCACCAGATCTTCACGTTTTGAGGTCTCAGGAACCCAGAAAAGGGGTTTTTAAAATGTGTCTGTGTGTATGTACGTACGTACGTACGTTCGTTTGTAATCACGCCACAGCCAAAACTACTAGACCGATTTGGCTGAAATTTGGAACATAGGCATCTCGTAAGCTAACTTAGATCTGAAAAGCTTTTGGAGCCAATCGTGCAACCGGAAATGCCATTTTGGCACATCAACTTTTAAATTTTAAATGCAAACCCCCATTTTTTACGTCACCATAAGGAAGACCTTCAAATTCTGCTTCTAAAAGTGTATTCATTCTTAGTGCCCTTTTGACCAAAAATAAAAAAAAATTGATTTTTATCGGACTTTAAAATCGCGGTACAGCCCAAGCCCCTGAACCGATTTGGCTGAAATTTTGCACATAGGGATTGTATTACACGTCGAAGAGCTGAACAAATTTTGAATTCAATCGACTCACGGAAAGTGCCGTTTTGGCACACCAATTTCCAAATTTAAAATTATTCTCTCATTTGACCATTAAAAACAAGTTTTTGAAAGATTTATTGTCACCATCAGAAAGGTCTTCAAATTCTGTTTGGTTCAAAAAATCGAAATTTTATAATAACAGTAAAAATACATTATAGACCAAATTTCTGAATCGATTTGGCTGAAATATGGTACATGGAGATTGGGTGACCCGTTGAAGACCTGAAAGGCTTTTGAAAGCAATTGGCCAACGGGAAGTCCCATTTAAGCATATCAACTTAAAATTTTAAATACAAGACCTCCTTTTTTATGTCGCCATTAGAAAGGCGATCAAATTCTGGTTCTAAAAATGTGTTCATAGTTTCTGCCATTTCAGTGGAAAATACAGAAAAAAAATTTTTCTCATTAAAAGGGTGCGGGCTGACAGAGGATGACATAAAGTGGCAGTTATTGTCAAAAAGGTGGCAAAAGATTAACCTTAAAAGAACGTGATGGGTGATGTCCGAGGTGACGTCGGTATTTGTCAGAAAATTGCGAAATTAGTCATGGATTAAAAAAATTCTGTTGAATTAACTACTATCTACACAGAATACAAAGATCCACGCGATGGGGAGGTTCCAGCCGCTTCTCTGCTGCATTTTTTGTTTTCGATATCTCTTCCGTTAACAATTCAGCGAATTTTTTATGGTGCAGGTTCCGATTTTTAGTTTCCATTTTAATTGTGTTATCTGTGTCCTTGTTTTTTATTTGCCTGTCGCTATTCATATCTTTGACCATTTTCTTTACTTTTGTTTTCTTCGTTGTCTTCTTTTTCTTTTTAGGGATATTTGGGCCTTCGTTTGGGCTTGATGTCAGTCTTTTCTCCATTATTTTTACCTATTTTTAGGACCACATCACAAAAATTGATATTGAACTATTCTTACAAAATTCTTTTAAAAAGCCACCGGAAGATGTATATCATAGAGATGTGTATCCCTGTCTGTGTTTATTAAGTTGTATATAATGGCCGCCTGGATCTACTGGTAGAATCGGCTGCATATTTTATCAATCTGCACCTAGTAGTACTGCCTAGACGCACAGATGTGTCAAAAAACCGTGAATAGGGAAGAAAAACCTAAGAAGATCCTTTACAGCGTTTGCAGTACAAAATGAACAAAAAACACAAAATAATGCCGCTCAGGGGGTTGTAAAATTGTGAAGGGGGATAAAGAGCTTTAAGTAAAATCAAAATATAAAAGGAAAATAAACCAGTTGTGCAAATTAGACTGTGAGGGGTTGAACTCATTGCAAAGGGGGCTGAAAAATTGTAAAACATACTAAATCCTGAGAAGAAAAACGAAATTGCGCGAATTTTGCAAAATTAACGCTGAGAGGGGGGGGGATAAATTGTGAAGCGGGATGAAAAGTCTAGGGGTGTGAAAATTTGAAGTAAAATTAGAACATAACACGAAAATAAGCCATTTTATGCAAAACCTACTAGTCAAATTTTTTGCTTAAATGGTTGGTAATCGTATCTGATGTCAGAAGTTGGCAATACTTACAATGATTAGGTGGGTACATGTCTAGCAATTGGGAAAACAGTTCCTAGACTAAAAACCCTATTAGTTTTGTTCAGTTGACATTTATTGAACTTTTTTGACGAAAGATTTACCATTCTGCAAGTGGTCTGCAATTTTTGTGATTCGTGCTGATGGTACTCCTAAAAATTTTTCATTTAAAATGTTGGCAATCGTGGATAATCCGGTCTGGTACTAATGCCGCGTTCGGTCGGTCCTGCACTGACTGTTGCAGTAAAATCGACGAACGCTGATTGGCCCATTTCCTAAGTTGCCTGTCAATGACCAATCAAAGCGTGTAATTTCTTCTGCGCTGCAGTGGCAGCACGAAAGAGACATAAGGCACCCTTTTAAGTTGTAGGTTTCCCTTCCCTATTAGGAATATTTGATCTCAGCAGTTGATAGTACGTAAAATCAACCACCACAGATGTGAAACGCTAATCGTAAATTGATTTCGGAGAAATTCAATGCCAATTTAATGAAAAAACATAGTTTCTAGCTTAAAAACTTCTGTTGTACTTAGTTAAAATCCTTTTTTGCTACGTTGGCAAATTTTTTGCTTATGTACCTACCACTCTGAAATTAATTGCCATTCGTGCTGGTCCAATCAGAGCGTTTTACTTCCATTGCACTGCAGCTGCAGCACGAAAGCGGCATAAGAAACCTTCAGGAGCTTTTGAAAAAAATCTAGGCATCAGTTCCACCAAAGCCAAAGCTTAAGGTTAATAAATATTTAAAGACCGTTTGAAGCTTTCTGATAAATAATGAACAATGTTCATACAGTACGGACCAAATCTATTCATGGTGATATTTGTAAAAAAACTGAAATTTATACAATACGTTACTAACAATTATTTTAAGGCTCTAATCGGTGTTGTCACAATCTTTTATATAGAGAAACCGGGAGCAGAAATGAGAAATGTATTTTATGCCGAAATTCCAACATTTACAGAGGACTACCGGCATGCTTACAAGAAATTCAAAGAGGAATGTAAAAGAAGCAAGATTTACATTCTCATTTGTAACTGTTGCGGAATTCTGGCAGCATTTTTCCATCTTCCGTTTCTTGGACAAACAGAAAATATGCTGTACGGTTTGGTAATTCTTCACCGATTGGAACCGGAACTGGAAAAAATTTGCAAAATAATTTATTACTTCACCATTCTTCCTGGATTCTTTCCGATTATAATCGTTGTTTTTACCTTATTCTATGGTATTGAGTATCAGACATTTCTGGCAAATGCAATCAACGATGTTCTAAGAAATATTTCGCAAGGGTACGACAATTACGAAGACGGAGATCTGGTTCAGGACAAAGGATACCAGAACAGGATTAGCTCAAAGTTGAAATTCTGCATCCAACAGCATCAAATGTTGAAAAAGTAGGAGGGGTTTTTGATTATTTTTTTTAAATGTTTTTTCAGGCTAAACGAAAATTTGAATAATTTGATTGAAGTGCCTTTATTGATCGACATGACTGCTTCCTGGCTCTTTATTATAAGCCAAATCTTTTTTATTATCGCCGTAAGTTTTAAAAATCTTAAAAAATTTTCACGTTGTTTTAGGGAAACGAGACGAGTTATATTCGATTTGGGCTTACAGTTCTCTGCGCGGTTTTATTAATTTTGGTGTTTCATTCAGGGCAATTGCTTTATGATCAAGTAAGGTTTTGATAATCGTTAATTGCTTAAAATTTGGTTTTAGTCGTTAAAGTTTAAAGAAAATGCATTTTTCTGTCGGTGGACTGCTTGGGATTTGAGAAATCAAAGGACTTTAATTATTTTTTTGATAAATTCACAGGAACCGGTGATTGTTGGGAAGAGCTTGATGCAGTCCCAATGAACATTTTTTGGTTTATAAAAGTGCTCACGACTTTGCGATCACCTGCTAATAAAACTGAAGGTCACATGATGGTGGTGATCAAAACATTTCTGCTACCACAATATACCTCTTAAAGAGCTTAAGTGGCGAATCATATAAGGGTCACGGTGACAACAAACTAGTCACCATATAAAACAAACAGATTTATAATGAATGGTCCGCAACCCTTATATAACTGCTATATATCCAGTCTGCTCAAGTTATTGGTTACCAGAGTGGGTTCCCGCAATATCTTGGTCACCGTTATAAAACATAATTTATACCGGTAACTGAAACGTTTCTGTTGCCTTTGCTTTCTGGTTTTCTCTCTTTCTCTTCTGATCACCCCATCACCCATAATTATTTTATTGTCTAGTTTCTCTGTCTGATTTACGGAAGATTAATGGTGTTTGTTCGTTTTAGCAACCAGATCTATGAGCGACACTTGACACTACAAGTTATTACTTTTCACCATTTTTTCACGCATTAAAAACGAAATAAACGAGAATCTAGCGGTAAAAAATTATGGCGCATTCTATGTTACCGTGTAATTTGCTGATCTGCCTTCTGAAATTTCATGCGCCATTGAAATTGAGAGAATTTCAGGCCTTACTACTGTTGAAAATAATTAGGTAGGGGAGCGTGGGCTATAGTGATCACCGCGTTATTTTTGTAGTTATTAATATTAATTATGTGAAGTTAGAAAGAAAATATGACTAATATGTATATAATTAGCTATTATTATAACATGTGAAATAATTAAGAAGCATAGGCTGATATGTAAATAAGTTATGTTAGATCATGTAAGTACCTATCTAAATATTTTATGTTGATGGTTTATTCAATGTTAAATAATCTACTTTCGTGAATATGCGTCCTCTACTTATACGGTTAATATTATATTAATTATATTGTTTAATTCTGATGTTAAAAAAAGGGTCGTGCAGCACGCCCCGCCAACTCGTCGGTGTTTATTCTACATCATGCCTCGTCTAAACAATTAATTCTATCGCTGTCATTTTTTGAAACCATGATTATATTTTATTAGTACATATAGAATATAGCATACCGGGTGACAACGAGACCATATACGCTCCAATAACTTTTCTATTATCTAAGATAAATATGAAAAATTGGGTTTGGGCCGGGCTTATTTAAATCATATATTTGGGGTGCTTCAAAATATTGAAAAACGTTTTTTGATACTTATTTTTTTTAAAACGGCACTATGCCGCTTACATCTAGTCCATGAAAACGGATAATTTTTTCTTCTCACAAATTACAATGAGACCACCAACTTGGCATTTTTGTCCACCAACAAACAAGTTTCCCAAAAAAAAGAAAAAACTTAATAAAATGACACTACGATATTCAGGGCACCTAGATTCCAGAAATGTAAAAATAAGCCGGGTGTAAAAAATATCAAAAATAAAATTAAAGCTCTTGAAAAATGCTATTCATTTTTCAAAACAGTTTGAAAATGTAAATGAACCGTTTTCATGAGACAAAAATAGAAGTACTGTATTTTAATTAGGTACCGGTAATTAAAAAGTAAAGTTCGCGGAAATCTTTGGAAAATTGGATTAAAAATTTGTTGATATGTTGACTAAAAATGTGTTATTAGAAATCTAGAGAGTTTTATTCGCTATTAGCTTTTGGCCATGATGCCCCGATCTCCCCTAATATATTTCTGAATCAACCTGGAGCCAAATGAAACATGGCAGCCGCTCGATAAAACCATCAGGACCATTATAAACTTTAGACAACCTTAATATACCAACGATTACTTTGAGTACGGTTATAAAACAAATGGAAATATAATATATGTAACTTAAAGTAAGGGTACGTATCCATAAAAGGCAAAAAATGGTGTCCTTATATATCTTCTGGGGGTATAAAATTACTAATGGTACCATCGGGGCTTCGAAGTGATGGGAGAATCGGGGAATCCTTAAGTTATGTTCCGTTACTGATTGTAGTCCTTTAGTGATCTTATAAAACTTCTGTTCTTGATCAGTCAACCGACGTTTACTCATAACCTCAAATTTATGTAAGGTGAAAATTGAACTTTTAACTTTTTTCCAACTTTTCTTCACCGCACTCATTTTGTACGTTGGAAACTCTACTGTATGATGTGCATATGACATGAAGGAAAATAAAATAAAATGGTGGATATTGTTTGCTAAAGGAATTAAATGTTATATAAGGGTTGTATTGCAAACTTATACATACCTAAAATGTAATACTTGATGGTGACTATTTGTCACCGTGTTATATAGTGGTGTCATCCATAACTTCCAGTTTTCGCAATTTATTAGAGTAACTATCAAGACAGTTATAAAAACAGGTTACTTTCGGTTATATAAAAAAGGAACGGTAACCTTTATAAATTTTTCTTATATACCATTTAGCTGCGGAAACTTGAGGTTTTATAAGACGGTGGCAATGATGTTTCGGCAACCAAGTTATAAATCCAGAGGTAATTGTTACTTTTAGTGATCTTTTAAAACTGTTATAGACTTCTGATACCAATTAGTAATTTTATAAACTGACGTTACTAGATTATATATCCCGGGAACCACTATAAACAGTCTATAAAACAACCTGTGACTTCGAGTCGCCACTAATGTTCATTGGGGTGTCATTACGAATTTCTAACGAAGGTAAATATTTTTTGGAATTGTTCATAAATTAATTGTTGATTCAAGGGGATTAACTTTGTGTATTCGGCTGGTACTTTCCTCACGCAAGTTTTTTTTTGTTTATTTTTTATGTTCCAGGTTCGCATTTTTACGATTTTTAGTTTTTGTGGTGTCTTCTTTGTCCGTCGTTATCCATATCTTTGTTTTTGACCATTTTCTTTGTCTGGATCGTCTTCGTCGTCAGCGTCTTTTTTTTTTCGTTTTTTGAAATCTTTGGGCCCGACGTTATCCTTTTCTCTATAGTTACTTGTAGGAAAGGACCAAATCACGAAAATTTAAGTTGTTTCCTGACTTAAGAAGGTACTTAAAAGACTTAAAATAAGTTCTGTTACTTAGGTAGTTAAATATTGTAACGTGCCTCATTTTTAAGACAATAATTAATTTTGCTTTACAATCATTTATTGATTCGCTCATTTAACCTCATTTCCCTAATACAATTAATAATATAATAATTTCATCTTTTTTCAGAGGAAAGAGATCAGCTGGTTTTCATCTACTTACTACATTTTTAAAAGCCTTATTCGAGCCTCTATAGTTCATAAAATTTTTTTTATCAATTTCTACTAATAAACATACCAATTTTAAGGGTCTAATTATTGGTATAGTCAGAGCCATCAACATCAGAAAACCTGGAGAAGAATTCAGAAATATTTTCTACGAAGAAATTATATTATGTATAATGAAAGCCAGTACGAACGCTTACGAAAAATTCAAGAAGCAAAATTTATATTCAGATCTGCATTTTCTATCGCAACATTGGCAATAGTTTTCCATCTTCTGTGTTTGGAAGAACAGAAAATATGTTGTACGGTTTCGTAATTCTACTCCGCTTGCATGTGGAAGCAAAATTGGAAACAGTTTCTAAAATGATATACAGGCTGTTCCCAATTTCATAGTCCTAACTCCGGGACGTTCCTATGCTGTATACGGGAGTTACTCCCCTTCAAAAGAAATTTAAATAGTCATTCTTTTTTAATTTCTCGAAAAATATTAGGAATAGAATTTATAAATTAGGAACAATCGTTAGTGTTATACTTTTTTTCAGATTTTTAATAACATCACAGGCGTGCGTTCGTGAGCGGCCTTTACACATTCTTTTACATTTTTTTTGTTGTAGTCATTTTTCTCACCAAATAATAATAAAATCTTAATCGGTGGTCGATTCTACCCAGAAAAGAGGCTCTTGTTGAATATCGCTAAAACGCACCCTTTTCGAATAAAGTGACTTTAATTGGTTTAGAGCGCGAAAATTTCTGTTGTAAGATTTATTTTGTCTACCTAATTAGTGAAAATAAACTCAGAATATGATTTCTTACATCATCAGAAAGACTGGAATCATTTTATTAGAAAATGGTGCGCCTTAGCTACATTCAACAAGCGCACCTTTTCAGGTGGAATAGACCATAGATTACGATTTTATTATTATTTGGCTAAAGAAGGCCCACAATAGGAGAAAATGTAAAAAAATGTGGAAGGCCCCCGAAGAACGCACGCACACCTCTGATGTTGATTACATTAAAAATTTGAAAAAAATTAAAGAGAAAGCTCTTTATAACACTAATACTTGCTCTGAATCTCAAAATCCTATTCTTCATATTTTTCTTCCTAGAATGATGTAAGGAATAACGTCCCGGAGTTAGAACTATGAATGAACACCTGCATTATTATTATTTTATTATATTATGTATCAAAAATTACTGACATGCGATTAACTAACAATATGATAAGAAATATTTTCTAAAGGCACGACCGACAAGCTTGAAGAAGAGGATCTGTTGCTGATGGATAAAACTGATAAAAGTTATCAAAACAGAGATAGCTTAAAATAAAAATTCTGCACTAAGCAGCATCAAATTTTAGGAACGATCAGGAGCAGATCTAGGACAAAGACAAGGATTTATTACTTAACAGCAGGCAGTATTTTGCAACTGCTTAGGTGTGGTGGATTAGATTTATCGCATTATCGGTATTAACGATACTACCTAACAACAACATAAGTACAATTTTGTGAAGGGTTGAAAAATTGAAAAGGATGGAAAAAAATATACTCCAATTTGATGCTGCCTGAAGTTGAATGCTTCACTGAGTAGAAGAACCGAGAAAAACACAGAAATACTCGAAATTTCCAAAAATCAGAAATAATTACCTAACACTGGTCTCCATCCTTTCCATAATAAAAAAAATCTGAATTTGATAACATAAATCGACAAGGAAGAGAAAAAAAAGTGGTTCTTCAATAATTCCTTCCTTACTGCTGTTTTACGAAGAATGCATTTTTAAATTCCTGCCTCACCCTTTGTTTACTTGGACTTACCTTGACAGATATTACCTATTTTATCGTTATCTCATGTCATCTGTAAGTAACCTCCTTATCTACCGCTTTGCACTTATTTGCAAGTTTCAAGTGCATCGAGTACCTACCTGCAGTTTTTCATCAACTGCAAAATCATAACTTGGGGACGAATCGAGTTACAGAGATGTAATTTTGCCCACAAATTTGTAGTACGTCACTAGAACAATGCCGTAATGCGGCAAAGGGCCCAACAGTTATTTTTACCCCAAAAATTTCATATTATTAAAGGTGTTTATTAAATTCCAGTACCAATTTTTGTGCAAGAAATTATTAAATTTTTCCACTATCAATCAGGCAAAATTAATTTTTAAAACGTCATGTCCTTGTGATAAGAATCCTCAAACGACTTAATCCAGGCAAAGATGCATATTTTTAAACCTTTTGATAATATTGACTTTATAAGGATTTCTTATCGTTATCGTAAATAAAATATCCACCACAAAATTGCGTGTCTCCTTCAAAGCGTAGGAATAAATCTTCATAATATTTACAAAAGACATTAACATTACACACGTTACGCAGTTAAGGATGTATTTTTTAACCTCCCCAATCCACTTCACCACTTATAAAAAAAGGGAGGTTACTGCAATCACTAAAATTTTCGAATTTGAGATAGCACCAGATCTTCACGCTTCGAGGTCTCAGGAACCCAAAAAAGTGGTTTTAAAAATGTGTGTATGTACGTACGTACGTACGTTTACGTACGTTTGTAAACACGCCACAGCCAAAACTACTAAACCGATTTGGCTGAAATTTGGTACGTGTGCATGTGATAACCCAACTTAGATCTGAAAAGCTTTTGGAGCCAATCGTACAACTAGAAATGCCATTTTGGCACATAAACTTTTAAATTTTAAATGCAAACCCCCATTTTTCACATCACGATAGGAAAGGCCTTCAAATTCTGCTTCTAAAAATGCATTCATTCTTAGTGCCCTTTTGACCAACAATAAAAAAAAAATTGATTTTTATCGGACTTTAAAATCGCGGTGCAGCCCAAGCCCCTGAACCGATTTGGCTGAAATTTTGCACATGGGGATTGTATTACACGTCGAAAAACTGAACAAATTTTGGATTCAATCGGCCCACGGAAAGTGCCGTTTTGGCACACCAATTTCCAACTTTAAAATTATTCACTCATTTAACCATCCAAAACAAGTTTTTGAAAGATTTATTGTCACCATCAGAAAGGTCTTCAAATTCTGGTTTTAAATAAGACAAAATTCGTTCTCATTTAGTGCTCTTTGGGTCAAAAAATCGAAATTTTGTAATAACACTAAAAATACATTATAGCCCAAATTAGTGAATCAATTTGGCTGAAATTTGCTACATGGAGATTGGGTGACCCGTTGAAGACCTGAAAGGCTTTTGGAAGCAATTGGTCCACGGGAAGTGCCATTTAAGCATATCAACATTAAATTTTAAATACAAGGCCTCCTTTTTTATGTCACCATTAGAAAGACGATCAAATTCTGATTCTAAAAATGTATTCATAGTTGCTGCCATTTCAGTGGAAAATAGACAAAAAATTCTTTTTCATTAAAAGGGAGCGGGCTGACAGTGGATGACATAAAGTATCAGTTATTGTCAAAAGGGTGGCAAACTGTTAACCTTAAAAGAACATATTGTCAAATGTGATGGGTGATGGGGGAAGCACAAAAAAAATGTTGAATTGACTACCATCTACACAGAATACAAAGATCCACGCGATGGGGAGGTTCCAGCCGCTTCTCTGCTGCATTTTTTTGGACGTACAATCGGAGCGAGAAGTTAGTACAAGGAATTTAAAATAAATTATCATTTAACATCATCAAACTATTCTCTAATAAGAGTTGACAAAATAAGAATGTTATGATAATAGCGAAAAGGCACTTATCTAAGAATTGCTGTTTCGCTAAACTGGATGATATTTTCATTTTGAATTACTTATAAAACTTTTGGGGGTGAATGTACCCGATTTCAACCTTACGAAACTAATTTTTTGAGTGACAGTGAAATGAACGGTTAGTGCTAAGCGATTAAAATGGGCAAATATATTAAAATCGTAAGTTCTAAACACAGTAATAATGAGATTTATAAACAATACATATAGCCCTATTAAAATTAGATAAAAGCCCGAGACTGAAAGGTAAGAAATCATGAAGAAATTTCGCAGCACTGTAACTTCTTTTTCCTACGACCCTAAAAGAAAGTGAACGTTTCCGCCTCTTTTCTGGGGGAGAAAGTAGCCATTTCCCTTCTAAGGAGGGAGTGGTCAGACAGGGAGGAAAGCGGTCACTCTCCTCCACCGAGAATCTCATAACAAAGTTCTAAGCAACCTAAAATTTTGGTTCGTGAGAAACGCAACTACAAGGTCAAGGACGCTTATCACGACCCTATCATTGACCTTATCGCTATTATTACAAAGAAATTAAATCGCTTTAGTTTTTAGTCGCACTTTTGCCACGACTGTATACGTCCGAAACTTCCTCACGTTTGGCCCTCTCTTTTGGCCTTGAGCCTCAGACTCACTCAGTCAGACCTCTTGACCACACAAGACGAGAACAGTGTTTTGTCACGTTTGTGTTTTAAAGTTTAAGTTTACTAGCTGGATTTTAACCACAATGTTAGATTTAAATAAAAATAGAATAAAAGTCAACCACTGACACTATTTAAAACATTCAAATTACAGAATAGACATTAAATCATTATTTATGCGGATCACAGCAAGAATTAACAAGATGTTTACCAAACTTTACTTAGGGCAGGGCGTTTTTAGGTTGATAAAACGTTAAATTTGGCGGCAAATTCAAAAATCCGGAAATATTTCCTGAACATAATTTATTTCTTCCCGAAAATATTCCCATTTTATAACTTTTTGCCATAATTATGTAAGTTTCCACAAAATCCCGTCAATTTTTTTTTAAATTTAAACCGACCAGTGAATCAATTCAAAAAGTAAACAAACAATGATAGGTAAGAGTAATCTGTGAAATACACACAATACATCCTTAATTACAATTATAAAGCGAAAGATAATGATTTACATTTATTGGAAAACTTGACAAATTACATCACTTAAATTCCGGAACTTTTTGACCATCCTGTCCAACGTTCGTCCGCTCTTGAGTATCAAAAACGCCGTCGACATTATCTCTGGGATGAACTGCTTCTTCTGACTTCTCTTCTGCAGATTTTTTACCTCTGGAACTGTAGAAGTCGCTTTGGAAAACAGCAGGAACGGATTTTTTTTCACTATCAGCCATTTTCGCTTATATACACCCGGAACACGAATTTATCATTTAACGATCAGGTAGTGTTGATGCAAGTACTTAAGTAGGTATGAAGAGTACATTTGTAATTTATAACTTTATCATATTATCAATAGTAAGTGCTTAAACGTTGTTTACATAATCGTGCTCAGTACATTATAGCATATTTTCAAGCCTTTGTTCACCCTTAAAATATTACCGTTCTTATCTTGAGCCTCTGGTTTCAAAGCAAAAAATTATTTTCAAAACAAATTGGAGTTTATATCACTCTAAAATAGAAATAATAAAATAAGATGAAGACCTTGTTGTACAGGCTTGAAAGGAGCTCTAGTCCGATTTTAGTTGTTTCCTGTACAAGGTAGGTACCTATTCAAAATTAATTAACAAATTTTGACTTTAAAGCCATTTTTAAAAAGTCTTCTTGTTTTCAGACAATTTTAACTTCTAAAATTGTAATATAATCACTCAGACTAAAACTGTATACAGGGTGTTATTTTTAAAACTTCCCACCTTGAATATCTTTAGATGTAATAAAGATATTGAATTGAAATAAACGCTGACCAATCCCGCATGGAGGGGGACACTTGCGCGAATATAGAGGAAATTTTTTCCACTTCCGGTTTAACCGGAAATGACCTTAACTTTGTTTTTTCAAATGGAATGATACCTTTTTCTCAACGAATTCAGAATCTACGATTTTTTCTGAGTTATAAACATGTATCATACTTGACCGGAAGTGCAGTCACGGCCACCCTAGATTTTCAAAAACATCGAAGAAATCGGTGAAAAATTGAGTTTTACGAAAAACGCAAAAACACGTCTACTTTAATTTTTTGATGCAAATTCATCTGCCCATTGACATTTTCTTTCTATTTACTTTTGAGATTTTGACAGATTGTGAGGTAAGAGAAAATTTGATAGAAATAAGAGAAATCAAAAAATGAAATTGCTCAGGTAAATTTGCATCAAAAAAACTAACTTGACGTGTTTTTGCGTTTTTCGAAAATCTCAATATTTCACCGATTTCTTCGATGTTTTTGAAAATCTAGGGTGACCGTGACTGCACTTCCGGTCAAGTATGATACGTGTTCCTAACTCAGAAAAAATCGTAGATTCCGAATCCGTTGAGAAAAAGGTGTCATTCCATTTGAAAAAACAAAGTTAGGGTCATTTCCGGTTAAACCGGAAGTGGAAAAAATTCCCTGAATATGCGCGCAAGTGTCCCCCTCCGTGCGGAATTGTCCAGTTTTTATTTCAATTCAAAATCTTTATTACCTCCAAAGATATTCAAGGTGGGAAGTTTTAAAAATAATACCCTGTATAGTAATATGAACAATTTACTTTGAAATTTTGGTATTATGTTTGTAGACATTAATTTTTATACTAAACGTTAAAAGTAGTAGAAATGTTTTTTCAAGAATCAATAAAATGGTTCATGAACCAAAATAGAAAACATTTTGAACATTTAGAAGCAAGATTTGAAGAGCTTTTCTATGGTGATACGAAGAATTAGGATTTGCATTTAACATTTTAAAGTTAATATTTTCAAAAATCACTTTTTTGGGTTTCCAGGACCCCAAAACGAAAGATTTCATGTTTTTGACGATTCGGTTTTTCGATTGATTTTAGTAACCGCTCCGCGAGCATTGAAATTAAAAAAGTTGAACTACTTAGACTTAATATCAAGACTGGCAGTATCAGGTTCGTGCCTTGATCTGCTTCTAAGTTAGGTAGGTACATTCCAGTTGAGCGAATAAAATTATTAGTTGAAAATTCGAACATCCAGATTAGGAAATAAACCACTCTTAAGGTAACTACACACTATTAATTGTTGATGCTAGAACGTAATCTGTTCGATTGATTTCAGGTCAGAAACTCTGTTTTCCAAAAAGTTTGTAAAGAAGAAAAGGAACATGAGGGGGGAAATAAATCAATACGGCACTAAAACTAGAAGAATGAGAAAGAAAAAGAAAACTAGACAAAGCAAAAAAGGTAGTGTTGAATAGGTTGCCTATACTTTTAATGAAGGAATACAACACCTATCTTGTTCCTATAGATGTTATATGTCTTTTTTATCACCTAACGTTATCATTATTAATATAAATATACATAAGTGTTGATAACATGACAGCACTCGATAAGTTTAAGAATCTATTGCATTCGGTATTACATAAGTGCAAAATGGCTGACAATGATGAAGCAAGATCTGATCTTCCTCCTTCCCAAAACGATTATACCCTCAGTCAACGAGGAAAAGCTGCATCACAAGCATCACAAACGAAATCGAGGAAACTCAGCAGCTCCCTCAGCAGTATCTTCGACGCTCCGGAAAGGTCTAACATAGGAACAGATGGCAAAGAAGTATTAGAATTTACGTGTTGTCGGCTTCTCTAAAGCGGAGTACGTACTTATAGCATTAACAACCAACATTATCTTATACTTAAGACTTAAAATTTAAATTTTTTACCGAAACGTTGTAATGAAAAATCAGAATTTAATAATAAACAATGAAAAGTGAAGATAGTTTAAAATGCATAAATCCTCCACCTATTTCGCTTTCCTAGAATCAACCCGAGGCTGGGACATAGGTATTTCGGAAAGTGTTTGTCGTGGGAAGAATCTTTCTTGCAGAAAATCGTGTGCTTGAAATGCATTTTGCGTCTTAGAAAATAACATATTTTAATAGTTTTGCTAAGTATCTACCAGATCCATATGGCACGTTCGAAAATTTTGACTTTTGAGTAAAAAATATTCAAATTTTGACAAAAAATATAAATATTTTCAGAACTAATTATGAACCAAACTCGTCTTATTGCACATCAAAAGATGCAGGAAAAAATTAGCTTTCATTTTCTATATGTAGCAGTACAAAAGTTTTTCTGGAACTGTACAACCCTAATTTGTAAGGACCTGTACTTTTGACAATTTGATCGAAATATGGCGGGAAAGCAAAAACGTCACGTAACCAAATCTTCTAGGATTTATTTTTATTGGTAGCAGCAGTCACGGAACAGATAAACGTACCTGAGGCTTTTTCGTGAATATTTTCCTTTGCACTTCAAAACTGCGCACACACAAAGGCCATTTTGGCCCAATTCAGAGCAATTGCAAAATTTTGACATTTGTCATGTTTTCTGACGTATCGCATTAAAATTCTTTGCAAAATTTCCTCATACCAACCTAAAATTGAAATTTTGACGTTCTGTCACTTCAATAGAAAATGAACGAAGTTTGTAGTGTTTTATGAGCAATTCCATTTGGTATACCTAAAATATATTTTTCGGTAAATCGTATACCTACCCAGAAGAAAATCATAGAAATTCGCGCTAATGATAATGATTGTTTCAATCTGGAAGGTAGAATAGGATGAAATGTGGATGAAGTGTCAATAAAAGAGGGTTATAATTATTGTGACTATGCACAATTGACTACAACAAATGAATGCAAATCAATAGCTGGAATAATTGAAATGCAAATAAAAGCGAATGGAACAATAATGAATGGACAAAAGTAAATTGAGCAGTAGTGGATAAAACGTGAACAAAATGCGAATAAAAGAGAATGGAGCAATAGTGGATAAAATATGTGAATGTGACTATAGTAGTCAACAAATAGGTTAGTCTAATTGTTTTCTATTTGTAATTGTGAATATTGGGCAAAACACGCATTAAAATCAATAAAATAATTTCTATTGTTTTCTATCTACCATTTTTGTAGAGAATGTGCAATTGTGGATAAAATGTGAATGTTTTCTATCTAGGTATCAGTTTTTGTAGGGTATTGCAAATTACTTCACCTGGTTTTTGTTATAAATATTTTGAAAACATACGTTAAACGTATTATTTTGAATTATACATACGTTTATTGTTATACACAGTTTATCGTTTTAAAGACATTCACTTGTTCTGTTACTCTTATCAGTAACTTGGAAACAAATAAAACCACAACACGACAGACCTAAAACTGGTGATAATTTGAAAAACATGCTATTTAGGTATAGGCATTTGTTAAGAAAGTCGACATAGAATTTACTTCTCTGTTAGTGGGAGGGAAAAATTCAAGGTCATTCCATTTAAAATTTTAGAAATTATATATATGATCAAAACTCCCTTTTACCGGTGAGGTGTAGAAAGAAATTTTAGAAATTATGTCTTTTTAATTTCTGTTAATTTGAAAATTTACCGGGGACACGCTGTGCATGAGATTCGATATTAAAGTGTGTTATCAGGTAGCCCTGACCTTCTTTTAGACATTTTATTAAATAACTCAAAAATGATTGAGTTTAGGTATGGGGCACAAAAGTTGCACATAATGACACATAGAAATCAAAGATGCATTGATATATGGGGTTTTCCATTTAACAAAATGTAATTTTGTGCTGCCCCCCTTACACGGGCCGCCCATGTGAGTCTGTAGTAATTTTATATTATGCACATTTTTAGACACCAAACGGTTGGCGTACGTACACAGATTTTCGATATTATTAATGACATGGACATAAATCAGGGTTGGCAAAAACCCGGGTTTTTGTGTCAGCCCCATGGGTTTTTGTGTTTTTGTGTGGGTAAATGGGTTATTGGGGTTTTGTTCCTATTGTTTCTATTTTAACACTTTTGACGCTTTTGACAAGCGCACGGCACTACCTACCTAACCTATAATTCGGCTAAAAAGGAAAAAGTAGGTAATAAAAGGTGCTATTATAATTCTTGTAATCATTATATTCGTTCATTAAGGGTCTCTAGTGGAATCGTAAACAAGCATACCATTATTACTATAGGTAATTAAAGAGGTTTTTTTTAAAATTATTATATTTTGCAACAAACATTAAAATACAACATACCTCTGCTAGTAAAATAATTTGTCTTAGTACTCTTAGTGCCCGCAAGTACGTGTTCATTAAAATTTAGAGGGTCTGATTATGCCTAATTTTCATTAAAAAAGTTCGGTTTTTGCCTATGGGTTTTTGTGTGGGTGGGTTTTTGTGTTTTGAGGTCTGGGTTTTTGTGTCAAAAACCCACCCAAAAACCCAAGTGGGTTTTAATTTTTGCCAACCCTGACATAAATGGACTTTGTCGCACCGTTGGGACACCCTGTAGTCCTGTATACAGGGTGATCGTTTTATCTTGAGACTGGCAAATATCTCGAAACGGAAGCATTTTAGAAAAAAATGTTTTGTATAAAAGTTTTATGACTTCGAGGGGGAAAATAGATGGCATCATGGCCATTTTGATTCAAGGTCATTTTCAAGGTCAAATGAAGGTCAACTTGAGTTTTTTTAATGGAAACCTATATTTTTTATTACAGATTCTTATTCCCCATAAAATAACAAACAACTCTCATCTAAACTATTTTTGGATCCGATGGATGTAAATTCTAAACTTTTTCGAAATCCCTAGACACTCCCTAGTAACAGCGGCAAGACAAAACAAATGAACAACCGTTGTAAGTTAGCAACGATGAATTCTAGATAAATAAACCACAAAAATTGTTGTAGATTTTGTTTTTGCCATGCCGTTGTTGCTATGGAAGGTAATGGATTTCGAAGAAGATTTAAGTTTTGATTTAAATATCTGGCAAACTATCCATCGGATCCAAAAATAGTTTAGATGAGAGTTGTTTGTTATTTTACGGGGAATAAGAATCTGTAATAAAAAATGTAGGTTTTCATTAAAAAAACTCAAGTTGACCTTCATTTGACCTTGAAATTGACCTTGAATCAAAATGGCCATGATGCCATCTATTTTCCCCCTCGAAGTCATAAAACTTTTATACAAAACATTTTTTTCTAAAATGCTTCCTTTCCAAGATATTTGCCAGTCTCAAGATAAATCGACCACCCTTTATATAAATAGTGATTCCTGAACAAAGATGGTTACAGTCACAGAGTTTTATCAACAATTAGGAAAGTAGCCCCCGTAGGATGAGGCTTTAGATGCTGTGCTTTTAGCGTTTAGCGATTATATAGAATATAGTTAGTCCAAAAGTTTAAGGCCAAAGAGCTAAACAAAAAGCGTATATTTTGAGCATTTCGGAAAACGTTCACACATTATTTCTGAACAAAAAAAACGTACAGTACGCTTCAAACGCGTACAGGTGGCAACCCTACTGGTGCCTGGTGTAAAGGGCAGCTTAAACTGCAACTTTTATTATTCTTGGCATTTTTTTATTTAATGAGTGGTTTTAGAGATATCCAAATAAGAAAAATTGCTTCCTTAGGAGACGACTTCGACCTAGAAAAATTTTGTGCCAATCGTTACCATTTTCGACGGGCAATCTAAGGTTAAAAAACTTACAAGCGGTTAGAAAACACCCTGTATACAGACAAATTTTGGAAACCTCTTTTTGGGTTCCTGCGACGTCAAAACGTGAAGATCTGGTGTTATCTCAAATTCGAGGATATTTCGGAAATATTCCTCTAGAAAAAGTTTTTCAATTAATTCCTTGCTTTTGAAGAGCCCTATTAAAATTAATTAAAGCAGCAGCCCGCTCGATCGCGATCTGCCTCCCATTTCGCCGCAGTCGCGCCCCTCGCCGCCAGATGTCGCGCCCGCATAAAAATTATTCAATCTCGCGCCGCAACTCCGCAAAGCCCGTCCGACCCTCCCGCACGCGTGAGAAAGAGACGGAACATCGACCGCACGCGTCCCCTCGCTCCAGTTCCCCGCAACTTGAGGCGCTTCGATTGTAGCGGTCGCGACGATCAGTTCCGTCGTCCGCCATTTGTGATAGTGAGTAGCCATATTGGTGCGACCATCTTTTATAAACAAAATAGGAACCATTGCTATGGCGGACCATCAAAATATTATGTGCGAGGTGGAGATCCAGCCGGACATCCAGGAATGCGTCGAGATCGAGTCGATGCCCGTCGACATTTCCGACACCGTGGAGACGATCGTGGAATGCGGCGAGCCGATGATTTCGATGCAAAGTCTAGAGGGCCGCGACATAATTTTAGAGGCTCAGGAGGAGATCATCGATGACTCGGGGGACCCGCTCAACATCTACGACGTGCCCGTGCCCGACGCCTCCGACCTCTACGTAGAATCATCCCCCGGGCCGTCGATGTCGAAAAAACGGCGCCCCGCCGTAAACAAAAGGGGCATCCTGGCCAGGAGGGACAACGAAATGTTGCTAAGCGACATGCACGTCGAGACCAAACCGCGAAAATGGGAACAAAAGCAGGTGCAGATCAAGACAATGGAGGGTGAATTTTCGGTAACAATGTGGGCCTCGGGTGCCAGCGACGGTGAGTTTTTTATTTCCATAAAATCGTCGTCGGTGAGGGCTCTTCCTCGGACGGACGCGGCGGCTTTTCACGAACGAAATACATTCGCGCGGCGTCAAGGACGATGCGGTCACTCGATAACGTCACGTTTCCACGAGATTTTCGCGGTTTCGGAGGGTTTTTTCGTGGAAATCTGCGCCGAGAGGTGATTGTTGCCGTTTTCGGTAGCCATCACTACATTTTCTGCCATATTTTGTCATGGCCGATGAAATTTATTATGGTGGTTTGCATTTGACGGCGTCCTCCATGATGCTAATGCAGTGGCGCCAAATTTGAAATTCTGACGTGATGGTTTTTTACCATAATTTTTTGAGTTGGTTGAAAGATTGGGCCATTTTTAAAGAGGAACTGATGTTTGATTACACAAGATACTTTCAAAAATATTTTGATATATGAACCGCGTAATTCCGATAATGTAGTTGGTGTTTATAATGGGCTTAAATTACAATCTTATCGCAACTACATCCTTGGCTGTTCCTGTTGGCGGAGTAATTGCAGGGAGCGAACAATTATTGAGAACCACATCAAAGCTCACATCAAGTCGAGGGGTTAACAACGGCGAAAATATGGTGTACCCCAGGACCCGAAAATATGGAAATATATTGAAAATATTCTGGAATTTTGAAAATAATACTGAAATATGCAAATATTCCTCGAGATATTCTGAAAATATAGGCGAAAATATGAGAAATTACTGGAAATATGGGAAATTTCGAGGGAAATTTATTGGAAACATGTACTTCCATGATTCTTCCTCCATATACTGACTTTACTTCAATACTTCTTTTACATCCCCGTAGTTCCTTTACTTCCCCCGTCGTACTTCCTATACTTCCCTTGTACTTCCTATATTTCCCCCGTACTTCCTCTTCACTACCTCTACTTCCTTCGTACTTATTCAATTTATAAATGCCTAGATTAACCGATTATTTCTTAATGAACACTTTACAACGCCGAAATGAGTACCTACCTAAAGTCCGTTCATTTTCTATAGCAGAACTAAAATTTTGCTGTAACTGTACAACCTTAATTTGTAAGGGACTGTACTTTTGACAGTTTGATCGGAATTTAGCGGGAAAGCAAAAACATTACATAACCCAAATCTTCTAGGATTTATTTTTATTGTTAGCAGCAGTGTCACAGACAAAAGTACCTGAGGCTTTTTCGTGAATATTTTTCTTTGCATTTTTCTCAAAACTGCACACACACAAAGGCCATTTTGGGCCAAATCAGAGCAATTGCAAAATTTTGACATTTGTCATGTTTTCTGACGTATCACATTGAAATCGCGTCTACCAACTCACCTGTTAGTAAAATTCCTTGCAAAATTTCCTCATACCAACCTAAAATTGAAATTTTGACGTTCTGTCACTTCAATAGAAAATGAATGGAGAGTACACTCAAATGTGCTCATTTCGCGCACCTGTTTTGTTTACAACGTAAACTAGACAACGATTGTCATTAACAATCCCATTATCTGTCAAGGTGGACATGGAACTGTCTTTGTAAATCAGTTTTTAAATTTTAAAACAAGGCGTCATTTAATTCCCTAACGTGTTTCAAAAGATTTAATGCGACTTTTAGAAAGATCTTCAAATTCTGGTTATAAGTAAGGAACAAGTATTCACAATCACTAACACCATTAATAGACCAGGTTAGTTTTGAGATTCGCGACTTGTTATGTACGATATTTCTTTTCATTTCATTTGAAATTTATATAAGTTTGAATACATTTTTAAAACCAGAATTTGATGGCCTTTCTTCAGTAACCTCCCATTTTTAACTTCTACGCATCGCAGAGCAGTCACTAATATCGATCGAAAAATTGAATCGCCAAGAACTTCATCAAATCTTTACGTTTCGAGGTCCTGAGAACCCAAAAAAGTGATTTTTGAAAAATGTGTGTCTGAACTCTGGACTTTTTTTTTCATAATATTGATACAATAAGCAAAAACCGTTCACTCTGAACTACTAACATTTCATTTTAGTCAAAATACTAAATAAATTGAGCAGCTTTGTGCTGCCAGGTGGTCATATTAATGATGTTTATTAGTAAATTACTGCATTTTGTCCAACTGGTTTGAATTGTGCGCCCTGTCACGAGACTTCACATGGGCGCAGGTCCTAGACTGAAAAGCAGCATTATCATGAGAATAATCATAAACACGTGGACTGCGTAAAACAGAGAGAGAGATACCCATCGATATCCGAACAATGCGGACGAGGATGGCATGCGGCAAAAACAAAATACAGCAACAACCTGGACTTTCTTGACAGATCATCAAAATTTGAAACTGGTATGACTAATTTGTATAATCAGCATAAAGCTAGGGGGAAAACAAAACGGCAATAAAACACGTCTTGACATCGTGTGACTCAAGCTTTGAAATGTTTTTTTGAAAAAAGCCTCGGTTGGTTATATTTTTGAAAAGTTAATTTTTTTGTGTGTCTAATGTAAAAATCCAATATGGCAGCCGTAAGAAAAAGAAAAGTTGACTGTCGTTACTCAAAATGTAGAAGGCCTAGGAAATTTCTGTTAATACCATTGACTTAACAGCTGCCAAAAATATAAAAGTTCCAAGTTTCATTTAAATAGCATCAACTGTTAGGAAGATGTTTTTTTCTTAAGAATAACAATTTTTCTGAATAACTCAGGAACGAATCATGATATCAAAGAATTCTTTGCCGATTCTTAATCACCTTCAAAAAGAGCAACTTTTTTGTAAATTAACCGAACTTCTAGCTCTTATAGTTTCCGAGATTCCAATAGTGAGCGTTGAAATAGTTCCCACCCTGTATAGCGATTTAAATAACATTTGTTTTAAAAATTTGGAACCCATTTCTAAGACCACTTCATTCCCTTTCTTTATTGAAATTTCATATAATATTCTAACATTAATTTCTCGTTTGTGTATACAGGGTGTCTCAGAACGCTCTCACCACCTTCTAATGGAGTATTCCGGATTAAATTCTGAGTCGATCCGTGTTTTTGAAAATTTCGTGGGTCCAATAGTTGTTGAGTTATAAGAGATCTAAGAGGACCAATCAGATTTCAGCTCTGAATTGCTTCATAAAATGTTAGATGTTCTATTTCCTAGGTAACAAGATACAACAATTTTTATAAATTTTCATTGACAGTATTGTTACCTAGGAAATAGTGCACCTAACATTAAATTATAGAACTTGAAGGTTATTTAATTGTTGTTGATTTATAAATTATAAAATTGACGGATCATATGTGAATAATGTTGACTTATTAGTGATTTGTAGGCTGTAACTCTAGTAAATTTCTACTATCAACTTGTACAGTATGCGTCAAATATTTTGCTCCATCAGGAAATCTTTCCAAAAGGAAATCTAGTGTACAAAATTTTCCCCTGCGACTCACCCCTCGGTTTGAAAGATATGACAATTATTGAATTTCAGGTAACTATAGCTTTTTTATAGTCTGTTACGCAAAGTTTTCAGTTGCGTAACAAATGATCGAGCAAGATATATGACGCATACTGTACTATCAACTTATAAACTAAAATTTATATCTAATGTTAGTTTTTACGCTCCAGGTAAAGTCTGATGGTCTTGATTTTAATCGGTTGGTACTGACTTTAAATCATCAAAATTTTTCCCTTTTTCTTAACCTCTTAATATTTCCATATATTCCCTCTATGTACAGGCTGTCCGGGCACGCTCGCAAAACGTAGCTAGATAACTATTTCGTAGGTTATTTTTACAGTATCAATTACTCCGTATACAATATACATGCACACATTTAGCTCGAGCTAACTAAGCTCGGTACTTTTTAAACAGGGTTCTACGATATTCTGCGGCGGTGGTAGCCTTTGAATTATAGTTCTCCCTTCGAAATCAGATAGGCAAGCTATATTTCAAAGGCTACCACCGCCGCAAAATCTCGTAGAACGCTGTTTAAAAAGTACCGAGCTTAGTTAGCTCGAGCTAAGTGTGTGCATGTATACGGAGTGAATGTAAAATTTGTAATGTTGTATTTTGTTGCATCAAACATGAAAGCTTAAAAGCCTAAATTTGATTGTTACACTTCAATCTAATAACTCGAGGACTATTGGGGCCTGGAAGTGTTGGAAAAGACTCAGAATCACGAATACGCATTAAAATTAAATTTTGAGACATTCTGAAGAACATATGAATGCGGAATGACGTCGACTAATGGACGCTATGTTGCCAACATAGCAACCAAATATGACAGTTTAGTTGTATTAATTTGACGTTCAGAGCTGCCAAAATTCCCATTTGTTTTTAAACATCTAATAGCCTGATGGAGCTTGGTTCAATTGTTCAGCCAATCGAAACGTTGGTAGCCAAGGAACTGAATTTGAACTGTTGCCAAGTAACAGAGTCAAGATTGCCAATACTTAGCCTTGTGACATATTTTATATCAGTTGGGTAAAATTGCTACATGGGTTGACTATTTTGTGTATTTGTGTACTTCATGGTTAAAGTCCATTCATTTTCTATAGCAAACTAAAATTTTTCCGGAACTGTACAACCCCTGTTTGTAAGGGCCTGTAATTTTGACAATTTGATCAAAATTTAGCGGGAAAGCAAAAACATTACATAACCCTCGACATAACCCAAATCTTCTAGGGTTTATTTTTATTGTTAGCAGCAGTGTCACAGATAAACGTACCTGAGGCTTTTTCGTGAATATTTTTCTTTGCACTTTACTCAAAACTGCACGCACACAAAGGCCATTTTAGGCCAATTCAGAGCAATTGCAAAATTTTGACATTTGTCATGTTTTCTGACATATCGCATGGAAATCGCTTCTACCAACTGACCTGTTAGTAAAATTCCTTGCAAAATTTCCTCATACCAACCTAAAATTCAAATTTTGACGTTCTGTCACTTCAATAGAAAATGTATGGAGAGTAGGTTGGCCTTCTTAAAGCAAAAAACCTTGAAATCAAGAACTCATCTTTGTGTGTTTTTCTTTGATTTTGTAAACAATACTATTCTGACAGAATCAACGAACTCAGGATGTTTTTTTTCTGATTGCTTGATAACCTAACCTAAAAATAATGTAAAAAACTTCATAACCAAGCCTAAGAATAACGTAAAAACCTTAAAATTTCAGATGAGGGCTCGAATCCAGAGCCGGACCCCGACTACACGGAGTACATGAGCGGCAAAAAGATCCCCACCGACGGCATTCCAGGGTTGGACCTGTCGGACCCCAAACAATTGGCGGAATTTGCCCGCCCCGGGCTGAAGAGCCCCCGAATCCGACGACCCAATCAAGACAGCGCTGATCGAACGATCGGTATTACAGATCCCCACTTTCCACTCTCAAAGCTTTTTTCCCCCACAGCGTGTCCCCACAAAGGCTGTAATAAAATGTTCCGCGACAATTCCGCCATGAGGAAGCACCTCCACACGCACGGACCTCGAGTCCACGTCTGCGCGGAATGCGGAAAGGCCTTCGTCGAATCTAGTAAGCTTAAACGTCATCAGTTGGTCCACACGGGGGAGAAGCCCTTCCAGTGTACCTTCGAGGGATGCGGGAAACGGTTTAGTCTCGATTTTAATTTAAGGTACGTGCCGGTTCCTGAATTTCATAATCCCACCACAAGATGGCGATGACAGCTGTCACTTAGCTTCAGAGGTTAAACAAAGCCAAAACGCTAATGGATGAATGAGATTTTTTGGACTTTTGGCTGTAATTTTCAAGCTGTGTGGAGGTGTTAATAGCATTTTCAGTGATTTTTAACATTACTTGCCTTTTTGGGAAGTTGTTAATTGCAGGAAATTGTTAAAAACTGTTTGGTGAGAGCATAGTGAGGAATATTATTACTACCATTTGGAGTGTTTTCAAATCAGGTCAAATTTTTTGGCGATTTCTGAGCAGTTTTGATGAATTTGTTTGTGAAATTTATCAATATGTACTGAAATCGCCGGATATCGCATAAGAATTGCGAATAATCGCAACATGGAATGGCACCTTAAAAAACGAATTTTCTGTAAAATTGCTAGTAAAATAACATTTGCTTACTACAAATCTAATTGGAAAGAGCCAAAGAATGATCCTGAGCACTTCCAACACTTAAAATCCGCCTACAATCTTGGAAAAACTCTTCTAAATAGGCACAAAATTGCATTAGTTGTGTTTGTTTATCCTCTGAAGCTAAATGACAGCTGTCATCGCCAACTCGGGGTGGGGATATGGAAGTCACCCTTTGAGAAACGTCAATTTTGACAGTTCACGATTTTCCGCAGGACTCACGTCAGGATCCACACAGGAGACAGGCCTTACGTGTGCCCCTTTGACGGTTGTAACAAAAAATTCGCCCAGTCTACTAATTTAAAGAGTCATATATTAACACACGCTAAAGCCAAGTAACAAAATATTTGTTTACCAAAAACTAATGTTTTCTTCCAGATCTAGGAATAACATGGCACGTAACACAAACAACATGCAGATGTTACAAAACCAGTTCGTGCAGGTCGAAGTAACCGATCCTGAATACATTGTATATACTGATTAGAGAGGTGAGTCGCATTCGGTTTAAATGTGTGAAGCATATCTCGTTTTTTCTTTTCAGATAAAGTAATGTTAAGGCAACAAGTTAGTTTATACGAGAATTTTAAAAATTAGGGTTAACTGCACCTTTCGGTTGTTTTTGAACAGAAGATGAAATTTTGTACAAGTACAAATTGAATAATAATAATATTGAAGTGACTGATAAATATTTTCTGCGTCGAGTTTTAAATCATTTTATTGGAAATATAAGTGGACAGATGCG
Source organism: Pycnomerus fuliginosus (assembly GCA_963924575.1). Taxonomy (NCBI): domain Eukaryota; kingdom Metazoa; phylum Arthropoda; class Insecta; order Coleoptera; family Zopheridae; genus Pycnomerus; species Pycnomerus fuliginosus. Next base: position 9,235,840 of record OZ004625.1, on the reverse strand, counting down.
TTTGTATTGTCTGTATAGTTTGGTTAAATTAAAGTGGAAGATTTTCGTACAATTTTATTATAGGAATCTGTTTTTCCTACTGTACATAAGAGTAAATAAATAATTTTTACAGTAATTCTTTGTATTCCTGCAGTGTATACATAAAATAATACTATGTACATATTTTTCGTTACTTTTCTATATTATGTATGTTGAATATGATAGTGTTTTCGCTGAAAAGTTGTAGTTCACTAATTTGCTACAAAAGTCTTTTTCCATAGTTTTTGGAATACATTTTTGAAACTTGGAACATCGAATGTACTTATTACAGGCTATTTTTCGACATATTAACTAAATTTTCTCTATTTACGGTTTTATCTGAAGTGACGAAACTTTTTATTTTCAAATGGAACACCCGGTATATCAATACATTTTTGAAATCTACTTAATTTTCTGAATCCAATGATACCAGATAAGTGACATTTCAAGTGTCAAAATAATTTTTAGGACCCATACTGTGACACCCTGTATAGTTAGTTCTCCCATTTGTACTACATGTTGCGACATAACCTAAGTTCCGATTAATTGAAATGAACTGTTTGCACTACTCATCGTGTTATTACTTTTAGTGTTATCTTATTGTTTAGACTTTCGATATTTTATTCTTTATTTAATTTTTGCAATGATATACAGGGTGTCTCGGAACGCTCGCACCACGTGCTAATGGAGTATTCAGCATTAAATTCTGAGTCGATCCATGTTTTTGAACATTTCCAAGGAGTTATTTGGGGTGTTTCGTTTTAAACGGTACACCCTGTAGTTAGTTATACAGTGCTTTTCAAAAGTAAGGAATGAATTCAATAACTTTTTCGAGGGGAATATTTCGGAACGGAACAGATCAACCTTATTTTTTTAAGTGCTTCCGATGGTACAGTTAGATATTTTTTTGCACTTTCGGTTTAGCCGGAAATTGCCCCAATTCAGATTTTTCAAATATTTAGAATCATACTTTCTTCTCAACGGATTCGAAACTGCGATTTTTTCTGTATTGAAAACGTGTCACAGTCAACCGGAAATGCAGTCACAGCCACCCTAGATTTTCAAAATCATCGAAGCAACCGGCGAAAAATTCAGATTTTTGCAATATATTAATGTTCTGTTTATTGTTCTTTCAATGCAACAGAACCGAGAAAAGAACAAACTATTGAAAATAATGAAACCGAAATTTTAAATTTATTTTAAAGATTCAGTCATACTTATTTTTATTAAAATTTTTTTCAACATTGCTTTAAAGTTGACTGACAACCCCTGCCATGGCCAAAGAATTGCCTAATTCGATTAAAAAAATCACTGAAAGTCGCCAAAATTGACAGAAAATTCCCAAAATTTCAGAAAACTACACCAAAAGTTGTGGTTGACCCCTCTGCTTTATAATTGCATAGTTCTCATTTAGAAGCACAAGAAAAAATGAGTTTAAAATATGGTCACTTTCCCATTGATGCGCTTGACTTGGTCAAAAAATTGCCAAATTCGATAAAAAACCAGCGAAAATTGCTAGAAACTCCAAAAATATTCAAAATTGCCATAAAACTCCCAAAATTCCAGGCAACTGTTTACTAAAAGCGCTACAGAACAATTAAGCACACCCACAACGCAAACATTGTTAAAAATACGGTAACAATCTCTAAAAACTGCCAAAAATGACGGAAAAAATCCAAATTTGATTAAGAAACTAGCTAAAAATAGAAAAATTACGAAATTCTAGGAAACTTCTCGCTAACATTTGGGGCTAACTTTGTCAAGAAATCGACAAAAAATTGTGAAATTCAATTTAAAAAAAAAACAAAATTCCAGAGAACGTACGATAAAATTGCAGCTTGACTTTATTAAAAAATGGCCAAAGGTTTGCCAACTTCGATTAAAAAAATCATTAAATTGCTAAAAATCGCCAAAATGCCAAAAAACTCCCAAAATTTCAGAAAACTACACCAAAATCCGTAAGTGGTTAACCCCTCTGCTTTATAATTGCATAGTTCTCATATTTACAAACACAAGAAAAAATGAGCTTTTAAAATATACAAAATGGTCACTTTTCCATTATGGCTTTATTCGAAGAGTTGACCGCAACGCAAATTTATGTACACAAAACCGCGAAAGTTGACAAAATAAATTAACAGTCCAAAATCTGCTAAAAATCGCAAAAATTAACGGAAATATTCGATTTAAAAAATCGTCAAAAATGCTAAAAGTTATTAAAAAAAGGCTAAAATTGCTGTGCTTGGGCAAAATATTGTCAAAAAGTTGCCAAATTCGATTAAAAAACAAACGCGAACGAGAATTGTTTACCAAAATCGCTTCAAAGCGATTAATCACAACACAAAATTGTTAAAAATATGCTGAAAATTGCTTAAAACCGCCAAAAATGACGGGAAAATTCCAAATTTGATTAAGAAAATCGCCAGAAATAGAAAAAATTGCCAAATTCGATTTAAAAAAACGCAAAACAAAATTTGCGATAGGGTACCTACAGTAAAACTGCAGCTTGACTTAATTAAAAAAAGGCCAAAGAATTGGTAAATTCGAATTTAAAAAATTACTAAAATTGACAGAAAATTCCAAAAATTTCAGAAAACCACCAAAATCGATAAATGGTTAACCCCTCTGCTTTGCATAGTTCACATTTAAAAACAAGAAAAATTGAGCTTTTAATAAATGTACAGTGTGTCTCATTTTAACTGGAACCACCCAAATATTTCAGTTAATATTGAGCAAATTATTTTTTGTCCCGAAATCTTAGCCCACTGCGATTAATTAAAGTGGACAAAAGCAGCGAAATCGTATTAGGCATTTTTTATCGAAAAATTTTATTAAGAAAAGTTGCTCAGGATGGGTAAGTGTGGCGTTTCAGACCAAAATAAAAATGTACAATTTTTGGAGGTAAAAATGAAAAATATCGAAAACGTCATTATTTTTACAACAAAAGGGTTGCTGTGTAATTAAAAACAATTCAAATGAATGTTCGACAGTTGCTGTTAGCTATGACTGGGGAAAATTTAACAATCGCAGAAAAAGTTGGAATTATTAATATTATTTTTTATTGGCTTCTAATTTCAACTTTTTCTGCGATTGTTAAATTTTGCCCAGCTATAGCTAACAACAAATGTCAAACAAACCTATTTCAATTGTTTTTTTATTACACAGCAACTCTTTTGTTGCAAAAATATTGAAGTTTTTGATATTTTTGATTCTTTCCTCCAAAAATTCAACATTTTTATTGAAAGTTCGGATTTACCCATTTGGAGTCATCCTGAGCAACTTTTCTTAATAAACTTTTTCGGTAAAAAAATGCCTCATACGATTTCGCTATTTTTGGCTTCTTTAATTAATCACAGTGCAGATTCTGGAGCTCTACATGTACAAAAAAAGAGCGAGTTGATTTGCTCAATATTAACAGAAATGTTTGGGTGGTTCCAGTTAAAATGAGATATATTGTACAAAATGGTCACTTTCCCATTGCATATTCGGAGGGTTGACCCGAACGCAAATTTGTGTAAGAGTACCTACATTAAACTGCAAAAATTGGCAGAGAACGAAAATTCATAAAAATATGCTGAAAATCGCTAAAAATGACTAAAGAAAAATTGGCAAAACATTCACAAAATTCCAGAGAAATGTACACCAAGATCGCTAAGTGGTAAACCCCTCTGTGATTTATGAAAACTTACATCGTCGGAAAAAAGTCAATGCGGCGATTATTATATGAATAATAAAATTTAGAGTTAGAGATTACGCATTTCTTTATAAGATAAGAATTGAAAAAAGCACTGTTTATCGGTAGTTGAAAAGTTATGGTATGTCACTACCTATTTAATATGGTATGATGGCATCGGGAATAAAATTATGGTCGCAATACCATATTTATGGTATACCTGGTAACCTTGAGAAGGTTTATTCGGATGCGCATGCGCACGCTGCGAAATAATTTCCAAAAAATGACAAAAGCAGCATCCCCAGTGCATTAAGCACCGAAATTGGCAACCCTTCGACTGACGTTCGATATTTTCGTTGATTCGAGTAAGTATTCATAGACGTCCTTTTATCAAATTCATCAATAGAGCTAAAAATAATTTTCATGTGATGCGAGCCATTCTCGTGAATCACCCTGTACGCGCGTATTTGTTTCTCAATTTTAAATTTTCTTCCGCCACCTATCGACAGGTAGCGCAACCTCCACCGACAGCCGGTAATGCAGTCCCCTTCCCGCCCAAGCCCCGCCTATTTACATTCCCAGAAACCGGCAAAACCGTTAAAGCCAGCGTGTATGTCGCAAACGACTCCTCCGATCCATCACCTCCGAAAATAGTCGTTGCGTGCCCCAACCTCGAGTCCTCGACCGCATTTTCCGTGATTTGTCGTCCCGCTTTGTCAGTGAATTGTTGTGGTGTCCCCCAGTTAGTAGTGTCTGCCCCAAGTTTAGTCAATAATCCGAACCGGCAACGATGTCAACCCGATCGAAAAAAGGCTCGACGCCTGCCTCGCAGCGCCCATCGAGCCCCCTCAGCCCCACGCGTCATTCCCGCATGCAGGAAAAGCAGGACCTGCAAAACCTCAACGACCGATTGGCCGTCTACATCGAAAGGGTTAGGTATCTAGAAGGCGAGAACAGCAGGTTGACGCGGGAAGTTCAAACTACGAGGGAAACCGTCAGCAGATCGGTCACGGATATTAAGTCCATGTACGATAATGAGCTCTCCGAGGCAAGAAAACTCCTCGATGAGACTTTCAGAGAGAAAGCTAAGCTCGAAATCGACACAAAAAGGCTTTGGGATGAAAACGAGGAGCTCAAAGCCGAACTGGCCAAGAAAAACAAGGACTTAACTTTAGCCGAAAACTCAGCCCGAGTCTATGAAAACAGGTGCTCCGAGTTTCAGTTAAAATACAATCAAGCTAATGCCGACGCGAAGAAAGCCATCGGAGACCTCAAAGACCTCGAGAAGGAAAGGGACAAGATTCGCAAGCAGCTCGAAGACTTGAGGAAGCAGCTCGAGGAGGAATCCTTGGCCCGAGTGGACGTCGAGAACCACAACCAGACTCTCAGGGAAGAGCTCTCGTTCAAAGATCAGGTAAATCAAATATTTGCACTTACTAACTCATTTTGCCTTGAATTATTCGGGGCGAGCCGAAAATAGCCCCCCTAACCTTAAAATTATCATAATGATGTCATTCGCAAATATAAAAATCCGAATTATGCAAGGTGGCTGGAATATGGAAATTATTGGGTTGTTGCTATGGTGATGTGGGAAACAGGGAGAAAGCGCGCGGGTTTTAAAAATAGACGCAATTATGTCACAGCCGCCGCGGGGTATTGTCGACAAAAAAGCGAGCAAAAAAGCTGGGGAGCGTCGCGTTGGCGTTGACTGTCAATATAAACAACGTCATCGGAGTTTCTGCAATCTGAATTTGTTGATATCACGGATGGTAATCGTAAAAACGAAATACTTTGCAATCTGGAAATAGACGTTTTTGTTTGTTTTGTGATAAAGTCATCGTGTTTGTTGCATAAAGTCGAGATTGCTCAAAATATTTATATTTACAGGATGGTTTATTAAATTAATTTTTTAATCAAACTGAAATCAGGCGAAACGGATTTGTACTTGAGATAGCATTTGTTTTTTCCAGCTGATCACGTACATATTACTACAGGTCTCTTTTAAAGTGTCAATTAGCGATATTTAGAGAATCATTTTGAGCAGCTAAACAAAAATTCACACAAATAATATCAGCAAATCACGACAAAAAAACAAAAGCGAATTTCAATTTATTGCCCATCGAATAAAAATATTTTCATCTCAGACGCACTTCCGGTTATACCAGAAGTGACCACCATTTTAAATGATGAGCCTATGTTTTGACCTCGGTTTTGACTCTAGATTCGGATTGGCCTCTTAATTATCAGTGTATTGCACCCCCACTTTGCCTACCTAACTGTCATAGTTTTTGACACACGTCAAAATTTATGTAAAAAAATTGATTTTTATGCGGCAATAGAAAAATTTGTATCTTGCAGAAGACCGTTGAAGATTAAGAATTCAAACTTGGAGGGTTGAAAATACAAGGTTTGAGCTTTCGGCTGATGACTCACTTGTTCTTGTTGACAATATGGCGGAAATTAATTCGAAATTGTCCACAACTCAATTTTTTCAAATGCGAGTACCATAATTGTATGTATCCAAAAGAAGCAAAATTAAATTCCTTGCAGGCTATTAGCTTTCCCTATACCTATTTTCAATATTTTTGAAAATATTTGTAGTAAATGTTTTTGTGCGAATTAAAAAAAAATGATCACAGCAAGCTTTGAATCAAAAATTAGTAATATGGTCTGTCCGGGATCCACATGACCGGGATTCACCCTATTTCCATGGCGAATCATTGTTGTCAACAATGAATCGCCATGGAAATCGGGTGAATCTTGGTCGTGTGGATCCCGGACAGAGTATAGTTCATTCGATTCGACACCTTCAAAAATTTGTCTTAAAGCTTGCTGAGATCAATTTTTTTTATTTGCACAAATGCATTTCAAAAATATTGAAAATAGGTGTAGGGAATGCTAATATTAGCCTAAAGATAATTTAATTTTGCGTCTTTTGGATACATAATATTAAGGTATTGTATTAAATCAAGTGAGACATCAAAAGAAAGCTCAACCCCGGTATTCACCGACGTTGATTAACTTTAAAGGAGACTTAAAATGACAAGAATGACATTTTTCCTATTGGTTAAACTTCATTTTTGTCATTTTAAGGGTCCTTTAAAGCTAATCAACGTTGGTGAATACGGCCGCAAATCTTGTACTTTCAGCCGAGGAGTTGACAACTTGGAAATTTTGGTGTACAAAGCATGAGAAATTTGTACAATTTTTTTCAGCAATTTTTTAAATTTTGGATATTTTTACATAATTTTGCACATTTTCTGGAATTTTTTTAGAAATCATGGAAATTTTGTTGTACAAATTTTTACCCAGTTGTCAACCCCTCGCTTTCAACCCTCCAAGTTTGGTTCCTTAATCGTCAACCATGTGGAAAATACAAATTTTTCTATTGCCGGTTAAACATAAATTTTTTTACACAAATGTTGACATATGCCAAAAACTATGACAGTTCGGTTGGCAAAGTGGGAGTGCAAAAAGCTCACAATTGAGAGGCCAATTCGAATCTAGAGTCATTTAAAATAGTGATCGACCGATATAACTTTTTCAGCGGATACCGATAATCGGCCGATAGCCGATATTGAAGAGGCCGATACCGATATATCGGCCGATATAATCAGCTGCCAGGTTTCGGCGGTTTTCGGCATCGTTGTTGATTCTACCATTCCCACATACCATTATACTGATACTTATTACGCGCAACACGCTCATTCTGTGAATAGCTAATATTGACAATACATAGTTTAGGAAAAATGTAGGTACAGTAGTGACAAAAAATTTTGGACGACATATTTTTATGTCAATTCAAAAAATTTTGATGTGAACCAAGCATTAATGTCACTATGACTGACGATGTTTGGTATTTGACACTAGTCTCAATAGTGACTGTACTTGTACAACTTGTACAAAAAATACTTCTCAACATGGGGCATCGCTTAGTAAAAGAACATCACGAGAAATTGGATTTCAAACACTGATTTAATATAACAGTAATACGTAATACAGTAATACGTATGAAAATTTTCATATAAATACTTATAGTATCTTTAACATTTTCTTTTCTTATCGCTTTTTGCTTTTAATTTTGATACAGTTTGTTTTCTGTCAATAAACACTAAAAATTTGGTTGTTTTTTGTTTATACCGGTATATCGGCCGATATAAGAACCGATATCGGCCGATACCGATAATCGGCCAATGCTGCCGATATGGCCGATATGCCGATATACATATCGGTATCGGTCGATCCCTAATTTAAAATAACAAAGATGGTGGCCACTTCCGGTATAACCGTCTGTGAATTTTCCGAGGGGTTGGCCACGCGTATTTCTCGTGTACAAAGTACTGCTCTAGTGCCGTACTACTTTATACTGCTTCGTACTGCTCAATATACTGCGCAGAATACTGCTAGGTACTTGGGGGGTTGACAGCGGGAAAAAATTGTGTACACTATTTCTATATTTTAAATATATTTCTATATTTCAGATATGTTTCCATATTTTAAACATATTTTCATATTTCAAATACATTTTCGTTATTTTCATATTCCCATATTTTCCGAGGGGTTAACCAGATGGTAAATTTGTGTACAAAAAATCGCGAATTGTTAGAAAATCGCCAAAATCGCTAGTAAATGACTGGGATGTATTTTTAAACTTTGTCCAAAATCTGTACAGGGTCTTTGAATCGTCGTTTGGAGCTAAAAAATAAAACATTAAGGACCACAGAAGTAGCTTAAAAATCGCCGAAATTGCTGAAAAATTTTCCAGTCGCCAAAAAATATGCCAAATTCGCTCGAAAATCGCCAAAATTGCTGCAAACTCGCTGGAAACTTGCTTGAAAATTGCCAGAATCGCTAGAAAATCGCCAAAATTGTTAGAAAATTGTCAAAATTGTTTTCCCGTTTAGGTACATGACTAAATAGAAAGCAATCCAATACCTACATGTAACGGGATACGAAGCTGATACATAATAAAGAATCGATAAAGTACGCTTTAAGTTTGTTATTAATTTTTCTAAACAAAACAAAGAAATCTGACAACTAACATATCATTCAATGAGTGTGTAATGAATTTTAAAATCTCTCATCCGTTGTATAATAAGTCCATTCTGCAACACCCGTGGATAAAGACTTTTTTCAATTCTTTATAATTTAACTTCCACGCATCGCGGAGCAGTTGCTGGAATCGATCGAAAAATCGAATCACCAAAAATGCCATCTACAGACCAAACTACTGGACCGATCTGGCCGAAATTTGGTATGTGCACATTGTATTATTTAAGGAAGAATTGGCTTGGGCCCAATCTACCCACGGAATAAAGTGCCATTTTGGCATATCTACTTCAAAATTTTAAATGCATACCCTGATTTTTCATGTCAGAATCGAGGTCAGAATAGGAATTCTGCTTCCAAAAATGGATTAACACCTCGATTAACACTTTGGCAAAAAAATCATCTATTTTCGGTATATTTTCATATTTTTTTGGGGGGGATTTCACAGTCGGCAGTGGTGTACAAATTTTCGGCAGTGTTAGTGGGAAATGTTAGGCAGTGGTTGCAAAAATTGGGCAGTGGTTGCAAAAATTGAGCAAATTCGACAGTCGGGGGACTTCACAGTCGGCAGTGGTCTACAAATTTACGGCAGTGCCCTGAAAATTCGGCAGTGGTGTACAAATTTTTGGGGTGTGAAATGCCCCCCATATTTTTTGTATTATTTTCGTATTTCCAGAATATTTTCAATTTTAAACCATATTTTCGCCTTTGTAACCCCTCGCTTCATTTTCCGAGGATGCACAGCGTGGCACTGCAGTAGTGACATTCAAGTTCAATGTCACTTTCTCACTGTTAAACAGCTGAAAATCCTATTTATATACATTATGCAAGAAGTCGAAGAAACGGTAATTTATACAAATATGGGCGGGCAGGTATGCAGGTACATAAATTTTTTTGTCAGTACACGTATTACCTTAGATAGAGGATTTTCCTCGTTCAACCAGAACATTACTTTATTTAAGGACATGACAATTATTAACCATATGGCCGGGCTTAAGTAAGTCAAGGTAAAAAGAAATATTTTTATTACCCTCCACACGACACGATTATCGATCCGCAATTTGCGGATTCCACCATTTCATCTAATAAAAACATTACGAAGTATTGATTGTGCCAAGCCTAACGAATAATTCGTTTGCTCTACATTCCCCTTTATTTATTATCTCAGTTAAAGTTACATAATTTTTTTGATAAATAATCTGTGTTATTTCCGACCACGTGACCCACATATTGAGCTTTATAGGTTATGCACAAGGTCCAGAGCACGCGTGAAGCCGGTACGCGTCGACTTACGTCACTCGATGATGTCAGAGCTTAAAAATACGGCGGTGACCGTGACGTTATCCATTCAAGTTTTTCGAATAACTTATCAATTGTCAATTTGCACAGAATTATTATTGGAATAATGACCGCGATACGTTAATTTCCTAAAATAGTAGCGGCAGCTGGCATCATAATTCGTTATCTCTGTTTGATCGAATCGAAGGGGTACACCCCTCATCGCCATAAAAATAATTCATGTGTGTACATTAGGTCGAAAATAGAACTCTGTTGACCAAATGTGTGCATTTATTTTAAAATTCGAAACGTCGGCAGGCGGTGTGGAATTTTTTATGCGTTCGGAGGGGAAAGTTCAATGTTTCTTTGGGAATTAATTATGGTCGCGGAGGTGTATTAGCTGGTTTCTCGGATTTTATGGCAGCCAGATGGGTCGACATTTGAATTCTCGTGCCGGATCGAAATAATCGAGGAAATAACATTGAAATATTTCGGGGGGTGACTATGCAGCTCAAAATATGAGAAAAGTTTGATCCGAAAATATGCTTCCTGAAGATGGATCAATAAAAGTAGTCTTTCAGTACTGACTTTGCGATGAAATTTGACATAGAGAATCATCAATATTTTTGTTGTTGTTATTTCCGGACAGCCTGTATTAATAACATTTTCGAATTTGTCGAGTTAAAAATATATACAGGGTGAGTCTAGTTGGACAAATCAGTCGCCTAGCGTTTAAGATATTGAAATTGGAAATTCAATTTTTGGATATGTTGTAGCTGATATGGTCCCCTACACATGAGACCCATAAAGAAAGCTCCAGTTTTATTCAAACCGAAATTATTAAATAAAAACGAAGGCTCAAAAATTTTTTTTTCGATATTGTTGAATTTTTTAAGGTTATTTAGTTAGAGAATCATTTTCTCTTTATGGAAACATAATTTTTTGTAGAAATAAGTTAATAATCTCCGAGAGACAAATTATTTAAATAATAAAGATTTTTAATTAATTCCTAAAGAAAGCCACGCATGCCGTGATTTGAACAACTGAAAGGCAGTCTAGCTTATACTGCAGACTGTACCCAGAACGACAAGTGTCAGTTGGAAATGTCATTTGAGGTCGTTTGTGAAAAAATAATGCAAAACTACGGGTTTTTGCCCTTTTCTTTACAGATAATTAGGTAATTTTTATTGCTTGATGGATGTTTTGCTAAATTCGTCGAATACAAGTATCTCGGGTTCTCACACTGGAGAGGCCCGATTAGGACAAGTTAAAGTTTACACCCTTCGAGTTGAATTTTCTTGGTTTCGCTTGGCTCACCGCTTCTTTGTCTTTGTTCATTATATCAACACGTTGAGTGTCTTCAACATTTGCTGGACCCCTCAACATCCGATGATAAATCTTCATTTCGTAAGTGTGAAAAAATTGCCAGCAGAAATATTAAATTTTTAATAAAACAACAAAATCACCATATTTGACAGCATGACAGCAATGTAAACTGTTAGCAACTATTACCAATTGCTTTCTGGCTGACGAGAATAGCTTTTCTTGGTCGAACCATTCGACTCCAAAAAACATCAATCGGGTGACAACCCGAGACACTTGTATTCGGCGAATTTAGCAAAACATCCATCAAGCAATAAAAATTACCTAATTATCTGTAAAGTAAAGGGCAAAAACTCGTAGTTTTGCATTATTTTTCCTTTGATTTTTCCACAAACGAAAGCAAATGACATTTCCAACTGACGCACTTGTCATTCCGGGTACAGTCTGCAGTATAAGCTAGACTGCCTTTCAGTTGTTCAAATCACGGCATGCGTGGCTTTCTTTAGGAAATAATTAAAAATCTTTATTATTTAAATAATTTATCTCTCGGTTATTATTAACTTTTTTCTGCAAAAAATTATGTTTCCATAAAGAGAAAATGATTCTCTAACGAAATAACCTTAAAAAATTCAACAATATCGAAAAAGAATTTTTTAGGCCTTCGTTTTTATTTAATAATTTCGGTTTGAATAAAACTGGAGCTTTCTTTATGGGTCCCATGCGTAGGGGACCATCTCAGCTACAACATATCCAAAAATTGAATTTCCAATTTGAATATCTTAAGCGCTAGAGCGACTGATTTGTCCAACTAGACTCACCCTGTATAATAATATAATATATATAATATTTCAAAAATATTAGAACTCGGTTTGTACAGAACAAAAAAATTCAACTTGCATAATTGGATTGGGGAAATTCGGAAAAATAGAGACAACAATCTTCCTTTATTTTTTTCGAATTTTTTTATTGCTTTTTTAATTTGCAAGTTCGAGGTAAAAGTATTAAACGTAATTGAGAAGCATCCCTTTTTTCATAATTTGCCCCCCAGATCGACCTAATTTTTTTCATCATTTTTCCGTCTATGTCGTCGATCTAATTGTCAAACAAAAAATGTTTTCACGCCCCCTAATTCGCCCCCCTAATCGATTTAATTTTTTAAATATTTTTCCCGTTATTGCCAACATACTTCCGTTGAACATTGAAAGTTTCTAATTTTTGGCCATTTTTCTGGGATTCTGTACCACTGGTGGGGCGCCCAGAACTTTAAAAATACTACCAATATCGCCATATTTTAATTTTATTATTATTATTTTCTTGTTGTTTAACATAACACGGCGATAAGAAAACATTTTCATTAAAAAAATGCATAATTAAACAAATTTAAATTATATTTTGCTAAAATTAGGCAAAAAGTGGCCAAAATCATAAAAAAATCGACTTTAAAGAAAAATGCGTCTTAATAGATTTGGGTGGCCTTCGAGCAGTGTAAGAAACTAGAACAGATGGCACTGTTGTATAATAAGTCTTATTTTTACTTGTTTTTAAGGCTTACTTTAAGGGATTGGTCAGACAACAACCAATCGTTGAGACTCAAACAACCTTCAGGTCGTTCCGTTTTTCTTGAAAATTCTTTTTCATAAGTTAATGCCGATTTCATAATAAAAGTTACAAAGGTCCTTTAAAGTTAAAATCGACTTCAAAGGGAATTTTGACCAATCAGGAGCAGCCGCCTTGAAATGTTGCTAGGTAAATAGTTCAAGGACATTTTAATTTTGACTATGGAATAAGGGTTTCTAGTATAAGAAGGTCCTTTTCTAATCGTGACGTCGTCTAGCGCACTACGACGTAATTGGTGCTTGAGCTCAGGTGATACATTTCCTATTGCGTGCTAACTTGCGTGTCTGTAACAATTTATCTCTCTTCAGGCGCCACCCCTGCAAGCGCACTAAGCGCAGAAGTCACGCGCACATCTTCCGTCTTTTTATACTATAAACCCTTATTGCTATTCATAAGCTATGTGATAGGACCTTTATGGGTGTGCGATATGTACGAAGGGTGTGCAATGGATGTGCAATATTCCACAAATGTACTATGTAGGACACTAAAAATCCAAGCGGTTACCTCCTCGTACATAGATAACCAATGTTCTGAAACACAGGATATTTAGACTCGAAAGCTTTTTGCGAGGGGCTGACCACCTAACAATTAGGTGCACACGTCTGTGCAATTAATGGCAATTAACGGCAATTGGTAGCGATTAGTGGCGATTAATGGCAATTAACGGCGAATATTGGCAATTGATGGCGATTAATGACATTTTCTGGTGGGTACTAAATACGATAGATACTAAAAATTTGTATGCAGTTTATGATGTAAATATAAATACATTTAGGGAAATTCAGATTGTTGTTTCTCGTAAATGTGGTTTAGTAAAATCGACTGGGTTCTGTCATTTCCGTAAAAATTGTAAAGTTATTACTGGGGGGCATTTCACACCCAAAAAATTTGTACACCACTGCCGAATTTTCAGGGCACTGCCGTAAATTTGTACACCACTGCCGACTGTGAAGTCTCCCGACAGCCTAAAAATTCATAGACCACTGCCGAATTTCCTCAATTTTTGCAACCACTGCCTAACATTTCCCACTAACACTGCCGAAAATTTGTACACCACTGCCGACTGTGAAATCCCCCCCAGTTATTACAATGGCTTGTTAGAATAAAATGTTACAAGATGCTCATACTTGCATTAATAAAGGATGTAAATGTAAGTTTTTCGTGACCGAGAAAAGGACAGAACTATGACGAAAAGCTTTGTTACCATTTATTAATATCGGCCAACATCTCTACATGTGCCATTGGGTGGAATGAATAAAGAGTTACCAGAAACTTAAACTCGCGTTAATAAAGGATATAAGTATACGTTTTTCTTGCATAAGATAGTTATGGAACTATGAGCAAATGCTCGGTTACCATGTATTCATACAAGCCATTGACTTCTTTTGGGCAGGTTATTTTGTAATACCTTATTGTAACAAGTTTTTATATATTATTAATGCAATTACTTAAAACAAATAGGCTGGTTTTTGCATAAAATAACCATTCCACAAAACATCTTTAAGATAGATAATGCCCCGCGAATATTAAATATTGAAAGGATAAAATGTACACTCGAGTGCAAGTGAATGTTTTAACGATTTGCCAAAACTAGTAGGCAATGACGTATGGAAATACATGGGCATTGCGAGTGGCATTGACTAATTTTGACGAATCATTAAGATTATTTACTTGCACCCAAGTATACATACTGGGGGGAATTTCACAGTCGGCAGTGGTGTACAAATTTTCGGCAGTGTTAGTGGGAAATGTTAGGCAGTGGTTGCAAAAATTGAGCAAATTCGACAGTGGTCTATGAATTTTTTGGCTATAGGGAGACTTCACATTCGGCAGTGGTGTACAAATTTATGGCAGTGCCCTGAAAATTCGGCAGTCGTGTACAAATTTTTGGGGTGTGAAATGCCCCCCAATACATACAGTGCTTTTCAAAAGTAAGAAATAAATTCAAGAACTTTTTCGAGAGGAATATTTCGGAAACATCCTCATGCAGATCAAAGTCAACTCTGTTTTTTTTTGAGGCGCATTCAATGGTGTATTATGATATTTTTTTGCACTTCCGGTGTAGCCGGAAATGATCCTAATTTTGTATTCTCAAATGGGATCATATTTTTATCAGATTCGGAATCTACGATATTTTATGAGTTAGTAACATGTGTTATACCTGACCGGAAGAGAGTTCACGGCCATCCTAGATTTTCAAAAACATGGAATAATTCGGTGATGATTGATGGCAATTAATAGTAATTGATGGCGATTAATAGTAATTGATGGCAATTATTTGGCGTACAGAAAATTAATAGCTGGTCACCCCTTCGGTTTTTTGTTTATTATTTTTATTTTGAGGGGTTTCAAAGCATTTCTGAAGAATTTTGTGGCAGGACGAGCAGTATCATGCAGTACTGTAGCAGTATCGCGCAGTGCTATAGAGTTTCGAGCAGTATTGTGCCTAAAACTCATTAATGTTTTTCAAACAATTATCTTAAATAAGCTCCAACTTGTAAAGGTTTACCAATTCTCATTTGTATTTGCAATTAAATTAAAAAACCAACAAAATGTGACCGAGACGTCTTCCATATGATTGCAGTTCAGTTGATTTTCTGCTTTAATAACAGTGATTATATTATACATTAAGTATTGAACCAATCCAAAGCAGCATTGAGTATACCAGTAGCCAGTCAAATCCTGATTACAGTGATAATACTACAACGTCAACTTGACACTATTTACTCAATACTTTAATTTGTAAAATAATCTGCAAAATACGATTCGTAGTCTCTTGGTTGCCTTGTTGAGTCCTCATGTTTGCACCCTCTTGTCAAATGGTGGATTTTTTTAGCCTAAAAAAATCTACCATTTTGACTCGTAGTTGACAACCATTCGGACGTCAAAACCCGCGGCAATCAAGAGGCTACTTTCGTATTACTACAGTGAAACCTTCCTTAACAGACACCTCTTGATACCGGACACTTTCTTGTAGCGGACAATTTTCAGGGTCCCGAAGCTTCTTCATAGGAAATGTTCAATCAATAACCTCTTAACAACGGACCCTCTTCATAACGGACGCGGACAGTACAATTTCTGTTATTTTAGCAAAATGACCTGTAATTTTACCTCTCAACAACGGACGTGAAGGATTGTTAGATTTACACCCATCCCCCGCAGGGTGGTTTGCTACCTAGTCGAATCTATACAATGAACCATTTTTGAATCTCTACTACATGACCGTAATTAGGGGTATAAAGGGGGACAATTCAAAATCCTAAACAGAGTGTTAGTTTGCATTTTCAAGCGAAATACTATGGCGTCTGTTTCCTTAAAGCGAAACTTTTTCACCATTTAAGAAAAAAATTATAAAATAAAGCAACGGACACCTCCCATCAACGGACACTTTCGTCGCTTTCATCGGTGTCCGTTTAAGAGAGGTTTCGCTGTATTGACATTCGGCTTTGACGTTTTGATTGGGGGGCTGATCACTAGTGGAATTAGTTAGTTGTACATCCGGCTTGGAATTAGAATTATGGAATTATTACGGAATTAGTTGGAATTAGTTGGAATTAGCTGGAATTATTTGGAATTAACTGGAATTATTATGGAATTATTTGGAATTGATATGGAATTAATAAGGAATTATTTGGAATTGATAAGTACATCATTTAAAAGGAATTAGAGGAATTAGCTGGAATTAGTTGGAATTGGTTGGAGTTGTTTGGAATTAATGGAACTAAATCGGAATTAGTGGAATTAGGATGGAATTAATGGAATTAGAATGGACTTAATGGAATTAAAGGAATTAGTTGGAATTAGCTGGAATTAGTTGGAATTAGTTGGAATTGAGTGGAATTATTTGGAATTGATAAGTATATCATTTAAAAGGAATTAAAGAAATTAGTTGGAATTAGCTGGAATTAATGGAATTAGAATGGAATTAATGGAATTAAACTGGAATTATTGGAATTAATTCCCGATTGGAATTAATTGTACACAATTTTTTTGAGTCATCAGCCCCCCAGTTTTGATGTCCAAGAGAAAGATAATGCGCCTAATGAATAGTCCGGGGGTTAAGCCGATGGACCTTGCATTTTTATTGTAGAGTTTTGCCACTTGACACATATACTCCTCAGACGTGTAGAAGTAGATTTAGAAGCGGAGCCCAGCAAAATTTTCGTGCTAGGGGGTGAAGCCACCCTGCAGGAGTTATCACTTTTAAAAATTCTGTTTTCTTATAATATTTTTGGTATTTTGGCCGCGACTGCGCTACAAATGAGCGTTTGTTGTGCCTCGGCATAGGTACAGGTGTTAGGGAAGAGGCTGCAGGCCTCACATTCCTTTTATACCAGAGGGTTAAGGCAAAAATGATATTAACCTAACATTTTATTTTACAAATTCGCCATTTGGCACAAACACTGTCCAGAGATGTACAAATGAATTTAGACAAACCATTGTTATTTGCCTCACATGGAGTGTTAAGCCATCCCGAGAGTGTTAACTTCTCTTAAAATGGCATTATTTGGTGGTATATTTCGGGCATTTTGTCATGATTGTGAATGGGGTGTCAATAAAATTTATTGCTACTGCTAGGCACAGCTACGGGAGTTGAGGGAATTGCAACCCCCACCCCCTTCAGTACTACAATGGAATTCACATCCCCCCCCCCAAGATTTTCTCTTACAGACCCTTAGGGGTCCCTTTCCATTTCTTTCCTCCCGTAGTGGGCTTTCTGAATCTGTAATATATTTTGCATTAACTATTCAAGAAAACAAACCTCTATTTGTATGTAAATGTATCTACTCCATATTAATCCACCTTGATAAGAAGCTCGATGAGCATGTAACGTCAGTGAATCTTCAGTTGGAGGAATATCTTCCATTTTGCGTCCTTTCTTCGTAAATAGAGCGAGTCTAGCCTGGTTAACAGTTGTGTTACTGCTTGTCGTATAAAAGGGCAACGAATTTCTGTAGGCTAGCCATTGCCCCCTTCACATCTCCAGTAGCTAGCGCGAATCAAGGTGGATTAATATGGAGTAGATGTATTTGCACACAAATAGAGGTTTGTCTTCTTGAATAGTTAATACGGACACAATATATTACAGATTCAGAACGTACATACTCTATACAAAATTTTAATTAACATGCAGACTGTTTGCTTTTTAGGCCCCAAGGGTCTGTAAGAGAAAATCTTGGAGGGTTGACTGAAGGGGGTGGGGGTTGCAACTCTCTCAACCCCTGTAGCTGTGCCTAGCAAGGTTCACCTCAATTTATTGCTTTAACCCCCGGACTAGAATAAAGTTTTAGCAAAACCCTTTGCTTAAATTATTAAGTGATAAAAATACATACTTTGCATTTGCTTCACTTTATTCATTAGGCCCAATGTATGCACCCGTTTTAGAATGCGATAAAGATAGATACCATAATATGCATTCATGTTCATGGGTCTGTTACTGCGTCCATCCATGACTCAATAAGTTTATTTCGTTTCGAACGTTTTTAAAAATTTTTCCTTCCGTTCTCTCCCTCCAGGTCTTCCAGAAGGAACTCAACGAGACCCGCACCCGCCGCCAGGTGGAAATCAGCGAGATCGACGGTCGTCTCGCCGAAAAATACGAGGCGAAACTCCAGGACGCCCTCCAGGAACTCCGCGACACCTACGAAGCCCAAATGGCCAACAACCGCCAGGAGATCGAACTCCTCTACGAGAACAAGATCAAGAACCTCCAATCGGCCGCCACCCGTCACTCCTCCGCCGCCGGCACCGCGCTCGACGAACTGCGTCAGGTGCGCATCCGCATCGACAGCCTCACCTCCCGCATCTCCGAACTGGAGGGTGAGAACAACCACCTCCAAGGTAGGTGTCGCGATCTCGAACGTCTGCTCGAGAACGAACGGCAACGTCACGCCGAAGATCTGGCAGCGTTGGAGAACGACCTCGCCAAACTCAGGGAGGAGATGGCCAATCAGCTGCAGGAGTACCAGGACCTCATGGACATCAAGGTCAGCTTGGACATCGAGATAGCAGCGTACAGGAAGCTTCTGGAGAGCGAGGAGGCGAGATTAAACATAACGCCGCACGGATCTCCCGAGGGTGCGGCGGGTACGGGTCACGTGACTCGTGCGGGTTCGCAGAGACGCACCCCCGTTCGCGTGGCGGGTTCCAAGAGGAAGCGCACCCTCCTCGAGGAGAGCCACGAACAGAGCCTGTCCGATTTCAGCGTCAACTCTTCGTCGAAGGGTGAAATCGAAGTGGCCGAAGTGGATTCGGAGGGAAAATACGTCAAGTTGCATAACAAGAGCAACCAAGAGGTGTCCTTGAGCGGATGGTCTGTGGTCAGGAAGGCCGGGAACGATGAGACCCTCTACAAGTTCCACCGTTCCATCAAGATAGAACCCAACGGTTACGTCACGGTTTGGTCGTCCAACGCCAACGCGGACCACGAACCGCCCAGCACTCTGGTGATGAAGGGCCAGAAGTGGCTGGTGGCCGATAACATGACCACGACGGTGTTCAACGGTAGCGGGGAGGAAGTGGCGGTTTCTGAAAGGTTAGTGCATTCCTCTGGTTTTTCGAGGCTTTATTTGAGATAGGGAAAATTTGCGGTTTTGCTGGTTTGACAGTGGGAGAAGGTTCACGGGCTATTACTGTTTATTTAGTTTATTTGGTGCGTCGAAAGAGAGAGCTGCCTTCGCACTATCAGTTAAGGTGACGCGGGGATCCGGTTTTTTCCTTGTAAGTCACTACCTGGTCCCTTAGTCGAGGTTTGTTTTGGAAATTTGGTTGACGAAGGGGCGCAATGTTAACCGATCGCGTCAACTCCTGTCATCTGTCTTTGGTAAGGCAGTGATAGGGGTGACAAAAGAGTCATTAGGTAAATGGAAGGGTAAATTATGCAAAAAATACGCGATTGACCAGCGTTGCCAACTGGAAAAAGTAAGTGTGACATTTCACATGTTGACATGGCAAGGTTAGCGTGCAAATCGTGAGATGGCGCTGGCAGTAAGGTTCCTTTAATACCGGTACTCAAAACCACCGCAAATTTGTAGCAGTTCTACTTCAATTACTAAGCAATTGTCAAGTTAGGTGTGAGATGGTATTGCAGGAATCTTACTACCAGCTCATGATTTACACCCTAACTTAGTTACGGTGCCGTAAACTTTTATGTCAACACATAAAATGCCACCCTAAGTCCTCAAGTTACTTAGAATTCTTCACAATTCGTCGCGTTTAATAATTTTTTTTCATAATAGACGACTCCAAACACTTTATGAGAGATATAAATGTGAGAACGTAGAGTTTCCAACGAGGGGTGAGCCATTACGGACATTTTTTGCTCCAGGTTTCCCTTGACCCGATTTCACCAAATTTTATAAAGATTTCCTAGAATTTTCCAGAAATTTTCTCTATTACCCAGAATTTTTCGGATATCCAAAGATTTCTCAAGGTTTGCACCGCCTGTACACTAAATTTACAATGCGGCTCACTCCTCGGTTGCCACCTAACAAGTACGTTTCCGTCTTAGCCCTGTTTAATAATTTCAAAGTATTCAAGATCTTTGGATTACGTTACGTCCAATCCTTATACAATAAAAGAAAACAAATGATAGTCTTATTTTTTTTGGTTTTTGGGGACTTTTTTGTACTGTTATTATACCAATCAGAAAAACGTGAACTATACAGGGTGGTTGATTTCTCGATGCTCACCTTTAGTATCTCGGAAACCATAATAGATGGAGAGTAGTTTAAATTGGAGAAAAGTTGCACTATTTCTTGGTGATTAAGAATCCGAAGAGAATTTTCCTATATTTTGACCTGTACCTGAGTTATCACAAAGAAATCTGAAAATTGACGTTATAGAAATGAAATTCGGGGCTTTTATACCTATTTTTGGCAGCTGTCAATTGAATGACGTTGGCAGAAATCTTCTAAGCCTTCGAAATTTTGAATAACAACAGTCAACTTTTGGTTCTTT
The DNA here is from genome assembly GCA_963924575.1 of Pycnomerus fuliginosus. Lineage (NCBI taxonomy): Eukaryota > Metazoa > Arthropoda > Insecta > Coleoptera > Zopheridae > Pycnomerus > Pycnomerus fuliginosus. The sequence continues at coordinate 9,214,926 of OZ004625.1, read as the reverse complement.
TATGGCTATCATATTGAATTTTGACAGATGATAGAATTTGAAAATTGGTATGAATATTTTGTAAAATCAACCTAAACCTAGATGAAAAACAAAAAAAAGGTACGCCGACGTCTTCAATCTGTTATAACATGTGAAAACAATTAAATTCAAGAGTAATAAAATACGTCTTGCGGTCTTGTGAATCAGGGTGTCACATCTTTTTTCAAAAACGTCCATGTTGGTTACATTTTTGAGAAGCAGATTTTTCTGTGCGGTATCAAAATTCAATAACAAAAAGAAAAGTTTGCTGTTTTTATTCAAAATGTAGGTTTACAAAATTTATGTCATTCAATGCACAACCTGTCAAAAATATAAAAAACCTTAACCACCCTCTGAATATTCCCAACTTTTTGTCTATTTTTGTGTAAAAAGTTGAATGTGATTTACAAAAAAGTCGAGAGAAAATGCAAAACCAATACCAATAACTATTAAATACCATCATATCCACAAGTTGTAGTGTCGTTAAAACAGAACGCCTCTAAGTCAAAATGTCTTAGTTTATACATATTGATTCCAAAATTCACCGCATTCCAAATTAATTCTTTTTTTTTATCAACTCTTCAAAAACCTTAGTAGGTGATTTTTCACCTTTTTCTAAGACGAAAACTTAAATTGGTTTTCCTAGTTATAGGTGTTCAAATTAAAAAAATATATATTTTTTGCCAATATTTATTTAAAAAAGGTAAATCAGAAAGAAACAAATTTTTGACTAGCTTTAATTAAACTGCATTTTACGTTCTAGACTGACTAGTACGCTGAAAACCATAATTGCTTCAAGGACTTGCATAAAAAACAAAGAAATATTAAGTTTACGAATATCAACAAGAATATTTAGAAACTTGCATGCTCTGTATATTGAAAACTAAGCACTTTAAGACATGTCTCGAATAAGAAGAAAAATCACTCCCTAAAGTTTGTCGGTATACTTCCGGAACAGTCTGTATGTGCAGGACGAATTGTTGGGAATGAATTAGAGAACCAACGCCCCCTGTCGGGGGATGGACTAAACGAGCCCAAAAAACACGAAGGTAGTTTTGTGTTCCTGTGTTTGTTTAAGTCATTTTCCTGTAATAGAGGGCGCTCTGACTTGAAAGAATTTAATAAAAAGCATCTACAGTGACAAAGTTCCAACTAAACTGTTGAAAAATAATGCCAACACTGTAAATTTGTGTCCTGTAAAGGAAGTTCCAATAATGGTTGCGTTTTTGGAATTGGCAACGTTGCAATAGGTTCTGTACTTTTGGTTATCACTGTACCGTGAGATCTAATAAAGAAACAAATTAGTTTATGTCCTCTGTGGATTCATTGTCAAAAAGTGACAGATCGAAATTATTTGTACTGTCACATGAACGTCACTTTCAACGAAGCATTCCATGGCCGACTCTTTATTTATTTATTATTAGATCTCACGTTACCTAGCAAAAGTAGTAAAGATCAATTTGATGGAAGCATTTAAAGAACTTACGCATCAAGTTAGCCATGAAAACAACGGTTTTTCCAGAAAAATCACTTCTGTAGTGCAGTCATACTATAACGGACATAGGGACAGTGTGAGTCTGGCTTTTTAGTTTCGGGGATGCTATAGAACAATTTTGTTGTTTTTTTATATTGTTAGAGATTTTAATATGAAGGGGAATACGTTAGCATCGCAACATGAAAAAACCTGACTCACACTGCTCCAGTGTACGTTAGAAGATGACTGCACTGTGTATGAAACTATGGCGAGAGGTTAGCCACGCGAATTTTTCGTGTACGAAGTGTCGTACTGCCAAGGACACTGTTGTTACTGTTAGAAAAAAGTTTGACAGGATTACCAACTTGAGTAAAACTACTAGTGTGCCGAATTCCTTTTATTTTCAAGTTGGTACGAATGAAAAATAGTCTTGTGATTTCAAGTTGGCAAATTCAAGTATGCAGTTTGGTGGTTATGTTTGTTGAAATACAAACCACGTTAATTTGAACATATTCGTGATACTTATAGAGCGATCAATAAAATTTGATATACCAATCGCAGAGCATCATAGAACTCTAATACTAAGTCAGTGAGGTTAACATTGTCCCCGCACAGTCAAATCAACCAAATCTCCAAGTAATATAAATTGTATTTACTTAAGTATGTAGCATGTATTAATATATCTATATGGCTTTTTATATGGAAATATCTAATCTACCCTTATATTCATACACATAATAAAGTATAAAGTGAGTGAACTGTTTATTTTAACATTCACCAACTAACATAGAGTGCGTGAAAGTGCCGGCGAGAAGAAGTCCCACCACTGCAAACATGAAACCACAGATTTTAGCAAAAAAGATTTAAAAATTGTGTCTAATCCTTGTTGAATTTTCTAGAGTAAAAAGACAATTGTCGACGTCCGCTTTAAGGCACAGAGAAACGTCGGGCGGTTTTTTAGGCTCTGAAGAGCTTCACCACCAGTACGGTGACCCCCAGGGCGAGGAGAAGTGTCGACTAATGTAATGAGAGCCTGCCTTTTTTTGTTCCTGAGAATAAACGAAAAACGCTCCGCAGTGTTTTCCCCCAGAATTAAACCCCCTCACCCTCGTGGAGGGGTTTGATTTTCCTTATTATTTGACGACGCAGGAAAACGGTGCGGGCGTACGCTATATGTTTTTTGTTTTAGAAGGTATATTTTTGAAATACTTGTAAGGAAATCATATGGCAGAGACTGTAGTACAAGAACTTTTTTACACATTTTTTTTAATTTATACAAGTTCGCTAGAGGTGTTCTTCGAGCCCTTTGCGAATACTCGAGGGGGCTCGAGTAAAACTAAACGATCATTTCCAGATTTAGGTTAGAGGTATTTTGTAACTTGTGTTCACCAATAAATTTTTTCTATGCGGTGGTTTTTTTTTTTGTAATTCTTCGTGCCTTATTACTTGACGTTTCTAGTTTATTACTTAAGTTGTGCATGTTTAAGCTTTAAGGTCGGCAATTGTAGATGTAAGTCGATGTTTTCACATTCTGAAGTTTAAGAATAAATATATTTTCACCCAGTTTTCGTTTCATTCCGTTCGGGTGAGTCGGCGAGGCTTTTAGGAAGTGACATCACCTCCGGTTTATTTTTGTTGCTTGCGTGAGCCGACCGGTATATTGATGATGTCATGCAAACGTCATAAATTATATTGGACTTCGCGCTTTGAAGCTTGGTGGCGCCATCTGTTGTCTAGTAGGTAAAGTTTAACGGCCAATTAAGTATTTCAGGGAAAATTGAGCTAATAGTGTATATTTTCTCCATTAAAGCTCAAACGTACAGGAACACAGAAAAATTAATCAATTTCTTTGCTTGCATAACACGTTTCATTCCGTTCGAGTGAGTCAGCGATTTTTTCGGAAGTGACATCACCTTTGTTTTATTTTTGTTCCTTGCATGGGCCGAGCGGTATATTCATGATGTCACGTAAGCGTCATAAATCATCTTGCATTTTTGGTCGGAATACTAAAGTGACGACATCTGCTGTTCGGTAGGTAAAGTTAACTAACAATAATTGGGTGAAATAAAGATTTCTTTAGCATTATGTACGGCTATGCTTGGTGCATATTTCTTCGTTCTTAAAAAAACTGAAAATGGCGATTTTAAAGAACAATTTATATCTTTCTGATGATAGGTGGCATTTGGCATTCAAATGAAATGTGAAACTTTCATATTTCTGATGGCTGTCAATCCAATGGCATGGAAGTTTTCTATACCTTCCATATTTTGAGCAATATAGCCCCCATACAGCTTTTCAAAAATATAATCAACATGGACTTTTTTTGAAAAAGAATGTTAAAACTTGAGTCACGCAATGCCAAGACGTATTTCTATTACCCACTAATTCAATTGTTTTCACATGTCAGAGGAGATTGAAAATGTTATGGTGCAGATTTTTGCAAATGCATTTCCAGGGCTTATTTATTATAAGATTCAAGAGGATGCTACATTATCTAAAGTTGATTCCACGTAGAAGAATTAAAGTTTTCAGTTGGATTTATTTTGTAATTCTCCTGCAGTAAATATACGAATTTTTCAGGACAACTCAGGAGCGAATCAAGATAATGGAGAATTATTTGTAAATATTATCTTAAAAATTCGCAACTTTTCTCTAATTTAACCCACTCTCCACCTCTTATAGTTGCCGAGATCCCAACACCCTGTCAGGCCACTGTTGCAAATGCCCATTAGAATTCATTAAAAAAATATGTAATTGATTGATGTATGGTATTTGTCCGGCGAATTCCCAGATCAACCCATTACAGATACAAAAGCTGGTTTCTGATGTAACTTAATGTAAAATCCCAGACTTCCCATTACATTTCATTAGAAACTGTAGTAGAATTTGCCGGTAGAACACGTCATTACAACTCAACTGCCGAAAATTGTAATGTGCTTTATTGCAAATTTGAAGCAATATATGATTGATTGGTGTTCCTTCTTCATACAGCGCCATCTGCTTTAAATCTGTTTTTGTAATGGGAAAACATATTAGAAACGCAACACTGTGTTATTATGGGTTCTAGTGAGTGAAAGGGAAGACTATTATATTTCAGTACAATACATATTCGAAATTTGGCCAGTTGGGCTTTTCCATTACAAAATTAGGTAGCCTGCTAGTTTCCCTTACAAATCGTTTAGATGCCCAATGCCAATGATGTCAATCTCTAATTTTTTCTGTAGAAATTCTACTGTCCATTTGTAACAGAGGGGTATGTCTCAGAATGCTTTACATCATCATATTTTAACGGAGTATTCGGGATAAAATTTCGAGTCGATTCGTGTTTTTGAAAATTTCCAAGGTCTAATAGTTCTCGAGTTATAACAGATTTGAGAGAATCAATCAGATTTCAGCTCTGAATTGCTTCATTATTTCCCAGGCAACAATAAGATACCTGCTTCTATCAATGAAAATTTAATATTGTTGTCTTGTTACAATTCATAGCTAAAATCTGATTATGGTCCTCTCAAATCTGTTACATAACTCGAGAACTATTGTACATGTAGGTACCATTAAAATATTGCAAAATCCCACATTGAGGTCAGGGAATTTTTAGAAAAATATTGCCGCGGCAAAATTCCAGATGAAAACACATTAAGGAAGTGTTTATGTTGATAGATATTTTTACTAATAGGTGCTATTAATAACATCAAAGATTGGTATAGTCATATCAACAAAACTTCCGTTGCAATGTCATCAATAAACGTCTACGATTTGCACATTTATCCGAGGAGCCTCGATCACTTATTCTCGGCAATTTGATGCCTAAAACTCTATGTAAATGAATCAATAGAACTGCTGAAATTAAGTGAGGCTCCTCAGATAATGTGCAAATCGGAAATTCTATTGATGATGTGCAACGGAAGCAAATCTTTTAATTGTTTGTTTATATACGAAAAAGCACCTGGAACTTCGTAATTGATAGCTTGAAAACAAATCAAGATATGAGAATTTTAAGATTTGTTAATATAACGAATGCTTTATGAATCTTTTTCTTCCTGATTTCCCAACAGAAAAAATCTTGTACATTTTAACAGATGCATAGCAATAATGATGGTTAAAGCTGGTCAGCAATTGAAAACTTTTATATCCAAATTTAGGCATCATCAACTTCCAAATGTATAAATTCCTTAATTGGCAATGGTATAGGTAGGTATACATACCCTTGGTTGGGTATAGACATGATTATCACTCCGCACATTTTGGTAGTCACTGGTGTACGTCAAAATGACGTCACGCCGTGCAAAATTACATGAGGTGACATATCCTTTTTTGATATGTTAGAAGTCTTCAAAATGTTTTGGCACAGGGTTGGTCCCTGGGAATATCTAACCATGTCTATACTAAACCAAGTACATACTTATTACCTAACGTATGAATTTTGTAATATTTAATTGTCGTTATGTGTAATAAATATTATTTGAATAAATCCAGTTATCCACGCAATGTGTTATAGCTTTTTAGTCAGAGGTGCACTGTAACAAATTTCAGGTTTCCATATATGGACCCATTCCGGATATATTTAGAAAAAACCTTTTGTTTAATGTAGAATCACCCCCTGAAATATTGGAACGTTATTATGAAACACTCTGTATGTACCTATGTAGGTACTTTTTATGATCAAACAACCCCAAAATTAAGAAAACCAACATCGGGGACGAATACATATCCGGCAGTCCCATTAATACACGCATCATGGCACCATCGCTGACAACTTTTTATTTTAGTTGACACTTAAAATCTCAAAATGGAGGTAAACCATTTCGTATTTTAGGTCTATTAAACAAAAATATATCGAAAATTAACAATGGTGACACTTGACACTGGTGTTTACTGTTTGTCTCAGTAGAGAACCGCGACGTTGCCATTTACAAACGACCGACTCCTATATCACAAGGAAAACGGAGTAATAAAACTAACGGGCTCCAAAATGGCGTATATTTCATCCATACAAGCTCAAATCGACTCTTACAGGAACCCAGAAAAATTAATGAATTAGTTTTTATTTGATTAAAACTTAATTTACAAAAACTTCTAATCCCTCCTCCTCTTCTTGTCACGATCATCCCTCCTCTCAGGCTCCTTGCGCTTACTAGCCCTTTTAGCCTGACTCAAAAACTGGTCCAGCCCAAAAGGATCCTCCTCCTTTTCAAACTGAACCGGCCCTGACCTAGCCGCCCCACTCCGATCCGTCCCACTGAACTCCTTATCAGGCACAAACCTATTGGTCTTCACGATTTTCTCCAAATCCTCCCCCCCATAAATCTCCTTATCTATGTTCTTGCTCGGTCTGTAAATGTGATTGGCCAGGGATCCCCCCTCCCTCCACGGCTTATCGTACACGTTATACGCCTCATCATCGCCATATCCATGCCCCAACCCCCTCTCCTGCCCGAACAATCGCTGATCGAACTGAACCTCATTGGTCACTCCTCTTGCGGGCATGCCCAGGGCAATCTGCTCCGAGATATCCCTCTCTCTCTCCCTCTTCAACTTCGAGCGCTTGTCAGGGGCGGCTCGTGCGAGATTCCTCTCTCTCGCTCTCTCTTTATGCCTGTCCTGCCTCAGCATATCCCTCTCTCTCTCCTCCTCGTCCGTGAGCTTAACTTCCACCCCTCCGATTTTAATCCCGGCGCGTTCGTCGCGCGCTTTCTGCGCCAACTGCCTGAGATGCTCCTCCTTCTGTTCTTTCTCCTTTTGCGCCAGTTTTTTCTCGAGTTGCGCGCGGGTTTCGACCGCTTCTCTGGCTTTTCGGTCGGCTATGTAGAGGGCTTCGGCTAATTTCGCGAAATTCTCGTTGATGTGCAACTGTTGAAGGCCTCTGCCGTCGGCAGCTAATCTTTTGTCCAATGGGACGGTGTAGCCTTTTGCGTTCTTCCAATTGGAGATGCAGGGGGGAATTTTCCATTCTTTTTGTTCTTTGACGGTGACTCTGCGGGTGGGGCTGTGGAGGACGGGGGCGGGGGGCGAGGGGGGGCCTCGGGGGATCTTTTTGTTGATTTTGAAACGCGGGGGCTCCATTGGATCCACCTGAAAGGTGATTCTATCTTTATCGAACGCACCCCAGTTGACGTATATGACATTGACGTTGACGTCACTAAGCCTAAAAGGGGTGGTTCTGTAACTTTTAACGTCCATGTCAGAGCACTGTTTAATGTTAAAATGACAGAAAATATATTGTCTATAACATTGATATTAAAAATTACAGAATAAGGGGGTTAGATTGTTTAACGACTAGAAATGACAGTTAGTTGTACAGTTAGAACCTGTATTGATAAAGATAGAAACGATATCTAAACTTTGTCCACAAACGGAGTTAGCCATGGAAAAAATTTCATTATAAAGTTGACTAATTTTGCCCCCGACACTAAAGGAAAGTGTTGCCAAATTGTAACCAAATCGCCCATCGTATAACGTTTGAAGACTGCAGGGGAAAAACGATCAAAGTCCAATAAATTGAAAATCGAGATTTTGTCGCCATTTAGTAGCCATTTCCCATTACTTTTTTATTAATATATAATCTTTATGTTAAAATCGTTCTTAGACGACCAAAAAAGAGAAAGTAAGAAACGGTGTACTTTGGAATAGTGATCCAAGTCCCTTTAAATTAGTGAAAAAAACGATCGAAGGTCAATGTTACATATCGTCCTGTATACTTGGATCATTCTTTCTGGAAAAACTTCGAAATTTTGAATTGCTTTTATCTCGGAAACATAAAAATGTGACCTAGATTGTTCTTCCTCTGCAATCTTCATTTACAATTACGTTTGCTATGTTCCATAGACTATTTGTAACGTTTACTAAATGTGTCCTGCCTTAAACATTCGCATTTACTATTCTCGAACAACTTTCCAGCGTAAATTTTTACCTAAATCTCACGTTAATAAATGATAATGTTGATATTTACCCTGTTTACTAAATCTTTACTAAGCTTGGCACTACCTACTGTATGGATGTAACTTTTACAATAACGTTTGCTATTTATTCCAAACAATATTTACTAAAATGTTACGTCCTGTAACGTTTACTAACTGTTTTTCCCTTAAACATTCTCATTTACTATTCTCGAGTAAGCTGCTGAAGTTTTGCATTGCAAATTTTTACTACAATCGCCCGTTTTTATAGTTACTGGTAACATTTACTAACTGTCCATATTTTCTTTCTGTATGTTTACAGAAATCTCACGTGAAAAAATAATGTTTACATTTTCTCTGCTTACTAAATTGATGACTACCTGTATGTAATATATGTATGTGACAATTACAATGATATTTGCAGATTTCTTAAACCAATATTGACTAAACAACGTGAAAATATCCTATTGTAAGCTATCTGTAACATTTACTAAATGTGTTTCTTGTTTTAAACATCCACATTTACTATTCTTGGAGTTCCTGGAATTTACAAATAGGTTTTTATTGTGTTACTACTCTACTAAATTGGGAACTAAGCTGCAACATTGAAGTTTTACAATACATAAAAGCATAAAGGGTAAATAAGTTATTATTTTTTGAGAAACTGTGGTCCATACCACGAGAGAGCCGTTAGCTAACACCACAATTCACTTTTTTGCATGGTTAAATACGTATATTGGCAATAAAATTGGCAAATTGTTGTTGTTACAAATTAATTTTGTTTCTTAGAATGTTCCTAATAAAAGTGTTTACTTTCTCTATATATTTGAACTTAAAAAAGAATATGTTTGCAAAAATCCGCTAAGAAATGTCACTTATTGGTACGAATAATTTATCAAATTAGCGAACCTTATGAAAAAACTATACAACAAACGGTAACGTCGCAATTTCCCCTACTTTTCCTGATTATTTATATTTTATATTTGAAACATTAAGTGAGGTTTTTAGAATTAGCAGTTTTATCTACTACATAACCTTACTTTCATAAACTATATTTAGAACTTCTGATTTATTCAAATTATCAACACTACAAAAACATATATACAGGGTGTTATTTTTAAAACTTCCCACTTTGAATATCTTTGGATGTAAAAAGGGAGGAAAAAAAAGAGACATCACTGAAATGACAGATATAGAAAATTTCCTCCCGTCAGTGTGACAAATAAGTACTGCCACTCCACTACAGAAAAAAGTTTCATGGCTTACAGGCGTGTAGAATAGATTTGAATCTAATGTATGTTAAGTTTATGCTTACGTTATCTTACATCTGACTAGGTAAAAAAGGAAACTGCACTTTTCATTTAATTCTACACGTCTTTTAAGGTTTTAAGTACTAAAGCTAAATTCATGCTCTACTAAATATTTTATTTTCTTAATGTCCTGTAGGAATTTAACAATTCTAACCGAACAACACTTTAGAATATAAGGAAATATGTCGTGTACAGTTTACTTTTCTTTTTCAATATACCCTTATTTGAGGATAGAATTTCTAATTGAGCGCATATTGAACGAAAATAAGAAATCCTGACTTCAGATATGAATTCGTCACTATTCAAAATTTTTGTAAAAACTTTTACTAATGAGATATAGGATTACACCAATGTTACTGTCAACGGCACCTCGTGGCTTATTAGAAAAGCCTCATTACAATAATTAAACCTCCATTTAAGTCTCGAAATTGCAACCTTAAAATCTAAAGCCTCGTTCACATCGGTATAAGATGCATCAACAATATTATTTACAATTTCTGACTTTTCTGGCAAATGATAATGATGCTATGTTATGTGGATGTGTAATTCTAACTGACGATACATTTTAAGTCATGACGTCATAAATGAGCTTTGGTGTACAAACCATGAGATGGCGTTGGCAGAAAAATTGCTCTGATATTACATCTCACTATCGAGTTAGAGCGATTTTGGTAAACAGTTCTCTGGAATTTTGGAGTTTCTAACAAACTTTCCGCGATTTTCAGCATATTTTTAGCAATTTTGCGATGTGGTTAACTCAGGTAAACAGTTCTTTGGAATTCTGGGAGTTTTATTGCACTTTTAGAGAATTTTGGAGTTTTTAGGAATTTTCGCGGTTTTTCTTATAGAATTTGGCAATTTTTTAAGCAAGTCAAACAGCAATTTTCTGGAATTTTACAGTTTTTCTGCCATTTTAATTATTTGAAGCGAGCTTAAATCGGAATTTTTCCGTCAATTTTCAACAACTTCTGGGCTGTTTTTGTCAATTAGCGAATTTTAAGATCTTTGTAACAATTTTCGTTAACTTTTGTCTTATTTTCGCGGTTTAGTGCATACAAACAAAGGACTCGCTACCATAATTCTCAACTTTAGATCTGGCAACTCTGTTATATATACAGTGTGTCTCATTTTAACTGGAACCACCCAAATATTTCGGTTAATATTGAGCAAATCAACTCTCTCCTTTTTTGCACATGTTGAGCTCCAGAATCTGCATCTGTATAATACTTCACCTTTTTGTTATCCCCAAATCTCAGCCCACTGCGATTAATTAAAGAGGCCAAAAATAGCGAAATCGTATTAGGCATTTTTTTACCGAAAAAGTTTATTAAGAAAAGTTGCTCAGGATGACTCCAAATGGGCAAATCCGAACTTTCAGGCCAAAATTAAAATGTTGAATTTCTGGAGGAAAAAATTAATAATATTGAAAACTTCAATATTTTTGCAACAAAAGGGTTGCTGTGTAATAAAAAAACAATTGAAATAGGTTTGTTTAACATTTGTTGTCAGCTATAGCTGGGCAAAATTTAACAATAGCAGAAAAAGTTGAAATTATAGCTATTAAATAATAATTCCAACTTTTTCTGGGATTAATTGATTTTAATTACGCAGCAACCCTTTTGTTGTAAAAATAATGAAGTTTTCAATATTTTTCATTTTTTCCTCCAGAAATTCAACATTTTTATTTTGGCCCAAAACTCCGCACTTACGCATTTGGGCTCATCCGGAGCCTAGTACGATTTCGCTGTTCTTTGTCCTCTTTCATTAATCTCAGTAGGCTAAAAAAAAGGTGAAGCATCACACAGATGCAAATTTTGAAGCTCTACATGAAATATTTGAGTGGTTCCAGTTAAAATGAGACACACTGTATGTATTTTCCAATTAGAAACCTGCAATAAACCAGTTTTTTTAAGCAAATTTCCATTACCTGTCATTAGTGTCAAACAGTTTTACAAAGCTTGCTAGATTAAATGGTATTATAAATTCAAACTTATTCTACATGCCAGTAGGCCATGAAAATCTGGTGATATGGTGGCAACAAGATAGTTGCAGCAAAATATCCCCGGCATCTGTTGATTAATTGCAATTTTAGGGTTAATTTCTTGTCAAAACAAAATTTTTTTGTTAAAAAAAGGAAAGAACACCTGACCTGACACCACTGTCAGTTTGACAAATAAGTACTGCCAATAGAGAAAAAAAGTTTCATGGCCTACTGGCACATATCATAAACTTAAATACCATATACAGACCTGAGCATCAACGAGTCGAATCACCCTCTGCTTAGCCCCGGAATTGAAAGCAGCCCCTTGCTGCGAGGGAGTATACCGAATAAACTCCGCAGGCCCCAACTTATCAGCACACCGGACAGGCATAGCAGCCGCTATTTTAGAATTCGTGATCCTTTGCAGCGCCTGCCTTGTTTTTTCCGTGATATCCTCGACTTCTTCCTGGGCCGGTTTGCTGAGAGTGGGATCATTCTCGCTGGTGACCTCGATTGGGAGCAAGTCCGACAGTTTGGAATAAACAATTTTGTCGGGGGCATGCCCCTGACGGGCTATGACGTCATACTTGACCTTGCCACCGGAGTCCAGTTGTACGGCTAAGGCGTTCGAGGTGGACTCCTTGCCTTTGCGCCCCATATCGAGGGGGTACTGCGCCACGTGGATTTCGGGGAAGGCCCCCCCATCGTTGTAATCTGTGTGCACTCGGGGAATCCACCCCCTGCGCTGGCCATAAGGGGGCGCAATGTGTTGGGCTGTGACTACGCTGGTGGAAGGGCGAGAGACTGATGTGCGTTTTCTCTCGTCGTCTCTGTCCCACACGGGGTGGATTGGGGCAGGTAAAATGCTGAAAATGAGAGAAAATGTAATAAAAGATGGTTAAAATAGATTTTACCTCGATAATTCCATATTTTCGAGGAAAGTTTGACAAGTGACAAGAGCAGGCGTCCGCCCTTGCGCATAAGTTATCCCTGGTGTTTTTAACTACTGCATTACGCTAGAAAGAGACGCAAGTGGAGACGTTTGTAGAGAAACAAGGATAGAAGCGGTAATCCGTACAGGAAAAAGAGGTGACGGACCAAATGTCAAATTGAATTGACGCAACCGAGGCGACATCTGCCGTACATTTCTGATAATTCCTAAAACCGCGGGCTTTTCAAATAATCAGGGATTTTTAAAGTGGGTCAAATCTTTTGGAAATGGCGCTCCGCTTCTACGTTACGTACGAATGCACATTTTAAAAAGAGAATTTTAAGAAGCGGGCAATCCGCAATAAGTAGGTACATCCATCCCAGATTTTTTAAGGAAATATGGATGATAAGGTAAATGTACCAATTATCGACCAAATCTTCACTACTACGTACGATTTAAAATTATAATCAAATTGCTGAGATTAACTGAGGCTCCTCAGATAAAAGTGTAAAGGGAAAGCGCTTAGAGAGTGTTGTCAATTTCACTGCCCACCATTGAGACAAAAATTCATAGTTGGTGAAGTGAAAAATGGGGATTTTCATTTAGAATTTAAAAGTTGTTGTGCCAAAATGGCATTTGCAGTTGCACGGTTGGCTCCAAAAGCTTTTCAGATCTAAGTTAGGTTATCAGATGCCCAATTACCAAATTTCAGCCAAATCGGTCTGGTAGTTTTGGCTGTGGGGAGTTTACGAACGTACGAACGTAGGGGGTAGACACAATCCCCAAAACTTAAGAAACGTCTTTATTTATAAACCAACGAAACATCGCAAAACATTCAATTTAAACAAATTAAACAAAACCCTAAAAGTTAACCTTATTCAATTTTTCCATTTGCTCTTCAATAAATTCAATGTTAATTATTTGATCAGGAGCTAATATCTTCTGGTTGTTCTTTTCATAAACATCAAATCCAAAGCTAAGCGGCTTTTTGAGCAAAACGCCAAAATCTGACAGTCTCTTATTGACCTCCAAAATAGGCCAAAACTTTTTAAAATGCTCGATAACTTCTCTCAGAGTCTGCAGGGCATAAGCAGAGCATTTTTTATACACCCCTGATGGAGTTGGAAGTGGATCTCCTAGCAAAGCCTTGGCACACATTGCCATTCCAAGTCCTGTTGTGGACAGATTATACCCTCCTTCTAAGACAACAATCATTTTACCACTGGCAAGTGGTTTGAGCATCTGAATCATATGGCCAAAGGTCTCTGGACTGACTTTGTATTTGCCAAGTGGATCATTAATTCCAGCATCAAAACCGGCAGATACGATTACCACTTGGGGGGAAAATGAGTAAGCAATAGGAAGCACAATGTTATGGAAAGCTAGTAAGTACTCAGTATCCCCCATATCCTCCTAGAAAAACAATCAAAGTTTAGAAAATATGTGATAATGAGTGACTTTGGAAGCAAATGACGTTTGTCTAAAGCTAGTTCGTACAATACATGTCATCTGTCATTTACACTTAAGTTTAGACAGATGACGATTCGCTTGTTTCCATAGCTTCTGTAGCACTATACCAAAACATTGAAGGACTCAAAATAAACTGAGCGGTAGTTTATTTTGGATCGCTTGATATGCGTTACCTACCTTGCTAAAAGGAATGTTGATGTTATAGCCTCTCCCGCCTGCATAACCATCGTCAGTGTAATTGGAGGGTGACTTTTTAGGGTAAAAATTACCGTCATCGGAACGGTGGATGCTAATGTACATCACATTTTTCGAATGGTAAAAGAATTTTTGGGTACCATTTCCGTGATGTACGTCAAAGTCCAAAATCAAAATTCTAGAAATTTTATTAATATTAATACAGTAACCTTAAAATACCTAAGTAATTATTTTTCGAAGTATTTATGTACACCCTGTTCTTTTTCTGTGACTAACCCCCATTTGCATCGCTTCCGTTTAAAGTTAAGTGTCAGTTCTTTTCTATGGAAACAATTGTATCAATAATCGTTTCTAGGGACTTAATCTGCAGATTAATTTAAACGGGAACCGGTGCAAATGGGCATAAAGGTGCAAAAAATCCATGGCATATCGCATCCATGGATATTCTCCACCTTTAGTCACATAGAAAAAGAACAAAGTGTAAGTAGAAAAGCGCAATTTTTTACCTATTTAAAGAATGTAATGTAAATAATTGTGACAAAAAAGTGAAAAACAAGTTCTAATTTGAGGTTTGCTGCAGATATTTCCCGAGAAAATACATATTTTAAAAATAATAAAAATTGTCCAAACAAATATTCCTATTGCAAAAATAATAAGTTGTACCTTTGGACGTTATACGTTTCCATTAAATATGTGGCCCCAATAGCCACATTGTTGACCACACAAAATCCCATACCCTTACTGGCTTCGGCATGGTGGCCCGGGGGACGAACAACGGCAAGTCCGGCACTGCCCTTGTCCGTCATAACTTTATCCATTACTTCCAGAACGCACAACACTGCCAAATTCACTGCGAGACGTGTGTGTTCGTTTGTATAAACGTCATTCGTCTGTTCCATTTGTGGACCAATTTTTTCAATGTAGTGTTTATCGTGGGGGTGGAACAATTCTTCTTGTTTTCGCTCTGAAATCTTTAAAAAAAATGTGTTTTAGTTTTTCCCATTAATGTTTTTCTCCTCGTTTCTTTACCCAAAAGACAAACATTTGCAAATATTTCAAAAATTCTTTAAGATAATCTATTGAAATTTCGTACACGTTTGCACAATTTTGGGGATTGTGCATGTGCATATTTATAGTAGATTTCACAGATTTACGGAGAAAATAGCAATGAGACAAGACATAGGTGGGTGAGCCAGTGTTCCGAAAATAATACTTGTTTCTTGATGTTTTGTTTTCAGAAATGTAACAGATATTTGGAAAATACTGAACTGTAAAGTTTTCTATCTTCCAAATGTAACATATATAAAAATATAAAAATACACTAAAAAAAAGAATAGTTGTTATTTCCTACGCAAATTGTAAAGTATTTATTTCATTCGCCAAACAAACTGTACTAGTACCGTAAAATGTTTAGTTTACAGCACTAGTACCATAAAGTTAGACTTTCTCTTGTTCTCCTAGTAGCCAAAAAATAAACTTTGTGATGTTATTTCGAAACAAGGTTTTTTAAATTAATCTCCCCACAACCAATTTAGGTATAAAAAGCAAACGGAAGATGTACATCAATGCGATGTATATTCCCGCGGATGTTTATAAATGTGGGTAAGTATATAGTACTGTTTTAGTGTTAATTTTGAGTGCAGATCTTAACAATCTGCACCTAATGTTCTTTTACGGGGAATAAGAATCTGTAATAAAAAATAAAGGTTTCCATTAAAAAAACTGAAATTGACCTTGAAAATGACGTTGAATCAAAATGGCGTTGATGCCATCTATTTTCCCCTCGAAGTCATAAGACTTTTATACAAAACATTTTTTTCTAAAATGCTTTCTTTGTGAGATATTTTTCGAGTCTCAAGATAAAACGACCACCCTGTATAATACCACGAGTGAGACCAAAATTTCCGGGTATTTTTCGACATTTATGACTGATTTCGGCGGAAAAATTCTGGAGTAAAAATGTCAAAAATAAATTTGCGGAAATTTTAGGGATCACGAGTGATATTTAGCGAGAAAATTTCACTCATGTACAAATGGGGGGCAAACCGCTGGGGATGTCCGGGGATTTCAGAGGATGTCTGGTGTACAAAATACGGTTAGCGGTTTACCCCCCAAGTACAAAGTCCTGACAGTAGGAACCTGACAGAAAAATTTCCGATATAATTTTCTCTTGATTGGCCAGAATCCGTCGTAGAGATTTTAATCCTCGTTCGTAATTGGATCAAATTTTTAAAGTGGAATTTTCACTAAGATCTAACAAGAGGGATGAAATTTAAGGGTTGAAACTGGAAATTTGTTCAAGTTCAAGATTTCGATCAGCTATTGAAAAAATGTGTAATGATTTTTCGCCTTAAAACCAACCCCTAGGCTACTAACAACCTCTAATCCTTTGCAAGCGGATAAATACATTTTTTTCTGAAATTCTGTTGATTTATTTATGAACAACCGAGATCAATAAATACGCAAGGAGTTCTGTGACACCGAAGAAATAAACTCGCCCTTGTAAATCATAAAGGGGTTGAAAATATGATCCCATAAATCGCGGCAATTTTCCAACGAATTGGATTACGGTGGTGAAATTGACAACATAACTTTCTTTAGAGTACCTATCGGGGGGTTGGAGTTTAGGGGGTTGAAACGTTCATAAACAGAGCAGCAATACCTGTTATGAAACTGAGGTCATAGATATTGGAGAAATTTACAGAAGGGGATGAAATTTATAGGTGGAAACTGGAATTTTCACTGAATAATGCAGGGTTGACATTCGATTGATGGTACGAAAAAAGTCTTAACAATCGTTCGTGAAAAACGACCCTTAACATGCAGAGAAACAAAAATGCGAGAACTCAAAAACTGCTCAACGTATCAAGGCTGAATTTAGTGAGTCAATTTACAGCGACACTGTAGGTGGATGGGCAAATTTTCATTAAGATCTAACAAGGGGGATGAAATTTACGGGTTGAAACTGGAAATTCTTCACGATATTTTCATTCCCACCAAAAGCAAATTTCCACAATTGGCTTATCTTTCGTTATTTTCTGCAATTTTACGATGTTTTATGTTTACAACTTTCAACCCACTTCGCAGTCTTGTGTAGTTTTTGAAAGTGATGACGATTAAACATTAATTTTTGTACCAAAAACTTTACAGTTTCATATATTGAGAATTTCTTTTTTTGCTGTTTCACGTTTAATACCTGAAAGCTTCCTTTGCTTCGGCATTAAAAATTTGCTTGTTGCTTGTTACTAACGGTATTTAAAACGTCATTTTGACAGTTCTTATACATGTCTTATACACATGTTACCAATTTTCTTCATTTTCGGAAGATGCCTTTTGGTGCGTCCGAAATTAACATATATCATTGTACTTGTGGGCTCCTTCACGTTAATTTTAATCCACCAGAAGCTTCCATCGGTTCCAATGAAATCACCGCACCTCAAGTCACCCCCATTTAAAACTATACTCTACTGGCACCCCTTGTTCAAAAGAAAAGATCATCATTTGGGTTTGGGAAAGCGAATCTTCAACAATTGCAAATTCAGCAAATGTCTCACGACTGCCAACAGAAACTACACCAAAGTGGAAGAATTCGACGCCATAATTTTCCACGGGGGCGACTACGACAAGAAAAAAGACGGGGCACCACCTCGACGTCGCCCCAATCAAATTTACATCTTCGGAGATCTGGAATCACCTCTGCATTTGAACTTCTTTGTGCGAAGGTACAACAATTATTACAACTGGACCATGACTTACAGGACAGAATCAGACGTGTTTCGTCCGTACGGGAGGATAGAGGAGGAAAAACGCAAGAAGTACACCCCCCCAACAGTGGGGGAAATACAAGCGAGGCCGAAAAAAATCGCGTGGTTTGTCAGCAGATGTAGCTCGTGGAGTTACAGGGAAAATCTAGTGCGAGCCATCAGTAAACACATACCGGTGGATGTTTACGGCAGGTGTGGCAAACTAAAATGCCCCAAATCTATCTCAGACAAGTGCTACGACATGCTCGAAACTGAGTACAAGTTTTATTTGTCCTTCGAAAACTCCTTCTGCCAAGATTATGTCACTGAAAAACTTTTCCTTTTGCTGAAACGAAACGTGATTCCCGTTGTGTACAGTGCTGTGAATTACAGCAAGGTGGCGCCACCTCACTCGGTCATAGACGTGAAACAGTTCGAGTCAGTCGAAAATCTGGTGAAATTCTTGAAGTTTCTAGACGAAAATCCGAACGAGTATTTGAGGTATTTCGATTGGAAGAAACGGTACATCAGCAGAGTGGACTTTAAACAAACGATATGCGATCTCTGTCAGAAATTACACGAGCCCATAAAACGTAAGACTTATGGAGATATTGGGGGTTGGTGGGAGGGGAGCAAGTCGAGAAAAACGTGCAGTAATAGTTTTATAAAAAAATTTCTAAGGTTAGGCAGAGTCCGCAATGATAATGGATGAAATTTGGGTAACTGTATACGTTTATTTTTAAACAATATGTACAATTTACAACATTTTTCCAACAATATATTCCTTTATAACATTAGCTTCCTTTATTATGAAGCATAGCGTTTATGCTTCGGCACTACTGCTAGGTGCAGATACAGATACACATCGCTTTGGTATGTGTGTTCACTAGGCCATTGCGGTAAAATATGTCACAAATTTCTTTATTATTGGTAGCGATCTCACCTTTCTGTACAATTTCTTGGTATAAGAACACCGATGACAAATAGGTGACAGTTCCGTCACTTGTTCCCATTAGAAAATTAGATTTGACATTGACAAAATTTAACAGGAAAGAAACGGACAGGTTGGCTCGTATTTTCGTGAGGACGTAGCTCATACGTCATCAAAATTTAGGTATATTTCATTTTATGGTGTTAGTACCGGTTACATTCGAAAATACATCATTTTTTGACCGCCGACAGATTCCTGAACGGATATTTACCTTTATATTAATGATATTTATTTAGTGTCATTCTGATGGGTCATCTGACAATCCAATTGAGTGTCTACTGTCATTGTGTCATTAGGTTCAGTAATGCCAACTTTCCAAAAACCAATGAGCAAAAATTTACTGATTGATTTGGACAAAATTACCGAAAAACTAGAAACTGGAAACACCCCACTACACCCTGACGCGTTTCGAACACAATGTGCTCATTATGAAAGCGGAAGCTATACAACCCCACCTGCCAGAATTGAAATATTTATAGGCCCATCCGCGTAGCTCCACCCCTCAGCTGTGAAAGTTAGACCAATCACAGGTCGAGAAATGATCACGCGTGGGTGAACACGTATAAATATAACGATTCCTCCCTAAAGTAGCGTAAACAGACATGAATAAGCGATCGGGCCTGTATCGGCGTTCATAAGCCTACCTCTAGACTTATATATGACGATACTTTTCATCGCATCTAGCATCTGCACCTTGTTAACGCTACAAACTAACTTAATGTTTTGTTGGAAATATGGAAATGTCACCAAAAATTTCGTCTGTCATTCATTTCAGCGTTTCTCATTCGTTCCTTGCCCCTCTATGACGCAACTATTGTTGAAACGCAACCTATAAACCCTCCAAACGCTCAGCTGTGTAATAGGGACTTTCATTTAAGTTAGAAATCCGTTATTCCGTTGGCAACATGTTTGTCTGTGTTGCCAACTTGACAATTGCGATGTCTTCAAAATAATGCTAAGAAAGTTCGGTAAAGTTCTTTTTTAAAGTTGGCAACACTACTCAAATAAAATTGGAACATTGCAACTATTACAAGGTTACCAACGACATCATATGTTTGGCAGCAATGAAAATCGATATTTGATAGCCTTCCATAAAACACAAAGAGGTTGGCTAAACTGCTTTTTGTATTATCATCAAAGAAGTTATTTTCTATCTCTTTTTAGCCTACCCTAGGGTAATATTTTTGAACGCAGCCCTACTGCTTGTTGGTTGGAAGAAGAGGCTATGTTCTGTCTCTTTTAGCACGGGTTACATTTCTGAGAAGTGTCTGTCAAAGTACCGAGTGATCTAATAAAAAAACGAATTAGAGTTGGCCATGGAATAGTGCGTTAGGTTGGATAAACTGAGCTTGACGCTCATGTGACAGTAGAAATTATTTCGATCTGTGACTTTTTGACAACAAAACAATCAGTTTAGCCTTAACTTAACTAACTATTCCAACACCAACTCTAATTCGTTTTTTATTAGACCTCACAGTAGAATGGTAAAATGGTCTCGGGGTCTATTAATTTGGTACTACTGCTAATCTTATTTTTGGCGTTTGACTTACACAAACTTTAAAGAAAAAGAATGCAGCTTAACCAACCACACAAACCAAAAAGTAACTAGCCAGTAACAGTAACTAATCGAAATGTTATGCAGTGTCGCCAACGTTATGAAATTCTAGAAAATATGTTGTCAGCTTCACATGACTACCAAAGTAACAAAATTATGCCGAAAAGATCAATAAAAGCCCTTGGCGCACATTTATAGATTAGCAAACAAATGTTTTGTAAACTCCTGTAATTGTTATGCCCATAAGTTGTAAATTATCGACAACCTACTCTGAAAGCACTATTACCAACTTAAAACTTGATTGAGAAGACTATATTCTACAGTGTTGCCAAGGACAAGAAAAAGACGAAATCGAATTGGTACAATTTTAGTTTAACAAATTCGTGAGTGGCAACACTGCTAGTTTGTAAATCGTCATAAATAACTTTAAACTGCAGCTTTATTACCTTTAAACCAACAGACGGTTGGTAGCATTGATTTCTAAACTAAAATCGGCAAAATAAGAAATCAGGTTGGCAAAACTGGAGATTTATCTCATCAGATTTCAGGAAAATTACCCAGCTACCAACCCAGGTTTAGTTGCAATAAACAAAATGGAACACTATAGCGAACATGATAAAATGTGATATCTATTGCAACTATTACAAGTTTACGAAGTTGGCAACACTGATAATTGATTTGCGATGAAAAGTCTTCCATAAGAGACAAATTTTGCTTTTAATAGCAAACACAGAGATTCTCAATGCTGGACACTACCAACTTAACAAAAGTGAACACAAAAGGTACAGAAAAATTTGACATTTTTCCTTGTATTTATAGAAAAACAACAACACAAAACGCTAGCACCAACCTATCTGCGTTCGCAGTGTTGCCAACCTGTCAGTCCTAACTTGTGGTTCAGGTTCAATATTGCTAAACCAAAGGATATTTTTCGACATTTGACTGATTTCGGGGGAAAAATTCTGGAGTAAATATCAAAAATAAATTTGCGGAAATTGTAGGGATCACGAGTGATATTTAGCGAGAAAATTTCACTCATGTACAAATGGGGGGCAAACCGCTGGGGATGTCCGGGGATTTCAGAGGATGTCTGGTGTACAAAATACGGTTAGCGGTTTACCCCCCAAGTACAAAGTCCTGACAGTAGGAACCTGACAGACAAATTTCCGATATAATTTTTTCTTGATTGGCCAGAATCCGTCGTAAAGATTTTAATCCTCGTTCGTAATTGGATCAAATTTTTAAAGTGCAATTTTCACTAAGATCTATCAAGGGGGATGAAATTTAAGGGTGAAACTGGAAATTTGTTCAAGTTCAAGATTTCGATCAACTATTGAAAAAAGGTGTAATGAATATTTTCCTTAAAACCAACCCCTAGTCTACTAACAACCTCTAATCCTTTGCAAGCGGATAAATACATTTTTTTTCTGAAATTCTGATTTATTTATGAACAACCGAGGTCAATAAATACGCAAGGAGTTTTGTGACACCGAAGAAATAAACTCGCCCTTGTAAATCATAAAGGGGTTGAAAATATGATGCCATAAATCGCGGCAATTTTCCAACGAATTGGATTACGGTGGTGAAATTGACAACATAACTTTCTTTAGAGTACCTATCCGGGGGTTGGAGTTTAGGGGTTGAAACGTTCATGAAACCTTGTAATTTGAGAACTCAAAAACTGCTCAACGTATCAAGGCTGAATTTAGTGTGTCAATTTACAGCGACACTGTAGGTGGATGGGCAAATTTTCATTAAGATGGGGGATGAAATTTACGGGTTGAAACTGGAAATTCTTCTCGATATTTCATTCCCACCAAAAGCAAACTTTCCACAATTGGCTTATTTTTCGTTATTTTCTACGAAGCTTTATGTCTACATTTACAATTTTCAACCCTCTTCGCAATCTTGTGTAGTTTTTGAAAGTGGATGACGATTAAACATTGATTTTTGTACCAAAAACTTTACAATTTCAAATATTGAGAATTTCTTTCTTTGCTTGAAAGCTTCCCTTGCTTCGGCACTAAAAATTAGCTTGTCACTTGTTACTAACGGTATCTAAAACGTCATTTTGACAGTTCTTATACATGTCTTATACACATGTTACCCATTTTTTTCATTATCGGAAGATGCCTTTTGGTGCGTCCGAAATTAACATATATTATCGTACTTGTGGGCTCCTTCGCATTAATTTTAATCCACCAGAAGCTTCCATCGGTTCCAATGAAATCAAAGCACCCCAAGTCACCCCCATTTAAAACTATCCTCTACTGGCACCCCTTGTTCAAAAGAAAAGATCACTATTTGGGTTTGGGAAAGCGAATCTTCAACAATTGCAAATTCAGCAAATGTCTCACGACTGCCAACAGAAACTACACCAAAGTGGAAGAATTTGACGCCATAATTTTCCACGGGGGCGACTACGACAAGAAAAAACACGGGCAACCCCCTCGACGTCGCCCCAATCAAATTTACATCTTCGGAGATCTGGAATCACCTCTGCATTTGAACTTCTCAGTGCGAAGGTACAACAATTATTACAACTGGACCATGACTTACAGGACAGAATCAGACGTGTTTCGACCGTACGGGAGGATAGAGGAGGCAAAACTGGCGAAGTACACCCCCCCAACAGTGGGGGAAATACAAGCGAGGCCGAAAAAAATCGCGTGGTTTGTCACCAGATGTCGCTCGTGGAGTTACAGGGAAAATCTAGTGCGAGCCATTAATAAACACATACCGGTGGATGTTTACGGCAGGTGTGGCAAACTAAAATGTCCCAGATCTATCTCAGACAAGTGCTACGACATGCTAGAAACCGAGTACAAGTTTTATTTGTCCTTCGAAAACTCCTTCTGCCAAGATTATGTCACTGAAAAACTTTTCCTTTTGCTGAAACGAAACGTGATTCCCGTTGTGTACAGTGCTGTCAATTACAGCAAGGTGGCGCCACCTCACTCGGTCATAGACGTGAAACAGTTCGAGTCGGTGGAAAATCTGGTGGAATTCTTGAAGTTTCTAGACGAAAATCCGAGCGAGTATTTGAAGTATTTCGATTGGAAGAAACGGTACATCAGCAGAGTGGACTTTAAACAAACAATGTGCGATCTCTGTCAGAAATTACATGAGCCCATAAAACGTAAGACTTATGGAGATATTGGGGGTTGGTGGGAGGGGAGCAAGTCGAGAAAAACGTGCAGTAATAGTTTTATAAAAAAATTTCTAAGGTTAGGCAGAGTCCGCAATGATAATGGATGAAATTTGGGTAAATGTATACGTTTATTTTTAAACAATATGTACAATTTACACGATTTTTCCAACAATATATTCCTTTATAACATTAGCTTCCTTTATTATGAAGCATAGCATTTATGCTTCGGCACTACTGCTAGGTGCAGATACAGAGACACATCGCTTTGATATGTGTCTTCAATAGGCCATTGCGGTAAAATATGTCACAAATTTCTTTATTATTGGTAGCGATCTCACCTTTCTGTACAATTTCTTGATATAAAAACACCGATGACAAATAGGTGACAGCTCTGTCACTTGTTCCCATTAGAAAATTAGATTTGACATTGACAAAAATAAACAGGAATGAAACGGACAGGTTGGCTCGTACTTTTCGTAACAATGCAATTGAGTGTCTACTGTCATTGTGTCATTAGGTTCAGTAATGCCAACTTTCCAAAAACCAATGAGCAAAATTCAAAAATTTACTGATTGATTTGGAAAAATGACCGAAAAACGACCTCGGCAGGAAATTATTTCAAACCACAACCAATTTCTAAAACTAAGTACTATCACTAGGAACAGCCCACTACACCGAAACACCTAATTTTCACTGCTGACGCGTTTCGAACACAATCTGCTCATTATCAAAGCGGAAGCTATACAACCCCACCTGCCAGAAAATTGAAATATTTATAGGCCCACCCGCGTAGCTCCACCCCTCGGCTGTGAAAGTTAGACCAATCACAGGTCGAGAAATGATCACGCGTGGGTGAACACGTATAAGTATAACGATTCCTCCCTAAAGTAGCGTAAACAGACATGAATATGCGATCGGGCCTGTACCGGCGTTCATAAGCCCACCTCTAGACTTATAAATTACGATACTTTCCATCGCATCTAGCATCTGCACCTTGTTAGCGCTACAAACTAACTTAATGTTTTGTTGGAAATATGGGAATGTCACCAAAAATGACGTCTGTCATTCATTTCAGCGTTTCTCATTCGTTAATGTGTAATAGGGACTTTCATTTTGGTTAGAAATCCGTTATATAAGTTGGCAACGGACAAACACATAAGTTATGTTTGTCCGTTGCCAACTTGACAATTGCGATGTCTTCAAAATAATACTGAGAAAGGTCGGTAAAGTTCTTTTTCAAAGTTGGCAACACTACTCAAATAAACTTGGAATGAAATAATAAAGGATAATGAGGTTATCGGACTTTGTAAAAGAAAGTTTCAATTACAGCTGTAATTCTTTTACAAAGTCCGATAACCTCATTATCCTTTATTATTTCATCACCACAATGGCGGACGTTACGTTAACATCTAAACTTGGAATATTGCAACTATTACAAGGTTACCAACTACATCATGCGACTAAAATATGTTTGGCAGCAATGAAAATCGATATTTGATAAAGTCTTCCATAAAACACAAAGAGGTTGGCTAAACTGCTTTTTGCCGTCATTGTGTTGTCTTCAAATAAGTTATTTTCTGTCTCTCTTTAGCCCACCCTAGAATAATATTTTTGAACGCAGCCCTACTGCTTGTTGGTTGGAGGAAGAGGCTATGTTCTGCCTCTTTTAGCACGGGTTACATTTCTGAGAGGTGTCTGTCAAAGTACCGAGAGATCTAATAAAAAACGAATTAGAGTTGGCCATGGAATAGTGCCTTAGGTTGGATAAACTGAGAGTGACGCTCATGTGACAGTAGAAATAATTTCGATCTGTCACTTTTTGACAAGTTTAGCAGGTTAGCCAACTTAACTAACTATTCCAACACCAGGGGCCCAATTCTCGAATCGTTCGAATCTACTTCGTATGCGATGTTGCTAAGCAGCCGCCAATCAGATTGCGCGTACCTTAGTGATTTCGCATACCAAACAGTTCGTACGATTCGAGAATTGGACCCCAGCTCTAATTCGTTTTTTATTGGACCTCACAGTAGAATGGTAAAATGGTCTCGGAGTCTAATAATTTGGTACTACTGCTAATCTTATTTTTGGCGTTTGACTTACACAAACTTTAAAGAAAAAGAATGCAGCTTAACCAACCACATGAGCTTCACATGACTACCAAAGTAACAAAATTATGCCGAAAAATACAAAAAGATCAATAAAAAACGAAGCCCTTGGCGTACATTTATAGATTAGCAAACAAATGTTTTGTAAACTCCTGTAATTATTATGACCATAAGTCTGACAGCAGTATTACCAACTTAAAACTTGATTGAGAAGCGTTATACTATAGTGTTGCCAAGGACAAGAAAAAGACGAAATCGAATTGGTACAATTTTAGTTGAACAAATTCGTGAGTGACAACACTGCTAGTTTGTAAATCATCACAAATAACTTTAAGCTGCAGCTTTATTACCTTTAAACCAACAGACGGTTGGTAGCATTGATTTCTAAACTAAAATCGGCAAAATAAGAAATTAGGTTGGCAAAACTGGAGATTTATCTTATCAGATTTCAGGAAAATTAGGTCCTAATGCTACCAACCCAGGTTTAGCTGCAATAAACAAAATGGAACACTATCGCCAACATGATAAAATATGATGTCTATTACAAGATTACGAAGTTGGTAACACTGATAATTGATTTGCGATGAAAAGTTTTCCTTAAGAGACAAATTTTGCTTGCAATAGCAAAACAGAGATTCTCAATGGCGGACCTAATAACACTACCAACTTAACAAAAGTAAACACAAAATGTACAGAAAAATTTGACAGTTTTCTTTGTATTTATAGAAAAACAACAACACAAAACGCTAGTACCAACCTATCTGCGTTCGCAGTGTTGCCAAACTGTCAGTCCTAACTTCTGGTTCAATATTGCTAAACCAAAAGTTGGTTGATTTTAAATTAAGAACTTAAATTTTTGGTATTATTATTACAATCGACTGTTCTAAGCAGTGCGGCCAACGTACACCAACTTTGACGTATTTACTACTAGAAATCAAGTTGGTAACACTCACTGAAGAATTGCCTACTCAAAGGCAAAGGCGAATTTGAGACAAAAAACGTTATCTTAGTTCAAAAAAATGACAGTTATAACTTATGTTAAAAAATGACCTTTATATTTTTTTAATAATACTTTGTTCTTTTCGAGATTGCTTTTTTCTTACGTTTCTTTAGTTCTTTATGTTGTAATACATATAAGTATTTTTTTTTTGTTTCAAAGAACTAAAAATACGTGCCGGGATAAGAAAAACCACCCTGTATACTTACTTCAAGTATCTGGCACCGCTCCAAAATGCCAAACGAAATCAAGTACTCCATGACGGTGGCAAGGCGTTCAGGGTTTTCAAAGCACCTTCTTCCTTCCCCCTCCAGTTTATGTTCCTCCATCTTTTTTTCAGTTGCCAAACAAACCGGCAAGCCAATAGGAGCATTGTATTCTTTGCAAAGAAAAAACATTTCATTTGTTTTTCAATCAAATCATAACCTACTTTCTCGCAACGCCTTAATTAATTTCGAATTGTACGTCACATCAAGTGGAGCCATGACAGGGTAGCAGTTCCTCGTCGAATATGGCGGCAGTGACCTTGACGCGAAATATTTAATCTCGGAAATATGTCCACCGTCCATTTCGCAGATATTGAAACATTTCCATTTGTTTATATGCGCTCGACGTACGTCGCAAATCGTTTCGACTACAGAACTGTGCAGTGCAGTAGTCGCGTCTAAAACGGGGCAGGGGTCACCCAGTAGAGCTTTCAAGGTCATTGCCACGCCCTCTGCCAGCGATGGTAAAAAGTAGCCTCCTTCTAGTACCGCTACGATTTTTCCTTTGGCTAAACCACTCAGTAGTGTTATGAGGTGGGGGTAAAATCCAGGCGTTACATTCATACAACCCATTCATACAACCCTGATGAAAAAGAATAATTATCAAGTTAACTGGTTGAGGGGTTAACCTTTTCGTCTCCTAGGCAGGAGTCATAACCGGCCGAAATTAAAACAAGATCGGGGTTAAACTAAAAAAAAAAAAAATTAAAATATTTACCTCGGGACACCCCACACAAGCACCATATCCGGCGGAAACAATTATCAGGTCTGGATTGAACTAAGCAAAAGATTGTGTTAGTGCAACATATTATTGGGAATTCCCCATAAAAAGCTTGTATTGGATTCTAACGGTAATTAATGGTAGAAAAATACATTAGAAACAATTAGAATCCAATGGTCTCTAATGGTAATTTTCAGCACAGACAGCTAATTTGCTTATTTTTACAAAAACTCCACCACAAAAAGCAAACAAAGCCACCAAAGGATTGAAATAAGCAAAAAATTGTGTTAGTTATTGGAAATTCCCCACAAAAACTTCTATTAGATTCTAATGGTAATGAATGACAGAAATGCACACTTGAATGGTCTCTAATGGTAATTTTTAGAACAGAACAGCAAATTTGCTTATTTTTACAATAACTCCACCCCAAAAAGCAAACAAAGCCACCAAATGATTGAACTAAGCAAAAAATTGTGTTAGTTATTGGAAATTCCACACAAAAAGTTTGTATCAGATTCTAATGGTAATTAATGGCAGAAATGGACATTTGAATGGTCTCTAATGGTAATTTTTAGAACAGAACAGCTAATTTGCTTATTTTTACAAGAACTCCACCCCAAAAAGCAAACATATAGCCACCAAATGATTGAACTAAGCAAAAAATTGTGTTAGTTATGGGAAATTCCCCACAAAAAGCTTGTATTGGATTCGAATGGTAATTAATGGCAGGAATGCACATTTGAATGGTCTCTAATAGAGGTAATTTTTAGAACAGAACAGCGAATTTGCTTATTTTTACATAACTCCACAACAAAAAGCAAACAAAGCCACCAAATGATTGAACTGAGCAAAAAATTGTGTTAGTTATGGGAAATTCCCCACAAAAAGTTTGTATTGGATTCTAATGGTAATCAATGGCAGAAATGACCATTTCAATGGTCTCTAATGGTAATTTTTAGAACAGAATAGCTAATTTGCTTATTTTTAAGATAAAAAGCAAAGCCACCAAAAAGTTACCTCATAGGCAACCGGAAGCAATAAATTAAAAACAATCGCCAAATAATCGGCGTCACCCAACCCAGTCGAATTTAAAGGAACATTCATGTTATAACCGACCCCGTCACCAGTTCCAACACAGTTAAAATTACTTTCGGCCAAATTGGGCCAAAATGTTCCATGCTCAAACCGATGTATAGAAAAATAAAATACACTAAAAAAACAGAAATAAACAAGTCAAAGTTAAGGCAAAAATACGCACTCTTTGCTGTTGAAAAAATGTTGTTGGGTGCCTTGGCCGTGGTGGACGTCAAAGTCGACGATGAGGATTTTTTTGGCAAATTTTTTGTCGAGGCACATTTGTGCCGCTATGGCCACGTTGTTGAAGTAGGAATATCCACAGAAATCATCCGAGGTGGCGTGGTGTCCTGGCGGTCTTACAATGGCGAAACCGTTTTGCAGTTGTTTGTTGGTGGCTACGGCTTCCACTAAATTTAAGACTGTGGATACCGTGGTTGAGGCAACGTCAAAAGTGTGCTGGAAAAAGGAAAAAAAACTTTTCATTGGTACTTTTTAATAATAATAATAAAACAATTTAACATGTACAAATTTACTATATGTACGCTCAGATCAAACTTAATCAAATAACAATGGCAATAATCCTTAGTGGGCTTTGGATTGGAATTAACTATATGTCAAAAAAAAAGAAACTGTCAATTCCAAAGCCCACTAGTTACCAAGAAGACAGAAGGACGTGACGTCATAAACGGCATTTAATAATCCACACAGGTTGGTCACGGATTGATCTTTTGGTGTAAACTTGGTTTGGTTGCTAGGCAACGTTGAGATAACCTGGCCTGGGCTCTTAGCGGGCTTTGGAATTAACTGTCATATTACATCAATTAAAAAGAAACTGTCAATTCCAAAGCCCACTGAGGACGAGTTATATTGGTTCATCGTGAAAATTGTGAGACAAAATTTCTCACCTCATTGAAGTAAACGGAATCATATTTGGCAGCCTCCGACTCCAAAATTTCGACACTTCCGAGCAGTGAAATCTCCTTTAATTTTTCATACAAAGTTGGGCTGTGAACTTTACACACCCGTTCCCTAATGTCACTCCGGACGGGATTGTCAATTTTTTCACATCTATCCACCAAATTCAACTCGTACAGTCTTTCCATCACGGAATCCAGTCTACGGGGCCCCTCTGGAAAAGATTGGTCCCATTCGCATTTATGCTGTGCTGATGCATGCCCAAGCACGATTGCAGTTTTTTGCCTCTTGAAACCGACTGCCAAGTTTGCATTTTCATAGGGGTCCTCACACTCGGCAGGTTTTTCCAAAGCCATCTTTTGCATGAGCCCCCTTACCTAAAATGAGGCTTCAGTAAGCTGACACTTAAAATTTTGAGGAAAACTTACCTCTGCTAAAGGGTTGCTCGAGACAATTTTCGGTTCACTCGAAGGATTCATCGTAAGTTTACGTGGAGATTGAAATCAGTCAACAATAATACAGAATCTGGCTGTAAAAACGTTATCATATCAGTGAAAAGCCAAAAACGATTAACTAATAACAATAATATAAATCCATGTTTTTGTATTATCAGGAGTGAGGTTATGTAATTTGCAATCTTAAGTTAAAATTAACCAAAAAACGTGATGTTAACGTGATAAAGCCGGTAATAAGCTGTAATACTCGAAATTCTTGACAAGATTATAACAGATAATTAAATTTTCGAGGAATTTTAGCAAAATTATCAACAAGCGGCCTACCTTCACCAAAATTCAAAATTTTCGACTTCTGCGCATGCGCCGTGTGACCCATGGAATGGTGTTGCCACTTGCCAGGTCAAGAAAATAAAAGTCACCAGATTGCGGGAATTGTGCGAAACATTGATCTAGTATTACTATGGATGGGCCTGGTTCAAGTTACGCTTGGCTCTAAGATATCACAGACAAGCAGGTATTGCTTTCGCTCTCATACTTAAAGACGCTGCCATCACATTATCCTTTTCTTTTAAATGTGCCATGCGCTACAATTTAAAAGCTTCAAGCGCGAAAATAATTTAAATTTTAAATTGAGATTCAAAGCCTTTTATTTTTTTATTAGATGATTTATGCGTAACCAGAGACAACTGCAACCCCACAACGCTCGAGCGATTTAATTTATTAAAAATTTAGAAATAATCACTATATAATTTTGAGTAGGATTGGTGTATAAATTACTAGCACTTACTTGTGGAATGAAACGAAGGAGCCTGGCTTATAGTTTTCTTCACACAGAGCACACGTTGACATTTTGTTTTTAATTAAAATGACGAAAACACAAAATCATTGGACACAAACAATAATCTTATCAAAGATGGAAGACGAAGTCGAGCGAAATGACAACTTCGGAACAGCGAATAGCTGACAAGTCGCGCATGACGCAAAGCTTAGAGTGAGCTAACCGATCTCTGTTTAGCGGACAAAACTCGTCCATAAGGAGCGCACGGCAGGGCCTATCCATAGTAATACTAGATCAATGCCCAGATCGATCATTCGGTAACGAGTTGACAGCCAATCGAAGTCGTTCGTATTCGCGGGAAATTTGAAAAGACAAGTTATTCTATTCGTTCATTACTTTCAAAACTTTAACGTTGAGCGGCTCCATTAAATTGATTTATTTCGTTTTTACACCTTCTTAACATCATTTTATAAGAAATTGAACAATATTTTTTCAAAAACCCTCAATAACTCGTGAGAAAAAAAAAAGAAAAAATCAGTCAAAATTTTATTCTGCTATGCTTTCATTGTACGATAAACGCCGTACAATAAAACAACATGACAAAAATGCAACAAAACACTAGAAAAATCGGTACTAGGATAAATATTCCAGCAATACTCAATCACACCTAACAACAAAAACACCACCGGCCTCCTAAAACCGGTACAAAAAACCAAATACAACAAACTATGAAAGTACCAACTGTAAAACTGATAATGCAACGACCTAGCACAGGCAACTCCAATAAAGTTCGTAACAAAAAACGGCAAAACAAACAATTGAACCACTTTTCCCATTCTGTCCTCAAATTTTTTCTCCTTATCCTCTAAATAATCATCCCCTTTCAACTGCTTCTCAAAACTTTCCAGAAATTCCTTCTGTTGGTCACTCAGTTTTTCATTCTCCTTCTTCTCGTTTTCTTTTCTTTTCCTCCTTTCACTTTTTATATCCTGCTTAACTTGATCCGTGACTACTTTAAGCTTAGCATAAGCACTTAAGTACCGTTTTATCAAAGGTACAAACAGTAAAAGCAACAAAAGATGCAACAACAACAGAGATATATGAAAAATTCTGTTTTCAAATAACTCTCGCGACAAGAATCGATAATTAACTGTCCATTTATGCTCGAAAATTCGCCCCAAATCAAAACTACCCTTAATGTAAGAAAATAAATTTACGTACATAAAAGGGGCTCCTAGTATTAGCTGCACAATTGCACACACCGATAAATTTACTAAAGTTTCAGTCAAAGTTAAATTAGTTAAGTACGCAATTAACAGGCAAGGAGCGTACAATAAAATGTTCATTTTAACAGAAACTGCGAGAGAATAAAACAAACTCCCTAGAATCCACTTGTTTGATATAAATAAATTTAAGGCAAAATAAAAAAGAAGAACTGCAATAGGATCGTTAAATAGCCTCAAAACATAGATTGAATGGATTCTATACGAAGTTAAGGTGCTTAACACAAGAGCATATGGAGGAATTTTCGCGGTTTTTACGAAAATTCGATAGGTTAACAAAATTTGAAGGAGGTACAAGACGAGGAAGATGTATTGTGCGAGGTAAATGTTCCTCCCTTGCGATGTGATGTAATAAAAAATTGTGTAGATGTAGACGAAGCCTGCTGGGTAGACGAGGGGGCCCGTGTCTCCTAAAAAATCGGTTTATGATAAAGACAAGGGGGGCAAAGCCCTACCTTTCAATTCCTGGTAATCCAAAGTCCCGTTGAGAAATCCTTCGACTTCCTGCATGTACGCTATCCAGTCAATCTCAGTGTATTTCACGCGTTCTATTATGAAGATGTTCAAAACGATTTCGAACACAAACAGGAAAATGCAGACCACGTTGAGGCGCTGGGGGTCAAAAATTAATTTTCGGATAAATTCCAAATTTAGGTATTTTTGGGTGAAACTTTGCTTTCGAATCACCGATCTGGGGGTTGATTTAATTTTAGTTGGAGCCATTTCCGGTTTTTTGGTAATTTAATCACATATTTTAGGTTAGGCTGTTTTTGACAACAAAATGACAGCACACACGTCTGTTTTGACAAACGAAAACGCGAGCTGTCAACCTGACGTTTAAAAGTGAGGTTAAATTTTTCTGACCAGTGTTTTTCCTGAAGTATTACGTTTAAAAAAAATAATTAAGCTAGAATTTGTTGTGAAAATGTTGGGGGAAGGCAGCGGAAGAGGTGAATTAATTTTTTGGTAAATTTAAGGGTGAATGTGGATTTCAGATGAGTCGAGCAAGATGTTCGGGCCCTTAACTTTTGAGGATTCTGAAGAAATTGATGGGGGTTTGGAGGGGGTGGAGACGAGGTGCTTGCTGTGTGACAGTTCTTTTAATTTGGGCATTCGGTTGGATATTTTCCTGAAGCATTTGCTGGAAGTTCATAATTTGGTGGTGGAGGATGTACAGAATATAAAAGGCTTGCCGAGGTGAGTAAATTTTGTGACAGAGTTTTAAATTTGGTGTGGCGAACAATTCTTGCTTAAATTTTGTCAAAAAGCCATAAAAAAGTTTAAAATTTTGAAGTAGGCTGGAAAATTCTAAATTTTAGGTTCTGGAGTTTGTTTTTAGAAAGAAAATTGGAATTAAAAAAAGTACTTATGAAGCAGTGAATAGGGTTTAAGAAGCGCCTTAATTTGATATATTATAACAAAGGATTTTTTTTATTTTCTAAAAAACATTGAAATATTTTTTAATTTTCAAACAGCTACTGCTGTAACTCCAAAACGAGTTAACTTAGAGAAACGGTTAATATGGCGTTTAACCCAAAATTAAAGGAGCTTTCGTTCAGTATATTGCAATTTTCTTGAAATTTTGAAATCAATAGATTTGTAAAATAGCAAGGATTTCAAAGTTTGCTTATGAATCTAGTAAATAGGGCTTAAGAGGAGCTTTCATTTGATATATAACACAAATAATTTTTGCTGTTTTTATTTTCCAAAATTTAAAATTGCAAAACCAAAATTTACTATTTTTAAATCTTCAAACAGCTGTAACTCCAAAACGAGTTAACCTAGAGAAACGGTTAATATGACATTTAACTCACAATTAAAGCTCCTTTCGTGTGGTATATTCCACGTTTATCATCGCCCAATTTTCTGGACTATAAATTGAAAATATTTAAGGCGTATAGTGAAATTTTGAAATCGGCAGATTTGTAAAATGGCAAAGATTTCTTATGAATCTAGTAAATTGGTTTTAAAAAGAGCTTCCATTTGATATACAACTCGGAAGGATTTTTGCTGCTTTTATTTTCGAAAATTTAAAATTGAAAAACCAAAATTTACGTTTTTTAAAAGCTTCAAACAGCTGTAACTCCAAAACGAGTTAACCTAGAGAAACGGTTAATATGGCGTTTAACTCACAATTAAAAGAGCTTTCGATTGTTGTATTGCACGTTTATCATCACCCAATTTTCTTGACAAAGAATTGAAGAGATTTATAAGGTGTATAGTGAAATGTTGAAATCGGTAGATTTGTAAAATGACAAGGATTTCAAAGTCTGCTTACGAATCTAGTAAATAAGGTTTAAAAAAAGCTTCCATTTGATATACAACTTGAAGGATTTTTGCTGTTTTTATTTTTCAAAATTTAAAATTGATAAACCAAAATTTACGTTTTTTAAAATTTTCAAACAGCTGTAACTTCAAAACGAGTGGACTGTGATATTACGAAGGCGTAGAACGGACACGGGTAAAAAATTTTCGAGTTCGATATTGAAATTTTCGACTTCAAACACGAAATTTCGACTTTGAACATGAAATGTCGACTTTGAACGCGAAATTTCGACTTCGAATTCGAAAATTTCAATATCGAACTCGAAAATTTTGACTTAGAACTCGAAATTGCGACTTCAAACACGAAATTTCGACTTTGAACTCCAAATTTTCGGGTTAGGTAGTAGGACTTGCGTAGTAGATTGAATTTCGAGTTCAAAGTCGAAATTTCGAGTTCACAGTCAAAATTTCGAGCTTGAAGTCGAAATTTCGAGTTCAAAGTCGAAAATTTCGAGTTCCAAGTCAAAATTTTCGAGTTCAAAGTCGAAATTTCTAGTTCAAAGTCGAAATTTTGTGTTCAAAGTCGAAATTTCGTGTTTGAAATCGAATTTCAAAAATCTGTTACTCCAAAAAGAATTAACCTAGACAAACGGTTACATAATATGACCTTCAACGCTCTATTAAAGAAGCAACAACTCGAAGGATGTTTGTTGTTTTTATTTTCCAAAAGTTAGTAGGTAATGTAGGTATAGAAATTATGAAAATTCGTTTTTTAAAATTTTAAAAAACTGTAAAAATATCAACAATTATTACTCATTTTCCTAAGTTAAAAAGTTTTGCTGAAAAACGAATTTATTATGCTCATATACAGTTCGATGCATGTGCCACATAGCCATTTTCAGCTCAAATCATTGAGAATATCGATT
Source organism: Pycnomerus fuliginosus (assembly GCA_963924575.1). NCBI lineage: Eukaryota > Metazoa > Arthropoda > Insecta > Coleoptera > Zopheridae > Pycnomerus > Pycnomerus fuliginosus. Next base: position 9,179,423 of record OZ004625.1, on the reverse strand, counting down.
TTGAAAAAAGTTTGAGACCATATTTTATGAAATTTTTTGGCGATATCCATCAAAAACGTGAAAAATTCTCAATCGAATTGAAAAACTTAAAGAATCTAAAAATGTTCTTTAGATTTTAGAGTTTCAAAATGTCTTCAAAACTTTTCGGTTGGAAAATTCCTGAAAAATTTTAATTTGTGACCTTTTACTGGCAAAGACTTTCTTCTGGCAAATGAAAATTTTCATTGCTTTTCCCTTTAGATACATCCAGTACTGGCGCGAAAAATTCACCACCACCCCAATCGAAGAAATCATCCCCACAGTACGAATCGACTCCACCGACAGCCTCTACTTCGTCCTCTCCACCCTCCTCCAAGAAGACGAACACCTCCGCCACAAACTTCGGCTGGAACACGTGCTGAAAGTGCAAGAATTCGAGAGAACCGACTCGAAATTCATGCGAACTTGCCTTTTCTGTCGATTGAATTTCGAAGGCTCAAGACCAGAATTCATCAACCACCTCTCCACCCAACACAATCTCCAGCTAGGCAATCCTCAAAACCTCGTCTTTATCGACGAATTTATCGAAAAAATCGACGAGAAATTAAACTGCTTGAAGTGTTTGTACTGCGATCGAGTTTTTCCCGAAAGAAACATACTGAAGGAGCACATGAGGAAGAAAATACATAAAAGGGTTAATATAAAAAACACGGAGTTCGATAAATACTACGTGGTGAATTACTTGGAGCCCAGGAAGAATTGGAAGGCGATTCAGAGGGAGGAGGATAATTTTTTGAAAGAGGAAAATTCTGATGAGGATTACTCGGATTGGCGGGAAAAAGAGGACGCGGTTATTTGCCTGTTTTGCGAGAGAAAAGAGACGGATATTAACATGCTGTGCTTGCACATGGAGGCTGATCACGGTTTTGATTTTGTAGAAGAAACGAAAGACTTGGATTTTTATCAGAAAGTCAAGTGTATTAATTACGTTCGAAGGCAGATTCATGGCAGGAGATGCGTTTTTTGCGATGTGGTTTTCGAGAATTTGGCAGGGCTCCAGCAGCATTTACTGCAGAAACAGCATTGCAAGCTGCCGAAAATTACTCTTTTCGATCAGCCAGAGTAAGTGTTTAATTTTTTTGGTTTTGTTTGAAATTTATTTTCTGTCGCAGGTTCTATTTTCCTACGTACGAGAATGATGCACTTCTCTACCTAATTGATGATGTTGAGGATTAGTGTGTTGTTAATAAACTATCACTAGAAACACCCCACTATACCGAAACACTTGATTTTCACTGCTGACGCGTTATTAAAGCCGAAGCTATACAACCCTACCTTCCAGAAAACTTAAATATTTCAGTTTTCTTTAAGGTTGGATTGTATAGCTTCGGCTTTGATAACGAACGAGCATATTGTGTTCGAAACGCGTCAGCAGTGAAAATCAAGTGCTTCGGTGTAGTGGCGTGTTTCTAGTGTTTGTCCAGTGTTTCCATTGCGTTGATAATAAAGAATTTTGTTGTTTTATTTGTTTTTAATACGCGTGCCTTCAAATTCTGCTTCTACAAATGGCAAAATAATCGCAAGAACACGCTACAGCGAAAACCATAAGGGTGAAATTTCCCACACGTCAATTTTTCGATCATTGGTCAATTCAATATTTAAAGATGTTTAATGAAAAAAGTGAACTACTGAAGCGAGCTGGTTTTTAACAAATGAAAAAAGGCGTGCGTGTTTCTTGACAGATAATGGGGAGATTGAGGGAGATGACAGCTGTCATCTCCGGTCACTGATCTCGCTAACCGCTTTTGGCTTATCGATTGTGTTGTAAAACTATCCAATTGAATTTGCGTTCTGATCTGAATTAATTTCATTTCGTAGATACGTTTAAGCACAATCATGGCGTTTCCTTGCAAGAATGTGAGGTTATGTTGTGGCATTTGGAAAAGACACGTTTTGTCGTCTTTCCTTACCGTGTTGATCAAAATGATAAAAAAACGGGTTTAGAGAAAGCTCACTGAAATTTGGGAATAAGTCAGCCAAATAATAAGTCACCCAAAAAAGTGGTTTTTGAAAAATGTTTGTGTGTGAACACGCTACAGCCCAAACTATCGGACCGATCTGGCAGAAATTTTGTGTGTGTGCACATATTACATGATTTACGTAAGAGTTGATTAGATTTTGTGCCAAATTGGTCCACTCAAAGTACCTTTTTGGGACATCAACTTTAAAACTTTAAATGCGAAATCCATTTTTAGCATCACCATAGGAAAGCTCTTCAAATTCTGCTTCTAAAAATGTATTCACACTTATTGATGTAGTAGCTACCAAATTTCAAAGTTTTACAACAATTGGATCCACTCAAGTTTCTAATGAACACTCTTCGTGAATCACCCTGTAAGGTCAACCTGGGTAAGTGTGAATTTGGGGGAAGTGTGAACGCGCCTTTTAAATTTCCCGCTGAAAGTTCGATCATACTGACATCTCCCCGGCAGCTTCCTAAACTATCCTGGGACCTGTGGATACAAAGCAGGATTCTGTAAAGTTGTGTACACTGATAATATTGGAGTGAGAAACGAGCATAACATCTTTCACTCTCAATGTGAGTACAACCCCAAATTTTCAAAATTTCGTCATTCGCTAGCGACTCACGGTAAGTCCCAATTTTTGCTCACAGTGGATAACTAAGACCACATATTTCGCTACTCAATACACGGAATCGTGTTTTGTTAATAAATACGTGTTTTTATGGCATAGGTCACACTTGCCCCAGACAAAAACGCCTTTGAGGTTAGTGTGACCACATTCCGGCGGGCAAGTGTGAACTTGCTATTGAGTGTCTCACACTGATGGAGTGTTCTATTGTTAGGTGAAAAAATGCCGAGAAACTACAAAAGGAAATCAGATCGCGCTACCAAGTATTCACGGGCAGACTTGGAAAATGCTATTGAACATATAAAAAGAGGAACCATGACATTGTATAAAGCCCACACATTCTTTAAAATTCCAAAAACCACATTATTTTACCATTTAAAAGGAATGCGCGGGGTGAAGAGCAAGACACAAGGAAGGGCGGCAGCTATTCCCATTGAGGATGAAACAAGATTGAAAACTGTCAAACAAACTGCAAGAAATACTTCCACGGTGAAAAAGAAGAGAGTTGCTCGGGGAGCAGAAGTGATTACCGCTCCTGAAGCGTTAGAGAAGCTTTCAAGGGATCAGAATTCAAAGGGAAAAGGGAAGAAGATCGTCAAAAATACTAATAAAAGTGGAAAAAGTCAAAGATCAGCAAAAAAACCCGATTCAGATTATTCATCTAGCTCTGAAGAACATCAAGATCCAGTTCTTATTGACTCCGAAGATGATGTGGATCCTGAACTCTTTGAAGAGTATGCAGAAGATCCAGTTGATATCACTGTCGGAAGCTGGGTAATTGCTGAATATTCGAACAAAAAACACATCAAACATTTTGTCGGACAAGTAAAAAGTAAAGAAGTAGATGGTTGGAAGGTTCTTTTCTTAAAACATAAAAAGGGGATTTTCTGTTGGCCCCATGTTGAAGATATGGACGTTGTTGTTGACGAGGATGTCGTAAGGATCTTGCCTAGCCCAATTGAAGAGCGAAGAGGCAAGCTGCGATTTGAAGTTCATTTTGCCAGTTTCGATTTGTAAACTTTGCTAGTTTGTAATTTCGTTGATATTAAAGATATTTAAAAATTTCGAAAACTGATTTGATGTAGATTAACTCATCTTTTCACACTTGCCCACTAATTTTCACTGTGATAAATATATGACGGGTAAGAGGCCGGGTTCGCACTTACCCCAAGCTAACGGGAAAGTGTGACACATGCGCGGCGTTTTAAAAAATGGGGCATATCTCCTAAATGGCTGTGGTTATAAAAACAGTAATACACAGAAATTATAGCCAATTGTTGGGGGTGTCTCCAAACAATAGACTAAGTGAATCGGATTATTATGAATGGAAGCAGTTTATCAAGAATGTGTACTAATCAAAAAAGCGGTCACACTTACCCAGGTTGACCTTACTTATTTTTATTACTGGACTTGATAGCTGATTTTTTTTTCAGGTCGAAAAACCTTACTGGTACTTTTTCGAAATATGCAGTTTTAGGACCTTTTTGGCCTCCTTGTCCCTGTAAGTTCTGTTGCGTTTTGAATTTACACTTATGGCCTTTAATACCCACTTTTAGCCATAACCTGATCATATTTATTACCGGTACTCGATTTGATAGCAAATTTTTTTCCAGGTCGAAAGCCTTATTGCCATTTTTTCGAAAAATAATATTTTAGGGGAGAAAATCATATTTTTATATTATTTTGGCATGGATTTATATTTATATACAACTTAACCGACTCAAAATGGCGGTATATGCTTTTGTAACTTATACTTTTAGCGTTAGTTGCTATATTTACAAATTCTGTAAAAAAAGTTTCTACCGTCTCTGAGATTGCCAAATTTTTGACATTCGCAGATATTTCTGGTAGAATCATACTTTTTTCCTATTTTGGTTTAATTTGCTTAATTTTGATTGAATGCCTTTCTTGCTTCCCTAATTAATGTATTGAATAATTTGAGGGTCATCAGAACTTTATTTATCGAAAAATAATTTCCAGTAGTTGCTTCAAGTAATCCGTTTTTTAAATTTCCCGCTGATACGAATGCATTTCGTTAAATCTCGAGTTGATTTTTCGCTTAGGAAGTTGGCGTACCGTACTCTGATTTGCTGTGATTTTGTCTCTCGTAGCCACGTGTCAACTTGATATTTAACGATTAGCCGTTTGCATTTGTTCGTTTTCGCGGGAAATTTGAAAACCAGATCAATAACTTTCGTTTATCATCTGACTGCGGGGAGTTATCTGCCCATAATTTTTTTACAGGTACAGGAAAAGTTTGAATCTTTTAATATTCCATTAAATATTGTCGCACTCTTACAAACAATTAATTGGAGCACCTTAGTCTAGTCTAACTCTGGGTTCATTTTAAAGATAATACAGGCAAAGATAACAAAGTTACTTCGATAAAGATAAGAAGATTAATTCAAACCACGGTCATGGATATAAATGTATTCTGATGGCAACTCCCAACAGTTCGCAATGATCTTACAAGTTCTCCTTTTCTTTTTGCTAAATTCTGTGGGTGGTGCCAGAATTTTGGGTATTTTTCCGTTTCCAAGCTACAGCCACCAGATAATCTTTCAACCAATCTGGAAAGAACTCTCCCTCAGAGGCCACAACGTCACTGTGATCACGCCAAATCCTCTCAAAGATCCTTCTCTGATCAACCTGACTGAAATAGACATCAGTGATGATATGTACGAATTACAGAAGAACCATAAGCTGATCAAACATTTTGAGAAGATGTCTTTTTTTGAAAAACTCGGAGATATGATAGAACTGCGCATTACGATGTCCGAAATTCTAATGAACCACTCGATAGTTCAAGAACTGGCCAAGAATTCTAAAGGAGAAACATTTGACTTGTTGCTAATCGAATTGTCATTCATAGAGATTCTGTATCCATTTCAAAAGGTTTTCAATTGCAGTTTAGTACCAATTACATCTTTTGATCCTAACGCATTATTGGGTGGTACTATAGGACATCGAGCGCATATGCTGGTTTGGACCCCGTGGCACTTCTACCTTTTTCAATGCAATTTACTTTTGTTGAAAGGACAGTAAGCGCAATTTTCAACGTTGCCTTTCGAGTATTACCGAGTATATCTGGGAGCCAAAGCCTAAAACACTTCAAAAATGTGCCAAATTTACATGAACCAATGGATGTTACTGTTGTTTTGGTAAACACCAATGTTGGAATCTATAACGTGAAGCCTCTAATACCAGCTTATGCCGAAATTTCTGGGATTCACATTAAACCACCAAAACCATTGCCAATGGATTTGCAAAAGTTCCTAGACGAAAGCCAACAAGGATTTATTTACGTCAGCTTTGGAACTAATGCAGAAACTAATTTCATGAACCAGGAGAAATTGGGTAAAATGATGGACATTTTGTCAAAGCTACCTTTTAGGGTGTTATGGAAACTGGATGGAACTTACCCCCACTTACCCGAGAATGTTGAAATCAGGAATTGGATACCACAGCAGGACGTTCTAAGTAAGAGTTCTAAAATAGCGAAAAACTAAACCAAACTTTTCAGGACACCCCAATATTAGACTGTTCATCACACATGCCGGACTTCTGTCTATAGACGAAGCTATTCACTTTTCAGTACCACTGTTAGCAGTACCACTTTTTGGTGATCATGAATACAACAGCCATCATTTAGTGGCAACTGGTTTGGGATTGTCAATAAATTGGAACAGTTTCGACCAGGAGGAATTTAGAAGAAAAATTCTTGAGGTCATCACCGTTCCAAAGTAGATTGTGAAAATTTCTGATCAGAAATTAACAATTGGTTTCAGATATAAAGATAATGTTGCGAGAATGTCGAGGGTAGTAAACGATCAGCCCATGCCGGCCTTAGAAAAGGCCGTTTGGTGGATTGAATATGTTTTGAGGCACGATGGTGCGAGGCATTTGCGATATCCTGGTTTAGATATGCCCTTTTACCAATATTACATGCTTGACGTTATTGCTTTTATTACTGTAGTACTAGCTTTAATCTTCTACATTTTGTTTAAAATTTTCAAGCGTTGTGTTGGTTTCTTTACAGATTTTCTTAGACAGGGACAAGCTGTAGACAAAATACACTCTGATTGATAGTCCTAATAGATCGATTTCTTATCTTACATCTTTTAACCTCTCCACTCCACTTCACTACTTAAAAAAAAGGAGATTACTGCAATCAAAAAAAATTTCCAATTTGAGGTAACACCAGATCTTCACGTTTTGAGGTCTGATGTGGTGCTACTTTCACCTCCTTGATTTGCAACCCCTTTAAATTTTTAATTCAAGTCTCTATCTTAGAAGACCTCAGAGATATTCAAATCGAAAGGGGTTACAAAATCGAGTGATTACCCTGTATATCAATGCGATGTGTATCTCTGTAGATGTTCATCACGTTGATGTGTATGAAGGGCTCGGCTGGATTTGATCAAACTGCAGTAGTAGTAGTCTATTGCACAAATGTGACAAAAATGCGAGTTGGGGTAAAATTGCTTTAGAGCTTTACAGTGTTTGCAATAGAAAAATAAAAACGCACGATTTCTTCAACCCCCTCCACAATATTTCATCTAATTTCACCCCCCACCAAATCTATTTTTGCTTAATTAGCTACCTAGCTGTCATGCTGTGTCGTAGACTTTTGAGTTACCGTTTTCACCGCTAAGAGCCCCTGATTTTGTAAAATTTGCACATTTCCGTTTTTCTTTTTTTCATTTTATTAAATTTTTCTAACCTGATTTTCTACTCGCTTCTTTTTCTGCTTCGTTCGAAAAATTTTACTCCCCCTCTCAAATCTCAAAGGAAACTGCACGTCTTACGTGTATTTAGGACTAATCAATCGGGTTGATTTTACAGAATATGTAATAGATCTTGATGAGCTCATAAAATGTTGCCCAGATTTAGGCCCAGTTCTTCAGGACAAATTTTTACATTATTGCTATAAGTTAAAAAGGGTTGTAGTACCAAATACATAATTTGTTAAAATAAATGGGGTTGAAACGCTTTACTTAGCACCAGAAAATCACTATTTGCCGCGAAACATTGCATTTCCTACTAAAGAAGGGATACGTTTTTGAGGAAATTCATCAAGGAGGACGGAAGAAATAATTCTAGAAGTAATTCTACTCATTTAGGTTATATTTTCACTTACTTACATTTTCAACCCCTTCGACAATTTCCCGACAAAGCCATAATAATAATAATTTTGCAATTAACTAAAGCATTTTTGTTAATTTTTGCAAAAATTCTGCTCATTTGGTTTTAATTTTCACCTACTTCAATTTCTTCTTCAAATCTCAGTAGGTACAAAATGTTACTTAACAAATGTGACGTACTCTCTTTTACTGCCGACGCGACGCATGATGCGGAGGCGCTTTAGTTCCTGATTATTCGCTCGCTCGCTGATGGTTTCCTCTGTCCGAGTGATAACTTGAGAACGGATTGAGATGTCGGGCTGAAACTTGGTAGGTATGGAGCTTTGTTTCTAGAAAAATAAGGGGTGAAAAACCGAAAAATTATTAATTATAATTACTCGACAACTAGTGAAGGTATCTTGCTGAAACTTGGTGTGCACGTTCGACCTACAAGTCTGTTGAACTGTTTCTAGCATCGTCATGAAAATTTGTACAGAGGAATTTCAATTAATTTTGCAGCGACTTAAAATATTTTCATCAATGGCGCACTTCCCGTTAAACCGGAAATAGGTACTAATTTCCTTGTTTTAAATGGAACAGCCTGTATATTATGATATTTTTGGACTCGACGTTTAATTCTAAGTGAACTTTTACTAAGAATTGCTGTGTCAAAAATCAACCGTTTTTGAGAAAATCAAGAATTTCGCTTTTTTATGTCAAGTGCAGGCCTAATTTCAAAAAGATGTAACATCCTTACAGAATGAAATGAGAAAACGAAGTCTAATGTAGGGTGTATCCGCCCCTGGACTCAAATTGGGTCAAGTACATACAGGATGTTCTCTGCAAATTTTTAAACATCATGAACTTCATTGGTCAAAAAGTCAATTTTTTCAATTGGCATGCCCCAACTAGTATGGCAAACATGTAGATTAAAATGAGACAATTAAATTCTGCATCAATGTGCCATCTCCAGTGTTATTAATAAGGTCTCATAAGCAAATATAATTTCAGCACCCCAAAAAACAATTGGAGTAGAGAAAATTTTACCCTTGCACCCACGAGAGGAGACTAATCGAACACAAAAAATTGCACCCAAAAAAATAACACCTTTCAACCCCGAAATGCAAAAAATGGATGTGGAAAAAATTTTATTTTTGGACCGCCTACAATCAGAGTCCTGAGAAAAGATTACACCCCCAAATCTTACCCCCTTCAACCTCAAAACACAAAAAATGGATATGGAGAAAATTTTATCTTTAGACCACCTACAATCGAAATACGAAATGAAAAATGGATGGTTTTTTCCTTTATATTCTGCTGTTTAGTTATGTAACAACAAATTTTTAACATTTCGCCTTTTTGACACACTGTGCGTCTGCGGAGGCTGTTGCGGATGTTGCTCCTAATGGACCCAGAAATGTTTGGCCAAAAGGTCGAGTCGAAACAACCTTTTCAGGAAAAGACGGCAAAATTCGAGTAGTGGAAGTCAAACTAGCCAACGGAAGTATACTAAGAAGACCAACATCGAAATTATGCATTTTAGACGTCGCCAAGAAAACTAGTAATACTTGAAGTTATTTACTGGGAGGGAGGATGTTGCGGATTGTTAATAATTGTTTATCAAACGTTGCGAGAGGCGGTGATCCATTTTTTGAATTTTCATTCCTCTCGATTTAATTGTTTATCAGTTTCAAGTTTAATGGTCACTATGTAATTAATAATAATAAAATAGACGAGAATTGTCTGACAGACATTTTATTTCTCCTGAACTTAAAACAACAGAGGCATTACTACTAGGTGCAGATTGATAAAATCCGCACTCGATTCCACCAGTAAATCCGGCCAGCCCCTACATACACATTAACGTGACAAACATCTCCAGGGATACACATCGTATTGATGTACATCTTTCGGTGTCTTTTTTCCCAGACTATTCTTTATATCACGTCCACGCCCATATAAATCATTCACGGTGATAAACATCTAGAAGGGATACACATCGCTTTGAGACACATCCTTCCGTTGGCTTTTGGATTAGATGGTTAGCCTTCAACTGATACCTCTCAAGTTCTGTTTATGAATGAAAGACCAAAATGTAGGTAACTGATAGAGAGGGGATTTCCTTGTCAGTGGGATCCAAAATGGATGGATAATGCAGCTGGGTCCACGATGGCGGATAACGAGAAAGACAAAATGCATTCTAATTTATGTATGAGTTCGATTCACTTAGTTTTAATGAAATGGTGTTAGTCTTTTTTTCTGTTTATTTAAAACTAGCATATATGTATGTATTTAGGTAGATGGAATTGTATATATACCTACTTTTATCCTGAACATTTCAGTTCCTACACATTTTTGTCGTTAGATAAACCATTGAGGAGATAATCGCAATGGTTTATCTAACGACAAAAATGTGTAGCAACTGAAATGTTCAGGATAAAATTTGCAACGAAAAGATTCTATACATTTTTGTCGTCCGATAAGCCGTTGGAGAAATAATCGCAAAAAAGCAACACGAAACCGATTCTGGAGCACGATTTCTCCAAGAAAAAAAAGGATGTTTCATCTCAAAATTTCAGAAGTCTATCAGTAGTATCAGTATTGATTAGGTCGTTGTGGTCATTTTGAGACCAATCCCGATCAAATCGGTTCATAAATAATCATGTTATGCGGAAAATAATGTATGACTATCACTTAAGGCCTTCCGGTACCAAAAAAATAGGACGCCGGCACCGCAGGCTCCGGAACTTTTGACACGCCATTCAGGACTGCCAGTAGAGCATAAGTGCCAATTTTCAGCACTACTTTATTTTTGTGCGGGTCGAAACCTTAAACTCCTTGGCTGGAGCCATCCCAAGTAAATATGAGTAGTTGTCAAGCCTATAACATTTAAAGTATGAATCCTTCGACAAAAATGAATAGGACCGGTTTGGTAGAAAATTTAGTCTGCTTTAATTTTGTATATAGAATAATTTTCGCTAGGATTGGTTACGGAGATATATACGAAAAACGCAGAAAACGCACATTGAATCAGCTCCCCCCCCCCCTCGCGCTCATCCCCCACCCTCCGGTACTTTTAGTATGATGTTCTGTAGATACTAGCGAACAACCATGCCAAATTTCAAACCTCCGGGATTTTTTTCACTCGATTTGTCTAATTTGACTGGGCTATTGGGGTGTACCGCAATTTTAAAATTCTATAATTTCAATTTTTTAAATTTTTGATCAAAAGGGCACTGAGAGTGAATACATTTTTAGAAGCTGAATTTGAAGGCCTTTCCTATGGTGACGTGAAAAATGGGGGTTTACATTTAAAATTTAAAAGTTGATGTGCCAAAATAGCTTTTCTGGTTGCACGATGGGCTCCAAAAGCTTTTCAGATCTAAGTTGGGTTATGAGATGTCTACGTACCAAATCGGTGTGTTTACAAACGTACATACACACACACAGGCACATTTTTAAAACCACTTTTTTGGGTTCCTGAGCCCTCAAAATGTGAAGATCTGGATTCTGGTGTTATCTCAAATTCGATTTTTTTTTAATTGCAGTAATCTCCTTTTTTTAAGTGGTGGAGTGGAGAGGTTAAAAGATGTAAGATAAGAAATCGATCTATTAGGACTATCAATCAGAATGTTTTTTGTCTACAGCTTGTCCCTGTCTAAGAAAACCTGTAAAGAAGCCAACACAACGCTTGAAAATTTTAAACAAAATGTAGAAGATTAAAGCTAGTACTACAGTAATAAAAGCAATAACGTCAAGCATGTAATATTGATAAAAGGGCATATCTAAACCAGGGTATCGCAAATGCCTCGCACCATCGTGACGTAAAACATATTCAATCCACCAAACGGCCTTTTCTAGGGCCGGCATGGGCTGATCGTTTACTATCTTCGACATTCTCGCAACATTATCTTTGTATCTGAAACGAATTGTTAATTTCTGATCAGAAATTTTCACAATCTAGGTACTTTGGAACGGTGATGACTTCAAGAATTTTTCTTTCAAATTCCTCCTGGTCGAAACTGACCCAATCTATTGACAATCCCAATCCAGTTGCCACCAAATGGTGGCTGTTGTATTTATGATCAGCAAAAAGTGGTACTGCCAATAGGGGCACAGAGAAGTGAATTGCTTCGTCTACAGACAGAAGTCCGGCATGTGTGACGAACAGTCTAATATTGGGGTGTCCTGAAAAGTTTGACTTAGTTTTTCGCTATTTTAGAACTCTTACTTAGAACGTCCTGCTGTGGTATCCAATTCCTGAGTTGAACATTCTCGGGTAAGTTGGGGTAAGTTCCATCCAGTTTCCATAACACTCCAAAAGGTAGCTTTGAAAAAACGTCCATCATTTTACCCAATTTCTCCTGGTTCATGAATTTAGTTTCTGCAATACTTCCAAAGCTGACGTAAATAACTCCTTCTTTGCTTTCGTCTAGAAACTTTTGCAGGTCTATTGGCAATGGTTTTGGTGGTTGAATGTGAATCCCAGAAATTTCAACGTAAGCCGGTACTAGAGGCTTCACGTTATAGATTCCAACATTCGAGTTTACCAAAACAACACTAACATCCATTGGTTCATTTCTTGAATTTCTATTTTCTTTCATAGTAGAGCTTATTAATGCCCCAAAGCCTACGTTCAAGATTACGCTTAGAGTTCTTTCGAAAAAAGAAAGCTGCGTTGAAAACGGTAGAAAAACTGCATTTGGGTCTAAACCTGGATGCGTCACATGGCCTATAGCATCCCTCAATAATGCGTTAGGGTCAAAAGATGAAATTGATACTACACTGCAATTGAAGATTTCCCTAACTGGATGTAAAAGCGATAAGAAAGCAAATTCGATTAACACCAAATCGTATGTTTTTTTTCCTTTAGAGTTCTTGAGCAGTTCTTCTACCATCGAGTTGTTCATTAGAGTTTCAGACACTTTAAAGGCAGTTTCCACCATTTCGCCGATTTCTTCAAAAAAGGACATCGTCTCAAAATATTTTGTCCATTTATCGTCCTTCTTAAGTCTGTACAAATCCTCACCGACGTCTATTTCGGTCAAGTTGATCAGAGAAGGATCTTTGAGAGGATTTGGCGTGATCACAGTTACGTTGTGGCCTCTGAGGGAGAGTTCCTTCCAGATTGGTTGAAATATTATCTGGTGGCTGTAGCTGGGATACGGAAAGATACCCAAAATTCTGGCACCACTTGCAAAATTTACCAAAAAGCAAACTAAAAGTCTCAAAATCATTTTGATAAGTACTGTTGAAAGTTGTCTACCAAATGAATTTATTAGTAATTTTCTTATCTCCAAGTCTAAGCAGATTTATCAGATAATTGTTACATATCATTCATTGTGTGCATGGGGGTCTTATGTCTTATCCCTTAAGATTAGGTGCAATTGAACTTTATACCTACCTGACTATCAATCAGAATGTATTAACCTCCCCACTCCACTTCACCACTTAAAAAAAAGCCAACGGAAGATGTATATCAATGCGACGTATATCTCGGTAGACGTTTATCAAGTTAATGTGTATGTAGGGGCGGCTGGTCTTACTGGTGGAATCGGGTGCAGATTTTATCAATCTGCACCTAGTAGTAGTGCCTCCGCAAAAACGCACAGATGTGTCAAAAAGGCGGAATGTTAAAAAATTGTTGTTACAAAAATTAAAAATAGAAAACGAACAGAAATGAGTAAATGAAAAGAATTACCGGAATTAAAACAAAATTTGGCGAATTTTGAAAAATTAACACTCGGGGCTGAAAAATTGTAAAAGGTGATGAAAAGTCAATAAGAAATAAAACACGAAAATAACGAAATTATGCAATTAAAACTTTTGTGGTGGTTGAAATACGCACTTATACCTACCTATTGCGAAGGAAACTGAAAAATTGTAAAAGGTAAACTGAATCCCAAATGCGTTCAATTTTATGACCGACGAAAAACGAAATTATGCGAGTTTTGCAAAATTAGCATTTAGAGGGTTAAAAAATGGTAAAGGTGGATGAAAAGTCAAAAGGTATGAGGAATAACCGTGGCTAAGTAAAATTACGAAAAATAACACCAAAATAACCCAATTATGTAAATTTAGCATTTGAAGAGTTGAAACATTTCGAGGGGATGAAAAAAGTGAAAAATTTAATCATCATCCAAATGGGTTCAATTTATTACCGAAGAAAAACGAAAATATCCGAATTTGGCACAATTAACACCTAGGGGGTTGAAAAATTGTAAAAGGATGAAACGTCAAAGTGGATGATAATTAATCGTAATTAAGCAGAATTACAGAAAATAACACGAAAGTAAGCCAATTATGCAAATTTAGCTTTTGGGGGTTGAAATGTTGCGAAGGGGGTTGAAAAAGTGAAAAAGATAAACATAATCCAAATGAGTTCAATTTATTACCGAAGAAAAACTAAATTACGTAAATTTTGCAAAATAAATACTTAGGGGGTTGAAAAATTGTATAGGGGGATGAAAAGTTAAAGGGGATGAGAATTAATCGTAATTAAGTAGAATTACAGAAAATAACACGAAAATAAGCCAATTATGCAAATTTGACTTTTGGGGTTTGAAACATTGCAAAGGGGTCGAAAAAGTTAAAAGGGCAAGAACAATCCATATTAGTAAAATTCGGTAAAATTTATTACCGAAAAAAGGCAAAACTGCGCGAATTTTGCATAATAATTAACGCTCCGGGGAAAAATTGTTAAGGGGGATGAAAAATCAAAAGGGGTGAAAATGTACTGTAGTTAAGTAGAACTAGCGAAAATCACACGTAAAAGAAGCGGTCTGGGTAAATTTTGCTTTTTGAGGGTTCACATATCATGAAAGGGGTTGAAAAATTGTGGATGGGTTAAAAATTAATGAGAATGACTTTTAATTATTAACAAATCAGAAGAAAGCAAAAAAAATAAAAAAAATGTATTTACTCCGCTTGCTAGGGCTTAGGGGTTATTAGTAGCGTAGGGGTTGGTTTTAGGTTGAAGACTCACAAGACTTTTTTTCAATAATTAACCGAAATCTATCGAACCCTATAATTTTATTCCCCACTTACATGAAAAAATTTCAAGTTTCAACCCTTAAATTTCATCCCCCTTGTTAAATCATAATGAAAATTTACCCATCCACCTACAGCGTCGCTGTAAATTACCACACCAAATCCAGCCCTGATACGTTGAGCAGTTTTTGAGTTCTCGCATTTTTGTGTTTCGGCAGGTTAGGGGGTTGTAAGGCCATTAAGGGTCGTTTTTCGCGAGTTATGAATAAGACCTTTTTTGTACCATCAATAGAAAGCTATCGAATGGTATTAATTTCAACCCTAGATTATTCAGTAAAAATTCAAGTTTCCACCCCTAACTTTCATCCCCTTCGATAAATTTCTCCTAAAATTCACCCTTCCCTTCTCGAAGATGCAGTGTGTAAGATGTCACAGTTTCGCAGCAGATATTGCTTCTCTGTGTCAAATTACAGGGCTTTATGGACGTTTCTACCCCTAAACTCTAACCCCCTATTTCACCACCTCCACATGCCCTAAAGGAAGTTGTGTTTTCAATTTCACCACCCTAACCCAATTCGTTTAAAAATTAAGGTGATTTGTAGATTCATGTTTTCAACACCTCATGATTTCACCCCTTTATGATTTACAGGGGTGTTTATTTTTCCGGTGTGATATAACTCCTTGCGTATTTACTGACTTCAGTTGTTCATAAATAAATCAATAGGGTTTCAGAAAAAATAAATAAAATAAAGGGTGCCCAAAAAAAACCGAACGATTTATTTTTGGTTATAACTTTATTATTATTGGAGCGATTTTTCCCAATCTTGTACGAGACGTAGTCAAAAGATGAGGCTTTTAGAGTCGACAACCATTTTCCAGATTGCGCCACCAATAAATGTTTTATGGCAGTTTTCTACAAAGCCACTTTTTGATTGGCTGGAGTCGAACCATCTGTGAAGCGATCAAAATGAAAATAGTGTAAGCTCAAAGCTGATGCTTTTCTCTTCCAAAGCAACTTTACAAAATTTTATTCTGAACGTTCTTTATTAATTTACAAATTGGCTACCGATCTTGACAAAATTTTCAGAATCCTTAGTAACACCATAAATCTTTCGTAAAATAACGTTAGGTACTTTGTGCAGGAATTTCACTTAGGTACTATATCGTTATACAAAATGTTAAATAAATGAAACCCAAAAAAATGGTCTAACATTGACTTGTTTGTGAACTCGACAAGTTGTTCTTCAGCTTATGACTGTTATAAAGCACATATTTTTGAAATAACAAAAAATCTCGATATAGTTGAGTCGAGAGTTGAGTTGTATATGAAATGAAATCTCTTTCAAAATGCTTTAAAATAATGTGTTGAGCAGCTTTGTCACACAATTAGTTCCCGAGTTATGGGAATTTAATATCTTCAAAAAGTGATATTTAGGAAACCGTACGATGCAAGTCAAAACTGATGACGGGAATGCATTTCTTGACTCAGTTTTGCCATCAAACTATACGTTACATCTCATCTTTTATTTTTTGAAATTTTTTGAAAAAAAACAAATTCTCGATATGCTCGAGGTGTTTGTCAAATGAAAGCTCTTTTAAAATGCTTTAAAATTTTGTAAAGTAGCACAATATGTTCCCGAGTTATAGGATTCAATATCTTCAGAGTGATTCTGACTTCTGAGTAAACCCTGCTACGTAAGCCAAAACAGTTTTACCATCAAACGATAGGTCACACGACTAGTCTATCTCGTCTTGATTTTTTCTTAAATTTTTGAAAAAAAAACAAAACATAACGATATAGTCGAGTTGCATATCAAATGAAAGCTCTTTTAAAATGCTTTAAAACCGTGTATTAAGCAGCCTCGTAGCACGATTTGTTCCGAGTTATAGTAATTTAATATCTTCAAAAAGTAACATTTAAAAAACTTTGCTATGTGAACCAAAACTGATGGCGAGAATTACCTTCCCAACAGGAAACGTTTTTCAAAATAAATCCATTCTGCCTTCTGCCACACCAATTCTATCTCCTTGTAGGTGGGTAATAGCAACAGGAAAATCTAAAGCATTCTTCCCTCAGTATTATTTCTTCTCTTCTTACTGACCTCCTTATATAATTTCCTACAGTTCCTTCATTCTTTCTTCCACTTCCTACGTTTCAAGTTTTGATTTTGCCAGTTCTTGCCTGTATTCCTTGATTGCTCTTTCGTCCCATTTTTCCTTTATTATACCTTCCTTGTTTCTACTTTATTTCTTTCTCCCTCCTCTCTCTTCAATACTCCCTCTGGAGTGGATTCTCCCCTACGTAAACTTCTCTACTTCTTTCCACGCTTCTTCATTTACAAGCGTAATCTATTGCAGTTTCCCCATCTGTTCTTACATAATGTAAATTCCCCCTTTTCATCTTCTGGTTTTTAAAAAATGTCTGTATGTACGTTATACAAACGCCCAGTGCTTTTTTGGCGTATGAACTAAGAAATTTGACCAATGAACATTAATTTTTCTTAACAGCATATGAAGGGTCTTCAAATTTAGTGTCTAAAAATGTATTCACACTTAGTGCCCTTTTGGCACAAAATCAAAAAAATCGAAATTTTGAAGCAACATTAGATAACACGCTACAACCCAAACCACTGGTTCGATTTGGCTGAAAGGTAGATTGAGATACCAGTACCGGTCTAAGAGCTGGTTTAATTTCGGTGGCCATCGGCCAACGGCAAGTGCCATTTTGGAATATCAACTTTGAAATTTAACTAATAAACTCCCATCAGCGCTTGAAAAGTCTTGGAATTTTGTTTTCAAAAATTCGATCAAATTTAGTGCCTTTCTGGCAATAAGTAATGAAAATTTCGAAAAACTACCAAAACACTGACTGGCTTGAAATTTATGGTTGGTAGGATTGGATCATTCACCAAGTGAGGAGGTTCTAGCCGCTTCCGTAGGTGCCCATTTTTTTCTATCAGTTTTTCTAGGATTCTTCCCTCTTTATTATCTACTTTGTCTTTTTGTTTCCCTTCTTGCGACTTGGAGGAAATCTAACCCTCGATCTATCTACAACAGAAATTGACACCACCCCACGTTATTAAGCATCTGCTTCGGAATTCAGAAGGATAGAGCTATCCCACGAAAACAATTAAGACAGTTATTCCAGCTCAAAGTTCAATAATTCTAAACTTTATTAACAAAACTCATACACACGAAAATGATGACTTGGAGATCTCAGAAGAGAAAAACAAACAGCACACAGACGAACGCCAGCAAATAATTTAAATGAACTCGTGCCGCAGTTCCGCTCCCGCACTTTTGAAACATTCGAAATTGCTTAAGGCAGTCCTTGGATTCCTCCTCGGTGCCTAAACTAATTAGGCCCGAACTGTAGTCCGGCTGCCAATAATGTATCAGGGGATGATCCTTGTGCCCAATCGGGTTGTGCTTTCTGAGCGGCTTCACCAGACTTGGTTTCGGCTCTTCTAGTTTAGGTAATTCTGAGGGTTGAGGTTGAGGTTGCTGGCCCGGGACGTCGATTTCGACCTTAGAGGGTGTTGGAGGGATGACCGTGGCAGTGGTCTTGGATTTTGTTGTCTTGTAGAGCATGAAAAGTGGGTTAGGAACAAAATCCGGGCCGTAGACGTCCGCCCAACGAATCTTCTGCTTCACGACTTTTCTTACTAAATGTCTAATTCTTCGGATTCTCGTCTGTTTTTGAGGGATCGTTGGGTACGTCTTATTTATGTAAACTAGGGTTGTAAGGTTCATTGGGACGGGTTCGTAACTGCTGTTGGAACTGCATAGCCCAAAGTAGTTATTGCTGCAACGTTTTTCATAGCATCCACTGCAAGGTACACCACTTTGGATCCAATCGGCAGAAGCCGTACGTGACTCGGACCACAGTGTAGGTTCATTGGCACTGGCGCAAAATAAGCAACGCAAGAAATAGTTCCACTCGGGTCGTAGTTGCTTCCCCACAAAACATCCAATATTAACGAGCAGTGGATTAAGTGAGAGACATAGAAATTCTCCTTGACTGTTATATTGGTTATAAAGATTGTTGTCATATGTTGTAGCATTTTTACACAGTTCCTCAATGCTGCTAAACCTGAAACAAGAATAAACGAATTTAGAATTGAAAAATTGGGTACTTCAGATTGCACTTACTTTCCAGGTGGTGTCCAAATGTGATTAAAAAAATCTCCACTGATTATTGCCTTTATTAACTTTTGAGGATCCTTTTCCACAAAAGCATCTTTTATGGCAAAAGTACTCGTGTCTCGACATTGTGTTATTGTATTACCCATACAAGCAGGTAATGCCGCTAGTCTATTCCAGGACACCTCGTGCATGTTTGCTACCAGCGTGACATCCTTAGCCCACGGGGCACTCTTACTTAATTCACCGGATGCAAACTTCGACCGGAAGTCATTAAGATGTTCCAAAATCGTCTTTATGGCAGCGGGATCGTGTATAGTATATTCTCCGTTAAGGTCACGGTCATCCTCAAATTCGCAAGAAGAAAGGACTCCACGGAGCAGCAACGTCCCAATAACCAAATATTTGAGCACAACCATATTGGAGGAAACTTCTCTTGGAATTGTCACAAATCGCATTATTTATAAACAAAGATTGTTTTGTTGCCAATGGAGACAAAATAGTCAAAGACCACTTCGCTTTTAGGAGAGATTTTTTTAACATTCCCACTCCACCACTTAAAAAAATTGGCAGTGTCGGAGACGGTAGAAACTTCTACTTTTTCACAGAATTTGTAGATATTAGTAAAACTATACCGACATGGAATACAAAGATGGAAATATTTAAAAAGGCTAAGAACTTAAAAGGATCGAAAATATGGATCGACGACGATTATTCGGAAAAGACACGAGAGGACAGAATAGTACTGATTCCGCATCTCAAAAAAGCAAGACAGGAAGGGTATAGAGCAACGCTTAAAAACAATAAATTAATAATTGAGGATAGAGCATATACCTATACGGCAGAAGACTTCAAAGAACAAAGTAAGGAAAACAAGGATGAAAGAAAGAGATTGCTGAGTGAACTGTCGCCAGACAGTGGTGAAGTTAACCAGCAAAGGAAGACAACAAAATGGTACCAAAAAAACTAAGAGGAGAAAATTAAGGCAGGAAGGACACGGTTGACGACAAAGCTACGAAGAGGACAAAGAACAAGAATAAAAAAGAAAGGCCATGACGAAATAGATGAAGGAAGGGAGACGAAGGGAAGGAGAGAAACGGAAACACAAGGTAATGTGGAAAAGAAAGAATGTAAATTTCTGTTCTGGAATATAGCGGGAACTAGGAACAAAGATGACGAAGTGTGGGAATATATACAGGGATTCGACATAGTGGGGTTAGTAGAGACATGGGTGGAGGAAGAAGGTTGGAAAACTACTCAAAAGAGATTACCGAAAAACTACATTTGGAACCGGCAGGGAACGACGAGACAAAGAAAAAAGGGGAGGGCAAAAGGGGGAATTTTAATGGGAATAAAAGAAGGGATTAGAGAAATAAAAGAAAACTCAAAGAGGGAGGAAGAAGGTATAATGGAAAGAAACGTGATAATAGATAATAAGAAATGGCAAATAATGGCAGTGTACAGCAGGGACATGAAAACAATGAAAAAGAAAATAGAGGAAGGAATAGAAGAAGGCAAACAGGAAAGAGTACTTATAGGGGGGGACTTTAATGCAAGGTTAGGAGAGAGGAGGGCAAGAACTTGGATAGAAAACAAGGGGAAAGCAAGGAGAGAAACAAAGGACAAAACAGAGAATAAAGAAGGAAAAATCCTGGAGGAACTGGTAGAAGAAAAGGGGTTTGAGATATTAAACGGAAACAAGGAAGGAGATGAAAAAGAGGAATTTACGTATGTAAGACCAAATGGGGAATCGGTAATAGACTACGTATTAGTAAACGAAGAAGCGTGGGAAGAGGTGGAGAAGTTCAGAATAGGGGAAAGGGTAGAATCAGACCACATGCCGTTGGAGGGGGAAATTAAAAGGGAGAAGGGAAAACGAAATACTGGAGACATAACAAAAAATGTTATAAAGAAAGAAAGAAAGCAAAATTCGAAGCAAAGAGGGTGGAAGAAAAAATCAATGAGCTGGAGAAAATTATGAGGGGCAGTAAGAAGTGAGGAAATAATACTAAGGGGAAATAGTCAGGGAAATGGAAGGGGATGGTTCGATATAGAATGCAAGAAGACAAAAAGAGAGACGAGAAGAGAATTAAGAAAATGGAAAAAAGGGAAAACGAAAAGGGAAGAATACTTAAAAGCCAAAGAAAAATACAAGAAGAAATGCAGCGAAAGAAAAAAACAAATGAAGGAAGAAGAAAAACAAAAGATAAGCAGTTTAAAAACAGACAAAGAAGCGTGGAAATACATAAACCAACAGAGGAGAAAAAGGGGAGAAGATGAAATGGGAAAGATACAGATAGAAGAATGGAGAAGGCATTTCGTAGAGTTGCTAGAGGGAGAAGAATCAATGCGATGTATATCTCGGTAGACGTTTATCAAGTTAATGTGCATGTAGAGGCGGCTGGTCTTACTGGTGGCATCGGGTGCAGATTTTATCAATCTGCACCTAGTAGTAGTGCCTCCGCAAAAACGCACAGATGTGTGAAAAAGGCGAAATGTTTAAAAACTGTTGTTACAAAATTTTAAAATAGAAAATGAACGGGAATGAGTAAATGAAAAGAATTTACCGGAATTAAAACAGAATTTGGCGAATTTTCAAAAATTAACACCCGGGGCTAAAAAATTGTGAAAAGTGATGAAAAGTCAAGAGGAATGAAAATTAAGTGTGATTAAGTAAAATTACGAAATAAAACACGAAAATAACCAAATTATGCAATTAAAACTTTTGTGGGGGTTCAAATACGCACCTATTGCGAAGGAAACTGAAAAATTGTGAAAGGTAAACTGAATCCCAAATGCGTTCAATTTTATGACCGACGAAAAACGAAATTATGCGAATTTTGCAAAATTTGCACTTAGGGGGTTGAAAAATCGTAAAGGTGGATGAAAAATCAAAAAAGATGAGGATTAACCGTGGCTAAGTAAAATTACGGAAAGTAACACCAAAATAACCCAATTATGTGAACTTAGTGTTTGAAGAGTTGAAACATTGCGAAGGGGATGAAAAAAGTGAAAAATTTAATCATCATCCAAATGAGTTCATTTATTACAGAAGAAAAACGAAATTACGCAAATTTTGCCAAATTAGCACTTAGGGGGTTGAAAAATCGTAAAGGGGGATGAAAAGTCAAAAGGAATGGAAATTAACCGTAATTAAGCAGACTTACTGAAAATAACACGAAAGTAAGCCAATTATGTAAATTTATCTTTTGGGGGTTGAAATGTTGCGAAGGGGGTTGGAAAAGTGAAAAAGATAAACATAATCCAAATGAGTTCAATTTATTACCGAAGGAAAACTAAATTACGTGAATTTTGCAAAATAAACACTTATTAGGGGGTTGAAAAATTGTAAAGGGGGATGAAAAGTTAAAAGGGATGAGAATTAATCGTAATTAAGTAGAATTACAGAAAATAACACGAAAATAAGCCAATTATGCAAATTTGACTTTTGGGGGTTGAAACATTGCGAAGGGGTCGAAAAAGTGAAAAAGGCAAGAACAATCCATATGAGTAAAATTCGGTAAAATTTATTACCGAAAAAATTAACAAAATTAACGCTCGGGGGGGGGGGTGAAAAATTGTTAAGGGGGATGAAAAATCAAAAGGGGTGAAAATGAACTGTAGTTAAGTAGAACTAGCGAAAATCGCACAAAAAAGAAGCGGTCTGGGTAAATTTTGCTCTTTGAGGGTTCACATATCATGAAAGGGGTTGAAAAATTGTGGATGGGTTAAAATTAATGAAAATGACTTTGAATTATTAACAAATCAGAAGAAAGCAAAAAAAAAAAAATGCAGCAGAGAAGCGGCTGGAACCTCCCCATCGCGTGGATCTTTGTATTCTGTGTAGATGGTAGTCAATTCAACAGAATTTTTTTTGTGCTTATCATCTGTGACTAATTTCGCAATTTTCTGACAAATACTGACATCACTTCAGACAATCATCACCCATCACATTTGACAATATGTTCCTTTTAAGGTTAACAGTTTACCACCCTTTTGACAATAACTGATACTTTGTCATCCACTGTCAGCCTGCTCCCTTTTAATGAAAAAGATTTTTTTCTCTATTTTCCACTGAAATGGCAGAAACTGTGGATACATTTTTAGAACCAGAATTTGATCGTCTTTCTAATGGCGACATAAAAAAGAGGCCTTGTATTTAAAATTTAAAGTTGATATGCTTAAATGGCACTTCCTGTGGACCAATTGCTTCCAAAAGCCTTTCAGGTCTTCAACGGGTCACCCAATCTCCATGTAGCAAATTTCAGCCAAATCGATTCACTAATTTGGGCTATAATGTATTTTTAGTGTTATTACAAAATTTCGATTTTCTGACCCAAAGAGCACTAAATGCGAACGAATTTTGTCTTATTTAAAACCAGAATTTGATGACCTTTCTGATGGTGACAATAAATCTTTCATAAACTTGTTTTGGATGGTGAAATGAGTGAATAATTTTAAATTTGGAAATTGGTGTGCCAAAACGGCACTTTCCGTGGGCCGATTGAATCCAAAATTTGTTCAGCTCTTCGACGTGCAATACAATCCCCATGTGCAAAATTTCAGCCAAATCGGTTCAGGGGTTTGGGCTGTACCGCGATTTGAAAGTCCGATAAAAATCAATTTTTTTTTAATATTTGGTCAAAAGGGCACTGAGAGTGAATACATTTTTAGAAGCAGAATTTGAAGGCCTTTCCTAAAGTGACGTGAAAAATGGGGGTTTGCATTTAAAATTTAAAAGTTGATGTGCCAAATTGGCATTTCTAGTTGCACGATTGGCTCCAAAAGCTTTTCAGATCTAAGTTGGGTTATGAGATGCCTACGCACCAAATTTCAGGCAAATCGGTCTAGTAGTTTTGGCTGTGGCGTGTTTACAAACGTACGCACGTACGTACGCACGTACGTACGCACATACACACAGACACATTTTTAAAACCACTTTTTTGGGTTCCTGAGACCTCGAAACGTGAAGATCTGGTGCTATCTCAAATTCGAAAATTTTAGTGATTGCAGTAACCTCCCTTTTTTATAAGTGGTGAAGTGGATTGGGGAGGTTAAAAATTAAATAATAATAATAATAATAATAATAAAGTTTATTAAGCGGCTTTTTAACATAAGAAAATAAAATGAAAATACATAAAGAATATTTTAAGGAACCAAAACCAAAAAACTAATACTACATAATTCAATATAAAATGCCGCATAAAAGGACAGAAACAGCCATGTGCTGATTTACATTCTGCCCAAGTGATAAAAAAGTGAGAAGTGTACAACTAAATAGCATTGATTTATAATACATATACAAAATCGCAAAAAAGTGAAAAGAGCAACAAAACAATGAAAAGTCGAAACCGTCTACAAATAAGCAACCACTAAAACAAACTTCCATCAATCAGCAGGTCCCTATCCTCAAAAAAAGATTGTCTCAAAGTTCCTACTACTGCTCTCTCCGAGGAGTCATTATCAAAGTTGAAGGCAATGAAATTCAAAATATAAGCCGCTAAAAACGAAAAAGAGGCCCTAAAGCAGGCCAGAGTATGCCTGGGTATGGACACCGTAAACTGCGTGAATCTAAGTAGGCGATCATGCATCCTACTGCGGAAATGAATTTTATTTCTTAAATACAAAGGGCGGTTCGAAGAAAGAACACCCAATACAAGAGCAACAAAATGCATGATCCGCCGCTCATTCATTTTAAGCCAGCCCAACTGTCGAGTGTATGGGGTAACGTGAGCTGCGAATGGAACATCAAGACAATAACGTACACAATAATTTTGAACCATTTGAAGCCTCTGTTTTTGCTGTTCTGTCAGACAAGAGGAATACGCGAGGTCAGCATAATTGAGATGTGAAAGAACCATTGCATCACACAACAGCTTTTTCACATGTCGGTCCAGAAACTCTCGAAAAGGTGCAATTTGTTTAAGGCTCAAATAAGTCTTCCTGCAAACAGCATTAACGTGATCTACGAAATTTAAATTGCAGTCGTAAATTACCCCTAAATTTTTAACAGTGTCACATATCTGAATTGGAATGTCATTAATTCTGATATTATAAGTATATCTGACCTGACCAAGTCTTTGTGCTGTACCAAACAGGATAGTTTGGGTCTTAGCCGGATTAAGAAGCAATGAGTTTTTTCTGGCCCAGTCACTAATTTTACCAAGATCAACGTTTATAGTCGCAACACTCTCCTGTAAAGCCTCAGGTTGAAATGAAAGACGAACTTGAATATCGTCCGCATAAATATACAAGGAGCAGTGTTCCAACTCATAAGGCAGATCAGCACTATAAACCGAAAACAGAGTGGGTCCCAGAACAGACCCCTGTGGGACACCCGAATTTAAGCACAAGGGAAGTGACACTTGATCACCATAAGCAGTCGCTTGACTACGATCACAAAGATAACCTACTAACCAGTCCAGTGTTGCGTCTCGAACACCGTAATATTTTAATTTGGCCACCAAAAGACGGATATTCAAACTGTCAAACGCCTTTGACATGTCTAATAAAGTAAGCGAAGTGAAATGTCCGGCATCGAAACCACGCAATATATCGTCCGTCAGCGAACACAAACTGGTAGTAGTGCTGTACCCCTTCCTATATGCAGACTGTACATCAGGCAGAACGTTGGCAGCGGATAAAAAATCTGTAAATTGTGTTGAAAAGGCCCGCTCTGCTATCTTTAAGGTGTTAGATAAAAGGCTAATTGGACGAAGGTCATTAATACTCGAAGGGTTTTTATTCTTCGGAACTGGCTTGACCAATGCATGTTTCCATTGAGGCGGCACAGCGCCAATCTCAAAAGAATAATTAATAATGTGTGTAAGCGCATCTAAGAACCATCGAGAAGCTAACTGCAACATTCTGCCCGAAATACCATCACACCCCATAGCATGGGGCTTAAGGTCGTGGACAATGTGTTCAACCAAATCAGGTGCCACAGGAGCGAATGTAAAGGTGAAATTTTCATTGAAACGACTAGATTCGAATTTATCCAAATACTCAAGATCAATCTGCAAATCCGGGACTGAACCGATAAAATGAGCATTAAGAGTATCAGCAGTACACTCCTCTCCCAACTGAGACAATTCAACCCTTTTATCCTTAACGACACTCCAGGATTTCAACTTCTGCCAATAAGAAGCACTATTTGGCTTACAGTTTTGCAAATTGTAACGATAGAATGCCTTTCGTTCCTGAATTAATGCTACGTTGTAGTAGCTTCTTAGCTGACAGAAGTATTCCCTGTGTGCAACCAAACCAGTCCTCTTGAACCGGACCCAGGCCTTCCCCTTCAAAACTCGCAAAGTTCGTAGGGTATCCGTAAACCAAGGCTTTCTCTTCGGATTGAGAAAAACTCTTTTGAGTGGTGCATGCTTGTCAAATAGTGCAAATAGACGGTCATTGAAATGACTTAATTTAGTGCCAATATCTGGTGAGTCATATAACTCCTGCCAATCAATCTGAGAAGCATCATTTGAAAAGTTCTGAAAATCAAAATTCTTGAAGGATCTAAAAGTTTTAAATCTCGGATTAATTTCCTCGCCCTCAATGCTGACACTACATTTTATAATATTGTGATCGGAGAGGCAATAATCAAGAACATCTGAGTCCAAAACCAAGATACCTGAGCTAACAATTATTAAATCTAATAACGATTGTGAATCCCCCGTAACATGTGTGGGGGAGTTTATCACCTGCTTTAAATTATAGGTATTCAATATCTGATTCAAGAAGTTAGTAGAAGTTGTAGGTTGCAGGAAATTGGAGTTAAAATCTCCTAAGAAAATAAATTCAGTTAAATTGTTAATTGCTAAGTAATTCACTATTTCCTCCAATAACGAGAAACGCAGATAACTGACAGAGGGAGGTTTATAAAAAGCACCAACAACTAAGTTTGATTTTTTGAAAGATACTTTAACAAGAATAAATTCAAAATCAGAGTGAGAAAACGGCGTTTGTATAAGACATGATTTAAACAGTGATGAAATGTACAAGGCAACTCCTCCACCCCTAGTGCAGCGATCACTACGAAAAATCTTGAAACCTGGAAGATAGATGAAATCATCAGGAATTCTAGCGTCTAACCAAGTTTCAGATAGAGCTATAGCGGTGAAGGAGTTGTCTTTCACAAATTGTCTGAAAGCATCAAATTTTGAACAGAGAGATCGAATATTGATATGACAGAAGGACGAATTAGAGCTGAAGGAAGTCGAAACATCTACTTTTTTGCAGCCTGCTGCACCGGGACGATGGAGGGAATCCCTTTTACATATTTAATCGTCAATGACACATTGTTTCCAGCTTGACTCGATTCGTGTTGTTGCTTCCGTAGATCATCTCGTAACTTGTTTAGATAATCAGCCTGAGAAGGTGTCTTGTCGTCAAATATTTTAACATGCTTGAAGGTACCCGAAGAGAGAACTTTCTTTCTCATTAAAATTTGACGAACCACCGATGGATTAGTTAGGGTAACCTTAATAGGTCGGGATTTATTCTGAAACTTTTTTCCGACTCGTTCAAAAAAGACTGGCTTCAGTTGACCTCCCTGATCAGGAAGCACCGCATTAATAACGGCAGAAACAGCATCAGCATCATTCACCGAATCACCCTCAGGGATACCAACCAACATAATGTTGTTGGCACGTTTGAATCGTTCCAAAGATTCATTGATTATGTCCTCTCGCTCCTGATGAGCCAACGAAGAATGGGTAGACATGCTCTGAATTGTCATTTCCAAGTTCTCAACTTTTTGATGAAGAGATGAAATCGTTGCAGTGAGATTATCCAATTTTTCTTCTCGAGAAGAGCAGGTAACACAGTAAATTTTAATAAACCGGGATTTGCATGCCTTAATTACCTCAAGGCTCTCTGGTGGAATGTCGACGCAAGATAAATGCAAGGAACTATTACATCCATCACAGCAGATTACATTAGGGTCAGTTAGAAAAATCTGTTTGTTGCAATTTGGACATGGCGCCATTGTTTACATAAATTTAAGAAACAATAATAGACCCCCGCGGCAAGGATCCACAAGAAACAGTGTTCGCACCAGATAAGTTCTTATCGCGCGAGTCACCGAGAAAAAGAATCAGCACCAATCTCACCCGTATATGCACAGTAAACAATGTCCAGAATGGCAGGCTGGTTCACCAAAACAGTCTCCACGATAGAAAGATCTTTTTCAGGGCAAGATGCACTAACTGTTAGGATTAGGTACGTTGAAACCCCCTATTTTGTCCGATAAAGCTCAAAAAAGTTTTAAAACTCGGGAGCAACCGCTAACGTGTATACACCTTTCACAGTTATATAATATAAATGTGTTTACTCCGCTTGCTAAGGCTTAAGGGTTGTTAGTAGCGTAGGGGTTGTTTTTAGGTTGAAGACTCATAAGACTTTTTTTCAATGGTTGACCGAAATCTATCAAACCCCATAATTTTATTCCACCACTTACATGAAAAAATGTCTATACCTAATGGAAATGAAACTTTTGTCTTACGCACAGATGAAAAAATTCCCCCGTTGTCGTATTTTGAATTTTGAGTTCAATGCGAATACCTACAAAAATAGTTTGAAAAATTACCTATCGGATAGCCTTTACTGGTAACAGCTGGTATTAATTGTATTAGCGGTAGCAATTATTTTAGTTGTGACGTAGGACAAAAGTTTCATCCCCCTTGTTAGATATTAATGGAAATTTGCCCATCCGCCTACAGTGGTGCTGTAAATTACCACATCAAATTCAGCCCTGATACGTTGAGCAGTTTTTGAGTTCTCGCATTTTTGTGTTTCGGCATGTTAAGGGGTTGTACCGCCTTTAAGGGTAGTTTTTCGCGAATGATGAATAAGACCTTTTTTGTACCATCAATAGAAAGCTATCGAATGGTACTAATTTCAACCCTACATTATTCAGTAAAAATTCGAGTTTCCACCCTTAACTTTCACCCCCTTCGATAAATTTCTCCTAAAATTCACTCTTCCCTTCTCGAAGATGCAGTGTGTAAGATGTCACAGTTTCGCAGAAGATATTGCTTCTCTGCGTCAAATTACAGGGCTTTATGGACGTTTCAACCCCTAAACTCCAACCCCCTATTTCACCACCCCCACATGCCCTAAAGGAAGTTGTGTTTCACCCCTTTATGATTTACAGGGGTGAGTTTATTTTTCCGGTGTTACATAACTCCTTGCGTATTTACTGACTTCAGTTGTTCATAAATAAATCAATAGGTTTTCAGAAAAAATTAATAAAATAATATATTTATCCGCTTGCAAAGAGTTAGGGGTGGTTAATAGCCTAGGGGTTGGTTTTAGGTTGAAAACTCATAAGACCTTTTTTCAATAGTTGACCGAAATCAATCGAATCCCGTAATTTTAGGCTACCATTTACTTGAAGAAATTTCAAGTTTCAACCCTTAAATCTCATCCCCCTTGTTAGATATTATTGAAAATTTGTCCATCCGCCTACAATGTCACTGGAAATTCATACACCAAATTCTGCCTTGATACGTTGAGTAGTTTTTGAGTTCTCGTATTTTTGTGTTTCTGCATGTTAGGGGTTGTAGCGCCTATAAGGGTGGTTTTTCTCAAAATATGAGTGACACCTTTTTTGAATCATTAATGGAAAGCTATCGAATGACGCCAATTTCGACCAATACTTATTAGGCGGAATTTCGAGTTGCAACCCCTAATTTCCACCCCATCTGTTCGATTTTACGAAAAAGGCATCCCCCACAAGCTTTCACCGATATATGTGTGTACGTTAAGTTTCCGACAGCTGAGTGCAGCCCTTATGGAGTTATCATGTTTTTTGTGGTTTTCATCCCCTAAATTTCTTCCCCGAAATTAGCACCCTTTCACTTTCAACAGGCTTGAGGGTCGAACGTACATACCAAGTTTCAGAAAGATACCTCCACTAGTTCTCGACTTATTGCAGTTAATAGTTTTTCGGTTTTTCACCCCTAACTCCCACCCCCCTGGTCCGATATGGCCCAAAAGCAATCCCCGCCGAGATTTTCCGGGTATACACCCGTGTACAAAATTTCAGCTCGATATCTGCTTTCGTTCTCAAGTTATGCGATGGACAGAGTAGACGGACGGCCGGCCGAGCGAGCGAGCGAGCGAGCGAATTCACTAAAACTATAGTGCCTCGCATTTTGCTTCGGCACTAAAAAGAGAAAGCACCGGGAACCGGGAAGGGATGGGATAAGAAATGAAGCGTGGATTCACAGTACGGAAGAGGTGATAGATAGATTAGTAGAGATTTTGAAGGGAGTATGGAAGGGAGAGGGATCTCCCCGGCAATGGAGGGAGGCCGTAAGCTGCCCTATATACAAGAAAGGAGATGCAAAAGAAGTAGAGAATTACCGGGGAATAACCCTCCTGAATACATTATACAAATTGTATGCAATGAATGATACTGCCAGATGGCCAGGCAGGTTTCAGAATGGTGAGAGTTACCATGGACAACGTGGCAGCGTTTGATAGTGTAGACAGGGAAAGGCTGTGGGAGCACATGAGAGAAATAGGATTGAATGGGAATCTGGTAAGAAGAATAAAAGAAATATACGAGGAAACAAAGAATGTAGTTAGAGTGAATAGAATAGAGAGCGAATGTTTTTGGACGAGAAAAGGTGTAAGACAGGGGTGCCCACTCAGCCCAACGCTGTTTACAATTTTTATAAATGATATTGATAATGTGTTCAAAAAGGAGGTAATGAGGCAGAAATCTGGGGGTGGGAAGAACAAGAGGAAGTGGAAAGAGTGCTGGTGCGAACACCAACGACCTAAGGACAGCCGATGGATTTTTTCATCAGCTCACACCTAATCTTCCCTAGCAAGCACAAGAAGCGGTCATCACCCGTATAGATAAAATTTATACTGATGACGCTCAAGATATTTTCAGAATATTAAATATTAATATAAGAAGCATTAGAAACAAATGTGACATGCTCCATCTTGTATTGATGGAGTTAGGCCTCCCTGAAGTAGTCTGCATCACGGAGTCCTGGTTAACGGAGGACGAAGCGCGGGCCTTTAAATTAAGCAATTATGTTACAGCAACCTATTTCTGTCGCCAAAAGTCAAGAGGCGGGGGAGTACTGCTTCTTGTCAAGGACGGCTTAACTTTCAGCAGAGTTAATTTGTCTTGCATACCTGACGAAATCCATTTTGAGGGAGTATCTTTAAATATTCAGACAGGGAAAAATAACATTAATATCAGTTGCATTTACAGATCGCCAGACAGTGACTTCAGGGTCTTTCTCCAAAAACTTGAACTACTCCTAAGTAAAAACTCCTCACGAAACGGAAGTCAATTTGTCTGCGGAGATTTCAACTCTGACTTTTCATCTGAACTCTCAAGCGATGCAGATGAGATCACCGATGTCTTCGCTTGCTTCGGACTCCGACGGTGCTTCTTTGGTTACTCGCGGGAGCAAGGTAAAAGTAGAAGTCTTATAGATAATATATTTTCGAATATATCAGCAAGCGACTTCAATGTAAACACGATAAATAGCGGTCTGTCTGACCATTATGCCCAGCTTTTATCATTGCCAATACCGAATCGTTCTAACACAGAAAAATGCAACCGCAAACGGCTTTTTACAGAAACAAATATAAATCACTTCAAACACCTACTGTCAAAGGAAAACTGGTCTGATGTGTACAATCATATAGATAACAGCAATAAATTCAAAATATTTCTCAATACTTTTTGTTACTACTTTAATTGTGCATTTCCATTAATTATGGTCAAACATCAACCTAGAAAACAGTCAAAACGTAACCAATGGATCACTAAAGAAATTGTGGATGAAGGGCAGCTATTAAGGGACATACACCAACTTTATTTAATGACTAATAACTCAGAAACTCTAAATAACTATAAGAAACTAAAAAAGGAACACAAAAATAATATCGATAAGGCTAAGAAAAATTATAACGATCTTAAAATAGCAAACTCACAACATAAAAAAAATGGGCAGCTACGGAAGCGGCTGAAACCTCCCCACTTGGTGAATGATCCAATCCTATCACTAATATCACTTAAATTTTACTATTTACTATGCCTAAGTTTTACTCCACCAAACCAAATGTGTTTTCTGTGAGTTTTCTGAATTTTACGATCTTTTGCCAAAAGGGCATTAAGGTTGAGTACAATTTTGAAAACTAAATTTGAAGACTTTTCATGTGCTGATAGAGAAAATAGGAGTTCATTATTGAAATTTCAAAGTTGATATGCCAAAATGGCACTTGCCGCCCTCGGATTGCCACCAGAATTAAATCAGTTCTTCGGCGGGTGACGGTATCTCTACCTACCAAATTTCAGCCAAATCGATCCAGCAGTTTGGGCTGTAGCGTGTTATTTAATGTTTCCTCAATACTTCGAATTTTTCGATTTTATGCCAAAAAGGCGCTAAGTGTGAGTACACTTTCAGATACAGAATTTCAAGACCTTTCATGCGCTGTTAAGAAAAATTAGTGTTCATCAGTCAAATTTCATAGTTTACATGCCTACAAGGCACTTGGCTTCTTCGGATTCGCAACAAAATTAACTGGGCTCACCAGAAGGCCAACACTAACCTGCATACCAAATTTCACTAAAATCCGTTCGGTAGTTTCCGAGAAATCGTGCTCACATACGTACATACGTACATACATACGTACGTACATACGTACATACGTACGTACATACACACAGACATTTTTTAAAAACCACTTTTTCGTGATCCTGAGACCTTGAAACGTAAAGATCTGGTGTTATCTCAATTTCGAATTTTGGACTGATTGCAGTAACCTCCCATTTTTATATTGGTTGTGGGGAGGTTAATAGAGCCTCATATCAAATTATCAATGAAAATCGAATCTTCAAAAGTAAAACCCTAAACTTCCCACAAAACTTTATTGACACAAATGGAGAGAATATTGCAGGTGACGGAATGTTAGCCAACAAATTTAATTCCTATTTTTACAACTCAGTGCAAAATATAGTGGGGCAGTTCAACAGTAAATTGCATCCAAATCCTTCCATCAAAAGTGTGAAAAACTCTATGTTTTTAGGCCATACCAGTCAAGAGGAAGTCTACAAAACATTGAAATCCGTTTCTAACAAAAAGTCATCGGGGGTGGATGGCATTCCCTGTAACCTTCCCTACCAGGTTGTAGATCATATTGTAGAGCCACTCACGTATCTAGTAAATAACTCTTTTGAATTCGGATATTTTCCAAATGAACTTAAAACATCACTAGTGGTTCCGGTGCATAAAAAGCAAGAGAGGAACAAAGTCGAGAACTATAGACCAATAGCTCTCCTCTCTGTATTTTCAAAACTATATGAAAATATATTTCACAGTCGATTAATTTCATTTATCAATAGGCACAATGTTCTCATTGATAACCAATATGGATTTACAAAAGGCAAAAACACAGAACAGGCAGTCTTTAAATTCTACAACAAAATTCTTGAGAACTTAGATGAGAAACGCACGGCTGTAGGCGTTTTCTTTGACTTAAGTCGTGCGTTTGACACTATCAATCACCAGCTTCTATGTGACAAACTGGAAAATTACGGCGTCCGGGGAAACTTCCTAAGATGGGTAAAATCTTACTTAGATGACAGGACTCAGCTAGTTAAAATCGTAAACACTAATGGAACATTTCTTTCCGAAAAGATATCTGTAAATGTAGGTGTGCCGCAGGGAAGTATTCTGGGCCCATGCCTCTTTCTGTTATTCATTAATGACATTGTAAGTGCCACTGAAAACGAGTTGACATTATTTGCCGATGACACCTCGGCCATTATCTCTGCTGATAATTTACAAAAAACTGCCTCTGAAACAACCAAGTGCATCAGCAACGTCCAAGATTGGTGTAGCCTAAACGGCCTAGCATTAAACAACAACAAAACTGAGGTCATTCAATTTTCGAACATCCGCAATAAAAGCAATTGTAGCATTCTGATAAGATCAAACGCTAAGACCATTCCAATTGCTAGCACTACAAAATTCCTGGGCTTGTACCTGGACAAACATTTATCATGGGAGAACCACGTAAGTAACATTGTAAATTCACTATCCAGTAGTTGTTTCTGTATTTACCGACTGCGGGATTCGGTTAACACCAAGACTTTGCTAACGTACTATTTTTCTTGTGTGAATTCCCATTTAACATACGGTATCTTGTGCTGGGGCCACTCTAGTCACATAGACCGCATATTCAAACTCCAAAAAAAAATTGTTAGGACTGTATTCAATGTTTCACAACGAACTTCTTGTCGACAATTGTTTAAGGACAACAAAATTTTAACTGTGCATTGCTTATATATTCTACGTTGCTTGTGCTATGTCAGGGAGCATCCCGACGAGTTCCGAACTTGGGGAGACATCAATATCTACAAAACTCGCAATCAGGACAAGTTGCTACTTCCGAGTTTTAATACTTCGCAGATGGAGAGGGGCCCTTACGTCACTTCTATAAGGTTATTCAACCATCTTCCAACTGATATAAGAAACATTAAAGATCATAATAAATTCAAAAAGTCTGTTAAGGTAATTCTGCTGAAGGGCGCCTACTACTCTGTACAAGAATTTTTTAACAATTTGTAATGTCCAAACGTCTAGTGTATTGTTTTAAATGTTGTAAAAATGACATGCTGTATATACAATATTGTATCCGAACAGTAAATATATTATTATTATTATTATTATTATTATAAAAGTATTTCAAGTGGGTGCTGGGCGTGGATAGAGAGACACCGGGGTATACAATAAGAGAAGAAACGAAAAGGAGCAAGTTGAGAGGAGACAGGTAAAAGGGCGGTGAAATTTGAGGACAGAATGGGAGAAAGATTGGACTGCATGATATTACAGGAGTGTTGGAAGGAGAAAAGGAGAGAAAAAGAAGAATGGAAGGAATGATAAAAATACTATGAGAGCATGGGAAGATATAGAACGACGCAGAGAACAAGGGAGATAGATGAATGGAGCGATGTGGGAGAGAGATAAAGATATAGATATACAAGAGAGAAGAACACGGATAAAAGAATCAATGTTGAGAGAGTGCGAGGGAATGAGAGAGAAAATGCATATTGAACGAAAGGGGAACAGGACTAGAATGGATGAGGGAAGTAGAGAGGCAGAGGGAAATACGGAGAGGGGAGGGAAGAGAAGACAAAAGTGGAAGATAGAAGAGAGAAGAAGGATCTTAATTTCATTTAAATATTTTTGTATACAGGGTGTCCCAATTGTCTGTATTCGGTCGATAACTCCATTGCTGTTAGAGATAGCGAAAAATTGTTAAATACAAAGTTGCAGAGGGTCAAAAAAGGCACATTTTAAAAATACAATCCTGTATACAGGCTGTCCCACTAAGGAGTAAGAACACAAACATAGTTTTTTTAAAATGGAACACACCTGCGGCGGGTTCATTAGGTGCGCAGCGGGATGTCCGCACCCTCGGTAGGTATAATAATGACATCCCGCTGCGCACCTAATGAACCCGCGGCAGGTGGTAAACCAAGCTACTCGCAGAACGATTATCCTCAAAATCCGAGCGTAGACGATTGCTGTTTCGGGTATTTCCGCTATACAGGCTGGTCCAACACTAGTGTCCAGCGGCAAAACGACCTTTTCCTTTGAAGCTAGAGTTTTGAATTTTTGACAGGGTGTATGGGTACTAAAAACCCTCCAGATGGCCTTAATTTTTTTTTGATTGGACCAAAAATGTGACGTCACGAGATTTCAAATTGAGCTATTTTCATGGAATAAATAATTTTTGTCCATAGGTTGATTATTTTGGGCCTTAAGATTATGTTGACCAGATTTTTAATTTTTTTGAACGTCAGGTTAGCAAACTGCAGAAGGCAAAATAATCGTCATTTTATTTCATAAGGAGGCCGTGAAACAATATCGAAACGATGCGCCGTGTGTCCAACTTGAGTTCATCGGAGATTTAGAACTGTCAGTTGCTTGTCATGTTTTGACATGGGTGATTGAACTCCAGAATTATTAAGTGATTGATTTATTGAAATAATCTGATATTTTTACAAAAAACTTATGCGAAAGTCATGAATATTCACGGCGAAGTGTTTGAACGCGCAGGCGCAATCGTAATGCGTGTTTACATCTCGACAGCTGATGCCGGCAGTCCGACACGATTAATAACCTTTCTAGCAGTTTATTTCCTTGCAAACTCGTACAAAGGTTTACCCTATTTAATTATCTGTGAATTGGGTAAGTTTTTCAACTTTCATTGTATCTGTAAAAACAACCCTGTTTAATTGAAGGTGATGTTGAAGATTTGGACTCGGATTTAAACGACAAGATTATGGCATCTACTACAAATAATTGTTGATGATTATCACGTTCTGATCCAAGACTGTTTACATTTTACAAGGGAAAAATGTGGATATTGTGCACCAGTGTCGGTTTGAGGAACTCGTGTAGTGACTGCGATGATTAGTGTCAAGATTGCAGTAAAACCTTACTACGTTTAACTAAATAAACTACATTGTTGAATTAGTAATGTGAAATAAATTACTAGCTAGGAATTTGGGGCATTTTGTTCCAAGTGAATATTCAGACCATTTCATAAAGGTGCGTGTGTACCTTACTTAAAATAAATAAGTTTAGTGGTGCTTTATTCATAATTTAATCCAACAGAAATTGTTACTGTTTTGCTGATTGTTTTACAAAAACAAATACGTATGATTTTGAAACCTGTCCCAGATTCATTCGCATTGCATTTCACCAAAGTTCGGGCACTTCGACAGACAGGGTTTCGGTTTCTTGTTCTCATTACTAACACTGACGAATAATTCTGCTAGGCTTGCCTTCGTTATTCCTTTATCTTGTAATTGTAGTAAACAACTGCTTCTTGTAGATTGTGATGATCCTGTCGTCCAAATCTTGACACCTTAAATTAACCAGTATTGCTTATAATAATACAAAGAAAATTGAAAAACTTACTCTATTCACTGATAATTAAATGAGGTAAACCTCTGGAGAGCGTTTGCAAGAAAATAAACTGCTAAAAGGTTCATTAATCTTCACATCTTCCAGGCATCAACTGCCGAGAGTCGAGGATGTAAACAACACGCTTTGCGTCTGCGCGCGTGTTTAAAACTTCGCGCTCGCGGGACAGACTCGATGATTTTCACATAATTTTTTTGTAAAAATATTAGATTATTCGAATAAATCAATCAATTAATAATTCTGGGGCTCAATGGCCGCTGTCAAAACATGACAAGCAACTGACAGTTCTAAATCTCCGATGAACTCGAGTTGGACACACGGCGCATCGTTTCGATATTGTTTCACGGCCTCCTTATGAAATAAAATGACGATTATTTTGCCTTCTGCAGTTTGCTAACCTGACGTTCAAAAAAATTAAAAATCTGGTCAACATAATCTTAAGGCCGAAAATAGTCAACCTATGGACAAAAATTATTTATTCCATGAAAATAGCTCAATTTGAAATCTCGTGACGTCACATTTTTGGTCCAATGAAAAAAATGTTAACGCCATCTGAAGGGTTTTTAGTACCCATACACCCTGTAAAAAATTCAAAACTCTAGCCTCAAAGTAAAAGGTCGTTTTGCCGCTGGACACTAGTGTTGGACCAGCCTGTATAAATGTTTCATTTTTTTAAGAAAAATTGATTAGCTTAATTATTTTTATAATTGCACATCTAAACAAAAGAATTTATTCTCTGTCAGAAAAAAAATAGAAAATAGTGGGTTTCCATTTAAAAAAACAATGATGACGTCATTATGTCAAAAACCACTGGACCAAAAAAATTGATTTTGACACCATCGGATGTAGAATACAAAAAATCGCTATACCCCTTTTAGGATTTTTCCAGAAAATTTACAATTTAAGAATTATGGGCTTGGTTCGGAAGATTTGCCTAACCCTGCCTAACTTCCAAAAATATATAAATGGAAAATCAATAAATATATTGAAAGAACGTATATTTATATTTTGCACGCTTCGTATATTTTCACAATATATACAATAACGCAATTATTAATTAAAACACAATCGGCGCCTCATAGGTACTTACCAAAGTGAAACAAATAGATAAAAATTGCACTTAGAATAGGTAGGTACTTTTATTTATTATCAAACGCAACTTTAAATATTAAATCTATAGAAATTGTAGTTCGACTGATAACTCGTTTTACACTTATAATGAAATGTAGTCAGGGCCAACCGTCTAAAAACATCAGGAAGAAAAAGATGAAAATTGCGTTTTACTGAATAAATCGAAAAATACTAAACTTGGATATAGGAACATTTTATATTAAACGAAAGCAAATTTAATTTTACAACCTATGGCTTTAACATTTGATAGTGGCGCCATTTAAAAATTTTGAAATATTAGCCTCTACATTTTTGAAGGTTCATAATGTTACTGGAGACGAACTTGAGAAGCTAAGACCGTTTTCAAGAGCTTTAAGTATAGCCCAAACTTTCCTTAATGACAATTTCCAAAACCAAAGGTTGAAAATTGGTTGTGGGGTGATTTTCCAAAATAAGTACTGCAAATGTAATTTTTCCCGCAAAATTGCCAATATCTTCTAAACCATTCGCTTCAGATGAAAACATGATTAATGAATTTTACTTGGAATTCTTCATAGAATCCAATAAAAAATTAAAATACAGGGTGTTCCATTTAAAAAAACCTATGTTTGTGTTCTTACTCCTTAGTGGGACAGCCTATATGCAGGATTGTATTTTTAAAGTGTGCCTTGTTTGACCCTCTGCAACTTTGTATTTAACAATTTTTCGCTATCTCTAACAGCAATGGAGATATCGACCGAATACAGACAATTGGGACACCCTGTATATATTAATTATATTGTAAGGGCAGGGCTCATTACAAGCAGAAAGGCAAAAGTAATAAAGTATTCTATCTATCTAAGTGCCTTTTTGGCATGGCGTCTAAGTATGAAATTTGATACGTGACCACCATTTGTTTTATCAGCACATGAAAAGTCTTCAAATTTTGTTTTCAAAAATTCAATTAAATTTAGTGCTCTTATGGCAATAAGTAATACAAATTTCGAAAAACTACCAAAACACTTGAAGTAAACTGGCTTGAAATTTATGGTTGGTAGGATTGGATCATTCACCAAGTGAGGAGGTTCTAGCCGCTTCCGTAGGTGCCCATTTTTTCTATCAGTTTTTCTAGGATTCTTCCCTCTTTATTCTCTATACTTTGTCTTTTTGTTTCCCTTCTTGCGACTTGGAATAAATCTAACCCTTGACCTATCTACAACAGAAATTGATACCACCCCACGTTATTAAGCATTTGCTTCGGAATTCAGAAGGATAGAGCTATCCCACGAAAACAATTAAGACAGTTATTCCAGCTCAAAGTTCAATAATTCTAAACTTTATTAACAAAACTCATACACACGAAAATGATGACTTGGAGATCTCAGAAGAGAAAAACAAACAGCACACAGACGAACGCCAGCAAATAATTTAAATGAACTCGTGCCGCAGTTCCGCTCCCGCACTTTTGAAACATTCGAAATTGCTTAAGGCAGTCCTTGGATTCCTCCTCGGTGCCTAAACTAATTAGGCCCGAACTGTAGTCCGGCTGCCAATAATGTATCAGGGGATGATCCTTGTGCCCAATCGGGTTGTGCTTTCTGAGCGGCTTCACCAGACTTGGTTTCGGCTCTTCTAGTTTAGGTAATTCTGAGGGTTGAGGTTGAGGTTGCTGGCCCGGGACGTCGATTTCGACCTTAGAGGGTGTTGGAGGGATGACCGTGGCAGTGGTCTTGGATTTTGTTGTCTTGTAGAGCATGAAAAGTGGGTTAGGAACAAAATCCGGGCCGTAGACGTCCGCCCAACGAATCTTCTGCTTCACGACTTTTCTTACTAAATGTCTAATTCTTCGGATTCTCGTCTGTTTTTGAGGGATCGTTGGGTACGTCTTATTTATGTAAACTAGGGTTGTAAGGTTCATTGGGACGGGTTCGTAACTGCTGTTGGAACTGCATAGCCCAAAGTAGTTATTGCTGCAACGTTTTTCATAGCATCCACTGCAAGGTACACCACTTTGGATCCAATCGGCAGAAGCCGTACGTGACTCGGACCACAGTGTAGGTTCATTGGCACTGGCGCAAAATAAGCAACGCAAGTAATAGTTCCACTCGGGTCGTAGTTGCTTCTCCACAAAACATCCAATATTAACGAGCAGTGGATTAAGTGAGAGACATAGAAATTCTCCTTGACTGTTATATTGGTTAAAAAGATTGTTGTCATATGTTGTAGCATTTTTACACAGTTCCTCAATGCTGCTAAACCTGAAACAAGAATAAACGAATTTAGAATTGAAAAATTGGGTACTTCAGATTGCACTTACTTTCCAGGTGGTGTCCAAATGTGATTAAAAAAATCTCCACTGATTATTGCCTTTATTAACTTTTGAGGATCCTTTTCCACAAAAGCATCTTTTATGGCAAAAGTAAGCGTGTCTCGACATTGTGTTATTGTATTACCCATACAAGCAGGTAATGCCGCTAGTCTATTCCAGGACACCTCGTGCATGTTTGCTACCAGCGTGACATCCTTAGCCCACGGGGCACTCTTACTTAATTCACCGGATGCAAACTTCGACCGGAAGTCATTAAGATGTTCCAAAATCGTCTTTATGGCAGCGGGATCGTGTATAGTATATTCTCCGTTAAAGTCACGGTCATCCTCAAATTCGCAAGAAGAAAGGACTCCACGGAGCAGCAACGTCCCAATAACCAAATATTTGAGCACAACCATATTGGAGGAAACTTCTCTTGGAATTGTCACAAATCGCATTATTTATAAACAAAGATTGTTTTGTTGCCAATGGAGACAAAATAGTCAAAGACCACTTCGCTTTTAGGAGAGATTTTTTTAACATTCCCACTCCACCACTTAAAAAAATTGGCAGTGTCGGAGACGGTAGAAACTTCTACTTTTTCACAGAATTTGTAGATATTAGTAAAACTATACCGACATGGAATACAAAGATGGAAATATTTAAAAAGGCTAAGAACTTAAAAGGATCGAAAATATGGATCGACGACGATTATTCGGAAAAGACACGAGAGGACAGAATAGTACTGATTCCGCATCTCAAAAAAGCAAGACAGGAAGGGTATAGAGCAACGCTTAAAAACAATAAATTAATAATTGAGGATAGAGCATATACCTATACGGCAGAAGACTTCAAAGAACAAAGTAAGGAAAACAAGGATGAAAGAAAGAGATTGCTGAGTGAACTGTCGCCAGACAGTGGTGAAGTTAACCAGCAAAGGAAGACAACAAAATGGTACCAAAAAAACTAAGAGGAGAAAATTAAGGCAGGAAGGACACGGTTGACGACAAAGCTACGAAGAGGACAAAGAACAAGAATAAAAAAGAAAGGCCATGACGAAATAGATGAAGGAAGGGAGACGAAGGGAAGGAGAGAAACGGAAACACAAGGAAATGTGGAAAAGAAAGAATGTAAATTTCTGTTCTGGAATATAGCGGGAACTAGGAACAAAGATGACGAAGTGTGGGAATATATACAGGGATTCGACATAGTGGGGTTAGTAGAGACATGGGTGGAGGAAGAAGGTTGGAAAACTACTCAAAAGAGATTACCGAAAAACTACATTTGGAACCGGCAGGGAACGACGAGACAAAGAAAAAAGGGGAGGGCAAAAGGGGGAATTTTAATGGGAATAAAAGAAGGGATTAGAGAAATAAAAGAAAACTCAAAGAGGGAGGAAGAAGGTATAATGGAAAGAAACGTGATAATAGATAATAAGAAATGGCAAATAATGGCAGTGTACAGCAGGGACATGAAAACAATGAAAAAGAAAATAGAAGAAAGAATAGAAGAAGGCAAACAGGAAAGAGTACTTATAGGGGGGGACTTTAATGCAAGGTTAGGAGAGAGGAGGGCAAGAACTTGGATAGAAAACAAGGGGAAAGCAAGGAGAGAAACAAAGGACAAAACAGAGAATAAAGAAGGAAAAATCCTGGAGGAACTGGTAGAAGAAAAGGGGTTTGAGATATTAAACGGAAACAAGGAAGGGGATGAAAAAGAGGAATTTACGTATGTAAGACCAAATGGGGAATCGGTAATAGACTACGTATTAGTAAACGAAGAAGCGTGGGAAGAGGTGGAGAAGTTCAGAATAGGGGAAAGGGTAGAATCAGACCACATGCCGTTGGAGGGGGAAATTAAAAGGGAGAAGGGAAAACGAAATACTGGAGACATAACAAAAAATGTTATAAAGAAAGAAAGAAAGCAAAATTCGAAGCAAAGGGGGTTTAAGAAAAAATCAATGAGCTGGAGAAAATTATGAGGGGCAGTAAGAAGTGAGGAAATAATAATAGTAAGGGGAAATAGTCAGGGAAATGGAAGGGGATGGTTCGATATAGAATGCAAGAAGGCAAAAAGAGAGACGAGAAGAGAATTAAGAAAATGGAAAAAAGGGAAAACGAAAAGGGAAGAATACTTAAAAGCCAAAGAAAAATACAAGAAGAAATGCAGCGAAAGAAAAAAAACAAATGAAGGAAGAAGAAAAACAAAAGATAAGCAGTTTCAAAACAGACAAAGAAGCGTGGAAATACATAAACCAACAGAGGAGAAAAAGGGGAGAAGATGAAATGGGAAAGATACAGATAGAAGAATGGAGAAGGCATTTCGTAGAGTTGCTAGAGGGAGAAGAAGACAGAGAGAAAAGAAGTGAAGAGGCATGCAGATAGAAAAACTAAAAAAAGCCAACGGAAGATGTATATCAATGCGATGTATATCTCGGTAGATGTTTAACAAGTTAATGTGTATGTAGGGGCGGCTGGTCTTACTTGTGGAATCGGGTGCAGATTTTCTCAATCTGCACCTAGTAGTAGTGCCTCCGCAAACGCAC
Organism: Pycnomerus fuliginosus; assembly: GCA_963924575.1. NCBI lineage: Eukaryota > Metazoa > Arthropoda > Insecta > Coleoptera > Zopheridae > Pycnomerus > Pycnomerus fuliginosus. The sequence continues at coordinate 9,136,622 of OZ004625.1, read as the reverse complement.
AGATGTGTCAAAAAGGCGAAATGTTAAAAAATTGTTGTTACAAAATTCAAAAAAAGAAAATGAACAGGAATGAGTAAATGAAAACAAAATTTGGCGAATTTTGAAAAATTAACACTCGGCACTGAAAAATTTTCTAAAAAACGGCAAAAAGGTTATCAATCCCAGGTATCACCTACCCTATATCAGTGAAATCAGAAAAAAAAATCTCTATCGATCCGTGCAAAAAAAATATACCGGGTGTTCCATTTTTAAAAAAGCAAGTTGCATCCACAGTGCTTAAGATCCGACGGTGATCGCTAAGGGTAAGATCCGGAACAAAACTTGGGAGTACGGTCTACTATCTTGTTTTTATTAGTTCAGGCGAATATCTCAAGTAATAAAGGAGATATTCCAATTTAAAAGTGGGACAATAATAAAAAAAAGACACTGTACATCTTCCGGTGGCTTTATTTAATTATCTACTTATTTGGCTAGTTAAGGGATAACACTCCATAGATTACGCCAAGTAGGTAAATACTTCATAGATATACGCAATCACCGCCAACAAGCATTCGTCTTAGGTACCAAATATTTTTGAGAAAGAGCTGCTGGAGAATCTATAGATAAATATATTTGTATTTTTTAAGGTCACAATTTTGTTATCTCTTTATAATTATTAGTATTATAGAAATTTTTTAATCGTGAAGTTGCTTATGTTCAAGAACAGCCGAGAATAATAAATAAGGTACCTACAATTTCTTTTAAATTATAATTAATTATCTACCTACCTAATTAATGCAGGAAGAAGATTCTTTCGAGTAGACTTCCGAAAGCAAAATATATTAATGTCTGCAGCTATATGTACAGAGTGTCCCGAAATTAGTGGGCAAAATTTTACTTCTTCTTCTCCCTCTAGCAACTCTACCCTAGCAGTTTGCCCCCCATCTATTACGGATTCCCCATTTGGTCCTACATACGTAAATTCCCCTTTTTCATCTCCTTCTTCGGTTCCGTTTAATACCTCCCACCCCTTTTCTTCTACCAGTTCCTCCAGGATTCTTCCTTCTCTATTCTCTTTTTTGTCCTTTTGTATCTCTCCTTGCTTCCTATCCAAGTTCTTGCCCCCCCATCTCTCCTAACCTTGCATTCCCCCCCTATAAGCACTCTTTCCTGTTTCCCTTCTTCTATTCTTTCTTCTATTTTCTTTTTCATTGTTTTCATGTCACTGCTGTACACTGTCATTATTTGCCATTTCTTATTGTCACCACGTTTCTTTCCATTATACCTTCTTCCTCAGTCTTTGAGTTTTCTTTTATTTCTTTAATCCCTTCTTTTATCCCCAATAAAATTTCCCCTTTTGCCCTCCTCTTTCTTTCGGTAATCTCTTTTGCGTAGTTTTCCAACCTTCTTCCTCTACCCATGTCTCTACTAACCCTACTATGTCGACTCTCTGTATATATTACCACACTTCGTCATCTTTGTTCCTTATTCCCGGTATATTCCAGAACAGAAATTTACATTCTTTCTTTTCCACATTTTCTTGTGTTTCCGTTTCTCTCCTTCCCTTCATCTCTTTTCCTTTTCCTATTTCGTCATGGCCTTTCCTGTTATTTTTTTTCTTTTTTGTCCTTGTTCTTTGTCCTCTTCATAGCTTTTGTCGTCAACCGTGTCTGTTTCAGGTTTCAGGACTTATTTTTCGACATATGTTCATAGAGACTTTTTTGCATATTTTTCATAGAAGAATCTACTGGCAAAGTTTTGCCACTAATTTCGAGACAGCCTGTATAATGAGATGAAGAATAAAGATTTTGATTTTGATTCAACATTACTTGGTGCTTTTTGGTGCTTTTATTTTATTTATTTTTTTTAGATCCTTCACCCAGCGAATCTGTTCAAACCGGTACGATGGTGAAGGAAATTCCCAATCAACTCGAAGTAAGTACCGTAAAATTCCAAGCAGTTTACCAACATCCAAAACGCTGCTCTTTCAGATGTTTACAACCAAATCAGGGACTCGAGATGTTGGACCTGAATACGAGGACAAGATGACGGCGTATTTTTCCCTTTTACTGGCACAGGATCCAAAAGTCAAGGATTTTCACATTTCGTCAAATAACCCAAACTATGGAAATTTCGACGATCTTGTAATGCAAGTGGATTCCTATAAAAATAAAGAAAACGAAGGAGATGGAAATGAAAATGAAGTACAAAGAGAAACCGTTGCGATTCAACTAAAACATCAGCACGAAGGTAAACAACTTTCTGGAGGAAGCTTTTCGAGTGAAAAAAACGACTTCAGTCTTATTAAATACTTTAAAGAAACGGACAAAATGAAAATTCCAGAAGAAGTTTCCCTTGTTTTACTGACAAACAGAACATTTGGAATCGACAGAAAGCATAAAGAATTCGAAATTAAAACCACAGTTGACGACAACGAAGTCAAATTGCAATTGGAAATATTTGAACCAGTAATGGAAGCTCAGCCAGCGATAATACGGAATATTAAATCGAACACTCATAGCAAAATATTCCAATTTAAAATAACAGGCGAAGATAATTTTGAAAAATTCGAATTTTTTTTGAAAAGGTTTTATTTCTTTTCCAATGGAGACGATGTAAAAGTAATGGAAGTCAAGTTAAGAGAACAGTTTTTGCAGCAAGAAACTTACGAGCAATTCAAGAAGTTCGTAGAAAATTGGAGTAAGGAAACTAAAAAGTACAAACTGAACAAAGAAACTGTCATGGCCAAATTTATGGAGTGCCTAATTTCGCCATATGCTTTAACTTCGCGTGGTGAGATTCGTGGGCAAAGCTTTTTGTTCGAGAAATTATTTTTGAAATTTGAAGTTACAATTTTAGAGGACTCGTTTCCTCTCGTCGAAGGCTACGACAACAATTTCGTCGAGGAAAAGATGAAAGAGAAGGAAAATACTATATGGAAGGAAGAAAAGCAATTTGGGTTGTCCAAGAAGACTGACGCTGTCAAGCTGTTGTGGCATTTAAATGAGCTGCCTTTAATCATCAAGACTGATTTTTGTCCAAAGAACGTCTTGAGCAAAGTGTTGAATTTGGGCAAAAGCGAATATTTTAGAAGACGATTTGTTGTTGTTGGAAAAACTGACGGAGATTTCAAGGAAAGAAAAGTTTTGAGAAACCTTTCTGATTTTCGTGAACGACTCGCAGACTATTCGGATGAAGAAAAAATAGTCGACTTGCCTGAAGAACTAGAAACTGATAATGGTGAAGAGTTGAAAGTCAATTTCTTTGAAGAAGTAAAAGACGATGGTGAAGATGAGGAACTGAAAAAATGTTTGATGAAGGTGAAACTGAATCTTCAAGGCAGGGAACGCCTTATTCTCGACTTCGTAAAGAACGACAAGGAGTTGTCAAAACTGTTTAGCGTTAAAGACATTGCAAGTGTAATTATTGAGAAAAAAACTATTTCTTTGGGTGAAAACATTCGCGATATCTTCCCGTACATAAACAGATTACTACAAAAACCAGTAATTAGCTCTGAAATCTTAAAAGAACTTCCAGCGTCTGACATAGTTGTAGTGAATTGTCAAGGAAGAGAATCCGCTCTAAGAAATCAAGACAACTTCCAAGAATCGGAAAGAATAATCCTTTATGAAAATTCCTGCTCCGCTCAAGAATTTCAGGAAATCTGCTCCAAACACCAAAATGAAAACATTCATCACTTGCAAGTCACTGAGAAAAACAATCTTTCCTGGATTACTAGTACCGGAAAAATAGAAAATCTGATGAAATATCTTTCTGAACAAAAAGACGAAGCTGTGTCAGACTCGGAAATTTTTACCAAGTTTAGAAATCCCACCATTCTTCTTTGCGCGGATCCCGGAATGGGGAAGAGTGTTTTAATGGAGTTTCTAGTGCACAATTGTCCAAGAAATGTCTGGCCCATTGTCGTAAACATAAGGGAATATGCCAAAATCTTCACCAAAACCCCCGAAGAAATTCTGGAGGAAATAATCCAAAAGAAATACAAAGATGATTTAACCAAAGCAGTCGTGGATTTGATGAAAAACCAAAACAGAATTTTGCTTCTTTTTGATGGAGTTGACGAAGCTTCACAAAACGACCTCCCAAACATCTTCAAAGCTTTAAAATCTTTCTCTGATACTAACTATCCGCATTGGGTAACTTCCAGAAACCATTTGAAGACCCAGCTCGAAAAGGAGTTGCAAGTTTTTGCTTTAACTCTAAGTCAACTTGACGAAGACAATCAAAAATACTACATAAGGAATCGTTTGAATTGCGATAAACAACGTGAAAGCGAGATTATGACTCAATTGAAAAACTCCTTGCACCGCGAGATTCTTGGCATCCCCTTGCAACTTTTCATGCTGACGGAGATATACAAAAGCGACGAAAACCATCAAGATCTCACTTTGAACGACATGTACAGCAAATTCGTGGACATGAAGTTCAAAGCGTGCGATAGTAAAATCACTACACCACAGGAAGAGAGTTTATACGAGCAACAGAAGAAGCAATATCACAGAAATCTTGTGCGGGATTACCAAAAAGCTGGAGTTTTGACTTGTTTCCAAAAAAAATATTTAACAGAGTTAAATGTCGATCCGGAAGAGTTGGAACTAGTCAGGGAAGTGAAAGAAAACGGGGATAAAATAGGACTGGTTGTAGGTTTGGTAGAGGATTTTATTCCTGTTTTCATTCACCAAACCTACGCCGAGCATTTTTGCGCTCTGTTTTTGAAGGAAAATTTTCGAAAAATTGGCAGTTTTTTATCAAACGTTCTTGCAGCTAACAGTGAATATCAAACGATACGTTTCATGCTGGACATGATGCTAGCAAATGGTAGTAAAGCTCATCTTGCCATTTTTTACAAAAATCTCGAAATGATCAAAGAGTCTGATTCTATCCCAAAAGATTTGCTTGGAAGAACTCCAGCAGACCTAGCATGCATCTACGACAATTCAGAAAAATACCAAGAACTATCCCAGTCTGGCCATGAAGTAACGTTTAATCTGCGAAAATGGGGGACAAACAGTAAAGAGAAAAAAGTACCAACGGAGTTCTACAGCGAGGCATTCGATTTGTTTAAACATTCTGAAGCGATCAAAAGTCTTTTTCCTTTGGAAATTCTGCTGAGGGTTAAAAACAGCGAGGAAAACCAGAAGAGAATCAGAAGCTCGAAGATATTCCGAAACCACATTTGCTCTTTTACGTTAAGCTGCATTCGCAACAACTACGAGAAGCTTTTTCTTCTTCTGGACGAGATTCCTTCGATAAAAATAAAAACTGTTGTCGCAGGTTCTCCAGTGGAGAAAAACAACACCCTTCTACATTTCGCGGCATCTTTCGGGGACAATGGCAATGGAAAAATTGTCAACACTTTACTAGAAAAGGAAACGGATATCAACTCTAAGAACCAAAATGGCAATACTGCTTTGATGATGGCTTGTAAGAACGGCAATCAAGATTTTGTGGTTAGCTTATTGAAGAAGGGTGCTGAGGTCAACGCCTGCAATAATGATGATGATACTTCTTTGCTGCAAGCTTCTCTAAAAGGGCATAAAGAAATCGTTTTAACTTTAATAAAAGAAGGAGCGAAAGTTAATGCTAGAAGTAAGGATGGCAACACTGCTATGCTAAACGCTTTTGTCGGAGGGCATAAAGATATTGTGGTAATTCTGTTAGAAAATGGTGCTGAAGTCAACGCCTGTAACAGCAAAAATGAGACGGCATTAATGAATGCTTCTCGTTGGGGTTTCGAAGAAATTGTAAGCAAATTAGTAGACGCGGGTGCTGAAGTCAACGCAACGGATATAAATAACGAAACAGCATTGCTAAAAGCTTCCCATAGACAGCACATGAAAATTGTGCTGTCTTTGTTGGAAAAAGGAGCTGAAGTCAACGCTTGCAACAAAAACGGAGACACTGTTTTGCTGAAAACTTCCCAATGGGGGCACAAGAAAATTGTGCTCAAATTACTAGAAAGAAACGTCAAAGTCAACCACAGCAATAATATTGGTGACACGGCGTTGTTGACGGCTTGCCAGGGGGGGCACTTGGAAATTGCGAAAAATCTAATAAAAAACGGAGCTTATGTTAACGCCAAAAATAAAGAAGGTGATACGGCGTTGCTGAAAGCGTACCAAAGGGACTGCGAAGATTTTGTGCTATTTTTAATAGACAAGGGTGCTGATGTCAACGCTGAAAATATTACTGGTGGCACGGCGTTGGAGAGAGCTTGCAGATGGGGGCACAAAAAAATTGTGCTGGATTTAATCGACAGGAAAGCTGACGTCGATAATGTAAATCACTGGGGAGAAACGCCACTGTTTGGTACTGCCATACGAGGGTACAAGGATATTGTGCAAATTTTGGTAGACAATGGTGCTGATGTCAACTTCAAAAATACCTTTGACGAATCCCCGTTAATGTTCGCTTCCTTAGCTGGTCACAAGGATGTTGTGGAGATTTTGATTGAGGGAGGAGCGAAGGTTGAGGATAGAACCATTGGAGGAGACACTTCTTTATTAGTGGCTTCTTGTAACGGACTGACGGATGTGGTCAAAGTTTTAATAGAAAGGGGAGCTGATATTAATTGTCACAACGTAAATGGAGATTCGCCTCTGTTCTTAGCTTCTAGAGAAGGGCACGAAGATGTTAAGAAAATTTTGCTGGAAAATGGAGCAGTTGAACTGGAAGTGCCCAAAGGGATGAGCAGTTTAATTTTAAAGATTTTTATTGTCAGTTTGTTTCCTGTTATTTTGGGCATGGTGTTAGTTTATTTGTTCGCTGTTTAAAGCCGCGTTTCAGAAAATAAATAGAATTTGTATTTTATTTTTAGGGGGTTGCTAGCGGTGGATTTTGCAATCGATATCACTTGTTTGTTTAAGTTGGTGACATTAGAGTAAAGCAAAATTTTTGTGCTTCAATCTTGAATGTGTATGTAACTGCAGAGGTTTAAGGTTGGCAGCACTTATTGTTAAGAATCTAATTTTTGAAATATTGTTGTTCGTTAAAACCAAGTACGTGCCATTTTGAAAAAAGTAAAGTCTATTGAACCATGAGTATACGCCATTTTGGAGCTCGACGCTCTAAATTGAAGATATAGTTAAAGTCCAGGTCTACCGCATTGGGAATTTCCTTTAGGATCCAATAAGATTCACAACAACCAAAAACTTTATACCCTAACATAATTGTAAAACAATTAAAACAAAACAACAAAAAAGGGCATACATTCACAAATAAAGTGAGAACATTTTCATTTAAGTACGTTGATTGCTATCAAACATTTCTAACAGAGTAAAATTTAAATGTTTCCGATGTTCCTGTTGCGATTTTCCAATAAAATTCAATTTTCTTAGGGATTTCAAAACTGTTTCGATGGGAAAATCCCAATGGAATATAACGGAACACAAAAAATACTCTTCACAATTAATAGAACAACAAAAAGCAATAGATTCCGATTTCAACATCAATTGGAATTTTCCATTAGAAAACTATTTAAATCAAAATCACGAGCCAACCGTTTCCAATAAGACCAATATGCTCTAATATAGTACATACAATGAAATTTTGGTTATAATGTATTGTTTTTCCTAACAAACAGTCGTAAACAGTCAAGTTAATTTTTTGTATTTGGGGGTTGAAGTGGGTAAGTTTCGGGGGTGCAATTTTTTGTGCTCAAGTAACATCCTTCAGTAACAAGTAGGTCAAGGGATAAATTTCCTCCAAGGCAATTATTTATGTTTGAGGGTTGAAGGGAGTGGTTTTAGGGGTGCAATTTTTTGCGTTCAATTAGTCTCCTGCATTAATAAGTGCTCCAAGGGTTAAATTTTGTCTACGTATTTTTTTGTATTTTGGGGTTTTTTGCTCCTGCGGTGAGGTGGTCCAAAGGTTCAGTTATCTCCATGTGAATTATTTTCGATCGGGGGTTGAAGGAAGTGGGTTTCAGGGGTGCAATTTTAAGAAGTCAAAGGGGTTGAAAATTAACCCTACCTAAGTAGAATTTCAGAAAATAACACCAAAGTATGCCAATTAGGTACGCAAATTAAGTTTTTGGGTTGTTGAAATTTTCTCCATGTGAATTTATTTCGATCAGGGTTTGAAGGGAGTGGGTTTTGAGGGTGCAATTTTAAGAAGTCAAAGGGGGTGAGAATTAACCCTACTTAAGTAGAATTTCTGAAAATAACACCAATGCAAATGAGTTTAATTTATTTAGCAAAACAGCCGCCTATAGGGTTGAAAAATGATAAAGGGGGATGTAAAATCAAAGAGAGTGAAAATTAACCGTATAGTTAAGCGGAATTACCTACAGAAAACAAAAAAATAAGCAAATTACGCAAAAACTTTCGGAGGGTTGAAATATTGCGTATGGGGTTAAAAAAGTGAAAAGGGTTAACGTAATCCATAGGTACAAGTAAAATTTATTACCGCCGAAGAAAGACAAAATTGCGCCAAAAATTAAGGGGGTTGAAAATAACTGTAAGTAGAGCTAGCAAAAATAACAAGAATAATAAGGGATCTGCGCAAATTTAGCTTTTTGAGGTAGGTAGCCACATATCGTGAAAGGGGTTAAAAATTTTTATAGGGACGAAAAATAATGAAAATGACTTTTTTAATTTCTACATTGTAGTTATAAATTAATTTTTTTTTGTACCATCGATAGGAAGCTATCGAATGGTATTCATTTCAACCCTACATTTATTCAGTAAAAATTGGAGTTTTCATCCCCCTCGATAAACTCCTAAAATTCACTACCTCTTTCTCGAAGATGTAATGTTTACGACCTCACAGTTTCAGAGCATAAATTGTTCTCTGTACCAAGTTAAAGGGTTTCAAGGTGTTTCCAATTTCACCACAGCAATCCAATTCGTTGAAAATTTGCGGTAATTTAGAAGTTTAGGTTGTCAACCCCTCATGATTTCGCCCCTATACATATGATTTACAGGGGTGAAAGCAAAAAACCACTGTCTTCTACTTATTTTCATATTTGCTTAAAACAATTCTAATACGACTCACATTTTTCAATTAATTTTTTTTCTGCAAAACAGAAGAAGCTATGAATACAAGCATATACTTTTTTGTTGGAAATTTTATTCTCTATCGATTTACTCTCGTGAAAAATTCACGTAGGATTCATCCCCTTCGATAAATTTCTCTTAAAATTCACTTCTCCTTTCTCGAAGACGCAGGGTGTAAGACCTCACAGTTTCACAGAAGATATTGCCACTTCTCTGTGTCAAAATTACAAGGCTTCACAAGTGTTTCAACCCCTAAACTTCAACCCTCTATTTCACCACCCCCACATGCTCTAAAGAAAATTGTGTTTTTGATTTCACCACCTTAATCCAATTCGTTCAAAAATTGCGGCAATTTATAGATTCCACCACTCATGATTTCACCGCTTTTCTTATTTCTCCTTACGTATTTATTGACTTCAGTTGTTCGTAAATAAATCAATAGGATTTCAGAAAAAATATTATTTATCAGTTTGCAAAGAGTTAGGGGTCGTTAATATAGCCTAGGGGTTGGTTTTAGGTTGAAAACTATAAAGCTTTCTTCAATAGTTGACTGAAATCTACACAATCTACTTGATGAAAATTCCAGTTTCATCCGCCTACAGTGTCGCTGAAAATAATAACACAAAAAATTCTGCCTTGATGCGTTGAGCTCTGGTATTTTTGTGTGGGTGATTTTTCGCAAAATATGAATAATACGTTTTTTGAATCATTAATGGAAAGCTATCGAATAACACCAATTTCGATCGATATATTAACCGGAATTTCGAGTTACAATCGCTAATTTAAACCCCCCATCTGTTCGATATTGCGAAAAATGCATTCTCGGCAAGATTTCACCGATATCTGTAACTACGTTGAGTTTCAAATAGCTGCGTGCAACCTTGCGAATTTATCATATTTTTTGCGATTTTCAACCCCCAAGTTTCAGCAAGAAACCTCTCGAGTTATTACAATTAATAATTTTTCGGTTTTTCACCACTAACTCCCGCCCCCTTGGTCCGATATGGCCCAAAAGCAATCTTCGCCGAGTATTTCAAGACACGCAACTGTACACCAAGTTTCAGCTCGATATCTCAATGCGTTCTCAAGTTATCGCTCAAACAGTGTAGGCGAGCGAGCGAATAAGCTAAAATCACTTGTCCTTCACTTCCCTCCAATCACGACCAATTTCTATGGCAGGAAATCTTAATTTGCAGATAGTATCAACATAATTTAATTTAAATTTTTATTAAAAAAAAAAATGGATTTTACCGTAAAATCCCACAGAAAATAAATGTTACAGGCAGAATAATTAAAAAGCTGAAATTCAATTGAAGTGACCCGTTGGGTTTTGGAGTTGTCGTTATTTTCTCTGTCGTCGTTATTTTCTCTGTCGTTATCTTCGTTGTTTTGTCATCAACATTATCATCATCATTATCCCCATCGTCATCGTCATCGTCATCGCTCCTCCGATTATAGTCATTATCATAAATCCTCTCTTCAAAGTCAATGCGATAAATAGCAAAAGTCAAAACTCTGCTCTGAGGCTGCACCAAATCGAATCTCGCCCACTTTTCCTCCTCATTGACAGACCATTCCGTCAACTGCGGACTAATCGGACTAATCGAGCTCAAAAGCGAATTTGGAAAGAAAACTGGCGGATAAAAAGCCTTCGAATAATCAGAAGAAGCCTTCACTGAAATTGTCTCAAAAGTCGTCTTCCACTCCACCTCATCGTAATTTGTAAATCTTCGTCCACAACTAGACAATGACGAATTCAAACAAGCGATAATGCCACAGACCTCAATTTGTGTCTGGAGGCTCTCGGTGAAATTGTGAAAGCCTCGCCAAGCCACCAAACGGTACGAGTAGAAGTTTTTCGCCTCTTTGTTTGAGATTTTCGTTGTAAATTCACAACAAGTGTTTTGGTCGCAGATCTCCTTCGTTGTCAATTCCGTATTTTCCAAATCCAGAAGCTCGGAAGTGTACTCCAAAAGATCGGAATCTACTTTGAAATTCAAAGAGTCTTTGGATTTTGCTAAAGTGTCGATCTCTTGGTCGGTGAGAGGAGTTTCCGGTTCTGAAGTTGCAGGGTCGAAGATGTAGACGCTGGAATCTTCGTAGGTTACCGTTCTTTTGCTTCGAATCGCACCGGCAACTCCTGGAAAAACAAACCAAATTTCAGCCAAATCGATCCAGTAATTTGGGCTATAATATGTTTTTAGCGTTATTACAAAATTTCGATCTTTTTACCCAAAGGGCAAAGTATGAATGAATTTCATCTTATTTAAAACCAGAATTTGAAGGCCTTTCTAATGGAGACAATAAATTTTTCACACATACAGTGCGGTGATAAAGTATGGAATATTCGCAATAACTCTGCTAATGACATTATTCGAGGGTGTTGTCTGATATTTTTTCCGTTTCTGGTAAAAGCATTTCATTTTTCAAATGGAAACTCATATTAACCTCCCCACTCCACTTCACCATTTAAAAAAAAGGGAGGTTACTGCAATCACTAAGATTTTCGAATTCGAGATAAGACCGGATCTATACGTTTTGAGGTCTCAGGAGCCCAAAAAAGTGGTTTTTAAAATGTGTCTGTATGTATGTACGTACGTACGTGCGTACGTACGTATGTACGTTCGTAAACACGCCACAGCCCAAACTACTCGACCGATTTGGCTGAAATTTGGTACGTGTGCATGTGATAACCCAACTTAGATCTGAAAAGCTTCTGGAGCCAATCGTGCAACCAGAAGCGCCATTTTGGCACATCAACTTTTAAATTTTAAATGTAAACCCCCATTTTTCACGTCACCATAAGAAAGACCTTCAAATTCTGCGTCTAAAAATGTATTCATTCTTAGTGCCCTTTTGACCAACAATTAAAAAAAAATAGATTTTTATCGGACTTTAAAATCGCGGTACAGCCCAAGCCCCTCAACCGATTTGGCTGAAATTTTGCACATGGGGATTGTATTACAAGTCGAAGAGTTGAACAAATTTTGGATTCAATCGGCCCACGGAAAGTGCCGTTTTGGCACACCAATTTCGAAACTTAAAATTATTCTCTCATTCACCCATCAAAAACAACTTTTTGAAAGATTTATTGTTATCATCAGAAAGGTCTTCAAATTCTGGTTTTAAGTGAGATAAAATTTATTCGCATTTAGTACCCTTTGGGTAGAAAAATCGAAATTTTGTAATAACACTGAAACCACGTTATAGCCCAAACTACTGGATCGATTTGTCCGAAATTTGGTACATGGAGGTTAGGTAACCCATTGAAGAGCTGAAAGGCTTTTGGGAGCAATTGGTCCACGGGAAGTGCAATTTAGGCATATCAACTTTAAAACCTTAAAGACAATAAGTCACGGAAATCAAAGACCCATGCGTTGGGGAGGTTCCAGCCGCTTCTCTGCTGCCTTTTTTTTTCTAAAGGAATTGAGAATCTACGAATTTTCTTGAAATAGAAACATATGCCACATTAGACTGAAAGTTAAGTCACGGCAGTTGAATTCGTATTAAAAAAACAATTGTTGACCTATTTTTGCATTTTTCAAAAAACGTCATTTTCACCGATTTCTTGGATATTTTTGAAAATCTAGGGTAACCGTGACTTCATTTTCGATGTAGTTTGACACATCGCCCTATCTCAAAAAAAAAAAAAAATGCAGCAGAGAAGCGGCTGGAACCTCCCCAACGCGTGGGTCTTTGATTTCAGGGACTTCTGTTTTAGATAATAAAGTTGATATGCCTAAATGGCACTTCCCGTTGACCAATTGCTCCCAAAAGCCTTTCAGCTCTTCAACGGGTCACCTCACCTCCATTTACCAAATTTCGGGCAAATCGATCCACTAGTTTGGGCTATAAAGTGGTTTCAGTGTTATTACAAAATTTCGATTTTTCTACTCAAAGGGTTCTAAATGCGAATAAATTTTGTCTCATTTAAAACCAGAAATTGAAGACCTTTCTGATGGTGACCTCGATAGTGACAATAAATCTTTCAAAAACTTGTTTTGGATGGGTAAATTAGAGAATAATTTTAAATTTCGAAATTGGTGTGCCAAAACGGCACTTTCCGTGGGCCGATTGAATCCAAAATTTGTTCACCTCTTCGACGTGTAATACAATCCCCTTGTGCAAAATTTCAGCCAAATCGGTTCAGGGGCTTGGGCTGTACCGCGATTTTAAAGTCCGATAAAAATCAATTTTTTTTTATTTTTGGTCAAAAGGGCACTAAGAATGAATGCATTTTTAGAAGCAGAATTTGAAGGCCTTTCCTATCGTGACGTGAAAAATGGGGGTTTGCATTTAAAATTTAAAAGTTGATGTGCCAAAATGGCATTTCTGGTTGCACGATTGGCTCCAAAAGCTTTTCAGATCTAAGTTGGGTTATCACATGCACACGTACCAAATTTCAGCTAAATCTGTCGAGTAGTTTGGGCTGTGGCGTGTTTACGAACGTACGTACGTACGAACGTACGAACGTACGAACGTACGTACATACATACAGACACATTTTAAAAACCACTTTTTTGGGCTCCTGAGACCTCAAAACGTATAGATCCGGTCTTATCTCGAATTCGAAAATTTTAGTGATTGCAGTAACCTCCCTTTTTTTTAAATGGTGAAGTGGAGTGGGGAGGTTAAAATTTGGTAGATTATGAATTCCTTCAGAAAAATGAGTTTCCATTTGAAAAAAATGCAGCAGTGAAGCGGCTGGAACCTCCCCATCGCGTGGATCTTTGACTTGTGTTTCTAGCCGAATTAGCACAGAACTTGTATAAGACTGGTTTCAACGACGGTTTTAGAACTGCCTAAAAAGGACTTACTTATACCTGCTTTTCTCTAATGAATGTTTCAATTTGAGTTCTAAAAAAGTTCTAAAACCATCATGGAAACCAGTCATACATTTTTTTTGCTAATTCGACTAGAAACCCAAGTCAAAGATCCACGCGATGGGGAGGTTCCAGCCGCTTCACTGCTGCATTTTTTTCCACTGAAATGGCAAAGACTGAATACTTTTTTGGAACCAGCAAATTAAAATGATCGTCTTTCTAATGGCGACATTTAAAATTTGAAGTTGATATGCTTAAATGGCACTTCCCGTTTACCAATTGCTTCCAAAAGCCTTTCAGGTCTTCAACGGATCACCTAATCTCCATGTACCAAATTTCAGTCAAATCCATCCAGTATAGTTTGGGCTATAATGTGTTTTTACTGTTTTTACAAAATTTTAATTTTTTTTTACCCAAAGGGCAGTAAATGCGAATGAATTTTGTATTATTTAGAACAAGTATATTCCTGATGCTGACAATAAATTTAAAAAAAAGCTGTTTAGGATGGTAAAATGAGAGTATATTTAAGATTGAAAATTGATGTGCCAAAACGGCACCTTCCGTGAGTCGATTGCCTCCAAACATTTTTCAGCTCTTCGGCATATAATACAGTCTCCATGTACAAAATTTCAGGTAAATCGGTCCAGAGGTTTCGCCTGTATCGTGTTTTTAAAGTACGTTAACAATCCCGAATATTTCAATTTTTGTCAGAAAGGCACTAAGAGTGAATACATTTTTAGAAGCAGAATTTGAAGGTCTTTCTTATGGTGACGTAAAAAATGGGGGTTTGCATTTAAAATTTAAAAGTTGATGTGCCAAAATGGCATTTCCGGTTGACTCCAAAAGCTTTTCAGATCTAAGTTGGGTTATGAGATGCCTACGTACCAAATTTCAGCCAAATCGGTCTAGTAGTTTAGGCTGTGGCGTGTTTACAAACGTACGTACGTACAAACATACACACAGACACATTTTAAAAACCACTTTTTTGGGTTCCTGAGACCTCAAAACGCATAGATCCGGTCTTATCTCGAATTCGAAAATTTTAGTGATTGCAGTAACCTCCCATTTTTTTTAAATTGTGATGGGGTTGGGGAGGTTAAAATCAAAAATTTTGTCATTTCCGGTAAAACCGGCGGAAATGAAAAAAAATACGTTATACAGGATGGCCAATTTTTCGATGCTCACCATGCATTTGGATCTCCTAAAGGGCGAAAGATACGGCGGGGTCGGTTAAATTAGGAAAAAGTTGCGCTATTTCTTGGCGATTAAGAATCTGAAGAGAATTCCACAATATCTTGATTTGTTCCCGAGTTATCCAGAAAATTTGAAAATTGGATTTTGAAGAGAAATTCGTATCTTTGTTATGGTAGCTGCTATTTGAATGAAATTTGCAACTTTTATACTTTTCTGTTTGTTATGGGCGCCAGACTACCACAAGACGTATTTTATTACTAATTCGTGCTTTTTTACAATTGATTTTCGTCTAAAGGCGTTTTTTCTCGGTTTTATTTATTGAAATACAAACTTGCATTTGAAAATATAGGAAACAAACTTGTTTTGTATTGAAATATCTTCAAAATAATGTCAGATTTGAATCGTCCTTCCGAGAAAAATTTGAAACTGGCGGTAAAAGTGACAGTATTTCAATGCAAATCTTAAAAAATAGTAAGCTGGCCAATCATGAAAGCCCATTTCTATAAATTTCTATAGAAAAACACAAAATCGAGAAAAAACGCCTTAAGTTTTGTCTGATTTTGCAAATTATTCAAAATTTTCAAATTCTGACATCTATCAAAAGAGTCCATATTGACTACATTTTGTGCATTTGATAGATGTCAAATTTCAATATGGCGGCCAAAAGAGAATCAAAAGTTAACTGTCGATATTCAAAATCTAAAAGGCTTAGAAAATTTTCGTCAATTCCATTCAACGGCCAAAAATGTAAAAGTTGAAAGTTTTATTTAAATAACATCAATCGTTAGGAAGATATAATTTTTTTTGAATTGGCAATTTTCAGATTGTTTTTGATAACTCAGGAACGAATCAAGATATTGGAGAATTCCCTTCAGATTCTTAATCACCAAGAAATAGCGCAACTTTTCTCCAATTTAAACTTCTCTCCGCCTCTTATGGGTTCTGAAATATGTACTAATGGTGAGCAACGAAAATTTAACCACCCTGTATAACGTGTATAAAGTTTCGAAAATCGGTGGGAAAATGGTCAAAATGTAAAAATCATTTTTCACACAGTTTTTTAGTTGAAAGGGTTTGAAATTCTCTGTAAACTGATTGAAGAATTTTTGAAATCCATTAACTCGTTCAAAAGCATAAACTTGAAAGGATCTCTAGGCCCAAAACCTGCTCATTTTTTTCAAGATTTCAAAAATTCTTGCATCCATCTACAGAGAATTTCAAACCCTTTCAAATGGTGTATCACAAGGTGGAGTCCAAGTGTAATTTAAATTTTGACCGCAGAGGGCGCTGGAATTGGAAAAATATCAAAAATTGTTGCATTGTTGGATTGACAAAGAAATTAGCTTTCAAGTGATGTATCACATTTAAAATTTTGAAGTGGGGGTTGGTGGGGGGTAGGGGGTAAGTTGCAAATTTTCGCCAAGCACGGATTTAAGTGCCCCCCTCGCAATCAAAATCAACCTGTGCGAGCGAATTTTCATATTTTATTTGGTTTACGAGATATTCGGGGTGACTCCTTTTCATTGGAACGCTCTGTATAATAACCAAAACGCAGGTTTTTATTGTAATTGTCTGTTATGGCAACCTTAGTTTAATGCCAAGAAAAATTAGGGAAAAACTCCCTTAAATGAGGGATTACAAATTTTTTCTACCTTAAAATAGGGATCGACTTGCAATTATACCTAATTATTAGATTTATATAATTTATTTTTTAAGCAAATGCCACCCCTAATAGTCAGCAGAAACTCCATTATAATAATAGGCCAGTAAAGAAAAGCTTCTTGTTTAGACGACGCGAGGGGGACAACCTTCCAAAAACCTCCCCTGAGAATATCGATCCGCAGTGGTAGCAGCCAAGGGCCAAAATTAAATCTCGTGAGTGTACATACATGCCCCCCAGAGAGGTTTCAGAAACCTCTTTTTGGATTCCTGAGACCTCAAAACGTATAGATCTGATTGTGGGTCGAAAATAGCCAATGAAAACTGCTTAAAAGTCAGCAAATGAAAATTGAAGCTCTTTATTTGGCCCCCCGTTTCGACCTGACAGGTTATCATCATCAGGCAATGAAATAGGCAGGCACTTAACGGGCACCTGGGTTCATATTCATCTTTCCATTACATAAGAAGCATATAATAAATGAATAAGAAACTTTATAACAAATTTGATTGTCTGATGATGACCTGTGTCAGGTCGAAATCGGTCGCCAAATTGGCCCAATTTCTGAAGCCAGTAGTATGTATAGATTTGCAGTTATCTCAAATTCGAAAATTTTAGTGATTGCATCAGTACCCTCCCATTTTTTTAAAATTGTGATTGGGGAGGTTATTAAGAATCAGAAATTTCTTTACCTCGATAGAAACCAGTGCCTCCACTCCCACTTTCATCCAAATTAGTCGAAGCTGCGAAAACATTAACATCGTACCCTTGAGCGAACATTTGCAAAGCTTGACCACCACTCAAAAACGGAAGTTCCGGAGTTCTAGAAGACGTGTAGAAGAAACTCCCCGTGCGGTGATTCTCCACGAAATCCTGCACAGGAGAAGGAACGGCGAAGGAATTGCTGAACAGAATCCCATACCTCTCCCCTTCTAGAAGAACATTTCTGAAAGTTACTTCTACGTAATCATAGAAGTACCCGAGGGTGAAGCGATCTGGATGCTCCCTCAAAACCACAGTTCCATTGCTATCAAGCAAAACCGTAGTGTCGTAGAAGAGCCACTGGAATTTTCGACAATTCCTGTAGTCGTTGGGATTTTGAATTTCAAATTCATTGCAAGGGACTCGTTCAGGCGCGTCTGCTACGAGGGTTAAACCGTGTTGTGACGCAGCGCAAGAGAGGTCTTTCACGAATTGAGGGTATTGTGACCATTCGTGGTAGCAGGGATTTTCAGGTTCTTGGGTTAAACGCGTGTTGAAGGTGTAATTGAAGATTTCGTGCACTGGCAAGGAGTAGAGGAGAGTCTCGTGGGGGAAGACTAAAACATCGAGAGATTCTCCGTTCTTGAAGACTTCTTCTATGATATTCAAGTATTTTCTGGTGTTTTCTTCGACGGACAGGAGGGGTCGGTAGTCAACCAGTCCGATGGTTATAGCAGAAATTTCGTTGCTAAAGATCTATTGATAGATTTTTTTGAAATTGCTTAAAAAATTTATTGAGAACTTACCAAAATTGCGAGGAGGAATATTGGGGACATGTTGCCAATTTTTTTCTACGTTACTAAGACGTTTGCTTTATATTTGAAGACCATAATGCCTTGATAGGTCTTTTGTAGGAGAGCTAATAATGCTGTTTCATAGGAAACGGTTGGATTTACGATATTATCAAGATTAGATTAGATATTTTTCCAAAAACGATGATCAGTGAAATTTGATTATTTTTATTGTTCTATTATCCTATATCGCATCAATTTGTTCCACGAATCCGGCTGTGCAAATTGACACTGTCTAAAGCTGACAAATTTTAAGCTCCATCCGAGAATTCAAAGTTGTTCACGGATGAGAATATTTTTTTTAAGTGGATACTTTAGTGAAGTCAGAATCGTTAAAATAACAAACTGTGTTATCGTCTTATCTCTGAGGCAATAAATCATTCTTCTAAATCTTTTTGAGTTTGTGTGGTAGGTGTTCGTCAATCATCAATCCTACTTCCAGGTAGTTCATTAATTTTTGAGGATTTATCTAAGTTTAGATCTATTAATGCTTTTACTATACTCGTAAGTTGGTTAGTTGATAACTGAATTTTTTTAGTGACAAGCAATCATTAATTGTAGGTAATAAGCACCAAAAAAATACCAATAATTTCTTCGACTAGTAGGTAATAATATAAATTTGAAACTCAACTACTCATATATTTAACTAAAATCTGACGGGGGATGCTTTTTTCGCAAAGGCCAAAAACACAAAAAATGGATATGGTCAAAATTTGGCCCTTGGACCACCTATACCTATAATCAGAGGAAGCTAACTGAACGCAAAAAAGTGCACCCCCAAAACTTACCCCCCAAGCACAAGATGGACATGACAACATTTTACCCTTAAACCACCTACAATCAGAGGAGACTAATTGATCGCAAAAGATTGCAACTCCTAAACCCCCAAAACTAACCCCTTCAACCCTCGAACACAAAAAATAGATATGAAGAAAATTTACCCTTTGGACCATCTACAATCAAAGGAGCGACCAATTCAATGCAAAAAAAATACACCCCCAAAACTCACGCCCTTCAAATCCCAAAGACAAAAAATGATATGGAGGCAATCTTACCCTTAAACCACTCCAGCCTGAAAAGACTAACAGAATGTAAAAAAATTACCCTCGCAACTCACCGTTTTCAACCTTCAAAACACAAAAGGTAACAAGGAACAAATTTACCTCTTGAACCATCTTCAATTTGAGGGCATTAACTGAACGTTAAGAATGTCACCCCTCTACAACTCACCCTTTCAACCCCCAAAATACAGGGTCGCCCATTGAAAAGGGTACAAAAACTTTTAAAATCTATTCACTGGTAAGGAGCGAAGAAATGATTAATAATTTTTGCTGTAAGTAACTAAATAGTTGTGGATGTGTTTCAAAAATGCTTGCATGGGCTTTCAGAGGATTTCATTTCCTTCAAAATAATGTGTCACATATTAGCTGCTTTCCATTTACACATTTATCTGAGGAGGCTCACTTAACTCAGCAATTTGATTGGTCAATATTCAAATGAACCAATCTAATTGCTGAGATTAACTGAGGCTGCTCAGATAAATGTGTAAAAGGAAAGCGCCTATTAGAGGGCTTTAATTCAGTATAATTTTAAATTTGCCCATAGAGGGCGCTAGGAAGTGAAAGGATATAAAAATATACATATTTTCATTATTTTGCGAAGAATAACGAACAATTAAAACTATGTAACTATAAAAAATATTATAGCGTTTTCACTAAAGAGTTATCACGTATAAGCAGTGTCACCCGACTGACGGCGGCAAGAAGAAAAGAACAGTGACTTCAACTCGGATCGACGGGTTGTTTGTGGTTGTTAATTCCAGTTTCATCACCCCAGATCTAGTGACTTAGCTTCCGCTACGTTTTTAGAATAATAATAAACTAAGTAATAAAGGCTCTATCAGCTCTTCGAATACGCAGGTGAAATGTCTTCAAATACCAAGCTGATCATAGCACTGAACTATTTTTTGGAAAAAATCAGATTTGTGGTTTAATTAATCAATTTCTAGTCGGTTGTCAACCCTTGCTGTCAAAAGTTAATGAACTAACGCAGTGACAGGTGTCAAATTCAAACCAAAAGATCGTTATTTTTTTTGGTCGGAATTCAGATTTTATTTAATGAAAAAAATGGATGTGATGGAGAAATTGGCATCGATGAAGATGTATGGTAAGTTATAAACTATAATTTAAGTTGAATAAGAATGGAGTCACGTAGGGCTTCTTTGAAATGATTTTCCAAGGCCAAAACCTAAGATTTTAGTTTCTTGTACTAAGGGGTTCACCGTCCTTAAGCCATTGTTCGTTTTCAGAAACTGACGAACACGGTAACGTGAAATTGCTGCCGCTGAAATTAGGCCTCCCTTCTGGTTCCACTAAGAACGTTCAACAGCAAAGCAACCCCGACAGAAGCTCTCTTGTAAGCAAGGAGCCGATTAAACCATTGAACATATGGGATTTAAATTTACACAACGATGTCAACAGAAGTAAATCAGAAATATTATTTTAGTTTTTGGAGATGTGAATTTCAACGTGTTTTTAGATAAAACTTTGGTGGGGCAACCAAAGAAGGTAGAGGCGATGAAGGGCGTACGAAAGAAACTGTTCAGGGGTCTCCCGCAGACCATCCCAACAAATAGAGTGTCGGTAAATAAGTTGACCTTTCCGGTTGGAAGACGGTCACTGACAAGGAGTGATAAATCAAAAGCCCCCATGAGTAGGCCTACGAAGAAGAATGTGAGGATCTCAACTACAGTTTCGCAGGTATTGTTAGACTTCAGTCGTTTTTCTTTATTTTAGTGTGTACAGGGCTTCTCAAAATGATTACAATTTATTTGACAACTGCGCATGTGTGGTTGCCTAGTTTCGCTTTTACTACAGGGTAGTCCTAAATTAAAACTTCATTCACAACCACTTTACGTACGTGACATAACAAAGTTTAACAATCGTCGGCTAGAAAAGTCAGAAGCTGTCATGAATAATTGTTGACCATTGCTAAAGTTTGTTACGTTACGTATGTAAAGTGGTTGTGAATAAACTCTTATTGTTACAAATGAGGGATTATTTTGACATTTAATACTATCGTATATGCGCTAAACATCAATTCTTTTGTTTTCAAAACCACCTAATGATGTTTACTGTGGCTATTACCATCATGTTGTAAAGACTTAAAAGAATATTTCTCGCAAAACAAAGAGAAATGTTGAAATTCTCAAAAATTCGGTTTTTTTAAATGACTGCTAGTCCGAGCCTTAGAGTTAGAAAACTGGTTAAATTAGAAAAAGGTTACGCTTTTTGTAGGTGATTTGTAAAGAATTCTCCGATATCTTGATTCGTTCCTGAGTTATCCTGAAAATCGCGATTTCAAAGAACAATATCTTCCTAACATTTAATAGTAATCAAATAAAACTTGTATGTATCTTTTATATTTTTGACAGCTGTCATGTCAATGACATTAACGGAAATTTTCTGGGCCTTCTAGATTTTGAGCAACGACAATAACCAACGCTTTTTTTCGTTATGGCCTCCATATTTTACTTTAATATCATGAGATAAACAAGAAAAAACTTCAAAAATGTAACCAACATATACTTTTTTGAGAGGTCATCAAAATTTGAAATCTGTTATGAGTAATTTGTAGCCTAAACTTAACGGGAAAAACAGAATTGCAAAAAAGTACACCGACTTGTTCAATTTCCTATGACGTATGAAAACAATTGTAGGTACTCAACGGTAATAAAACATTGACAGCTGTCAAAAATATAACAGTTTCAAGTTTCATTTAAATAGCATTGACTGTTAGGAAGCTATGAATTTTTCTTTAAAGTGTCAATTTTCAGTTTTTTCAGGATAACTCAGGAAGGAATCAAGATATCGAAGAATTCTTTACTGATTTTTAATCAACTTCAAAAAGCACGTCTTTTTGCTAATTTAACCGATAATCTATAACTCTTATGATTTTTGAGATTCCAATGGTGAGCCACGAAATAAACACCAACAACACTTAGCCATCAGATTCTCATGTTAAAAGAAGTTGAGAATCTGCAGTAAAAGTAGAGTAAGAGTGGATTACATAATTACATGCAGAATGACAATTTCAATAACAAATTATGCAATTCACTCTAATAATTGGGTAGTAGATTGACACATTCTAGGGGTAGTGCATTTTTCCATGAACTTATCAATAGGACTGAGCAAATATTCCGCAAAGATAGAGTATATAAACACATTATTTGCTGTAAAAAATGGCAAATTATGCATATGATATTAAAGTATACCTCTTAATTCACTAATTTATTATTATATTAACATACAGTTAATAAATATGGACAATTTATAGTTAATGCGTTTTTGGCCTACCTTCCCTTATAGGGCGGCGAAATGTCAAATGAAATGTCAAGCGCGTGTAAAACTAAACGTAAATTCTCGAAATGCCCAAAATATCTAAAAATTCGTTAATTTTGGGTTTTTAGATTAATGCGAGTTTAGAATTATTAATGAAGAACTTGTCTAATGCATAAGTACGAGTTCATCTCATGTTCTTCAGCTTCTTGAATAAGTAAATCTGGGATTTTTTAGGACATAAATCCATTTATAGGTGCGAAAGTGAGACAATAGGATGAAAAATCAAGAGGAAGTAGCACCGAAACATATTGATGTGCAAAGACTGGTTCATATCGGGAGTTGATTATGTCTCGAATAGAGTTTGGTTATAGTAGACGAAGGGAATTGTGAATAGAAGAAATCTGTCATCGATAATTAAAGAGAAAATCATTTTTCAACAATTTGAAGCAAAAATAATGAAAGATCTCAAAAAATGTTTTTTTCATCGTTGGTTTTTGCTTAATATTTTCTACAATAATAAAACTGAAGATTTCTGTCTGAGTCCCATATGAAGGAGACATTATCAGCTACAACACATGCCAAAATCGAATTTCTAAGTTCCGTAGTTTAGACGCTACAACCACTGATTAGTCTAACTAGACTCATCCTGTATATTAACTTATTTGAAAATTTTGCTTCAAAAAGAAGATAA
Source organism: Pycnomerus fuliginosus (assembly GCA_963924575.1). Classification (NCBI taxonomy): domain Eukaryota; kingdom Metazoa; phylum Arthropoda; class Insecta; order Coleoptera; family Zopheridae; genus Pycnomerus; species Pycnomerus fuliginosus. Next base: position 9,113,368 of record OZ004625.1, on the reverse strand, counting down.
AAATATGCACATTTGTGCTTAAAATGCTTGTTTTTGGCGATCTGTCAAATTTAAAGTTAATTAAAACGATTTAAATACAAACTACCCCCAAAAAAGAGCTTATGAGTTTGGAATGCCAAGTAAGAGCACGCGAATGTGAAACTTCGTTATTATGACAGTTGCTCATGCGCTGTTGCCACATCGTTCATACTTGACTTCATTATGCAATTTACAGCGCGACTCTCCAAAGCTACTGAGTCCCGAGGAACCCGAACAGATCCTTAGCAAAGTCAACAGCCTCAAATCAGCCGTCAAAAAAATGGCTATCTTAGAGACAGTCCATGAAAACTCACCAAATGTAACTGCAAACGAACAAGCTAATACTCCAAACAGCCACACGAATTCCATAGAGGAGCTGGACGAATTTTTACAGCTTGAACATTTTGCCGGCGGAGCAACTACCCTCTCGGCCAAGCTAAAAATCATTTTACGCAACTATGAAAAACAAACAACAATGCTCAGGAGAGAATATCAGGAAGCTTCCGATCGCCAGTACAAAGACACGGTTCAGAAGATTATGAAGCTGGTTGATGGCGATAAAGAAAATGAAAAACCGACCAAGAATTCTATCGCTTCATGTAGCAAAAAGTCTGTGGATCTGAGAAAGACTACTTTGACGAAGAATTCCAAAGCAGTGGAGTTGTATAATAGTCTTAGAATGAGTACTTCTGTTCTGGGTACTCCCAAGTTTGACAATAAGCAGCAGGGTGCAACTCCTTGCGCAAGCGCCAGGAAGCTATTGGGTAGAAGGGTTCAAAATCAGTGTTTGAGATTGCAGGAGACGCCTCGTTGAGGTTCTTACTTTTTAGGTTATGTATTATCAATTATAAATTATTTTAAATATTGAGCCTGCTTTTTATTTTGGTATTTTGTGTTTACTGTTTAATGGATTCCGCAAGTGTGACGTCACTCCTGCATGACTCCCGAACTAAGTAAATTGAGGTAACAGCGGCCAGTTGTAGTTGACACTACACGTCTTTCACAAAACACAACGATATCCCAACAAAATACAGTATTCATTATTTAGCAGAATCAAAATGTGCTACTTTTTTCAGAATAATTACTTATCTTTTTGGAATACTCAAGATTAACCGATTCCATCCGATCTCAAATTGACGTCACGACTTTCGGAGTCTATTGAGGGTGATAAGCTGACTTCAACTCATATTGGCGATATGTCTCGCTCACCCTTAAAGCAGGGTTGTGTTGGGTAAATGTCGCAATATTTTGCTTTACATCTTCTGTATTTAATCGCAATGGACCTATTTCTTGAGTGACGTCACGCGACGACTATTTGGAGGCCCAAAATATATTTCTCCCTCTCCCACCCATTAAAGAAAGGAATATCGGTCTCTGTCGATCGCCTCCAATTGCGCGCGAATCATATTGTCATCCTTTTTTAACGCATTTAGATTTGAGCATAATGTGTACTCGTTTCTCTCAAGAAATACCTGGATTGAAATAGTAGCAAATGCTTAACTTTTAGGCAAATGTTAAAATTTAAGGTTATGTTTTCGTACAGAGCGCAGAATTGACGAGTTGTTTATGGTTCAGAGTGTAAAATCGTTGTTGAAAGTGTTTTAAAGTTAAATGTGTACAAATTAAACTTCAAACCACAAAGTTGTGGTGAATGGAAGAAAACTTATAGGTTATGTAGCAAATGTCTGTTTTAATGGACGTTTTCAGTTTTACCTGGGCGGCGCACGCATGTTGGATCTCTAGGGTGCTCACTCATTGGCTGGATGTCTGTCACAGCTGATTTTTACCCAATGAGATCTTTTTTACCTGTGCGTTTCGTGGGAAACTTGGAAACAAACCTGTGTGTGCATGATATTCTTATTCATGTTGACACATTAGACATTTTATTAGCAACCTCTTTATCCGACATACTGAAGACGTTCATTATTCGTTATTCTTCGGAAAATTAAGGGAATACGTAATTTTTATTGAATTTTTTGTGCAATCTATTTTTTTATGATAAAAATGTGTTTTACGTTAATGCCGTAAAAGTACTACCACAGTATAATATAAACAGTAGGTCAACGATTTTGAATTGGAGTTAGTTCCAGGTTCGCATGAGTAGATGTCTCATTTAGTGTCGATGGTTCGCCAATAGTTTGTCGCCGAGGTAGGGAATAAGTTACTCGAATATAGATAGCGCTAGCGTAGTCCAATTCGTCAGTGCACTGATAGCTAACTATTGACGGAACTAAGTGCAATACTGCATTGGCTTTCTGCCCATTGTTCTCCTCACACTTGCCAGGTTGTGAACAGTTTCTTGGAATCTGTGGCTGGAAAGGAAAACATTAATCCATTATTGGGATATTTATTATGTAAACATGAACCAAATGACTTGCAACTCGAACTGCAATATTCCTTATCGGAATGTGTTTTCTACCTACCGATTAGGTACCGAATCTTTAATAAGTAATAACTCCCGTGATTCGCCGAAAAGTTGATCGCGTGGGACTTTTAATTTGATTCATTAAACACTAAACTTTAATTATTAGGGAACCATCGAAGGGATGTACTTATGTAGGAACCTCCACCTTTACCTGTACGAGATGATGACGGTTCATGTCCCTCAATTTGATTTGATACACAATAATCAACAATAACAATGCTACGACAGTTAAAAAATAGTTTAGGTATTTTGCTCGGCTTTTGCTAGCTATTTACCGATTTTTAGTGCCGTAGCAATATGCCAGGCACCCTTGTTTTAGCTTATTTCGCTCGCTCTCGTCGTATCGATCGCTCCTCATGTCTGTCCGTCGCATAACTTGAGAACGGCTTTGTCTCCCGAAAAGTAAGGCGAGGATTGCTTTTGGGCCATATCGGACAAAGGGGGTGGGAATTAGGGGAAAAAACCGAAAAACTATTAATTGCAATAACTCGAGAACTAGTGGAGGTATCATGCTGAAATTTGGTATATGCACGTTCGACCCTCAACTCAAGTCTGTTGAAAGTGGCAATTTCGGGGGATGAAATTTAGGGGATGAAAACCACAAAAGAATCCGCAAGGGTTGCACGCAGCTCTTAGAAACTCAACGTGCACACATATATCGGTGAAATCTTGCGGGTGATGCGTTTTTCGTAAAATCGAACAGATGGGGTGGAAATTAGGGGTTGCAACTCGAAATTCCACTTAATAAGCATTGATCGAAATTGGCGTCATTCGATAGCTTTCCATTAATGATGCAAATGATGCAAAAAAGGCGGCATTCAAATTTTGAGAAAACCACCCTTATAGGCGCTACAACCCCTAACATGCAAAAACACAAAAATACGAGAACTCAAAAACTACTCAACGTATCAAGGCAGAATTTGGTGTGTCAACTTTCAGTGACATTGTAAGTGGATGGACAAATTTTCACTAAGATCTAACAGGGGGGATGAAATTTAAGGGTTGAAACTTGAAATTCCTTCAAGTAAATGGTAGCATAAAATTACGGGGTTCGATAGATTTCGGTCAACTATTGAAAAAAGGTCTTACGAGTTTTCAACCTAAAACCAGCCCCTAGGCTATTAACCACCCCTAACTCTTTGCAAGCGGATAAATATATTTTATTGATTTTTTCTGAAACCATATCGAATTATTTACGAAGAACTGAAGTCAGTAAATACGGAGGGAGTTATGTAACACCGGAAAAATTAACTCACCCCTGTAAATCATAAAGGGGTGAAATCATGAAGGGTTGAAAACATAAATCTACAAACCACCGCAATTTTTCAACGAATTGAATTAGGCTTGTGAAGTTGAAAACACAACTTCCTTTAGGGCATTTGGGGGTGGTGAAATAGGGGGTTGGAGTTTAGGGGTTGGAACGTCCATGAAGCCCTGTAATTTGACACGGAGAAGCAATATCTTCTGCAAAACTGTAAGATCTTACACACTGCATCTACGAGAAAGGAAGAGTGTATTTTAGGAGAAATTTTTCGAATGGGATGAAAGTTAGGGGTGGAAACTCGAATTTTCAATGAATCGCTAGCTTTCTATTGATGGTACAAAAAAAGTCTTATTCATCATTGGCGAAAAATGACCCTTAAAGGCGGTACAACCCCCTAACATGCCGAAACTCAAAAATGCGAAAACTCAAAAACTGCTCAACGTATCAGGACTCTGGAGTTGGTGTGGTAATTTACAGCGCCACTGTAGGTGGATGGGCAAATTTTCATTATGATCTAACAAGGGAGATGAAATTTAAGGGTTGAAACTGGAAATTTTTTCATGTTTTTCGATAGTTCTAATTCATTTTCATTACTTTTTAACCCATCCACAATTTTTCAACCCCTTTCATGACCCTCAAAAAGCAAAATTTACCCAGGCCGCTCCTTTTTCGTGTGATTTTCGCTAGTTCTACTTAACTACAGTTCATTTTCACCCCTCTTGATTTTTCATCCCCCGTGACAATTTTTCAACACCCGCGCGTTAATTTTGAAAAATTCGCACAGTTTTGCCTTTTTTCGGTAATAAATTTTACTCATATACATTGTTCTTGCCTTTTTCACTTTTTCGACTCCCTTCGCAATATTTCCACCCCCAGAAGCCAAATTTGCATAATTGGCTTATTTTCATGAGTTTTCATCCCCCTTTACGATTTTTCAACCCCCGAAGTGCTAATTTGGCAGAAGGACCCTATCTGATATGCCCAGTTTTTGGGCCCCTTTTAGCTGGCAGTCTTAACTTTTTTCATAAACGAGTGTTTGAAACACTGGGTGGGTACCTCATGAATTAATGTAACACTAAGTGTTAGGTGAGAATCGCAAAATATATGATGTTTTAAGTTTTGGCATAATTTAAGAAAAATTGTTTTGTAATAAATGGATACGTTAAAGGCTTAAAGAACAATAGTAGCTGGCATGACTGATTCAAAAAAGGTCCCTCAACCGAAAGCTTCGTTCTTCCTGAGTTTGTGAGCAAAAAATTAGGAAACAGTCATGCCAGCTACGGCCAGCTACAAGCGGCCCAAATATGGGGCACATCCGATAGGGTCGTTTGTGTAATTTCGGTAATAAATTAAACTCAATTGAATGATGTTAACATATTTCACTTTTTTCATCTCCTTTTGTAATATTTCAACTCTTCAAACGCTAAATTTACATAATTGGGTTATTATGGTGTTATTTACGTTATATTACATTATATACGTAATTTTACTTAACCACGGTTAATCCTCAGACCTCTTGACTTTTCATCCACCTTTACTCCCTAAGTGCAAAATTCGCATATGTTCGTTTTTCGTCGGTAGGTAATAAAATTGAACTCATTTGGCCGAATCTTGTTTTAATTCCGGCAATTCATTTCATTTAGGTACTCATTTGGTTTATATTGTCATCCTTTTTACTTTTCAACCCTCTAAATTTTTGTGTTTTTTCTGTTCATTTTCTACTTTTTAATTTTGTAACAACAATTTTTATCATTTCGCCTTTTTGACACATCTGTGATCTGTGCGTCTGCGGAGGCACTACTCTAGTAGTGCAGATTGCTAAAATCTGTACCCGATTCTACCAGTAAGACCATCAGCCGCCCCTATACATACACATTAACGTGATAAACATCTACAGGGATACACTGATACACATCGCATTGATATACATCTTCCTAAAAAACATTGCATCGAACTTGGTAGGTAGGTATTTCTTTATTCGTTGCATGCATTGTTTCGGTAAACCGCACGTATCTAGCAAAAGTCAAAGTGTGTAGGAAACAATTAGCATTTTTTGAAATTATCTATTTAATTAGGTAATTTAGTGATGTCTTTTCTTAACCACTCTCAAAAAGCGCAACATTTTGCTCTACCCTGATGGGTTATAATTGCTGGAAGATTCGTAAACAAAACTGAAACATTACAGTTACAATCTTCGATTGTTTTGTTAATTACCCAGATATTCTTTTTTCTGCATTTGGTGGGCTTGTTTATATTTTTAAACAAAAACATAAATGCGGTGTGCGGCGTGCATAAGTAGGTAAAACCAATGATAGTACGGCAAGCACTCGTTCAGCTGGGATCTGCCAGCATAATTTATTGCGAATGTTTACAGAAAGAGTAACGAGCTCCTATTATATCAGTTCCTGGAACAATAATTTATTTTAGACACATAGGGAAATAGTCATGTCTTGCTTTAAATAAAACAGATTGAAGAAAACCCAATATTCGGCTACTTGCATACAGATGGAGCCACATTTTCTCAAGTTTTTTATCCGCAAAAAAAATTGGCGGGAAACGGTTGTTCTACTGTTTATATTATACTGTGGTACTACCTAGCCTACAGTTCAAATAATCACACAGGAACAATATTTAATAGATTTAAAGATAATTGTCCGAATTTATAATCGGATATCTTAAAAGTTTTCAATATTGAAAAGTATTCGATGTATTTAAGAATAAGACTGAATTAAACCAAAATGTATTGCATGTACTACGCAGCTGCTAGAACGAAAACGGGCGTTAAAACAACTTTTGCTCGTTTAACTTCAGCTCCTCTTGCCGGGAAGGACGTCCCCCTTGTCAATACTCCTTGAGTTCACTGACCCTTTGACATTTTAACATAACCTCAAAAATGGCGAAGCAGAGAACGAAGAAATGTTTTGTCCCCTCCTGTAACAACAACAACGAAAAAAATCCAAACAAAATCTTTCTAACCGTGCCCAGGAATTGGAACCGCGTAAAAAATGGTTTGAAGCTACCAAATATAACTCATCTCGACCTCGACCCACCCTGAAACAAGTACTTTACTGCTGCGAAGATCATTTCGAAGTAATTAAATCCCAGTTAACTGTTTTTAAATTGGTAACTTCCAGCTGGAAACGGACGCCCAAAACTGGTCATACTTCAAAATCTACGGAAAGTTTTTACTGTTACGAAAGCAAGTTGTCCCTCACATAAACCTACTCGACCACTGTAAGCCATGTCCAGGCTCTCAACTGACCCATACTGACAGAGAAACGAAATTAAATAACCTCCAGAGCATCATCAATCTACCACAAAGAAAAACCACAAAAAATAAAATCGTGATCTCGATAATAGATTGCTTTGAAATTAAAATAGACGAGCCCTCTGAACCTGTAATTCGAGAGTTGACTTGGTCAAAGTATAAACAATGTTACACCACAGTATAATATAAACAGTAGAACAACCGTTTCCCGCCAATTTTTTTTGCGGATAAAAAACTTGAGAAAATGTGGCTCCATCTGTATGCAAGTAGCCGAATATTGGGTTTTCTTCAATCTGTTTTATTTAAAGCAAGACATGACTATTTCCCTATGTGTCTAAAATAAATTATTGTTCCAGGAACTGATATAATAGGAGCTCGTTACTCTTTCTGTAAACATTCGCAATAAATTATGCTGGCAGATCCCAGCTGAACGAGTGCTTGCCGTACTATCATTGGTTTTACCTACTTATGCACGCCGCACACCGCATTTATGTTTTTGTTTAAAAATATAAACAAGCCCACCAAATGCAGAAAAAAGAATATCTGGGTAATTAACAAAACAATCGAAGATTGTAACTGTAATGTTTCAGTTTTGTTTACGAATCTTCCAGCAATTATAACCCATCAGGGTAGAGCAAAATGTTGCGCTTTTTGAGAGTGGTTAAGAAAAGACATCACTAAATTACCTAATTAAATAGATAATTTCAAAAAATGCTAATTGTTTCCTACACACTTTGACTTTTGCTAGATACGTGCGGTTTACCGAAACAATGCATGCAACGAATAAAGAAATACCTACCTACCAAGTTCGATGCAATGTTTTTTAGGAAGATGTATATCAATGCGATGTGTATCAGTGTATCCCTGTAGATGTTTATCACGTTAATGTGTATGTATAGGGGCGGCTGATGGTCTTACTGGTAGAATCGGGTACAGATTTTAGCAATCTGCACTACTAGAGTAGTGCCTCCGCAGACGCACAGATCACAGATGTGTCAAAAAGGCGAAATGATAAAAATTGTTGTTACAAAATTAAAAAGTAGAAAATGAACAGAAAAAACACAAAAATTTAGAGGGTTGAAAAGTAAAAAGGATGACAATATAAACCAAATGAGTACCTAAATGAAATGAATTGCCGGAATTAAAACAAGATTCGGCCAAATGAGTTCAATTTTATTACCTACCGACGAAAAACGAACATATGCGAATTTTGCACTTAGGGAGTAAAGGTGGATGAAAAGTCAAGAGGTCTGAGGATTAACCGTGGTTAAGTAAAATTACGTATATAATGTAATATAACGTAAATAACACCATAATAACCCAATTATGTAAATTTAGCGTTTGAAGAGTTGAAATATTACAAAAGGAGATGAAAAAAGTGAAATATGTTAACATCATTCAATTGAGTTTAATTTATTACCGAAATTACACAAACGACCCTATCGGATGTGCCCCATATTTGGGCCGCTTGTAGCTGGCCGTAGCTGGCATGACTGTTTCCTAATTTTTTGCTCACAAACTCAGGAAGAACGAAGCTTTCGGTTGAGGGACCTTTTTTGAATCAGTCATGCCAGCTACTATTGTTCTTTAAGCCTTTAACGTATCCATTTATTACAAAACAATTTTTCTTAAATTATGCCAAAACTTAAAACATCATATATTTTGCGATTCTCACCTAACACTTAGTGTTACATTAATTCATGAGGTACCCACCCAGTGTTTCAAACACTCGTTTATGAAAAAAGTTAAGACTGCCAGCTAAAAGGGGCCCAAAAACTGGGCATATCAGATAGGGTCCTTCTGCCAAATTAGCACTTCGGGGGTTGAAAAATCGTAAAGGGGGATGAAAACTCATGAAAATAAGCCAATTATGCAAATTTGGCTTCTGGGGGTGGAAATATTGCGAAGGGAGTCGAAAAAGTGAAAAAGGCAAGAACAATGTATATGAGTAAAATTTATTACCGAAAAAAGGCAAAACTGTGCGAATTTTTCAAAATTAACGCGCGGGTGTTGAAAAATTGTCACGGGGGATGAAAAATCAAGAGGGGTGAAAATGAACTGTAGTTAAGTAGAACTAGCGAAAATCACACGAAAAAGGAGCGGCCTGGGTAAATTTTGCTTTTTGAGGGTCATGAAAGGGGTTGAAAAATTGTGGATGGGTTAAAAAGTAATGAAAATGAATTAGAACTATCGAAAAACATGAAAAAATTTCCAGTTTCAACCCTTAAATTTCATCTCCCTTGTTAGATCATAATGAAAATTTGCCCATCCACCTACAGTGGCGCTGTAAATTACCACACCAACTCCAGAGTCCTGATACGTTGAGCAGTTTTTGAGTTTTCGCATTTTTGAGTTTCGGCATGTTAGGGGGTTGTACCGCCTTTAAGGGTCATTTTTCGCCAATGATGAATAAGACTTTTTTTGTACCATCAATAGAAAGCTAGCGATTCATTGAAAATTCGAGTTTCCACCCCTAACTTTCATCCCATTCGAAAAATTTCTCCTAAAATACACTCTTCCTTTCTCGTAGATGCAGTGTGTAAGATCTTACAGTTTTGCAGAAGATATTGCTTCTCCGTGTCAAATTACAGGGCTTCATGGACGTTCCAACCCCTAAACTCCAACCCCCTATTTCACCACCCCCAAATGCCCTAAAGGAAGTTGTGTTTTCAACTTCACAAGCCTAATTCAATTCGTTGAAAAATTGCGGTGGTTTGTAGATTTATGTTTTCAACCCTTCATGATTTCACCCCTTTATGATTTACAGGGGTGAGTTAATTTTTCCGGTGTTACATAACTCCCTCCGTATTTACTGACTTCAGTTCTTCGTAAATAATTCGATATGGTTTCAGAAAAAATCAATAAAATATATTTATCCGCTTGCAAAGAGTTAGGGGTGGTTAATAGCCTAGGGGCTGGTTTTAGGTTGAAAACTCGTAAGACCTTTTTTCAATAGTTGACCGAAATCTATCGAACCCCGTAATTTTATGCTACCATTTACTTGAAGGAATTTCAAGTTTCAACCCTTAAATTTCATCCCCCCTGTTAGATCTTAGTGAAAATTTGTCCATCCACTTACAATGTCACTGAAAGTTGACACACCAAATTCTGCCTTGATACGTTGAGTAGTTTTTGAGTTCTCGTATTTTTGTGTTTTTGCATGTTAGGGGTTGTAGCGCCTATAAGGGTGGTTTTCTCAAAATTTGAATGCCGCCTTTTTTGCATCATTTGCATCATTAATGGAAAGCTATCGAATGACGCCAATTTCGATCAATGCTTATTAAGTGGAATTTCGAGTTGCAACCCCTAATTTCCACCCCATCTGTTCGATTTTACGAAAAACGCATCACCCGCAAGATTTCACCGATATATGTGTGCACGTTGAGTTTCTAAGAGCTGCGTGCAACCCTTGCGGATTCTTTTGTGGTTTTCATCCCCTAAATTTCATCCCCCGAAATTGCCACTTTCAACAGACTTGAGTTGAGGGTCGAACGTGCATATACCAAATTTCAGCATGATACCTCCACTAGTTCTCGAGTTATTGCAATTAATAGTTTTTCGGTTTTTTCCCCTAATTCCCACCCCCTTTGTCCGATATGGCCCAAAAGCAATCCTCGCCTTACTTTTCGGGAGACAAAGCCGTTCTCAAGTTATGCGACGGACAGACATGAGGAGCGATCGATACGACGAGAGCGAGCGAAATAAGCTAAAACAAGGGTGCCTGGCATATTGCTACGGCACTAAAAATCGGTAAATAGCTAGCAAAAGCCGAGCAAAATACCTAAACTATTTTTTAACTGTCGTAGCATTGTTATTGTTGATTATTGTGTATCAAATCAAATTGAGGGACATGAACCGTCATCATCTCGTACAGGTAAAGGTGGAGGTTCCTACATAAGTACATCCCTTCGATGGTTCCCTAATAATTAAAGTTTAGTGTTTAATGAATCAAATTAAAAGTCCCACGCGATCAACTTTTCGGCGAATCACGGGAGTTATTACTTATTAAAGATTCGGTACCTAATCGGTAGGTAGAAAACACATTCCGATAAGGAATATTGCAGTTCGAGTTGCAAGTCATTTGGTTCATGTTTACATAATAAATATCCCAATAATGGATTAATGTTTTCCTTTCCAGCCACAGATTCCAAGAAACTGTTCACAACCTGGCAAGTGTGAGGAGAACAATGGGCAGAAAGCCAATGCAGTATTGCACTTAGTTCCGTCAATAGTTAGCTATCAGTGCACTGACGAATTGGACTACGCTAGCGCTATCTATATTCGAGTAACTTATTCCCTACCTCGGCGACAAACTATTGGCGAACCATCGACACTAAATGAGACATCTACTCATGCGAACCTGGAACTAACTCCAATTCAAAATCGTTGACCTACTGTTTATATTATACTGTGGTTACACGATAAAATTTCTACTTACGTCGACTTCCAAAGGCAATATAAGCCTTATGTATGGAGCTTACGGGGGGTGTACATCTGATAAGGATGTTTTTGAGCACAGTGGCTACTTAAATACTTTAAGTGATTCAAGTGGAGTGAGATTAATAACTGACAGAGGTTTCCACATTTCACCCTTATTGGTGGAAAAAAGTGGTAAAAGCATCTATGGCAAAAAAAATCTAACAAAACAAGATAAGGTTATTACAGCTTTGCGAGTGGATATGGAAAGATTTATTGGGAGGGTAAGGACAAGTGAAGTAGGGAAGACACTAATAAACTCTTCTGCTGCTATCAAAACCGTGTGAAGGGAGTTGTATTTGAAATTGTTGATTAAAACTAGCAATTTTTCTGTTGGATTGATTTGCGAAATGACAGTTGGACGCCAACTCGCGTCGACTGCTTGTCACGTCACTTAATCTCTGGGGGAATTGAAATAGTTCGAAATTCCCCCAAATCAAAATGGCGCTGTGGACACGACACATTGACAGTTCCAACTCATTTATTTTTTAAAAATTGTTTATTTAACAATTTAAATAAAATCTCGAGATGACTTAATACTTTCTGAACAGGAAAATCAACAATCTACAGTGTGATCAAATGGAATCACAAATATTGACACGTAAGTTTCGTTTTTTGTGTTGAAAATATTTAATTGAATTTTGGTTTTTAGGGCCTTAAACCATGCCCAGGATACGTTGGCTAACGCGGACGTCCCGCATTGTGGCGCTATGCAGCGCTGCAAATTTCATAAACAGTGCGGATCGGGTCATTATGCCGATAGCTATTGTCCCGATGACCGATATTTTCCAGTGGTCTTTGCACGCTCAGGGGTGGATCCTCTCGGCCTTCGCCTTTGGATATTTTACTAGTCAGCTTTTGGGTACGTTCTAGTTTTATCAAAATGATAGTTATGCGGGATTGGCTATGAAAACAACTGAATTTTGATTGCTTGTTTATTGATCAGTCGTCATGGCAACTTTAGCTGTAAATTGTAAGAAAATTTTTATTCTTAGCAGTTTGCTGCTAAAGAAGTTGGCAATACTGAGAAATAAAGACTGAAATTTTCAGCTAAATCTTAGCAATCATGAAACAGTTGCGTCAAATTGTTCAGTTGTTTTTAGAACAACAACAGCTGGTTTATTTGTGCAATTTTTTGTTTGAAATAGTTGCAGAGAGTTAGAAAATGTGTCAACACAACACAGTTAGTTATTTTAGTTCTACGTAGTTGAAAAATTGGCAATTTAGGAAGTTTTAAGTTTTATGGTTGGCGACCTTCGCACTTTAAAATTATGCTGCGAGGTCATCAAGATTTATAATGAGAGTAGGCCATTATTTTTGTTCTTTAGTTGGTAACGCAATGACACTGACAGCTTTGACAGACTGAAAGTGCTGTGACTCAAGTGACATTTCATCAATTCGTTGTAAAATTTTTTAGTCAGTGTTACCTACCAACAGGGTGTCACAGGATCAGGGTACACCGTCCCTTTTTTCCATAGTTTTGGGAATACATTTTTGAAACTTGGAACATCAAAGGCCACTTTCTGACATATTAACCAAATTTTTTCCATTTCCGGTTTTACCGGAAGTGACAAACTTTCTGTTTTCAAATGGCACACCTGTATATCAATACATTTTTGAAATTACTAAAATTTCTGAATCCAATGATATACCACATAAGTGACATTTCAAGTGTCAGTAACCCTGGAAAAATTTTAGTCATACAAAAAACCTTACATTTTTTGACTTATGAGGTGGCTAAGTTTGAAAAAACAATTTTTTTAATATTGGTACCAATATACCATTGGAAAGTACAATCAATAAGGAACCTATCCATGTACTTATTTTTAAATTAGTAAAAGGTAGACAGCCATGAACAACAAAAAAAATAGGTTGACGTTTACAAAATTTGTGGGGACTGAAATTTTTCCAGGATTACAAAGGGCCATTAGAGTAACAATAGAGAGGTTACAACCCTCTAGATAGAAAGATAAAATATGTCCCAAAAATTATTTTGACACTTGAAATGTCACTTATGTGGTATCATTGGATTCAGAAAATTAAGTAGGGTCCAAGAATGTATTGATATACCGGGTGTTCCACTTGAAAATAAAAAGTTTGCCACTTCCGGTAAAGCCGGAAATGGAAAAAAATGGTTAATATGTCTGAAATTCGACGTTCCAAGTTTCAAAAATGTACTCCAAAAACTAAAGGGGGTGTACCATGATCCTGTGACACCCTGTATATAAATCTTGATGATCTAATGATAAAAAATTAAATTTTGTCAAGTTGTCTTTGAAAATCACTTTCAAAAGGCACTAAAGTAGAGGCGTGTTCTAACGGACACAGTGGCAGTGTGAATCGGACTGTTTTATGTTGTGGTGTAATATTCGCTTTTAACAGGTTAGATAGGACCATTGTCCATTATTATTTATTATCCATTGTTGTTTGTTTTTGAGAGGAACTTAATTCTCTTGACAATCATATCAAAGATGGCCGCTAAAGGGTGTTTTTAATCAAGTTGGCTGTGATTTCCGCCATTTTAAGTCAGTGACTTCAAGATCAGTACGGGAGTCCTCTAAAATGTATGTACATATTGTCTAAATAATGGACATTTTCATAAATTTTCTAATGCAAAGTTGTTCGTTTTTTAACTTTGTTCTTTATTCTTTATTTTCCGTAAAAAGTTGATTTTCGAAGCCAAATTTTACGTTAATTAATTTTAAATGGAAAGGTACATGTTTTTTATTCTAAAACAAAAATTTGGTTCTTTCTTTCTCCAATGAACGTCAATAAACAGGATATACCAAACCGGAAGCATTCTTAATTGAAAATTTTGAAAACCACTAAAAATCCTATATTTTTACGCTTTCTCGAAAAAACGAACAACTTTGCTTTAGAAAATTTATGAAAATATTTACTGTTTATGCAATATGCGCATTTTAGAGGACTCCTGTACTAATCTGAATAGTTTCTTTCACTCAAAATGATAGAAATCATAGCCAACTTAAATTATTTAAATTAAAAATTAAATGCGCATTTATTGAAATACATTTTGTAGATACATTATTATGAAAAAATTTTCATTCTAAAAACGTCAACCTACAAAAACCGTTTTAAAAACGAATTAAAAACGCATTTTTCAAATTCCACTTAACCTCAATTGTGAGCGAGACTGTTTGTTGAAAAAACACAGGTCTATCCGAGAAAAGGGTCATGTCCTTGGGCCCACCTCAGGCAACTGTTTCTTGGGTAGCTGGGGATTTTCTATTTTGTGACCCAACACGCACTGTCAATGTCAGCTGTCACTTGCCAATGTCACTTATCGGAGACCACATTTTGTGTAATTGACTACATTCACGTGGTTGCTGTCATCGGCTTTGGGTTGCTTGCGTCGAAGTGCTAAGGACAAAACTGTTAAATTCGAAAATTAATAATTTCCGTTTCTTATTAACACATGTAAATCGAGAGAGACAGCGAATGACGCGATTGACGCTTGTCACTTTTTGAACGCGCTTATTGTTGGTTTTTACCTTCGACGAAGAATCCTTAACTGGATGCAACAACGGCCAATGTGAAGATTTCATTTTGTCTCCGTTCGATTCCATTTTTCTTGATTTTGTTGGTGATTTAATATAAGAGAGAATTCTCATTTTAGACTTAGAAAAAGTGCCCTGAATGAACGGAGGGCAGAAAAAACGCTCAGTGAACTATTTTTCAGTCTTATTACGATGCAAAGTATACAAAGCGGTAATACAAGCATTTTTTGGATTTCAAGCCAAAATCAATTAGTTACGCTGGTTAGAATGTGCCCCATTTTTCAAAAAGAGTGTCTTTGATAGTTCTAAGTTTTAAAAAATGTAAAAAATACATTAAAAATGAGCTTTGTTTTGAATTTGCAAAAAATACCCAAAAATGATCCCAATTGCACTTTTAATGAAAGGAGTGTATGGGATAAGCCACTATTTTGGGCCAAATATCAGGTTAAATGAAATATTATATCTCTTTACACCGAACAAAGTCATATTAACGAAAAAAAGAATGAAAATAGTGTACAATGAAGAAGAAAACCCATAGAGGGTATTGAACTTTATAGGGTTACTGCACTTGCGTCAAGTTGAAAATAAAGTTCAATTATGAATAAATGTTCAATTTTGTCTTATTTCCAACAGTGTTTTCAAAATACCGCATACGTGATTTTTTGTGCATAGTTTGCTTATGTGTTCTAGTTTAACATATGCAAAAATGGCATGTGCGGTATTTAGAGAACTGGGTGGCCCAAGTCCAAGTTCTAATCCAACACCCCTTTTCGAGAAAATTCTTATTTTATCTTAGAAAGAATAACTTGAACGGACGAGAACCAGAGTTTCAAAATTTTTTCCACGATATCGGGGGTTGATATGCCAAAATGTTAGTTTCCTATTCCTAGCCAATATATAGCGAATTTTAGCCAAATCGGTCCAGGAGTTTGGTCCGCAACGTGTTTACACTGTACTTACTGACATGTTTTTGCTCTCTCAGAACCTGAAATTCGAAAATTTTAGTACCTAGGTACATGATAAGCTTTTTTAAAAAGAAAAACGTTTGAAATATTTGAAATAAGTATATTCTTGTAAGTAACGGAACCATTTTGCAGTTTTTACCAACTTTGTAGGTATGCCAATGATATAGTTTCTTTAGTTTTGACAAATTGACGCCAACACGTCATTCGAAAAATCGATCCGATTCAATAATGCAAATCGTTTAATTTTCAGGTAGTTTTTGGGCGAGCAAACTCGGAGCCAAGAACGTCCTGATCTGCAGCGTCCTCCTCTGGAGCATAGCCACCTTCGTCACCCCGTTCCTAGCCCAAAGCATAACGGCGCTGGTGTCCTGCCGTATAGTCCTCGGTTTCGCGGAAGGCCTCGGCCTTCCCACCATATTCCACCTCTTCGCCCACAGCATCCCAGTGGAGGAGAGATCCCGAGCCTTCAGCTATCTGCTGGCGTCGGGCTCGGTCGGTCAAACAGTGGCGTCCGTCCTCTGCCCCCACTTATCATGGGAGGCGTGCTTCTACTGGTTCGGGTCCTTCGGACTCGTGTGGGTGTTGCTGTGGATCGCGTTGTACCCCGAAGACGCTTTCAACGGGGACGAAACGATCCCCCTACACATGCCCAAAGTGATCTCGCGCAGCATACGCTGGGCAGATTTCATACTGAGCAAGCCTCTGTGGGCGATTTACGTGGCCCACTTTGCGATGAACTGGTCCTCGTACATTATAATGCAGTGGCTTCCGACTTACCTCTCGAGGTATTTGGGGGGTAACGCCCACGGTTTGAGCCTCACAGCCGTGCCCTACGTGGTCAACTCCATTTTTGGGGTGATCAGTGGGCATGTGGCCGATGGACTCCTCTTGAACAAAAGTTGGTCCATCCTCAACGTGAGGCGGCTTATGACCAGCATAGGGCTGGTCGGGCCAGGGCTGTTCCTTGCCATTTTTTGCGTCGTGGACCATTTGCCCTTCGCAGTGGTCCTCGTCAGCATTTCCATGGGGTTGTCCGCTTGTAACTCGGCTGGACATTTGAGCAACCACGTGGACGTGGCACCCAATTACGCAGGCACCACTTTTGCCATCAGTAATACCATTGCGACCATTCCTGGGATACTGTGTGGGCCAGTGACGGCCTCGTTGGTGACCGCGTCGGATGGCAAGTGGATGACCGTGTTCCTGGGTGCTACTTTCGTGAATCTGATGGGTGCTTTCATTTACTTCACAAACAGTGTGGCCACGCAGATTTTGTGAAGGGTTTGCACGACTGTTTGTTGTTTGAGGACCGTGTTGTGTATAGAGATATTGTATATTTACGTAGATGTAAGAAATGTGAGATATATTGAAAGACTGCTGGGTTTTATTTGAGGTTATCCCACTCCTTTTTTAGGTTCTGAAGATACGATGAGGGAAAATAAGAAGAGCATTAATTGTTGTCAGTTTAATTGAACTGGCCCTCCTAAAGCCAAAATGGGTTGACAGGAATTTGACAGCGTGCCAGAGGGAAAGCAGCCCTCTAATTTGGAGACGTAGGGGCAGAGAGTTTAACGCGATAAGACAAAATACAGATATGCACTTTGGCACACATATTCAGCGGATAATTTAAAGGTGCCGACAAGATTTTGAAACATCGTTTCACGGAAAGTGCCTTTTTGGTACATCAACTTTAAAATTTCAAATACAAACCACCACTTTCAGCGGTTTTTTTCAAGTCGAAAACCGTAGTGCCATTTTTTCGAAAAATGTTTTAGTCGCAAATGGGGTTTTTAAAATTTATTAAAAAAAAACATTCTTACTATCGGATTCGATAGCTGTTGCATTGTCGGATCAAAAACCTTAGTGCCATTTTATAGGCAAAAAGGCCCCTTTTTGCGTTTTTCTTAACAAAAGAGTATAGTGACTATATTACACTCGCCTACGGCTCGTATTATAAACTTCATTCTCGTATAGCTTAGGAATGTACTCATTAAATAATATAACTTTACTATTTATTAATATAATTTTTACTAGCAGTGGTGTGGCATGCTCTTTAGGATGGAGGGGCTCAACATTGTTGAGGCAGGGGAGGGATGCTCAACATTATTACGGGGAAGCATGATCAAAATTCTCCGGGGTGTATCGAGATTTTTACTCTTTTTTTCTTTTCTTGGCTTTAAAAGTGAACTAATGTAACAAAATACTTGTGCTTCAAATATAAACAAAAAAATTTCTTTTGAAAAGATAAAATATCCGTGCAGACTTTTTGAAGCTGCTGCTGCTGCCCTTAGCTAACTTCTTTCTCTTTTTGAATTGGGCCCACATTCAATATCTTTGTGAGTTTGGTACGCTTGATGGTTGCCTAAGCCTCCTACGAAATAATCCCTATAATTTCAAGAATAACCGCCCCAAAGGACATAAAAATATTAAAAAAAAGGTATGATGGGGCGTTTGGGCCGGCACTACCTGAAGGACGGGGAGGGCTTGAGCCCCCTCTAGCTCACCCCTGGGCACGCCACTGAATTTACCAGAATCGCTAACAAAAAGAAATTCTTGTCTTTCTGTCGTTTAGTTGCTTCAAATTTTGTGTTGAATTTTTAGTGCCGAACCGTATGCGAAACTCACCCCCAAAACGCAAAAATGACTTGGAGGAAATTTTACCCTTGGACCACCGGAGGACACTAATTGAATGCAAGAAATTGCACCCCAAAAACCTGTACGACAGCTGAATTCTGTTCAGTTAGCTTATTATCACTGGTTTATTGGCGTTATTTTATTGAATAATTTTTGCGGTCCAAAGTAGGTACAATATACCTACAAGGTACAACACCAAACACTTTTTGAAACGAATGTCGTTTTAACTTACATATACCTCAAGGCAAATTTGTAACATTTAGGTATACATACTTTATTACATATTTGACTATTCAGGGTTAGTCTAACGTATGGAAACAAGCTGATTATTTCCCAAACTATTCACTTTATCAAAAAATTGTTCAAATAAGAGCTGAATGGCAAATTTAGAGCCACGTTTTGTGTTGATGAGTTTTTTTTTGAGATTGATATTACCAAATAATGACGTCATCGACATTCTTTTTAAATGAGAAGATATGTCAAGTGTGGTATCATTGCAAAGGTATAGTAATGTCTTTCTATTTACAACGTCAACGGTGTGAAAAAATCATGCTCTTACACAGAGCTGGGAAAGTTACTTTGAAATAGTAACTAGATACTTTTCAAGTTACTTTTCATAAAAGTAACTTAAGTTACTGAAGTAACTAGATACTTTACTGAAAAAAGAACTTAGTTACAAGTTACTTATGAAAAGTAACTAGATATAGTATCTTAGTTACTTTTGAAGTAACTTAGTTACTTTTCGTATCTAGATACTTTTAAAAAGTAACTAAATACTTCTGTAAGTAACTAGATACAGTATTTTAGTTACTTTTGGCGTAATTTAGTTACTTTCATTAATGTTATAGAAACGGTTGGGATTGAGTTTAAATTTAATTAAACTAGAACATGAAGCGCGCTCCGCGCGCCTAATGAAGTAACCTTTTACATTGTAACACCTTTTTAAATGTACTCGTAGTTGTCAATTCTATATTATAAATGTAAAATTTTCAAAAGTTCAGGTGACAGTGAAGATTTTATAACAAGTCTCTATTGGTCAATTTTCACCAAAATGACACTTTCCGTGAACCGATGTGGCCCAAAATCTAATCAGCACCTACAAATTGCCCAATGAATTATGTGTGCCAAATTTCATCTCGATGCTATCAGTAGTTTGAGCTGCAGCGTGATCCAGACACACAGACACAGACGTTTTTTCAAAAACCACTTTTTTGGTTCCCAGTAGGGGCAGTAGGTACCCTAAAACGTAAAGATTCGATGTTTTTGGCGATTCAATGTTTTTGAATTTTTCGTTCGATTCCAATAACTGCTCCGTAGAAGTACAAAATAAGGTTGGCCTGTCCGAGGAACATCAAATTACATACCTACGTACCTACGTTAGAGTCAATAATAAACTCAAAATCGATTTCTAGATGAATTCGTGAATTCCTCATTTAATGACCAAAATAATAAATGCATGCGCATTCGTAACTTTTACATTTATTTTTCAATGAACAAAAATTAAATGATATTGCTAATGATAATAAATAAAATTAAATGATATATTCTTTTCCTTTTCCTGAAAATATAAAATTATGTACCTATGCTATTTCGAATACCTAATGTATTATCTTTCCACAATTCCTTTTCTCTTCTCCAAGTTCTTGTAACACACCGAAGAGATAACCTTCTTAAAGTCTTTTAATTTAGAATTAATTGACATTTCAAAAAGCCACCAGAAGATGTACATCAATGCGATGTGTATTACTGTAGATCGGCTGCAGATTTTATAAATCTGCACCTAGTAGTAGTGCCTCCACAGACGTACAGATGTGTCAAAAAGGCGAAATGTTAAAAATTTCTTGTTGAAAATTATCCAATTATATTAAAGCTTTTGTGGGTGTCAAACACCTACCTATTGCGAAGGAAACTGGAAAATTGTAAAAGGTAAACTGAATCCCAAATGAGTTCAATTTATTACCACAACGAAAAATGAAATTACGCGAAGATTGCAAAATTAGCACTTAAGAGGTTGAAAAATCGCAAAGGGGGATGAAAAGTCAAAGGGTATGAGAATAAACCGATGTTAAGTAAAAATTACAGAAAATAACTCCAAAATAACCCAATTATGTAAAGGACCCTATACGATAGTGGCCCATCAGGAAAAATCAGATCTAGACGATTACAAAATTTGATTTTTACTGTGGAGGTATAATAAAGTGTTCTTACAACATTGAATACAAAAACATAGAAATTTTCCCAGGCGGTCATATTTTTATGTGGCTCTAAACGAATGAAAATTTGCCCATCCGCCTACAGTGTCGCTGTAAATTAACACACCAAATCCAGCCTTGATACGTTGAGCAGTTTTTGTGCTTCGGCATGTTAGGGGTTGTAGCGCCTTAATGGGCGGTTTTTCACGAATTATGAATAAGACCTTTTTTGTACCATCAGTAGAAAGCTTTCGAATTGTATTAATTTCAAATCTACATTATTCTGTGAAAATTATAGTTTCCACCTTTAACTTTCATCCCCTTAGATGAATTTATTCTAAAATCCAGTCTTCTTTTCTCAACGATACAATGTGTAAGATTTCACAGTCTCACATCAGATATTTTTCTCTGTGTAAAGTTACAAAGCTTCATGAACATTTCAACCCCTAAAATCCAACCCCTTATTTTACCATCATCTTCACATGCTCTAAAGAAAGATCAGTGGCGTGCCGTGCCCTTAGGGGCGGGGGGGGCGAGGCATTCTTGGGGCGCAAAATATTGGTAATGCAATTTATTTTTTATTATTATTATCTACATTTAGGTACTACACATTTTAATGAACAATTATTACAAAGCCATTCTTCGCATTTTTAATCCTTTAAATCGGTCTAAAACCGCATTCAGGTCAATATTTTTTACCAAATCCGCTTCAATTGATAATAGTGCCAAACTATACAGGGTGTATTACGAATATGGAGCAGTATCGATATCTCTGGACATAAGCAAGGTACAGTTCTAAGAGTTAGCATTTACAGAAATTGACACATTCGGAGTCTATTGAAATTATTGGCGACGATGGGGTACTTCCGGTTATACCGGAAGTAGGGTCCAACTTTAAAATTTTAAATGGCAACCCCCATTTTAACCTCCCCAACCCCATCACAATTTTAAAAAAATGGGAGGTTACTGCAATCACTAAAATTTTCGAATTTGAGATAGCACCAGATCTCCACGTTTTGAGGTCTCAGGAACCCAGAAAAGTGGTTTATAAAATGTGTCTGTGTGTATGTTCGTACGTACGTTCGTACGTTCGTACGTACGTTTGTAAACACGCCACAGCCAAAACTACTGGGCCGATTTGGCTGCAATTTGGTACGTAGGCATCTCATAACCCAACTTAGATCTGAAAAGCTTTTGGAGCCAATCGTGCAACCGGAAATGCCATTTTGGCACATCAACTTTTAAATTTTAAATGCAAACCCCCATTTTTCACGTCACCACAAGAAAGACCTTCAAATTCTGCTTCTAAAAATGTATTCATTCTTAGTGCCCTTTTGACCAAAAATTTAAAAAAAAATTGATTTTTATCAAACTTTAAAATCGCGGTACAGCCCAAGCCCCTGAATCGATTTGGCTGAAATTTTGCACATAGGGATTGTATTACACCTCGAAAAGCTGAACAAATTTTGAATTCCATCGACTCACGGAAAGTGTCCTTTTGGCACACCAATTTCCAAATTTAAAATTATTCAATCATTAAACCATTAAAAACAAGTTTTTGAAAGATTTATTGTCACCATCAGAAGGGTCTTCAAATCTTGGTTTTAAATAGGACAAAATTAATTCGCATTTAGCGCTGTTTGGTTCAAAAAATCGAAATTTTATAATAACAGTAAAAACACATTATAGCCCAAATTACTGAATCGATTTGGCTGAAATTTGGTACATGGAGATTAGGTGACCCGTTGAAGACCTGAAAGGCTTTTGGGAGCAATTGGCCCACGCGAACTGCCATTTAAGCATATCAACTTAAAATTTTAAATACAAGGCCTCTTTTTTATGTCGACATTAGAAAGACGATCAAATTCTGGTTCTAAAAATGTATTCACAGTTTCTGCCATTTCAGTGGAAAATATTGAAAAAATTCTTTCTCATTAAAAGGGAGCAGGCTGACAGTGGATGACATAAAGTGGCAGTTATTGTCAAAAAGTTGGCAAAAGATTAACCTTAAAAGGAACATATTGTCAAATGTGATGGGTGATGTACGAGGTGATGTCGGTATTTGTCAGAAAATTGCGAAATTAGTCACAGACGTCAGACGATAAGGATAAAAAAAAATCTGTTGAATTGACTACTATCTACACAGAATACAAAGATCCACGCGATGGGGAGGTTCCAGCCGCTTCTCTGCTGCATTTTTTCATTACAGATTCGGACAGAGGAGGAAAACCTAAACCTAAAACACCTAACAAGTAACTTGTTTGCACCAGCCGCCTAGATTGTATTAACGTTTTTAGAGAAAAGTTCAGCAAAACAGTGCTATGTAAAAATGGTCATAACTTGTAAACCGCGGGCGATAAAAATAAAAATGACACACCATTGTAAAGTAGAAAGACTGTTTTACATTATGCTTGCCAAAAAGTCATATGAAAGCTGATTCAAAGTCGATTTAAAGAAATTGAAATGTTGGAAATTTAAAAGCCGAATGACATTTTCTTCTTATGGAAAAAACAGCGATTTTAATCGTTTCCTTTTTTGACACTTTATGGGCACCGTTGAAAAGAGAATAAAATTCTGCACCCATCCATGCAGAAAAACTTGTATGCTGCCATTTAAGAAAAAAATGTTATTCGGGTTTGAAATTTCCAGTATTGCAGTTTCTCGAAATCAACTTTCAATTAGTTTTCTTAGGATTTTTGGCAATCATAATGTAAAACAGTCCTTCCGCTTTACAACGGTGTGTCATTTTTATTTTTATCGCCCGCGGTTTACAAGTTATGATCATTTTTACATAGCACTGTTTTGCGGAACTTTTCTCTAAAAACGTTAATAAAGCCTAGGCGGCTGGCGCAAACAAGTTACATGTAGGTGTTTTAAGCTTAATTTTTCTTCCTCTATCCGAATCTGCAATGAAAAATGGGGGTTGCTATTTAAAATTTAAAAGTAGGACCCTACTTCCGGTATAACCGAAAGTGCCCCATGGTCGCCAATAATTTCAATAGATTCCGAATGTGTCAGTTTCTGTAAATGCCAAATCTTACAACTGTACCTTCCTTAAGCCCAGAGATATCGATACTGCTCCATATTCGTAAGACCCTGTATAGCCAAAATTATAGCGCACTAAACTTAAAACTTCTTCTGGGAATCACAATCACTGGCACCGTTGAATTTTACTAGGATCATAATTCTTTTCCTTACCTAACCATCCTTCATCCTTTTTAAATCTTGAGTGACGGACATTATATCTGTAGATGAGGACTGTCTTCGTGAAATTATGAGTAACTTGGTTTTGTTTAATATGAAATATCAAATAATAGAAAGGTCTGCGATCTGAGGGCGCTGACAATTTATGGAAAAGGTGCTCCAAATCCCCAATACAGGCAAAATCGATACCGCCGAGGTAGCCACGAGCTGCCGTGTTCAAAATTTATAAACAGTTATTTAGTTTCTTCTCTATTTGGGGCGCCCGCCCCCAAGCAACTGTATTATAGTGTAGCTCTTAAATAGCTACATGCTTCGTAGAGAAATAAACCTTTACCTTCAGTTATTTATTACATCAGAATGGCAGAATTCGACCGGCTCTGAGGAACAGCCTTTTTTGCTTGGGCGGAAAGGGCGGCACAGCCTAAAGGGCGGGGGGGGCGGTCGCCCCCCCTAGCCCCCCTGACGGCACGCCACTGAGAAAGATGTGGTTTCAATTTCACCGCCCTAATCCAATTCATTGAAAAATTGCGGTAATTTAGAGATTAATCTTTTCGCCCCCTCATTACTTCACGACTAATTTACAGGGGTGAGTTTATTTCTAACTGTGTGTCGGGTTCTAGACCTCCACGTGCAACATATTTGAGTGGTTTTCGTATTTTTGTGATTTCAACACCTAAATTTCATTCCCCAAAATTGGCACCCCTTCACCTTCAGCAGACTTCATGGTAGAACTCGAAAAGCAAGTTTCAGTAAGATACCTCTATTCGTACTCGAGTTATTACAATTAATAATTTATCGCTCCCGAGAAAAAAACGCGGTTTCTCGTGGTTCTACTGCGAACGCTACCTAAACGCTTGAAGATGGATTAAAATCGTATAAGGAAGAAATGTCGACAAGGAATAGACCTGCAAAAAAGTCCGCGACAGCATATAAATATCTGTTACGGATAGTCGACAATAAGCGACCGAAACCATTTTCGTCAAAAATTAAAACACAAAAACGATCACGCGGTGTGCTATCCATCGTAGATAGCTATAGGCCGTCGCGGACTTTTTCGTAGATCTTTTCATTGCCGACAATTCCTCCTTTCAAACCTTTGATCTATCTTCAAGCGTTGAGGCAGCGTAGGCGATCAAACGTCGAAAATTACAATTTCTTTCGGTTTTTCATCCGTAACTTCGACTACTAAGTCAGTTCGGTATGGCCCAAAAACAATCGCCGCCGAGATTTTCGGAGTATACACCTGTGTACAGCGCAGTCTGCTACGACACTAAAAATATACCTATATCATGATTGTATATTCCGTGCCTCCACCGCAAAGTTTGATGCCTCTGCATTCAACGGAGTGTATACTGGGTCATCTAGGTATAATAATTTGAGACAGGCCTTGAATAGAGTGACGTGAACTTGAGATTAATGCGCAAATGCGATGTCGGACAGCGAAATTTTATAGTTGGATACCTCGACAATTTCGGAGGAGGATAATTTTTTAAAATCTGTAGCTAGCTAATACACTGAGAAAAAATTTACGTAAATTCTAATAGCCGTTATTAGAAAGTTATATTAAAATACGGGACGGCAACGCCGTTTTGTTGGGGCGACTAAATTGGGAATCCTGGCGTTGAACAGTTCTCGTTATTAACAGCACATATAAAAATTTATTGTCCTAAATGACCAGTTACTTAGATCCTAATAAACGGTTCTATTACTGCCAACAACATTGGCTTAGTAACCTTTAGAATACGTATCTTTTGCAGTAGCAATAAGAAACTCTGGCCACAGCAGTTCTTTCGTATTAATAGCAAATAGAAGAATCTATTAGGAGCAATATGCCCATTTACCTAGGTACTAAAATTCAAACCATGATTTTCTAAAAATAATTTATTACACCCCTATGTAGGTAGGGATGTGATTATTAAAAATACATATTAGGCACATTCTTATATGGTTAAACAGGAAACATACAATATACCTAATACATTATTGGTAATTATGTAGATGATTAAACAGGAAAAATACGATAATACATTACTCGCAATATGTATATAGATGATTAAACAGAAAAAATACAATATTACACGAGGTAGTTTCAAAGTCTTGTTCCACAAAATTTACTTAGGTACTGTTTAGGACGCGTTTCGGAGTGTTACTCCATCTTCAGCTATAAAAGAAATTAACACAAAATACAAAACACTTGCCTGGAAAACGAAAAAACGTTTGGGTCAAAGAAAAATAACAGCTTTTGAGTCACACTGTAAATTCATCGAAAGACGCTCAAACAACAAACTACCTCGTGTAATCAAACATCAGTTCCTCTTTGAAAAAATGGACCAAACTTTCAACCAAAAATACAATAATACATATTATGTATGGTAATATCGGGTGCACCAAAAAAACCGGACAAAATATTTTTGGGTATAAGTCGATCGGCTATTTCTTAACCGTTTCTGATAAACGTGATCTTAAATTAAAGCTAAGGAATCAGGCTTTCTTCAAGACACACCGCACAATAACACGTGTACACAACTACACACACACACCCCCAGTGGTATTGAACTCTGACCGCGAGACCGCGTGTTCATTAGCACATTGCCAACAACTAACTACCCCAACCCAAACCGTTGTCGATGATATCCGATTCTGACATTTAGACCATTGTCTCAGGAGACAAAGCAAGCTCTGGAAACAATTTAGGCTGTGGCCGCAAATAAACGTTTAGTTGCCATAACAAAAATTTTCCAAAAAAACCTAGACAGGAACAGGAGCATTCACGAGCTCTGCCATCATTAAAAATTTACTCATAACAACATTACAATTCTAATAGTCTCCCAAAAAAATGTATTTTGCTGCGGTAGATATTTCGTTTAGTTACAGTCATACGCCATTTAATTATTAAAACTAAATTTCTTTTTGCCACAAACATACAAATCTTAGTATGACATTCTAATTGCTTGATTTTTCTCAGTGTAGCTACTCATTTTGCGCTTTGTAGGTATGTTGTACCATTAAAATTCTTTTGTACCAATAGGTGCATCTAGATTTATGATAAATTAGAGCAAGCCAGTTTTATTGCGTTGCGTTACTAACCAAAGAATAAAGATCATGGTCCACTAAAATTATAAATCTTGATGATCATGGTATGTACATACAGCCCATACAGGGTTTTTTAAAACTTCACACCTCTTGAATATCTTTGGATGTAATAAAGAAAGTTAAATATTGAATTGAAATAAAAGCTGGCCAATCCCGCACTTGCGCGTATATTAAGGGAATTTTTTCCACTTCCGGTTCAACCGGAAATGATCTTAACTTTGTTTTTTCAAATGGAATGACACCTTTTTCTCAACGGATTCGGAATGTACAGTTTTTTTCTGAGTTAGAAACATGTATCATACTTGACCGGAAGTGCAGTCACGGCCACCCTAGATTTTCAAAAATAACGAAGAAATCGGTCAAATATTGAGATTTTCGAAAAACGCAAAAACACCACAAAAGTTAGTTGTTTTGATGCAAATTTACCTGAGCAATTTCATTTTTTGATTTCTCATTTCTATCAAATTTTCTCTTACCTCACAATCTGTCAAAATCTCAAAAGTAAATAAAAAGAAAATGTCAATGGGCAGATGAATTATGGCATCAAAAAATTCTGTTTTACCCAGCCTATAGAAATACAACTTTTCTGAAAATTGTTGATATTATTGTAAAAGTATCTTATTCCATAAAAAGTAACTAGTTACGTTGGAAAGTAACTAAATACATGAAAAGTAACTAGTTATTTTTTTATGTCTTTAGATACTTTCCAAAAGTAACTAGTTACAAGTTACTTCAGTAAAGTAACTAGATATAGTTACTTTTCGCAGGGAGAAAAAAAGTAACTAGTTACTAAGTAACTTAGTTACTTTTTGTAACTAGTTACATAAAAGTAACTTTTTTCTAAAGTTACTCCCAGCTCTGCTCTTACATAATGGAAATTTCGAGAAAATGTCGATTGAATGATGTGTTCCCATAAATATGGATTTGGCCGTCTATTTCACAAACTATGTTTTAACCTCCCCAATCCACTTCACCACTTATAAAAAAGGGAGGTTACTGCAATCACTAAAATTTTCGAATTTGAGATAGCACCAGATCTTCACGTTTCGAGGTCTCAGGAACCCAAAAAAGTGGTTTAAAAAATGTGTATGTGCGTACGTACGTACGTACGTACGTGCGTACGTTTGTAAACACGCCACAGCCAAAACTACTAGACCGATTTGCCTGAAATTTGGTGCGTAGGCATCTCATAACCCAACTTAGATCTGAAAAGCTTTTGGAGCCAATCGTGCAACTAGAAATGCCATTTTGGCACATCAACTTTTAAATTTTAAATGCAAACCCCCATTTTTCACGACACTATAGGAAAGGCCTTCAAATTCTGCTTCTAAAAATATATTCACTCTCAGTGCCCTTTTGACCAAAAATTAAAAAAAAAATGTTTTTTATCGGACTTTCAAATCGCGGTACAGCCCAAGCCCCTGAACCGATTTGGCTGAAATTTTGCACATGAGGATTGTATTGCACGTCGAAGAGCTGAACAAATTTTGGATTCAATCGGCCCACGGAAAATGCCGTTTTGGCACACCAATTTCCAAATTTAAAATTATTCACTCATTTAACCATCCAAAACAAGTTTTTGAAAGATTTATTGTCACCATCAGAAAGGTCTTCAAATTCTGGTTTTAAATAAGACAAAATTCGTTCGCATTTAGTGCTCTTTGGGTCAAAAAATAGAAATTTTGTAATAACACTAAAAATACATTATAGCTCAAATTAGTGAATCGATTTGGCTGAAATTTGCTACATGGAGATTGGGTGACCCGTTGAAGACCTGAAAGGCTTTTGGAAGCAATTAGTCCACAGGAAGTGCCATTTAAGCATATCAACTTTAAATTTTAAATACAAGGCCTCCTTTTTTACGTCGCCATTAGAAAGACGATCAAATTCTGGTTCTAAAAATGTATTCACAGTTTCTGCTATTTCTGTGGAAAATAGAGAAAAAAATCTTTTTCATTAAAAGGGACCAGGCTACTGACAGTGGATGACATAAAGTATCAGTTATTGTCAAAAGGGTGGCAAATTGTTAACCTTAAAAGGAACATATTGTCAAATGTGATGGGTGATGTCCGAAGTGATGTCGGTATTTGTCAGAAAATTACGAAATTAGTCATAGATGATAAGCACAAAAAAAATTCTGTTGAATTGACTACCATCTACACAGAATACAAAGATCCACGCGATGGGGAGGTTCCAGCCGCTTCTCTGCTGCATTTTTTATCAAAAAATTGTTCCAATAAAAGTTGACAGGCAAACTTATAGGCGCATCTTTTGATGCGATTGTCAGAAAAATGGGTATGACGCAATTCTCAGTGAAGCAGAAGTCAAAAAAATTGAATCGCATTAAAAGGATGCCTGAATTAGCTTTTCAACTTTTATTGGAACATTTTTTTGATAAAGTGCACAGTTTGTGAACTAGACTACCAAATCCATACTTTTGTTAACACATTAAATTGACATTTTCTCGAAATTTCCCTTGTGTAAGAGCATGATTTTTTCACACCGTTGTAAAGAGAAAAAAATTACCTTTTCAATGATACCTACCTACTACACATGACACATCTTTTCATTAAAAAAAAAGATGGCAATGTCAATGTCAAAAATAAATTGATTAGGTAACCCAAAACGAGCGCCTAAAGGACCCTATACAATAAGGCAACCGCTTGGGCCAATCTCTACCAAATTTTAGATTGTGGTAAGCGAGGGACAGATGAATGTTTTATCGAGAAATGAAAGTTCAGTATCTTTTAGTTTCTGAGAAAAAAATTCGTGAAAATTGCATTTTCGAGGGGTAAACATGTTTAGAGCCACTTAAAAATATGACCGCTTGGGAGAATTTCTACATTTTTGTATTCAATGATGTAATTACACTCTATTATACCTCCACACCAGAAATCAAAGTTCAGTATCGTCTAGATCAATTTTTTTCCTGGGCCACTATCGTATAGGGTCCTTTACCATTCACCTCTTATTTGAAGAATTTTTTAATACAGTGTATAGTTTGGGAAATAATCGGCTGTTTTCATACATTTGACCAATGATTTGACTAACCCTGTAGTTACCATGTAGCAAACGAAAGCACATCTCTTGCCATTAAACTTGGGAAAAAAATTGTTAGCTCATCAAAATTCACGATTTTTCGCAAGTAAAATTCAAATTGACGCTATTTCTTTAACCTTGCCTTGATCACGTTTATCCAGTAGGTACTGTAACTTTCTGACTCTACTGAAAGGGGGACCGTTGTGAAATCCCTCCAATCTTGCAAAAGGACCCCTAAGTTTGATTACGTTGTGGTTGTGGTTCGTTTTACGAGGCCGTGGATACAGGAAATAAAACGGATCTTCCAAATAACAATTTATTCACACTGAAACAAAGTCTGGCCGCAAAAATAATACAATAAAATAAACACCTCTCGCTCAAGGAGCTCGAGGGAAATAATTTACACGGTAAAGAAAAAAATACAATAATTATAATCCCCAACCTAAATCAATGGGTTTCTAAATTATGAATGAACTCTGAGCTAGTTTTATAAAATGAAGGGTGCCGTTACCGAATGCTGAAAAAAGAATTAATCCCCAAAATTAAATAATAAACTGCTCAACAATTCAATTGGTCCACCCGGAAATTTGAGTCGAATTCAAAATGCCGTAACTCCTCAAGCAGTCGATCGATTTGAATAAACCTTTTTTCCACGGATAGCCCATTTCATTGGCTACTACATGACATGTTCCACGTTTTATTCCAGGTCCCCTTTATTTGATATACAGGGTGTCAGAGCCGGGTACCGCAAAATGGCGAAAATTAAAACCACCCCCGATTCTGAAAGAAATTTTTCTAATTTTTTTTGCATGGTTGAGAAGATGTCTCAGGTCCATACCTCCAGACGTTTTTTTGAAACTTGCTCCATCTCCTCTAATTAGGGTGCAGGGCCAAAAAAACTGTTTTTTCACCGGTCGTTAATAGCGCCTTTACTTGTACACGAATTTTAATTTCCTGGGGGTCCTTGTAACGCAAGAACTTCACTCTAAATTGTCATAAATTCAAAATTGTCCGGATATAAAATGTAACAGAAAAGGGGGCCCACTGAACTGAACTCAAAATTATTCTGCGTCTGATATGATCTAGATTAAAAACGGACCAAAATTGAAAGCATGCCGTCGTAGAGCCATTCATCCTGAATATTTTAAGATGCTCTTCGTCTGAATTGGATCACATTTGGCGGTGCTGATACCAGTACTTTAGCTGACGGGTTTCGGACAAAAAGCAGGCATTTCGCACATCTGCAATTTCGTGAAACCAAGGCGACAACAATTTTGACAAAGCCTGAAGGATCGTTACCTTGTCAACAAGGTATGGCTCTTTGTTTTGATTTTTGTCACCTTGGTTTCACGAATTTAGGGGGCTGTATTTTGTCTGAAAACAGTCAGTTGAAAAGTTGGTTTGAGCACTGGTGATTGTCATCCAATTCAGATGAAGAGCATCTTAAAATGTTCAGGAAAAATGGAAAACATCGTTTTAAATTTAGTCCGCCTTTACTTAAAGATCACTTCGGAAGCAGAATAAAACTGGGTTCATTTCAACGGGCCCCCTTTTCTGGATCGCCTTGTTTTAGATTAATTTTGACCTCATGGTGTCCTAGAGTAAAGTTTTAACGCCACAATGACCTCAAGAAATTAAAAATTAAGTGGAAGTTAAAGAGGCTATTAACTACCAGTGAAAAAACAGTTTTCTTGGGCCAGCACCCTAATTAGAGGAGATGGAGCAAATTTCAAAAAAACGTCTGGAGGTATGGTCCTAAGACGTCTTCTCAACCAGGCAAAAAAAATTAGAAACATTTCTTTCAGTATCGGGGGTGGTTTAAATTTTCGCCATTTTGCAGTACCCGGCTCTGACACCCTGTATATCAAATAAGGGGGACCTGCATAAAAAGCGGAACATGTCATGTCGAAGTCAATGAAATGGTCTATCCGCGGAAAAAAGGTTCATTCAAATCCATCAACTGCTTGAGGAGTTAAGGCATTTTGAATTCGACTCAAATTTCCGGGTGGACCAATTGAATTGTTGAGCAGTTTATATTACCGGACTTGCAACAATCCGGGTTTCTAAATTGGGAAGCAACCCACAATACAGGCAAGTGTTAGGAGGGGTGCAAGACAAGTTCCGAGCAAGGACAACTCTTGCCGTAATTACGACAGCTAAAAATGACGCAAGTTCAGTGGCGTGGCGTCAATCCCAGTGGCGTAGTAGATTTCCTGAAATCGAGCAAATTTCATGCACTATGTAAATTCTACGGTACGATAGAGGAAATTTTGTGTTTTAACAAAGTTTAGAGTGAAAATGACCCCAAATTGAACTGAATGACACTGAATAAATGGTTTTAACGGTTCGAGGGATGTGGACCCTGTGATTTCTCGTGAAAGCCCAAATTTAGTTTCTTGCTGCTTCTTTCTTCGTCTTCAGTGTACGTGGTATAGACACTGTCCAGCCCAGCCCCCTGTTTGGAGTGTCTGGCGGAATGCGGGAAACCTATACCACTAGCAATCGTTGGTACACCAGGCCAAATCACAGGTGGAAGATGTCAGCAGGACACCCTCCAAGTGAGCAACAATCACGTGTTGGCAAAACTGTAGCGTTTTTAACCGCAACTGTGAATTATTGTCGACAATCCAGCGGGAACAAATTGCAAACAAATTGCAGAGCTGAGAGAGCGCGTCCCCTTATGGATATCCCCAAATTTCCTTTTACCTCTTTCGATGCTAATAAAAGGGAAGAACTGGATGCGCTTTACCAAACCCTAACTATTCCACTACCGAAATGCAAGCAAGCTAAAGTCTACTCTGCAAAAGGGGTTAAATTAATTAATATTTAGCGGATGAAAAAGGGTTCTAGTCTATGGAAGCTAATTAGAGATCGGGAAACCTTCAATCAAATGCACTAACGGAACTACAAATCTAGTTGCGTAATACCTGATCTAGTTCCACCCTGCAGACCGCGCGGGAGGTGTTCTACCAATCACCAATAACCACTAAACCACTATCCCCATACGGCGTGATTACACTAACTTCAATACTACACAAGCACGAACTTTAACTACACAAAGCCCAAACAACAAATAACTATTTTAAAATATTTGGAAAATATCGCAAATTCGAGAGCTTTGGAAAATACGAGTCTCTTCGTCAGAAGCCTCAGAGCAAGTTTTTTTCATCCTGTCCTCTTGGATCCGGCGAACCTAAAAACCACCCCCTCCACTATATCCGGTCGGCCTCCCTTCCAAGTTCATCTCCACATTTTATAACAATTTATAATTAATTGAGAAGCTACGCGATTCGACCAGCCTTACGATACAATCCTGCTCTTAAAAGCTAATCACAGATTCACATATCCTATCAATGAAACAATTTAGTTATTTTATGCAAATCTAATGAATTACCTAACAAAATCCAAGCAGTCCGGTGGGGTCTTTGAAGCTTTTCGAGCATGTGCAGGGTAGTGGGGGTTATTTAATGCATACGACAGTCATGCAATTTTAAAAGCAATCTAATTTGCTAGGTAGGTTCTACATATTACATATGAACCATACGGATAACAGGGATCTGGCTTGAGGTTTCGGTCGTCTAGCCTAGATGGCGACACCAGTTCTATTCTTGCAGTGAACTTTAATTTAAATTACAGCGTTTACGCCGAAAAGATCTGATTGGTTACATATGCGTCGGTTATGCCTACACACATGAGGTTCATACGGTGTTTAACGGGTTGTCGAGGCAATTTTAGCAGGAGTAATGTTTGATTCACGTCATGCAAAATTAGTGTATCTTGGCTACTCTACCTTTGGGGTTCATGCATTTACTGAATCAAATTTAGCAACAAATTGTAATGAATAAGACATTTACGTTATTAAATCCATTTCTCGGAAATCTCTACTGTGGGAACAACTTTCTAAAAATTGTATGCGAAGGAATTCGGTCATAAAGTTTACAGCGGGGGTGTTCTTCGAAAAGGGCAATTCAAGCAACAGTTTCTACCAGATGTGCACGGTTTATGACTTTTGGCAATAAATAGTTCTAACTTACAGTTAATATTCTCGCGCCCCAATGACAAATTTTATACAAACAATTTAATGTGGATTTACCCAGGATTGGCTTTAACTGGCATATGTTACAGTACATACCTTAAAGTTTTGTCTGTATGTCTCCAACTTAGACAGGTAAGCAAAAACAACTCCTCCCTTTATGGTAACAAGACAAAGTAGGAGTAGGAAACAATTGACAATTAGTTGTTTCTATTGATTAATTTTGACGGTAACCAGTATAAATATAGCCATTAGTTCAATGTTCAATAATTCGAAACTTTATTAATTATTTAGCTCAAATACACTTAAATACAACTTGGAGACATCAGAATGGAAAAGAGAAAAGCAAACGCAGCACAGACCACGATGAGCAAATAGTTCAAACGGATCCGTTCGGCAGTCCCTCATTTCTGGAACATTCTAAATTTTTTCAGGCAATCCTCGTACTCTTCCTCAGTGCCTAAACTGATGAGGCCCGAACTGTAATCGGGCTGCCAATAATCTCTCGCGGGATGGCAGGACTTCGACTTCGAGATCAGTAGATGGTGGAGGAATGGTAGTGGTAATGGACTTGGTTTTGGTGGTTTTATAAAGCATAAACAGTGGGTTAGGAACAAAATCAGGGCCGTAAACATCCGCCCATCAGCGAATCCTCAGCTTCACAACTTTTCGGGTTACCTAAACGTCTATTTCTTCGAATTCTGGTTTGTCTTTGAGAGAAGTCGGGTATGGCTTCCTTACGTAAACTATGGTGGTGAGGTTTACTCGGACGGATCCGTAACTACTGTTGGTACCGCATAGCCCAAAGCAGTTACCTACCTATTGCTGCTGGTACTGGTGCAAAAGCGAGCATAAAAATTCTAGTTCGCTATTTCCATAACGTAAGTTTTCCATTAACTGCCTATTCATTTTAGTGCCTTTTCACACAGGTCGATCCTCAATGCTGTTAAACCTGAAACAAGTATAAACATGTCCCCTTAGATTGCCGCATCCACTCTTTTTGGGATCCATTTGGAAACCAAGGAATAACCAAGTAATTGAGAACAACCATGTTGGAGAAAACTTTTTCTTGAAACTGTCACAAATTGTAAATAAAAAACCAAACGAAAGTTGTTTATCAATGGTGTGTAGATATGCAGTGTGGTCCAGATGTTAGTTGTATCTGGTGCGGACAATCCTCACCTAAAATTGAAGTTCTCGCTTCCGCGCAGAAAGCCCTTTAAGCATGGTTAGGTAAATTTTTTGTAGTTGGGGGTTGTAAGGGGTGTTTCGGGGTTCAGTTTTCTGCGTTCAATTAGTCGTTATAGTAAGTTCAAAGGTTAAATTTCCTTCAAGTAAAATTTTAGTGTTTGGGGTGCAATTTTTTTGTCTTCAGTTAGACTCCTCCGGTAATGGTTGTTCCAAGGGTTAAATTTTTTCCAAGTCAAGTTTTTGTGTTTGGAGTTGTAAGGGTGTGAGTTTCGGGGCTGCAATGTTTTGCTTTCAATTAGTCTCCTTGGTTCACATGTGCATGGGTGAAAGGACCTCGGACTTTTCTTATGGAAATTGTATTTGCGTGAGATTTTTTTGAAAATCGCATTTTATAAATATGAACCAATCGCTTTTTAGAATTTTTAACGTATCAGCCAATAAAATTTTGATTAAACTGGAAATCATGCACATGTGCTGATTTCCGGAAATCACTCTCGTGCTGATTTCCAAAAACCACCGTATAGTGTTTTAATTATTTATTAGTGTTAAAACAACTCCACATCAACAAAGAAAATGAAAATTGAATTACATGTTCATTGAATTGCAGTGAAACACACAGTTATTATAAATTTGTTGATTCTGTCGTTTCTGCGACGGGGAAGAAGCTGTAGTGACAGTCAACAATTCTTCAACTATCGAGTCGCTTGTAATGCTTTTCATTTCATGTTTTGATCTTGCTCCAGCTTCATCTGCATCATCAGTTCTTTCTTGCTCTCCTCGTAGCTTTAGCACCATTCCTTTATGATGATCCTTGTCGAGCTGGATATATGGTTTCAGGGATGTTATACTGGAATGTCCACTCATTTTTATTAATTGGATTTCCCCTACTCCTTTTCTTGCTAATTGGAACACTGCCGTTGATCTGAGTGGTGGATGGCTAGTTATGACTGAAATTGTGTCGATACCTATGGCATTAGCTCTGCTGATTTCATCCATTTGTCCAAATTTCATTTTGCCCTACTGGGCAGTTTTTATACCATTCATTTGAGTGATGAAGCATCCAGCCAGGATTAAGAGTCAGGAACAATCTGTCCATCGTAACATGCTTGGGACGTTTAGCAACCATTTTCTTAAATAACCTAGCAGATGCAAAATTATAAAATCTAAAATAATTCAATCAATGTTTACCTGAGTTGACAGCACAGCCAAAAATATTTTTGCAATTTTTCAACTATTTTGTTTATTTTGCAATCTCTATAGTTACAACTGCCACGAATATCTTGATATTATTGAATAAATTTTGGAGCGCGCCATAAAATTGCGATTTTCTGGCTGAATTTATTTCGTGGTGTTTTGATTTTCTTTGGAAATCTCTCCTGAAGGTTTCGTTCTTTTATTGCTGCTGGGAAATCAACCGCTCGTCCTCGACTCGCGGTGATTTCCGCCGCAATAAAGGAACTCAACATGTCAGTCGAGATTTCCGAAAATCAAAACAACCACTTAATAAATTATATACGAAAATCGCACGATACTAATCATTATCCAATAGAAAAATTGATTTCTGTGTGTTTACCATGGCAACTCGAGGATTTCCTGGAAATTTTTGATACCTACCTAGACCAACCTAAACGAAATTAATAAGTGGAAATTTTTATGTCAAATTAAATGTCAAAAATCATTTCTATTCAATTTCTGTGGCTGTATCGTTGCTATTTTCTTACCGAATCTGCATTCGAGCATTAATTCATTTCCTGGAAATTTTAGTCGTGCATCCCAACAACGTAATCGGGCCCTCGTGTTCCACTCGGGCCGATTAATAACGTTGTTGGAATGCACTCCAAAAATTTCCGGAAAGAATTAATGCTCTTATGAGATTATAAGTGAAAAGAATATATCTTGTAGACCACGATGCCAAAATTGCATTACTGGTTGCACGATTGACTCCAAGAAGTTTTCAGATCTGTATCACTATGAGTAATTGTTACCATTGCGCCCACTTTGTGAGCCTCACCGTTTTAATCGTTTTATATTATTAGATATGGATGGATGCCTGATGAAGGTGAGAGGGTCGTAAGGAGTAGAGCTAAAACGAATGTGAAGGCCGCTGTGTTCGCCATAGTAAACCCTACATATTGACATAGCAGTAAGTGGGGCCTCATTAGTAGGTACAGCCAAAGTAATTGAAAATGAACAGGGGCTAAGATTCGATCCCTGCACGGTAACATTCTAAGATACCGGATTTCTTTGCGGCCAAGTGTTCAGCAGCGGTTTCAGTGGAGTTTTCTATCTGAATTGAAATGAATGTTACCGTGCAGGGGATCTAGGCTCAATCCCTGTTTATTTTCAATTACTTCGGCTGTACCTAAGTCATTGAAGATGGCTATACTCCATTTATTTCTTCAGTATATTCAATGATGTTTTAACACCTTCTGGACTGTCGCTAATTTGCGACGAAAAAAGTATACCTACAATTTGTAGTAGCACACAGCTTCATACTACGGCCTATTACTTCGAAGAGGTAAGGGTGACCAAACTTTTGAAAAATTCTCGAAATACTACAAAAAATAAAAGAAAATTGACCCAAATTAACGACTGTCCAGAAGGTGTTAGAAAAGCACAGAATATATTCGATGTCTTTCGATTAATTATTCCAAAAAGGTGGTGTTCATATTTTGCGAAAAACCACCCTTAGGCGCTACAACCCCTCACATCCAGAAATACAAAAATACGAAAACTCAAAAACTACTCAGCGTATCGAAGCAGAGCTTCGTGTTAATTTTCAGTGACACTGTAGGCGGATGGACCAGTTTTCTTTAGGGTTCACATTTCACAAGAAGATTTTTTTGGTATAAAGTTACTTTGTTGAAAAAAGTCTTATGAGTTTTCAACCTAAAACCAACCCCTAGGCTACTAACAACCACTAACTCTTTGCAAGCGGATAAATATATTTTATTTAACTTTTCTGAAATCCTATTGAATTATTTATGAACAAACCAAGTTATGCAACACCGTAGAAATAAACTCGGCCCTATAAATCATAAAGGGGTCTGATCATGAGAGTTTGAAAACATGAATCCCTAAATCGCAGCAATTTTTCAACGAATTGGAGGAGGGCGGTGAAATTTAGGGGTTGAAATCCAAATTTTTACAGAAGTAAATTCCATTTATTTCCTAATCTAGTATAGCCGTTGCTGTGCGGGACGTAGTGTCCTTGGAATGGCTATTTTGGGCATTAGGATTTGGTACCTATGTTGACCAGATTATTTAGGTTTTTAACTTCTACGCTCGCGAAGCAGTTACTGCAATCGATCGGAAAATTCAAAAAAATCGAATCGCCAAAAACATGAAATCTTTACGTTTCAGGGTCCTGGGAAAAAATGTCTGTCTGTGTGTCTGTGATCACGCTGCAGCTCAAACTACTGAACGTATCGAGATGAAATTTGGCACACATATTCAGTGGGGGATTTGTAGGTGCTGATTAGAATCTGGGCCACATCGGTTCATGGAAAGTGCCTTTTTGGCACATCAACTTTAAAAATTTAAATGCAAACCACCATTTTTCGCGTTACCATATGAATGCTCTTCGAATTCTGCTTCTAAAAATGTATTCAGAATTGTGCCCTTTTGGCCAAAAAATGGTGCCGTGAAAAAAAACATATGCATAACTGTATATTAACCTCCCCACTCCACTCCACCATTTAAAAAAAAAGGGAGGTTACTGCAATCACTAAAATTTTCGAATTCGAGATAAGACCGGATCTATACGTTTTGAGGTCTCAGGAGCCCAAAAAAGTGGTTTTTAAAATGTGTCTGTATGTATGTACGTACGTTCGTACGTTCGTACGTACGTACGTACGTTCGTAAACACGCCACAGCCCAAACTACTCGACAGATTTAGCTGAAATTTGGTACGTGTGCATGTGATAACCCAACTTAGATCTGAAAAGCTTTTGGAGCCAATCGTGCAACCAGAAATGCCATTTTGGCACATCAACTTTTAAATTTTAAATGCAAACCCCCATTTTTCACGTCACGATAGGAAAGGCCTTCAAATTCTGCTTCTAGAAATGCATTCATTCTTAGTGCCCTTTTGACCAAAAATAAAAAAAAAATTGATTTTTATCGGACTTTAAAATCGCGGTACAACCCAAGCCCCTGAACCGATTTGGCTGAAATTTTGCACAAGGGGATTGTATTACACGTCGAAGAGGTGAACAAATTTTGGATTCAATTGGCCCACGGAAAGTGCCGTTTTGGCACACCAATTTCGAAATTTAAAATTATTCTCTAATTTACCCATCCAAAACAAGTTTTTGAAAGATTTATTGTCACTATCGAGGTCACCATCAGAAAGGTCTTCAATTTCTGGTTTTAAATGAGACAAAATTTATTCGCATTTAGAACCCTTTGGGTAGAAAAATCGAAATTTTGTAATAACACTGAAACCACTTTATAGGCCAAACTAGTGGATCGATTTGCCCGAAATTTGGTAAATGGAGGTGAGGTGACCCGTTGAAGAGCTGAAAGGCTTTTGGGAGCAATTGGTCAACGGGAAGTGCCATTTAGGCATATCAACTTTAGAATCTTAAACAGAATAAGTCCCTGAAATCAAAGACCCACGCGTTGGGGAGGTTCTAGCCGCTTCTCTGCTGCCATTTTTTTTATTACCGGATTCGATAGCTGATTTTTTTTCAAGCCGAAAACCTTAGTGCAATTTTTTCGAAAATTTCATTTAAGGGACAAAAAAGCCCCTTTTTGAGTTTTTCTTAGCAAAAGGGCATATTATGATTATCGAACTCGATAGCTGTTGCATTGCCGGATCGAAAACCTTAGTGCCATTTTTTCGAAAAATGTCCATTTTAGAAGTGAATAACATTTGTATTTTAGATTTTAGTAAATGAGCGCCGGGTGCATCAGCCATCCAACCGCTCCGCACGCCCGACCTTGGTTAAATAAAGTTAAATGCTACATTTACAAATTCTGTGAAAAAGTCCGTCCAGAATTAAGATATCTACTTGAGATTTTCTAGAAATGACACAGTTTTTTAGCCCGCCTTAACAAATTTTTAACTTATCTGGTCTGTTTTTGGAAAATATCCTTCAAAATGAAAATTCATTCATTCCTCAATTTTTTGTGAATTTTCAACAAATCGCATAAGATAAGTAGGTACCTGGGTAAAAGCAGAGAGACCGTAGAAACTCGGTGGATACTTTTGCTTAAAGTTGCAAGGTATTAAACTGCTTAATTTATATCTTAAATCATTTAGTTGCATCAATTTATGTTGTCAAAAGAAAATTTGCAAAAAAATGAGTGATGAAAAACATTTTGGAAAGAGAAAGGGACAAGCTTGCATCCCGTCTTAACCCCAAAAAGGGTCGTTTATTTCTTCTTTTTGAAAGAAAATCCTCAAATTTCCAGCAATTAAATCCTCGTACAAGTTCGTAATTGTTAAGGGATTGTTGAAAATTTCTATATTCGAATTGTGTGAGTCGAGGTGTGAGTTTACAAAAATTCTGCGTTTTGGTGAATCTTCTCGAAAATTTTCGAAAGCTTATTATCATATTGTCAAAAATTTCGTCGAGAGCTTTTTTATCAAATGCTTTATACAGGGTGTCCCAGAACTCGCGTATAAGCCGGTAATAGTAGATTCCTGAGCTCAACCTAAGACGAATTTTCCTCTACAAAAATTGCGAGGGTCCTATAGTTTTCAAATGGGGAGCAATTGAAGTCCGCCAATCAGAATGTTTCTCTAAACAGTAAGGTAAAAAATATGAAGATGCATAAGCTGTTGCTGGGATACAAAAAAAATTAAAAACACAACAATGAATCAAGTCAACAATAGATATGACGAGAATCTAGATCTGTCACTTTGACAAAAATTTTTAAATGACTATCAGCAGTTTATTGGAAATAGGAACTAATTAATGCGAACGCTACTACTGTGGAATACATGCTGCGATTTCCAAATCTTCCACATCCCACACACAACGCAGGCAATTTCAAAACAAAAAATGCAGCAGAGAAGCGGCTGGAACCTCCCCATCGCGTGGATCTTTGTATTCTGTGTAGATAGTAGTCAATTCAACAGAATTTTTTAAATCCTTGACTAATTTCGCAATTTTCTGACAAATACCGACGTCACCTCGGACATCACCCGTCACGTTTGACAGTATGTTCCTTTTAAGGTTAATCTTTTTCCACCTTTTTGACAATAACTGCCACTTTATGTCATCCACTGTCAGCCCGCTCCCTTTTAATGAGAAAGAATTTTTTCTCTATTTTCCACTGAAATGGCCGAAACTGTGAACACATTTTTAGAACCAGAATTTGATCGCCTTTCTAATGGCGACATAAAAAAGGAGGTCTTGTATTTAAAATTTTAAGTTGATATGCTTAAATGGGACTTCCCGTGGGCCAACTGCTTTCAAAGGCCTTTCAGGTCTTCAACGGGTCACCCAATCTTCATGTACCAAATTTCAGACAAATCGATTCAGTAATTTGGGCTATAATGTATTTTAACTGTTATTATAAAATTTCGATTTTTTGAACCAAACGGCGCTAAATGCGAATTAATTTTGTCTTATTTAAAACCAGAATTTGAAGACCTTTCTGATGGTGACAATAAATCTTTCAAAAACTTGTTTTTAATGGTCAAATGAGAGAATAATTTTAAATTTGGAAATTGGTGTGCCAAAACGGCACTTTCCGTGAGTCGATTGAATTCAAAATTTGTTCAGCTCTTCGACGTGTAATACAATCTCCATGTGCAAAATTTCAGCCAAATCGGTTCAGGGGCTTGGGCTGTACCGCGATTTTAAAGTCCGATAAAAATCATTTTTTTTTAAATTTTTGGTCAAAAGGGCACTAAGAGTTAATACATTTTTAGAAGCAGAATTTGAAGATCTTTCTTAATGTGACGTGAAAAATGGGGGTTTGCATTTAAAATTTAAAAGTTGATGTGCCAAAATGGCATTTGCGGTTGCACGATTGGCTCCAAAAGCTTTTCAGATCTAAGTTGGGTTACGAGATGCTTATGTTCCAAATTTCAGCCAAATCGATCGAGTAGTTTTGGCTGTGGCGTGTTTACAAACGTACGAACGTACGTACGTACGTACGTACGTACGTACATACACACAGACACATTTTAAAAACCACTTTTTTGGGTTCCTGAGACCTCAAAACGCATAGATCCGGTCTTATCTCGAATTCGAAAATTTTAGTGATTGCAGTAACCTCCCATTTTTTTAAAATTGTGTTGGGGTTGGGGAGGTTAAAAAATATCGCACTTGGTGTGGATGCGCTGCTGATAAACTGAGTTTTGAAACACTTTTCGGAACCGCTGCATAGGTACCTAAATGGTTTATGCGTATTGATGATCTGTACAAAGAATAAGTATACTTCAAATAATGGTGAGCTTGTCCAAAGTTTGGAAAACGAATAGGAAAACCCAAACGTGTGACCAGTAGACGATCCAAATTGTAGCCAAAGACTGCGTAGTAGGTACTAAACAACGGCTTTTTTGGTCCCAAGACTGCAATACCTTTTCTTCATTTATTGTTAATGAAGATGCGATACCTTAGGTTGATGTAAACATTTTTGTCAAAGTGACAAATTCAAATCTTTATCCTATAGCTAACCGTTTGTAATATTTTTTTTTGTATCCCAGCAACAGCATATGCATCTTCATATTTTGTACCTTAATGTTTAATTAAGAGAAATATTCTGATTGGCGGACTTCAATTGCTCCCCATTTGAAAGCTATAGGACTCTCGCAATTTTTGTAAAGGAAAATTCGTCTTAGATTGTATTCAGGAATCTACCATTACCGGCTTATACGCGAGTTCTGGGACACCCTGTATAATTTAGGTAAGGTTGGCAAGGTGGATATAAATCGTTTTAAACTAAATTAGGTACGAAAATTTCAGTTTTTAAGTTTACAGCTAATCAAGCCGCTGAAACCCAGGTTTCCAACCTTGTACGTCTCTTTCTATCGTTTTGACAGATGACAGTATCAACGTAGGCTTTTGACAGTAAAATGACGTATGACAATTCTCCATCTCTTTTAATTAGAAACATGAATTGGTACTTTATTACTTATGTTGGAAGCTTTGCAAACTTTCATCTAAGGAATTTTTAATTAATTAAGTTGGCAATGCTGGCTGTACACAATAAAGCTCTGACCTTCGCTTAACAATTTCGAATTTTTGATGGAATTTATGAGGAATTTCTGTTTTTTCAGAAAACCGCTATAAATCATTTAGGTAGATGGAAATTTCCATTAAAATGTCAGAATTGTATTGGAAATTTCCATTTCAATAGTTATTAATACTGTTTAATAGATATAATTTCTTTAAATCTACTAGTGATGATGACAATTTCTGAACAGATTTTGGCATTTAATGGCCATTTTTGAGACTGTTGTTGAAAACTTGCAGTTTTGTTGAAAATTTTGGTATTTTTTTTGTTGCCATCTTTCAAATTTTTAACTTTTTCGAAGACTGGTATTTTTGAGATTTTTTTGTAACTTTTTTGGAAGAAATGAAAATATATGAAGGCTACTCACTTTCGGTTCCGCCGGATCCTCGCGTAAAACTTTCAACGAAGAAAATTTTAGAATAATTGAAGACTACTCACTTTCGGCTCCGCCGGATCTTTACGTTAAACTTTCAACGAAACAATTTTAGAATCTCGAAGACTACTCATATTTGGTTCGAGTTAAATTTTATATTTGAAGACTACTACTCACTTTCGGCTGCTCC
Source organism: Pycnomerus fuliginosus (assembly GCA_963924575.1). Classification (NCBI taxonomy): domain Eukaryota; kingdom Metazoa; phylum Arthropoda; class Insecta; order Coleoptera; family Zopheridae; genus Pycnomerus; species Pycnomerus fuliginosus. Next base: position 9,069,289 of record OZ004625.1, on the reverse strand, counting down.
GTAAAACTTTCAGCGAAAAAAATTTCAACATACCTTTTCGAGGGGAATGTTTTGGAAATATCCTCGGACAGTTGAACCTTATTTTTTTGATGTGCCCCCGATAGTGTGGTCAGATTCTTTGCACTTCCGGTTTTACCGGAAATGATAATTTTTCAATTGGAATCATACTTCTGTCTCAACCGATTGTGAATCTATGATTTTTTAGAATAAAAATCGTGTCATATTTGGCCGGGAAGTGCAGTTTCGGTTACCCTAGATTTTCAAAAACCGGTGAAAAATTAAGATTTTTGAAGGAAATACACAAACACTTCGACCTTATTTTTTCCATAGAAATTCTACTATTTTGATATTAAAGAAATTTTGAAACGAGGGATTAAAAAAAAAGTAATTGCGAAATTGAATTTATATTGAAAAAAATGCAGCAGAGAAGTGGCTGGAACTTCCCCATCGCGTGGGTTTTTGATTTCCGTAATTGTATTTATTTCAAATTATAAATATGTGCCCAAATGGCATTTCCCGTTTACCAACTGATTCCAAAAGACTTTTACTCTTCAACTGGTCACCCAATCTCCATGTTCCAAATTTCAGTCAAATTGATCCAGTAGTTTGGGTTATAATGTGTTTTTAGCGTTATTACAAAATTTCGATTTTTTTACACAAAAGGCATGTTAGAATGAATTTCATCTTGTTTGAGACCAGAAATTATCCAGTGTGTAAGAAGAAAACGGGTGGGGGTGGACCAAGATACATGCCTGTCCTAAGTGCAGGCCTCTCCCCTAAACTTTTGTCCCTATGTCTCCAACTTAGAAAGGTAACTTCCCTCTAGCACACTTCCCAATAACTCTGTCAATCTAATTTCCTGTGGTGGCAGCAAAAACAACTCAAATGTAACCAGAAAAAGTAGGAGTAGGAAACAATTGACAATTAGTTGTTTCTATTGATTAATTTTGACGGTAACTAGTATAAATAGCCATTAGTTCCATGTTCAATAATTCGAAACTTTTATTAATTATTTAGCTTAAATACACTTAAATACAACTTGGAGACATCAGAATGGAAAAGAGAAGAGCAAACGCAGCACAGACCACGATGAGCAAATAATTCAAATGGATCCGTTCGGCAGTCCCGCATTTCTGGAACATTCTAAATTTCTTAAGGCAATCCTTGTACTCTTCCTCAGTGCCTAAACTGATGAGGCCCGAACTGTAATCGGGCTGCCAATAATCTCTCGAGGGATGGCGGGACTTCGACTTCGAGATTAGAGAACGGTGGAGGAATGGTAGTGGTAATGGACTTGGTTTTGGTGGTTTTATAAAGCATAAACAGTGGGTTGGGAACAAAATCAGGACCGTAAACATCCGCCCATCAGCGAATCCTCAGCTTCACAACTTTTCGGGTTACCTAAACGTCTATTTCTTTGGATTCTGGTTTATCTTTGAGAGAAGTCGGGTATGGCTTCCTTACATAAACTATGGTGGTGAGGTTCACTCGGACGGATCCGTAACTACTGTTGGTACCGCATAGCCCAAAGCAGTTACCTACCTATTGTTGCTGGTACAGGTGCAAAAGCGAGCATAAAAATTTGAGTTCGCTATTTCCATAACGTAAGTTTTCCATTAACTACCTATTCACTTTAGTGCCTTTTCACACAGGTCGATCCTCAATGCTGTTAAACCTGAAACAAGTATAAACATGTCCCCTTAGATTGCCGCATCCACTCTTTTTGGGATCCATTTGGAAACCAAGGAATAACCAAGTAATTGAGAACAACCATGTTGGAGAAAACTTCTTCTTGAAACTGTCACAAATTGTAAATAAAAAACCAAACGAAAGATGTGTATCAATGGTGTGTATGCAGTGTGGTTCAGTTGTGTTAGTTGTGCGGACAATCCTTCCCTAAAATTGATGTCCTCACTTTCCTTTCAAACATGGGGGGTAGGTCAATTTTTCCGGTTATAGTCAATTCAAGAGTTAGATTTCCTCCAAGTAAAATTTTTGTGTTTGGGGGTTGAAGGGGGTGCTTTTCGGAGGTGCAGTTTTTTGGCTTCGATTAGTCTCCTCCGGTAATAGTTGGTCCAAAGTTTAAATTTTCTTCAGTGTTAGGAATCGAAGGGGGTGAGTTTCGGGGCTGCAATGTTTTGTTTTCAATTAGTCTCTTCCGGTCACAGGTGCTCCAAGGGTTTTTCCTACGTGTAAATTTTTTGTGATTTATAGGGGTTGAAAGGTGCGAGGTTCAGGGTTCCAATTGTTTGCTTTCAATCAGTCTCCTTCTGTTGTTGATAGTTCAAGGGTTAAATCTCCACCAAGTCAACTCTGTTTATGTTTGGGTGTTGAAGGAGGTGAATTTTACAGTTGCAATTTAACCGGTGGTTAAATTGCCTCCATGTCACTTTTCTGCGAGGTGCAATTTACTCACCCAAATTTCTGTTAATACTAAAAGTAATCCTCATAATCTTCTAGTAATTTGGTACTCCAGTAGTAATTCTAAAAGTATACCTAATTCCGCTAGTCAATGCGCATGCGCCGTGGTTGAACACGTGGCAATTCTAAAGATGATCCAGTTAATTTAAAATTAATTCGAATAATTCTGAATGAAATTTTTGTAATTCCTCCGTAATCCTAACTCTAATCTTGGCCCTAATCTTAAACAATTTGTACACCTGATCCTGGTAGTGAGCTGCCCCTCGATTTTCTGTGTTCGGCGGTCAATTACTCCTCTGGGAATAGGTGATGCAAGGGTTAAATTTTCGTCCAAGTCAATTTTTTGTTTAAAGGGATTAAAGGTGGTGAGTTTTAGAGCTGCATTTTTTTCGTTCAATTCAACCCAACGTACATGAGTTTAGGGCGCCTTTAGGGTGGTTTTTCGCAAAATATGAACACCACCTGTGCTATTCTAACACCTTCTGGACAGTCGTTAATTTGGGTCAGATTTTCTTTTATTTTTTGTAGTCTTTCGAGAATTTTTCAAAAGTTTGGTCGCCCTTACCTCTTTGAAATAATAGGCCGTAGTGTGAAGCTGTGTGCTACTACAAATTGTAGGTATACTTTTTTCGTGGTACGCGAATTAAAATTAAGAAAGGACACATTTTTGAAATTGCGACATATTACGTCTTATAAAGACAAGCCCAAGCATAGATGTGTTTGAGAAATCGGTGAAACTCTGCTTGGTTGAAGATTTTCTTTAGAGGCAACAAATGTAGAACTTCCGCGCTATACCATGCTTCAAAGAAGAAAGAAGAAACTTTTGAAAATTTTTCGAGAGACTACAAGCATGGTGTGATTGTTTTAAAAAATTAAAGAAATCTGACCCAAATTAGCGACAGTCTAGAAGGTGTTAAAACATTGTTTTATAGAATATCGTAACAATTTCTTTTCTTGGATGGGCATCAAATGAAAAATTCTCAACAAAACCCTCCATAATAATTTTATTCCTCAGAAAGTTGTATTTTTGGAGAAGTTAACATTTTTTCAAAAATATAACCACCGCCTACTAAGACCAAAAACAAATATCAAAAATCCGAAAAACCTATTATATCTATATTATCGAAAAATTTTATTAAGAAAAGTTGCTCAGGTTGACCCGAAGTGGGCAAGTCTGGAGTTTCAGGATAAAAATAAAAATGTTGAATTTCTGGAGGAAAAAAGCAAAAATATCGAAAACTTCAATATTTTTGCAACAAAAGGATTGCTGAGTAATAAAAAATAATTGAAATAAGTTTGTTTGGCATTTGTTGTTAGCTATGGCTGGGCAAAATTTAACAATCACCCTTCAACTCGAAACACAAAAACCATTACCGGAGGAGACTAATTGAAGACAAAAAAAAATGCAGCAGAGAAGCGGCTGGAACCTCCCCATCGCGTGGATCTTTGTATTCTGTGTAGCTGGTAGTCAATTCAACAGAATTTTTTTTGTGCTTATCATCTGTGACCAATTTCGCAATTTTCTGACAAATACCGACATCACTTCGGACATCACCCATCACGTTTGACAATATGTTCCTTTTAAGGTTAACAGTTTGCCACCCTTTTGACAATAACTGATACTTTATGTCATCCACTGTCAGCCTGCTCCCTTTTAATGAAAAAGATTTTTTACTCTATTAACCTCCCCAACTCCAACAAAATTTTAAAAAAATGGGAGGTTACTGCAATCACTAAAATTTTCGAATTCGAGATAGCACCAGATCTTCACGTTTTGAGGTCTCAGGAACCCAAAAAAGCGGTTTTCAAAATGTGTCTGTGTGTGTGTACGTACGTACGTACGTACGTTTGTAAACACGCCACAGCCAAAACTACTAAACCGATTTGTCTGAAATTTGGTGCGTAGGCATCTCATAACCCAACTTAGATCTGAAAAGCTTTTGGAGCCAATCGTGCAACTAGAAATGCCATTTTGGCACATCAACTTTTAAATTTTAAATGCAAACCCCCATTTTTCACGTCACGATAGGACAGGCCTTCAAATTCTGCTTCTAAAAATGCATTCATTCTTAGTGCCCTTTTGACCAAAAATTTAAAAAAAAAAGATTTTTATCGGACTTTTAAATCGCGGTACAGCCCAAGCCCCTGAACCGATTTTTCTGAAATTTTGCACATGGGCATTGTATTGCACGTCGAAGAGCCGAACAAATTTTGGATTCAATCGGCCCACGGAAAGTGCCGTTTTGGCACACCAATTTCCAACTTTAAAATTATTCACTCATTTAACCATCCAAAACAAGTTTTTGAAAGATTTATTGTCACAATCAGAAAGGTCTTCAAATTCTGGTTTTAAATAAGACAAAATTCGTTCGCATTTAGTGCTCTTTGGGTCAAAAAATCGAAATTTTGTAGTACCACTAAAAATACACTATAGCCCAGATTAGTGAATCGATTTGGCTGAAATTTGCTACATGGAGATTGGGTGACCCGTTGAAGACCTGAAAGGCTTTTGGAAGCAATTGGTCCACGGGAAGTGCCATTTAAGCATATCAACTTTAAATTTTAAAGCAAGGCCTCCTTTTTTATGTCGCCATTAGAAAAACGATCAAATTCTGGTTCTAAAAATATATTCACAGTTTCTACCATTTCAGTGGAAAATAGAGAAAAAATTCTTTCTCATTGAAAGGGAGCGGGCTGACAGTGGATGACAAATTCTGTTGAATTGACTACTATCTACACAGAATACAAAGATCCACGCGATGGGGAGGTTCCAGCCGCTTCTCTGCTGCATTTTTTTCCACTGAAATGGCAGAAACTGTGAATACATTTTTAGAACCAGAATTTGATCGTCTTCCTAATGGCGACATAAAAAAGGAGGCCTTGTATTTAAAATTTAAAGTTGATATGCTTAAATGGCACTTCCTGTGGACCAATTGCTTCCAAAAGCCTTTCAGGTCTTCAACGGGCCACCCAATCTCCATGTAGCAAATTTCAGCCAAATCGATTCACTAATTTGAGCTATAATGTATTTTTAGTGTTACTACAAAATTTCGATTTTTTGACCCAAAGAGCACTAAATGCGAACGAATTTTGTCTTATTTAAAACCAGAATTTGAAGACCTTTCTGATGGTGACAATAAATCTTTCAAAAACTTGTTTTTGATGGTTAAATGAGTGAATAATTTTAAATTTGGAAATTGGTGTGCCAAAACGGCACTTTCCGTGGGCCGATTGAATCCAAAATTTGTTCAGCTCTTCGACGTGCAATACAATCCCCATGTGCAAAATTTCAGCCAAATCGGTTCAGGGGCTTGGGCTGTACCGCGATTTGAAAGTCCGATAAAAAACATTTTTTTTTAAATTTTTGGTAAAAAGGGCACTGAGAGTGAATATATTTTTAGAAGCAGAATTTGAAGGCCTTTCCTATAGTGACGTGAAAAATGGGGGTTTGCATTTGAAATTTAAAAGTTGATGTGCCAAAATGGCATTTGCGGTTGCACGATTGGCTCCAAAAGCTTTTCAGATCTAAGTTGGGTTATGAGATGCCTACGCACCAAATTTCAGGCAAATCGGTCTAGTAGTTTTGGCTGTGGCGTGTTTACAAACGTACGCACGTACGTACGTACGCACATACACACAGACACATTTTTAAAACCACTTTTTTGGGTTCCTGAGACCTCGAAACGTGAAGATCTGGTGCTATCTCAAATTCGAAAATTTTAGTGATTGCAGTAACCTCCCTTTTTTATAAGTGGTGAAGTAGATTGGGGAGGTTAAAAAATGCACCTCCGAAAATCACCCCTTCAAACCTTTGAACTCACTATAATCGGAAGAGATTAATTGAAAGCAAAAACTTGAAACTCAACCCCCAAACATAAAAAATTCGCTAAATTTAAACCTTGAACAATCTACAACCGGAAGAGACTAATTGAAAGCAAAAAACTGCATCCCAAAACTCACCCCTTACAACCCCCAATTACAAAAAATTGACCTATCCATGCTCAAAGGGCTTTCTGTGCGGAAGCGAGGACATCCGCATCAGATACAACTAACACATCTTGGCCACACTGCATACACCTCATTGATAAACATCTTTCGTTTGATTTTTTTTTATTTACAATTTGTGACAGTTTCAAGAAAAAGTTTTCTCCAGCATGGTTGTTCTCAATTATTTGGTTATTCCGTGGTTTCCAAATGGATCCCAAAAAGAGTGGATGCGGCAATCTAACGGGACATGTTTATACTTGTTTCAGGTTTAACAGCATTGAGGATCGACCTGTGTGAAAAGGCACTAAAATGAATAGGTAGTTAATGGAAAACTTACGTTATGGAAATAGCGAACTAGAATTTTTATGCTCGCTTTAGCACCAGTACCAGCAGCAATAAGTAGGTAACTGCTTTGGGCTATGCGCCACCAACAGTAGTTACGGATCCGTCCGAGTAAACCTTACCACCATAGTTTACGTAAGTAAGCCATACCCGACTTCTTTCAAAGACAAACCAGAATTCGAAGAAATAGACGTTTAGGTAACCCGAAAAGTTGTGAAGCTGAGGATTCGCTGATGGGCGAATGTTTACGGTCCTGATTTTGTTCCCAAACCACTTTTTATGCTCTATAAACCACCAAAACCAAATCCATTACCACTGCCATTCCTCCACCGTCCTCTAATCTCGAAGTCGAAGTTCCGCCATCCCGCGAGAAATTATTGGCAGCCCGACTATAGTTCGAGCCTCATCAGTTTAGGCACTGAGGAAGAGTACGAGGATTGCCTTAAGAAATTGAGAATGTTCCAGAAATGCGGGACTACCGAACGGATCCATTTGAATTATTTGCTGATCGTGGTCTGTGCTGCGTTTGCTCTTCTCTTTTCCATTCTGATGTCTCCAACTTGTATTTAAGTGTATTTGAGCTACCTAATTAATAAAGTTTCGAATTATTGAACGTTGACTTAATGGCATGGCCATTATTTATACTGGTTACCGTCAAAATTAATCAATAGAAACAACTAATTGTCAATTGTTTCCTACTCCTACTTTTTCTTGTTGCATTTAACGAACCTTCATCGTTGCTGGAGGAGCAAGCAACCTAAATTTAGTCCTTTTACCGAAAATATATCTCATTGCGTCCTAATAAGACGCCGCATAGAAGATTGTTCGTATATTTCGAAAATGGAAAATGTACAACCATTGGGACGACCCAACCTAGAGGTCTGCATACTTTTGGAGGAATTCCAGCCAAAATTCCCACATTTTTTGGATTACTAAATGCAAAGGAATACACAGGTCACGCATTCCGCAGATCTTCAGCAACTTTTCTAGTAGAGGGAGGAGGAGATATTAATAAATTGAAAATGCACGTTGGATGGAAAAGTACCAATGTCGCCCAAGGGTTAGACAGAGAATTCGTTACAAAACAAGTTGAGCACCGCGAACATTAGTCAAAACAGCCGAAAAAATCAGTGCCAGGAATCTTTAACTGATTATGTTTATTTCATCTACCAGCAGAATTGTCGGTATATTAACTAATAAAGTTAATGTTACTAATAATAATGACATTGTAATTCTTGACATAAGTATTTAATCCTCCCAGATATCTTACCTTCCAATATCTTGTCCGTGGAGCTCAAAAAAAATGAGAAAGTAGCATTCTCAAACTTAGCGCCAAAAAACCCCCACAGCCATTCAAACTCAATTTTCTTACATGTGACAACGTCGCTGTCTAACCTAACCCGACGTCTTTCATTCATAAATCTTATAGTATCTTACGTAACGAGAATTGTAAGAAGCATATAACGCACGTGTGGAAGAAGTTGTACACGAGCCGCGTAGCGGCGAGTGTATAATTTCACAGTGCGTAATTGCCTTTCAACTCGAGTTGCGTACGATACTTCTACGACCACACAATAGGTACTTAACTTTCTCAAAAGTAAGTAATAAATTGAAGAACCCCTTCGAGACGAATATTTCGGAAATGTCCTAGGACAAGTCAACATTATTTTTTTATGTGAATCCAGTGGTGTAGTCAGATATTTTTTAGCACTTCCGGTTCAACCGGAAATGACCATAATTTTTATTTTTCAAATGAAATTATACTTTTTCTCAACGAATTCCTAATCTACGATTTTATGCAAGTTTACTCTGCATTATTATTTTGGTTCTTGAAACGTTTTTTTCCAGCATAAATAATTGATTCGTGCTTACAATGGAATTACTTTTCTTAAACTCTACTAAATTAACGATTTATTGTTCCGGGGTACCAAAAACCTGATGAAAGTATTCTATATTATGACAATTTCTTTAAAATACCTGCTCAAAAGCTCAAGATAATATGAAGAAATACAACTTACCGGTCCCAAGGCATTTTCGGACAAAAAGGTCCAGCGATATAACCTAACTTTTGTTGGACTGCTTTTATCCTGGAAGAGGAGTAGTCGATAGGTTTTTAAAATGTCCTAATAAATAAGGCGAGAATACTAAATTTAACAATAAAATTGACTGAAAAATGACATTTGACAAATGACAATTGAAAACTGCGATTTTCTCTCTTTACGCACAGTTTTAGATTTGCGTGCGTAAGGAACGGTTTACTTATAGTTTGCACATTGTACAAAATTGGCTATTTACAATAGTGGTCGTAGAAAAAATATTTTATACAATAGTAGTCAACAGTACCTACTCTTTGTCGGTAGGTACATAGGTACAAGATTCCAGCCCAAACAACTAATAAACATTCTACTTACAGCCTTTTCCAACGTTAGAGGTTATTTTTGCCCCTTTTATTGTCAACTGTCAAGGTTGACGTGTCAAATTAATTATTAAACGTCACCTTCAAATAAACTGTTGCCAGATTGCATCGGCTGTACGATCTATGACGTCACAGGTCGCACAACGGCGTTTCCGAATTATTTATTTATTTACAAATAAGCAAACGTTTTTAAAATAAAATTGATGTTCGCGGATGATTCCATGTATCTTTATTGATTATTTACATTAAAATAACCCGAAATTAGGAAATGTGCAAGATGCCTCATTAATATTAATAATGTGAATAATATAAGTACGTACGTAATTAAAGTGAATACAGTGAAATTTATTACAGGTTATTTTCCCGGACTTAGTCCGGGAAAGATTACTTTCCGGTCCTAAATTAGATCGGAAATGTAGACTTTCTGAACGGGCGCCTAAAAACCACTTTTTCGGATTCCAGGACCCTGATTTGATTTTTCGAATGATTGTATTAACTTGCTCCGTGAAGCGTAATAATTAAAAAGCGGTGAAGAGGAAAAAATCACTTCAACTGACTTCAGAATATCCCGGGGAATAATCTGAAACAGACGAAAACGTGCCTCATGCAGAATCTTTTTCAATTATCAAGATAAAAATCTCAAAAAAAGGCAAATGCTCACAGACGGTCACTTTTTGACATTCTTTACAACTTTTTTATCACTTCCGGTTATGCCGGAAATGACTTTTATTTTGATTTTTTAAATTCTTGTGGAATCTAGGGATCATCCTGAATATTTTAGTGTCATTTTCGTGAGCCTTTTCTTGTTTTTGGCGAAATTTTGTTGTAGATCTAGACTGCTGCGATATACTTTTTTGAGGAGGGTCTAGGCTGTTCCCGCCAAAATATAGTTTTTTGCATCTAATTTAAATTTGAGAAGGACAATCAGCTCACAAGTGCTTTAATACTTGCAGGACTGCTTTAGTAGCACGTCGCTCAACAAATTATGCTTAAAACTACAGTAGTTTTTCAAATTTCCGTCCGAAAGTTGTTTTTGGCGCGAAACAACTTTCGGATAAAAATTTGAAAAACCACTGTAGTTTTAACCATAATTTGTTGAACAACGTGTTACTAGGGTAGTCCTGCAGGTATTAAAGCATTTATTAGCTGATAGTCTCCCTCAAATTTAAATTAGAAGCAAAAAAACCTTATTTTGGCGGCAACAGCCTAGACCCTCCCCTTAAGCCTTATTCGGATGGCTTCAAAACATTGAAAAACGTTTTTCGCGGGTAATTAAATTTTTTCAAATGGTACCATGCCGGTACACCTGATCCATGAAAACAGGTATTTTTTCTGCGTGAAATGATACCACCAACATGGCATTTTTGTCCACAAAAAATGAGTACAACAACACAACACAAGATGGACAACCAAGTTTCCCAAAACAAAAGAAAAGGCTTTATAAAATGACACTGCAACACTCAAAATGACTCCTAGATTCCAAAAATATAATATGTACCCGGTGTAACATTTAAAAATTCAAAATTAAAGTCATTTCCGGCGTAACCGGAAGTGATAGAAAGTTCTAATGTATGTCAAAAGATGACGTTTGGTGGATATTATCACTGTGATTTTATATTTTTACCACAGTTACCCCGCTTCAGCCTACCTATTATAACTTGTGATCAAAACCTTTTCCCATCTAGTCAGTACCTAGCTCTTGACGTAGACGTAGGGCGTAGATGTACGTGTCATATAATTTTCGCAATCTACGGCGGCGTAGACTATATAATTTTACTGCTTTACTGTAAACTTTAGCTATGCAGAACGCACCACGCTAACGTCGCTAACTAGATTAGAAAAGTGGATCGCACTTTAGAAACCCAACATTGCAGGTTAAAAAAATTGCAACAAAAACTTTTTCATTTCTGATTGGTCACTTGCAAGACAACTTAAAGTGTATTTAAACCGATTTAAATACCTGAATCTTTCGAGCCACCATTCAAATGCACTTCGCTGATGAGGGTCAAGTAACCCGAAACCGGTCCGAAGTTTTTGAATGGTGGCTCGAAAGATTCAGGTATTTAAATCGGTTTAAATACAATTCCTTTGCCGTAGCTGGCAATTTGAAGGTCCCGGGCTTGAAAGTGAGTCGGTCGCTGCAAAGTGCCCTCGCTTCTCTTGTGCTCATTTGACCATTCTTCCGGTAGAGGGCGTTAAAACTCTCTATCACTTCTCACAACTTAAAGTGTGTTTACACTACATGATTTATCAATTGATTTTGCAAATGAAAAGTCATAAGGTAATATTTTTGTGTTTACACTGCATTATTTTTGCTATAACTCCAGTCATAAGTAAGTCAAAGCATCAATAATAGCAAAATATTATGAAAATCAGGGAATAGGACGGTGTCTATTTCGCCATGATAATTCATATGATTTTCTTGAATCGCCTGCAATTTCTCGCGAATTTATTTCCCCTGGTGTGCAGAGGCAACCCAGTTGTGACTTTATTTACTTATTTTAACTTCTATTTTCATTGAAGCGTGTTCTGTGCTTATAGCGCATTATTTTTTGACTATATAAAAAATTTAGCACATTAACAAACGACCTAACGTAGTTACAAAAAGTGCATTTGAAATAAATAACTAACCTTGACCACAGAAATTCACACTGTACTGCCGTTTAGGTGATTTTACGTCGCTTTTAGGTTATGTACACGCACATTTGACAGTAAAGTCAAGGGCAAAATCATATAATCATAAGCCAGTCATAGCAGTGTAAACACATTTATACAAACCGCATGACTTTTCGCATTTTGTATTATTACCATATGATTTATCAAAGCGAAAATCATATGAAAAATCATGTAGTGTAAACACACTTTTAGGGATGGGACTAATCAGGGTGCGTAAATTATAGTGCACCGCGCAATGCTGGACATAGGGTTGCCAGATTTTTTAAAACAGTAAGCGGGACACAGGAGTGATAAGAATATGTTTGCGCGCGAAGCGCGCAGCGCAAAAGTGGGGGTGCGGGGCGAAAATTTTTGCCCCCCCCTTCTCACCTATTTTTCAGTATTTTCAGTCCAAATTCAAATCAAAATCAATAGACCTTATTCTAAATTAAAGAGCCATCTATCGGATGTTGTACGAACTTCAGATGGTGTTTCAAGCTACAAAAATTCAAATGCGCCGCCAAAAATTAACGTATATCTGTCAATAATTAGCGTGGCTTGTTGTTATGAATTTTATGATAATGGATCCTACCGTGGTAGTGGCATTGACTAATGGCCTAGAAACGAACTTTGGCAGTAACTTTTCGTCTTTTAACGCACCAAATAAATTATTTACGATGATTCTCCAAGTGAGGCTGTCACTAATGTCACTTGTCATCCTTGTCAATTTCTGTTCCCACTCGGTTCACCATGGTTTAGTTCTGAATTAAACTGCTACTATCTTAATATTGTTTTATAATTATTGCATTAAGAAAATTAGCACTTTGAGGTATTAGTTGCAATACTAAAGGTTCATTGTCTTCATACTGCTAGTTTACACGAAGGTAGGTGCTACAGTTTTCAAATGATTTCATATTTTACGAGCACTGTAATGTAAGCGTTTCTTATGGACGCCAATTTCGTGAAACACCAGAGCCCTTCGCGCGCTGCTACGCACATGCGCATTATAATTTTGAATATCGTCTATTCATTTCATTCTCATTGCGAAATAAAAAAAACACTTGAAAAACCGTGGATCAAAAAAGAATAATCACTAGATTTGGGCGTTTTTATGGTCTAATAAGGATTTTCAATTTTTTGGTTGGTAAACAAATTTTATACTTTTAAAATACATTTTTTATTAAAATAACTAAATCTCTTTGAACAAAACAAATGATAATTCTCAGCTTTGGTTTGGTATTTACAAACACGCAGGGCACCAGCCTACGTTGTCACTGGCAGTGCACCCAAATAATAAGAGATAGACACAAAGATTACCTTGAGATTTTAACGCTTGCAACGAAGATGGAGGATGATTGACAGAATGGACCCGACGTTTTGTAAAGCACCACTCCCACCACTGTTCTGACAGTTAGTAGACACTACAAATAAGTTAGGTTATGTTTTAAGCGCTGGTTTTCAATAAAAAATAAGGAAAATAAAGGGAAAGGGAAAACTCAGAAAGCAAGTCCAAAAATCGGGACAAATTCAGCACTAGGCGGGACGCGGGACTCATTATAAGGAATCGGGACAATCCCGCCTAAATCGGGACGGTTGGCAACCCTAGCTGGACAAACCGAAATCAGAATAAACGTCCTTTAGGTTTTACATCTCACCACCACTCCTTTTCGACCAGTAACGATATATAGCAGCTTATGGGAATCAGTCGCCGGGTGATCTGCAGCTTCTGAGTTGATTCGATATACCGTAGATGATAAGGCCGATATGAGCTGCGCGCGGTATGTCGTACACAATCTAGAAGAAACTTCGATCACCTTTTTTCTTAGATAAATAAATAATATGCAGTGGTTTAACGAAGGCCTTTAATGAGAGAACTTTTGGAATCCATATTTTGTTGTTGTAGCGCCTTTAAGGGTGGTTTTTCACAATAACCCCATATATGTGCGATTGTGAGGAAAATGCATCCCCACATGACTTCCGCGAAATATGTGTTTATGTTGGATTTCAAATAGCTGCGTGCAACCCTTGTGGATTTATCATATTTTTTTTTGTGATTTTCATCCCCTAAATTTGATCTCCCGAAATTCAAACCCGCTCACTTTCAACAGACTTGAAGGCCGAACGTGCATACCAAGTTTCAGAAGGATACCTCTAATAGTTCTCGAGTTAGTGCAAATTATACTCCCACCCGCGTGATCCGATATGGCCCAAAAGCAATCCCCACTTTTCTTTTCGGGAGACAAAGCTGCATACCAAATTTTAACTCGACGAACGATTAACCGAGCGAGCGAGCGAATAATCAGACAAAGGTTACCTCCGCATTCTGCGACGGCACCAAAAACGTGTACGACTCTTGACTGGAAGTGAAGTGACGGCCACCCTAGATTTTTGAAAACATCAAAGAAACCCGTCAAAAATCAAGATTTTTGAAAATCGTAAATATGCGTCGGTCAAACTTATTACAAATTCAACCGTACTTCACTTTTTTCAAATTTTCTCAGTTCTCGCAATTCGCTAAAATAGTAAAAAAAATTTGTATCAAGAACGTGCAATTACGATTTTCTAAAGTCATGATTTTTGACAGATTTCTTTGGTGTTTTTGAAAATATAGGGCGTCCCGTGACTGCACTTCCGATTAAGTATGACAGAGATGCTTCAACTTCAAAAAAATTCGTAGATTAGAACAAATTAGTTGCAAAAATTGTGGGTTTTCAATTAAAAAAACAATGGTGACGTCATATTGTGTCAAAAACGACCGCACCAAAAAAATTGAGTCACACCATCGTACGTAGAATGCGAATGAAAACTCACTATTGGGATCTCGGAAACCATAACAGATAGGGGTTAAATTAGAAAAAAGTTGTTCTTTTTGAAAATACATATCTGATATAGATATTCCGAAGAGACTGAAAATTGACATTGTAAAGAAAAATTCATAGCTTCGTAATAACAGAGTTGATGCTATTCAAATAAAATTTGGAAGTTATATATTTTTGACAATTGTCAATTCAATGGCATTGACAGAAATTTACTGACCCTTCTAGATTTTGAGTAACGACAGTCAACTTTTCTTTTTCTTACGGCCGCCATATTTGATTTTAACACCATGGCCTTATCGTATTTTATTTCATCGTATTTATTTTATTTATGTATGTACGCATCAGGAGAAGAATATACGCAGTACCCACTATTGTTATGGGATTCACACATTCACCTGACAGGATTTATTTAAAAAAGGCGCCATTTTATTGAAATCCCCGGTCAGCGCCCTCTACGCCAGGTCGACTAAACAAGTTTTGCCCATACAATATTGTATACTTAGTTGCCTATCTCAACTTATCTCTACCTTATTTTTGAATCGGGGATCAATGGGAGATCATACCATGAGATATTCTGGCAACACGTCTCACACAGCTGTATGATGTACTGTATACGCTTTATAATTTCAACTTGAAACTTAGAACTTCGACTTAAAACTTAGAATTTCGTCTTGCAACTCAGAATTTCAACTGAAAAGTTACAATTTTGAGTTGCGAACTTAGAATTCCGTCTTGAAAGTTAGAACTTCGAGTTGTCGCAGACTAAAAAATATTAAGTCTTATAAATTTTTAAACTGGACCAAAATTAGAATATGTTTCATAGTTAATGA
Source organism: Pycnomerus fuliginosus (assembly GCA_963924575.1). NCBI lineage: Eukaryota > Metazoa > Arthropoda > Insecta > Coleoptera > Zopheridae > Pycnomerus > Pycnomerus fuliginosus. The sequence goes on along the minus strand of OZ004625.1, from coordinate 9,053,819 downwards.
AATATTTCAAAATATAATAAGTTTCATGCCATTTTTACAAACACTGGCGCCAGTACAGAAGTACAGTTGGTTTTCAACCGGTGGCTACAATCTGGCTACAATGCTTCATGCGGCAGAACGGCAACCCTGTCTATTACAGGAAATGTCACGCATTTATTTCAAAGTGAGGTTATGTTATTATTGACTTTGAGACAAAAAATATAGGTAAGTGCCCATATATTCGAAATTAAATCTGTTGATACTGAAACTTATGATCAGAGATTGTACTTGAACTTCAAATCTAATTTCTAGCACCATAATGACATCATCAAGAAAAGCATTCATAGTCGATTTCTACGATGAAGTTAAAGAGGAAATTATTAAGCAGGAACCCAAAGAGGAAGAATGGAGCGACACAGACGTGCACCACATGATTGATATTAAAATAGAAGTTGAAGAAAACCTCAATTATGAACTAAAAGTAGAAGAGCCGACAAGTCCTAGGACTATCATCGCTCAAGAAGGAGAAGCAGCAGCAATGTCACTGAAATCAGGCCATGAATCTGGGGGATATGTTACGCAATTTGAAGAAAGGTACTTGCAACATCCTAATTGTAGCAAGAACAATGCTCCAAACCAAGTGAAACCACACATAAAGCACATAATTAATCAAAATGAAAGCAAAATTAAATTGTTTTGGTGCGAGAGATGCGACTACAAAACTAAATATAAGAGTAACCTGCGGACGCACATGATAAGAAAACACATAAATGAAGAAAATATTAGATGGTTTCACTGTGAGAGTTGCAACTACAAATCTAAATATAAGGGTGATCTGCAGAAACACATGATAAATAGACACTTGAATAAAGAAGAGATTGAATGGTTTCAGTGCGAAAGATGCGATTATAAAGTTAAACAAAAGGCTGACCTAGGGAGCCACATGATAAATAAACACCTAAATGAAGAAGAGATTAGGTGGTTTCAGTGTGAGAGATGCAACTACAAAGCTAAACATAAGGGTGATCTGCAGAGCCACATGATAAGTAAACACCTAAATAAAGAAGAGATTGAATGGTTTCAGTGCGAGAGATGCGATTATAAAGCTAAAAAAAATGGTGCCCTGCGGAGGCACATGACATGTAAACACCTAAATGAAGAGGAAATCAAATGGTTTCAGTGCGAGAGATGTGGCAAAAGAACTAAAACTAAGAGTAACCTGATGAAGCACATGAAATATAAACACTTAAATAAAGAAGAGATTGAATGGTTTCAGTGCGAGAGATGCGATTATAAATTTAAAGAAAAAGGTGATCTGCGGAGGCACATGATAAGTAAACACCTAAATAAAGAAGAGATTCAGTGGTTTCAGTGCGAGAGATGCGATTACAAAGCTAAACATAAGAGTAACCTGAATAAGCACATAAAATATGAACACCTAAATAAAGAAGAGATTAGGTGGCTTCAGTGTGAGAGATGCGACTACAAAGCTAAACATAAGGGTGACCTGCGGAAACACGTAATAAGTAAACACCTAAAAGAAGAAAAGATTAGATGGTTTCAGTGCGAGAGATGTGACTACAAAACTAATCGTAAGGGGAACCTGCAGCGCCACATGGGTGGAAAACACCTAAATGAAAACAAAATTGAAAGGTTTCAGAGTGACCTGCGAAAGCACATGATAAATAAACACCTAAATTAAGAAGAGGCATGTTCAAAAATTAATAGGCAGCCTATTGTTAACAGGCATGAATGAAGGTTTCCAAACTTGTAGGTCTCTCTCTATTTCGTGACGTAATTTGGAGGCAAAATTGCTTTTACATATCAGGCTTTGTCAAATTTTGTCTATATTGTCTATTTCTTTTAATTGGAAACCTTAATTAGGTCCTCACAGATGGCACAGACTTTCTACTTTAAAACGCTGCATGATTGGTTTCTTGATCTTCAACCATTTCGGAGATATTAATTTTAATCGATTTTTCTGAAAACTTTTTGACATAAGTCAAAAAATATTACAGTTGGGTTGACATAACCTACCGAGGCCGAATGAATTCAATTAAAGCTGCTTTCCATTTACACATTTATCTGAGAAGGCTCACTTAGTATCTCAGCAATTTGATTGGTCAATATTCAAATGAAATGAAATGTCAGAAAAATTACCTAAAGTTGACAGTTGTTTGTAAAATAGCTGGTGACAAAGTCTAGTTTTGCTTATTTTGCAGTATATTTCCTATATTGTTATGGTTTTATAGTGGATCCCTTGTCAAAAGCATTCGACACCCTGAATCAAAAACTTTTAATGGAAAAACTTTATAAGTACGGCATTAGAGGTCAAGCACATGACCGACTTGGATCTTATCTGTCCGATAGAGGTAGCCTTGTCAAGGTTACACAACGCAACAACACCTTTTACTCAAATTTTAAGTCTGTCGGGGTAGGAGTGCCCCAAGGAAGTATACTTGGGCCACTCCTCTTCCTACTTTTCATAAATGATTTATCTCTTCAGTCGGGCTGTGTAACGCTGTATGCGGATGACACTTCTGCCGTTGTTGCATCCCCTAATATGGACGACCTGAAGCTTTCAGTGTCAGACTACATTAACGAAATGACCACTTGGAGTCTAGATAATGGGTTGGTTCTCAATAAGAACAAAACAGAAATAATGTTGTTTGCTCCAGTACGAAACAAAGCCAGTGACAGTCTGCAGGTCACTGTTGACAACGAAATTCTGACGAGCGGTCAATCTGTAAAGTTTTTAGGAGTTTGGTTAGACTCAAACCTCTCGTGGAGTGTACACATAGAGAAGCTTTGCAAAAAACTTGCGTCACACTGTTTTGCCATCATACAAGTGAAAATCGTAGTAAACATAGAAACATTAAAAATGTACTACTTTTCTTGTGTGCACTCCGTCATAAAATATGCTATTTTGGTCTGGGGTGGAAGTACTTTAATTAAGAAAGTGTTAATATCACAAAAGCGAGTTTTGCATAGCCTGCTCGGTCTTGAGGGCAGAGAAAGCTGCCGCCAACACTTTGTGAGACATAGAATCTTGACTGTTTGTGTCGTGTATATGTTTGAATGTGCTTGTTTCATTAGACGGAATTTGGGGAAGTATCAGCGATTGAAAGACGTCAATAACTATGAGACACGTGATGACAATATGATCTATGTACCCTCATATTCACTTGTTCAAATTGGGAAAGGCCCACAGATAACACCCATTAGAATATATAACCACCTACCGAAGTCTGTGCTCGATATACATAACTTTTCTGGTTTTAGACAAGCCGTTAAAAGTATACTGCTTGATAATTGTTTTTACTCCCTGGAAGAATATTTCTCACATAAGTGGTGTGGTAATGCGTAATTCGTTTTGCTCAACGTTCAAATCTTTATGTGTGCATGTGTTAATTATTTCGTTGTTATGTCACCTTTTACACTAACTTATATTTACTGAATTGACAATCCCCATACCTTGTACTAGGTCTAAGGAAATAAAAGGTATTGTTATTATTATTATTATTAACCGTTCCGTGTTAATTTTTTGAGTGAATTTCGAGTTTGTGTTACCTGTCACCATCGAATTGAACTTCATTTCTACTTGGAGGACCATAGTGAGTTAAGAGCTGCAAATCGCACGTTTTCCTTCGTCAAAGATACAGGCAATCAGGCGTACAGGCGTCCTTAATTTCTCTATAAACACCACAAAACACGTACTTATGACAACCACGTAACCCATCCATCAGGTACCTACCTTCTCGGTGATCGACGTTGGCCATTTAGTGCATTCTTCATTTTGCTTCCCCAGTTAATAAAAATACAATTATTAATAAACGATAAATCAACAAATCGCGTTTAGTGTTGATGACAACTGCAAACTGACAAATAATGCCATTGTCAGTGTCAAAAAATAACAATCGAAGCAAGTCATTCCTCTTACTTATTGTAAGGGTATGTTCTCTGTCCTTTTTATATTTGTCCACACTTCCGGTTGATTGCCGAACCTCTCCAAAGAGACAGTTACACGAGTGCAAATTATCAGTTGTCTAATTTACTGGTACTGCCAAAGAAGACAATCTTCTATTTTTTTTTAAATTTTCAAGTATAGGATATATTTTGTGCTTGTGCATAGCCTTCGATAATACTCACCAGGAACACTTGCATTCGTGCTCGCAGTCATAAACCAAACAAAACGTTTCATTTTCAGTATTTATTTGACATATCACAGACAACAGAACAATAATACCTAAAAAAGGAAACTACTTTACATTTTACGCCCAACCACCTTCTTGTGCATCTTCAGATGCCTCGTTAAGTGCGCCTTATTCCTCGCATTATACGAACACACCATACACCTGAACCCCCCCACATCCTCCTCCTTAACATGTCTCAACTTGTGCGTGTTCAACGCATCCACCCACTTAGTCTTAAACGGACACTCGTTACATCTATACTTGAAAGTGGCTTCATCGTCGTTATGCACGGAAATGTGCCTCGTTAGTTTCTTCTTCTTGGTATGCTCGTAGGTGCAGTAGGGACATTTATATGCCCTGTTGGCGTTTCTATGCGACAGCATGTGGCTCCTCATGCACTTTTTCCTCGTGGTTTCAAAGGGACAAACCGTACATTTGCGTTTGCCAAATTTATCGCCGGAAATCGGAGCTACGTGCTTCCTCAAACTGGACTTCCTCCTAGTCTCAAAAGGACAATACGAGCACTTGAATGTATCAATCTCGTCTTTGCTTTTGTGGCTCAGGGAATGTTTCTGCAAAGACCGTTTTTCCTTCGTCTTATACGGACACTCTGCACATCGATATTTGTAAAAATCCTCCGAGGTTTTGTGGACTAGCATGTGGGAGGTCAAGCTGTAGCTCAGCTTTGTTTGGTAACTGCATTCTGTGCATTTGTAGATTAAAGCTTCAGAGCTTTCGTCGTGGATCAGTAAAATGTGTCTTTGCAATCCGTCTTTTCTTTTCGTCACAAAATCGCACTGGGGACATTTGTGCATTTCCAGTTGTTCACCTGATTTGTGGATCAGACTGTGTTTGCGGAGGTAATGTTTGCGTTTGGTCTCGTAAGGACAATTGTCGCACTGGTACATGGGGGTTTCGTCTCTGGACAGGTGCAGGATTGTGTGCTCTTTCAGGCTTTTGCTGTATTTTGATCGGAAGGTACAGTAGGTGCAAGCGTACTTTTTTTCCGAGTTGCTGGTGGGTTTTCGGTGTTTTACTTCGAGACTGTCTTCGCGGTACGATGTTACGTGTCTTTTTCTGGTGGTTCTGGAATTTTCACTGGAAAAAAGAAAATACAAATTCGGGTTTGCAAGAGACAAATCTATTCTACTACCTACAATACCAAATTTTCGTACAATTATTTAGTCTGTGTTAAACAGCTCAAGCTTCGATGTAATTATTGCTTTACCAGTCATTCGTTTATTTAAATTTCCCGCCAAGAAGCAGAAAAAGGCTTTTTTTGTGAGATTGGCTGCTTGTCGCCAATAATAGACGCAATTAAATCTGATTATTATTGAATTTAAAAGGCAAAAAATGCAAAATCGAGTGGTCTAAAAAAACTGTCAAAATTGTGTTTGAAATCATGGCCAACCAAGCGATTATTTGTCGATGACCCTGGGGTTGACAGGCGTCACTTGCCACGTCACTGTCAAAAGCCTATGTTAATGTAATATGTCAAATTTTGTCTATAAATGTGCAGAACCCTTGCGCATAACGTCACATGAAAGCGATCAGACATGCCAAGCAAAAATTTTCATTTAAAATTAAGAAAAAATGGCTGGCTAAGAAAAAAGACGTGCTTTTTCGACAAATTACAAATTTTATCGCAGACGCTAAGTGTGACGTGTCGCTTGTCAGTAACTCAAGGCCAACTAAGCGATTGGTGGTGGTTTCAAAACGGTCAACTCCGCAAAACGAAATTATTCACTCAAAATTAAGAAAAAAAAAGACTAAGTTCTTTTTTCTTTTCGTCAAATTATGTTAATTAAAATGGTTCAAATGGAAAACAGTCGAATCTGTCACACCAATTAAGAGAAAACCGAAAATCAAGTAGGCCGACTTAAAATTGTCGCAAACTATCGGTGTGACGTGTCGTTTGGCAGTAAATCATGGCCAACTAAGTGGCTGGCGACAAATTTAAAACGATCAGACCAATACCAACGAAGAGAAACAAAAAATGTTAACTTAAAATAACAAAAAATCGCTATTTACGCAAAAAAATTGAAAGCTGCCTAATTTTTTGTTTAATTATGTTAATCGAAAAGCTTTAAAGGACAAACAATTGACTGTGTCGCATAAATAAAGAGAAGATGAAAAATCAGGTAGGCTGCGAAGACGGTTTAAAATTGTGGCAGATGCTAAGTGTGACGTGTCGTTTGGCAGTAAATCACGGCCAACTAAGCGATTGGTGGTGGATCCATAACGATCAATACCGACTGAGAAAAACGAAAATTATTCATTCAAAATTAAGAAAAAAAAGTTTTGTAATTTGTTAATAGGTTTAGAAAACATTTGGTTTTCCATTTTAAAAGACAATCAATGTTACGATGTAAACAAAAGCCGTGCGCTAAAAGAGCACATTAGAGAACTCATTAGGGTGCTATGAAGTGAAATTATGACGTATGCGCTAGCGATCTCACCTTTCTATACAATTTCTTGGTGTAAGAACACAGAATGACAAATAGATGACAGTTATGTCAGTTGTTTCCATAAGAAAATTAGGTCTGACATGACGAAATGTAACAGAAATGAAATAGATAGGTTGGCTCGTACTTTTTATGGCCTTAGGATTGGTTAAATTCGAAAAACACGTCAGAGCTTATTTTAAAAGGTCTTTCAATCAGAACAATAACTCAAAGGTACCTACATAATTCCGCATTAAAATTAGTTATTATCAGTTGAGAAAAAAATACTTTTGCTACAGATTTCTTTGTAAAATGAGCTGGGAGTTGTTTTAACAAGCACTAAATAACAAAAATTGAATCAGAGATAATCTAAAACTCGACACAGATGTGTGATGATAAAGCCAGTCTAATTATAACCAACTTATCAACATTATCAACAACTAATGAAATTTGATTTTCTAAATTTAGCTTATAATAACGTGAATTAACAATTTCCTTACCTTTGTGATGATGTACCATCCTTTCCCTTCTCGACTATGTCTTCAGGATCATTATCCTTGGGACCTGCCTTTTTACCACCTTCATTGTTTTCAAGTCCTGCAGGGGGTAGGTTCTGCTGATCCTTCCTCTCTTCAAAATTTCTCAATTGAGAGCTTTTGTATGAATAGAAAAAATCCTCCAAATAGATTCTCTTCGGTTTGACTAGTGGAGTTTTATTTAAATCGGATGAACACTGATTCGCGATTAAAGCTTTCCCACCGATTTCCTTAGCCATTTTAATCGTTAAGCTTACGAAATACACCACAACATATCGGTTTTATTGCTAATTATTCGAATAAAAGTGAAATTATAAAAAGTAAACAAATAGCCGTCATATTTGACGTTTACTGTTTTGAGGTTATGTTGCTTTGACATTAGTGACACTAGTGATTTTTTGTTGGAAGGTTGGGAGTCTAGTATTGTTGGTTGCCTAGTGCACGCGCAATATTGTTGGCGCCTCCACCATTTTTTCTAGATTCCATTATAAATGGTTTATAGTGACATGCGAGTGACTACTTTTGCCATTTTGGAGCCCAAATATATACCTGTTAACTATTTATCCTATTTTTTGACGCCCGAACGTGCTGTTAGTAACTTTTAACTGCCTCAAATGCCGCAGTAATGACAGCAGTTACTAGTAAAGTGAATTGTGCCAACCTAGTGGCATGAAAGAACGATAACTGGAACATACCCTTAGTACCAACGTAAAAATTGAAACTGAGATCGTTAAAAGCACCAGTTTTTACGACGATGTCAATCTTTTGGGTTTAACTCTCAAGCGAATTATTGTATATCGATGATATTGAATAAGCATAGGACGAATACTAAAATATTTTATTAGACTCGTTTTCCTTTATAAAAATTCCTTCCTAAATTGAGCAATATTTACACATTTTTCTTGGACTAAATAACAATTTCTATGTTTACAATTATTGCACCACATGTGTATCTTTTATCACAATATACATTTTTGAGCAATAACTCCTTTTTACCATAATCCTAAATACATCTACAACCTGTTTATCAGTCAGCTTTAAAAGCTTGGATGGAATCTTCGTTGTTTTGGCATTTAAATAAGTACCTACTAAAATACAACAAATATAAAAAGTATCACAATTTTACTCGGATCCTAAAATTTTTACTCAGTTCTGAGGCTCGCCGCAAGCCCTCGGACCTGAGTAAAGACCTAGTAACGTGATGACTAAAATTCCTAGAATCATACATCCACTAAATCGTTGTTTAGGTCTAGGAGGGTGTACGTGTTTCTTCGGGTGATGACCGTGGGGTGGGCCATGTAGTAACTACCCCGTTTTCGTAGATTTTTCATGCCAATTTCTATAGTTTCCTTTGTGAAGACTAGCGATTTGTAGCCGTTGATAAAAACTCCGATTAAAATGCAACTTCCGAAGAAAATGCAACCGTACGTCATCAGGGGACAAGCCACGTCAGCAAAGGTCGTCGCTAAGTAAATCCACCGTCTGATTGGTGGCGTGACGTCATCTATCCCTTCCTCCAGCCACATGATTGGGTAGATTATGCTTGGGAATTTAGCCACTGAAGCCACGTTTGGAGCTTGGTCCACTTTGAGGTTCAACTGCAGGCGGACCTTACCTTCCAAAGGTACGCCTAGTTTCTAAAATTTTCAGTTTAAATCTTTTCGATTTTTTTATGTACTTACAGGCTGGATTTTGAAGTAAGTTTCGTGCTTTTCTTTGACAGGTTTTAGACCTTCGAAGGGTTCGATTAGTGAAGGATCAGCTTCGAGAAAATGTGGGTACGATAAATACACTGGAGCATCTGTGAAAAAAAGATAATTTTTTTGGATATTAGGGAAAATTTACCAAATTGGCAGGGGCTGATGTTTTGAAGGCCTTTGGGGGGGCAGTATTCGTTGTCGGGGCAAAAACATTTGTGGCTTGGTTCGTTCAGTACGCTCTCGAAGATGTTGGAGGGTGGGGTGTACAGATCCAGTTTGATACCTGAAAATAGGAACGATGGGGGTTGAAAAAATTTAAGTCATTTCAAATCGAAATCGTAGGTATAAGTATAATATGAACAACAATTAGTTATGTATATTACCTATAATAAAGGAAAAAATGGGACGAGAGAGCAATCAAGGAATACAGGCAAGAACTGGCAAAATCAAAATTTGAAGCAAAGGGAGTTGAAGAAAAAAATGAAGGAACTGGAGGAAATTATAAGAGGGTCTGTAAGAAGAGAGGAAATAACACTGAGGGAAGAGAACCTAGGAAAACGGGGGGATGGTTCGATAAATAATGCAAAAAAACAAAAAGAGAAACGAGAAGAGAGTTACGAAAATGGAAGAAAGGGAAAACAAAAAGAGAAGAATACAGAATAAACAAAGCTTACCATGCTTGGAGATGGGACCCCTATACTTCAACGGCATAACCCTGCACAGGTCCTTATCATAAACATTGATAATGTCAGCTTTGGTCCAATAACGCGGAGGAAAAAACGACCCCTCACTGGCCCTAAGTTGATTGCACGGAGACTCCTTCCAATAGGGCAACTTATCCACCCCATTCAGCTTATCCAAAAGCCCAAAATTATCCATCCCCGTGTCCCCCGTGCCTGTATAAACATTATGAACCTCCGGCAAAGTTCCATTTCGCTAAAAAAAAACAATTAAAAATATTTTCTTTGGCCTTAAAAACGAAATTACGTTGATCAGAAGGCCCATTTTGGACATGGGCCTCTTCCGTTTGGGATAAAACGTGTGGGCCAAAGTCACCAGATGATCGTCGTACCCGAAGACTAATTCATCCGCTGTTATATCCACGAAAGGTCTGAGGGCGTAGAGGTTTGTAGCAATTGAAATTGTTTTCTGGACGAAATATCCCAAGGAATTCGACTGGGTGGATAGGGTCTGCAATTTTTTCCTAGTTAAAAACATCCAAAAAAATGTTTTCTACAAACATTTAAAAACAGTTGTTTTAACGTTTGTTGACAATTGTTAAAAATAACATTTTCTGACACCAGTGTTAGAGTCAGAGGGCTAGAGACAAATTTTTTATATGATTTGCTCCTCTGGAAGACGTTACTAATTATGATAACATTATCACGAGGCACCCTAATCAGCGCGTCTTCCAACATTTCATGGCTGCGTTTTCAATTTGCAGCCCTTAAAACTTGTTAAAAACTGGAGGTCCATATATCGTTTGCCCCCGTCTGTCTTTTGTTTCAACGTGTTTATTAGGGCATATAATCCATGAAAACACAAAAGACAGACGTGCTCAGCGCTGCGTTAAAGAATAATTTACATTTTTCTGGCTGAAAATGATATATGGAAGTATCTTATCCCTCGACGAGCGTCAGTTAGCCGTATCTGGAGAACTGTTTCTAGCATCGACATGAAAATTTGTGCACAGGAGTTTCAATTATTTTGAAATCGACGTAAAATATTTTCGTCAGTGGCGCACTTCCGGTTATACCGAAAATAGGTACTATGGTCTGTCCGGGATCCACACGACCGAGATTCACCCGATTTCCATGGCGATTCATTGTTGACAACAATGATTCACCATGGAAATAGGGTGAATCCAGGTCGTGTGGATCCCGGACAGAGTATAATTTCCTTATTTTAAATGGAACACCCTGTATATTATGATATTTTTGGATTCTGCGTTAATTCTAGGTGAACTTTTACTAAGAATTGCTATGCCAAAAATCAACCGTTTTTGAGAAAATCAAGAATTTCGCTTTTTTATGTCAAGTACAGGCCTAAATTAAGAAAACGATACTAATTTGGAATGAAGTCTAATGTAGGGTGTATCCGCCCTTGGACTCAAATTGGGTCAAATACATACATGGTGTTTTCTGAAAATTTTTCAACATCATCAATTTCATGGGTCAAAAAGTCAATTTTTTCAAATGGAATGCCCCAACTATTTTATGGCACATCGATGCAGAATTTAATTGTCTATTATTTTAATCTACAATTGTGCCGAAAACTATTGGTCTTGAGTGAAAAATGTAAAGGGTCTTTCTTGTAAACAATTTCAATATTTTTCGTACGATGAAGAAAAAGCGAGTTATTGCCTAAAAACCAAATTTTTGTACATATTTTGCATATTTAGGGGATGATTCCGATCCGAGTGTAAGCAGGAATTTGATGTCTTTCGTTGGTCCAAAATCTAAGTATTGCAGAGTTTCAGCTTTTTTATGCAAATTTTAAATAATCCTCTTGTAAAATTTGCTCACTTTTAAGGTGATTAAGAATCTGTTAAGAATTCTTTGATATCTTGATTCGTTCCTGAGTTATTCCAAAAAAAATGAAAATTGACAATTTAAACAAAAATTCATAGCTCCCTAACAATTGATGCCATTTAAATGAAACTTGGATCCTTTATATTTTAGACAGCTGTCAATTCAATGGCATTGACAGAAATTTTCTAGGCCTTCTAGATTTTAGAGCAACGACAGCCAACTTTTCTTTTTCTTATGGCCGCCATATTGGATTTTAACACCACCAGATACACAAAAAAAATTGGCTTTTCCAAAATGTAACCAATCAGAGCTTTTTGACAAAAAAAATCCCAAGCTTGAGTCACTCGATGCCAAGGCGTTGTTTTATTATCCTTGAATTGAATTCCTTTCACAAGTCAAAAGAAATTGGACAAGTCGGTGTACCTACTTTTTTACAGTTTTTTTCCTAAGTTTAGACTGATTATACAAATTATTTACCCTAAATTTCAAATTTTGACGATCTGTCGAAAAAGTAAAAGTTGGTTACATTTTTGAAAACCTAATTTTTTTGTGTAGGTATCTAGTGGTATTAAAATCCAATATGACATCAGCCATAAAAAAATTCTGTAAATGCCATTGAATTGACAGCTGTCAAAAATATAAAGGATCCAAGTTTCATTTAAATAGCATCAACTGTTACGGAGCTATGAATTTTTCTTTAGAATGTCAATTTTCAGTTTTTTCGGAATAACTGAGAAACGAATCAAGCAAATTATATAATGGACCTTCATTTGTTTTTAGAAATTTGGAGTCCTTTCAATTGAAAACGCAGCAACACGTTTTCAATTAATAATTCGAAAATATCTGCTTTTAATAGTGTTTGTCGAAAAAATAGTGTATCCCAATGAAGACGGTTACGTATTTTAAACGTATACAAATACGTTACGTTGATTTCAGGTATGAAATAGTCCGCAACTTATGCGTATAAATGTCCATACAGTATACGTATGCTTAGACGTACAAATATACTTAAAATATATTAGTAAAACAACATAAAAATAACTGAAAATATACGTTTCATAACATATGAGTAAAATAACCTAAATATGATTGAAAATTCGTAGTAATTAGTAAACATCTTGGTAGTAAAATATACGTATAATATGTGGAACGACTAAACCGATATTATAAGTTGATAAGAAACGTATGATTCACGTAAAAACCAATACGTTAAAAAGTGATATTGCCCTTACGTTTAACATACGTCGAGTAAGACGCTAATGGGACAAATAAAATAGTTTTATTTACGTATATTATTTGTAATATAATAACGTATATATTATGGAAAGAAAAATACGTATAATAAACGTCAATTTCATCACGTATACCAAATATATACGTACAGAAAATATACCGGAACCAATTATCTACCAAAAATATGTATGTGAAACGTCTAAAATACGATCGTGTGTTTATTGGTGCGTGCTAAAAGTGATTTCATGTTGTTCTTTTCACAAAATAAAATACAACTTTTAACACTTGTATCATAAATAACCGTTATTACTCACGAGAAGAGGTATGTTGGGTACGGTGATCTTCAAATGCTTGTCCACCGAAAGTTCAGGTACAAAGTGAAGGATTTTCTTGTGCTGATAGGTAACGGTTCCGTTATCGTGGAATCGAATGTTGACTTTTTCCATGTCCTCCCTGAAAAATCAAAATATGATTTTATTCAGTTTAGCGGTCAGCGCGTGCGGCCTCGTCCAGATATTGACCCTCTTTTTTTTAATTGCTCGAATTAATTATTTTTAAGGTAAACTATTTTAGTCATGATTAAAAAATGGGCAGCTACGGAAGCGGCTGGAACCTCCCCACTTGGTGAATTTTCCAATCCTATCACCAATATCAAGTAAATGTTACTATTTACTATATCTAAGTTTCACTCCACCAAACCTAAGGTGCTTTCTGTGATTTTTCTAAATTTGACGATCTTTTGCCAAAAGGGCACTAAGTTTGAATACAATTTTGAAAACAAAATTTGAAGACTTTTCATGTGTTGATAGAGAAAATGGGAGTTCATTATTCAAGTTTCAAAGTTGGTATGCCAAAATGGCACTTACCGATCGCCAATTGCCGTCAAAATTAGATCAGCTCTTCGGCTGGTAATGGTATCTCTACCTACCAAATTTCAGCCAAATCGATCTAGTAGTTTGGACTGTAGCGTGTTATTTAATGTTTCTTCGAAATTTCGATTTTTTTGATTTTGTGCCAAAAAGGCGCTAAGTATGAATACATTTCTAGATACAGAATTTGAAGACCTTTCATGTGCTGATAAAAAAAAATTGTGTTCATAAGTCAAATTTCATAGTTTGTATGCCAAAAAGGCAGTTGACGTTTGCGGATCGGCAAGAAAATTAACTGGGCTCTCCAGAGGGCCAACACTAAACCACATTCCAAATTTCATTCAAATCCGTTCGACAGTTTCCGAGAAATCGTGCTCACATACGTACGTACGTACGTACGTACGTACGTACGTACATACACACAGACATTTTTTAAAAACCACTTTTTCGTGATCCTGAGACCTTGAAACGTAAAGATCTGGTGTTATCTCAATTTCGAATTTTGGACTGATTGCAGTAACCTCCCATTTTTATATCGGTTGTGGGGAGGTTAAAAATTTGAAAAATTACGGAGTTAAACCTTGAAGTCTGGAATAGATAATTTTTGTGCAATTGATAAGAACGCAGATCCGTACAAGCAGACGAGGTCAGTGTATGTCCAATTATTTACGTGTTTGGTGGTTTTTAAGAAAGAAGATCGAGGAAATAATGACTTGGGCGGTAATTTATTAAATTGTAAAGGCCACAAGGCCTGCATTAAAGAAAAAAAATATCGGGGTGGAGTCTCAGCGGCTGGTTTTCCCCAACGACCGGACCAGATGGCCGTGACAGAGAATTCCTGCTGAATTTTTTAATAAAAGCTTTTAAAAGCTCGAGTATAACTTGTTCTTCGTGGTATTCTTAAAACATGAAAGCTAACAATTGGATCTAAAATTTATGATACTCAGCAGATTGCCAGTGTTTTCAGTAAAAATAAAAAAAATTAACTTAGTGGGCTCCACAATGGATGAAAATATAAATCACAATTTTGGCGTCTCATGTTTTCATTTACAATATTTTCAGTTAAATAGGTGAGCTTTAAGACTTTAGTGCCGTAGCAGAATGCAGAGGCACTCTTGTCTTTGATTATTCGCTCGCTCGCTCGTCTAGCCTGTCCGTCGGATAACTTGAGAACCGATTGAGATATCGAGCTGAAACTTGGTACATAAACCGAAAAACTAATAATTGCAATAACTCGACAACTACTGTAGGTATCTCGCTGCAACTGGGTACGCACGTTCGACCTTCCAGTCTGTTGAGGGTGAAGGGGGTGTCAATTTAGGGGGATGAAAACCATAAAGAACATAATAACTTTTCATGATGAACCAAGAGAAAAATCGGTTTTTCTTTGTGTACGCGGCGGCGTACGCCACTGTCTGATAACATTGCATAAGTGCAATAATCGGCGATAATTGCATATGTGCAATGTTATCGATGTAATTCTGTAGTATCCAAGCATCAACGGTCCAAAATAGGTACACTTTGTTTATTGGCAAAATACAGTAACATATAAGACGTGCGCATTAATCTTTTTAATCGTGCCTTGAAAATGGCATTTATCGTAAATTTTCTCGTAGTATTTCCGACTCTTTGTGTAGATTTGTAAGTAAATGACTCCTTTACAAAAATTGTTTCTGATACGATTAGGTATAGGTAGGTAAAAATTTGAGATTGAGCCGTGAAATTTTAATGGTACGTCGAGACTTTACTGCATGAAAGGCACTGACATAGTTACCTACATCTGATTAATAGAGAGAGGAATGAATACCAAAGGCAGGTATGCATAAGAGAAAAAGATGAATCAATGAATGGAAAATACGAACACAATCATACCTAATAAGCGAGAAATTACCAAGTTATTTGGAGAAAGAAAATGTGAAAGAATGAAGCGCTAATCGTTGACCACAGACAAATAAATGCCTTCGTATAGCAATACAGTAAGTAAATAATGATATTCATTACCTATATTGCCTCGTTCCTAACCCACTCGTTGAATTGACCGCTCGCAAAAATATCATCGATAATAATCATACCAGTTGTATTATAGATGATTTTGACTCTATCTCAAAATTGGGACAATTTTATTTACACTCCATCATCATGACGCCATTTTGGTGCTAAAATTGTCAATTTCGATAAAAAACTTTGTTAGCATAACTGAGTGTTTCTATCCATTAAGATTCAGAGACAATTAAATGTATGATTTTATATTTGCAGTGTAAATTGCATTGCTAGTCAATTTGACCAAAATAACAACCAAAAAGCAAAACTCCCTAGAATTTTTTGAATAAATTATACATTTGTAGATACCAACACTACTGAGTAGTTACTAAAATAAGTACCTAAAATTTTTCTTTGCTATGTTTGTACAGTCGAAAAACTAAATAATGCACTTTATGCCAAATTCTTTAGCGAATAATTCTTAACTGGCATACAGTCCTAGGTTTTTTGACCCAGCAATACAACCCCTAACTGGTGCGGTTCTAATGACATGGAAATACACCACTATCGAAGGCTGGTTTTCTAAATTCTGAGCGTAACGCTTAAAAGTTGGGTGCATGACTTACTTTCTCGACTGTACCTACCTGCTTAATTATAGAAGTTAAACAGGCAAAATTCGAGGCAAAATCTCAACAATTTTAAGTGGAATGACACTGAAATTCTTTCGCCATTTAATAGAGAGTTAAATTCTCGGTTTAAGTCGACTTTCTTAACAAATGCCTACCTCTAAATGGCATCCTCTATATACCTAACTTACTTAAAATTTTCGAATTTATAGCTAATCCGTCCAGCCGAGACCGTTTCGACGATGTCGAAACCCATTCAGGTACACTTACTCGCAAGAAAATCGGGACAACCGAAAAAAATTTCAACCCCAAAACTCACCCCTTTCAACACCCAAACTCAAAAAATGGACATAGAGGAAATCGTGTGTCCCGATTTTTTTGCGAGTACCTAAGTGTACAGCCGAGGTAAACGAAAAGAAGAGCTGAAACTCGCAACTCTTTTCACGCGAGCTTGAGGCGTTAGCCGAAAGCGAGCAGTCAACAAATTCCACGCGCATCGGCGAATCCATTTGTTAATTGACTTTCCTGTTAAATTCATTTTTGTTGACTTTAGAAAATATTGCCGAATTAATAAATGGTTTTCCCTATTGTAAGTTGCGTCACCCCGGTTTTTGTTGATATTTATTTAACAAAGAATAGTGTTAATAAGAGAGATTATTAATCGTCGATTAACACTCAAGTTAGTTACAACATTTTTTCGATGATCTTATATTTTGTAATGAAATTGGAGAATAACCTGTTTCTGGAATTACAATTTCGAAAAATTGTTACGTAATCAAGAGCAACTGTCACTTTAACAAACGTCACGTTAAATTCTTGAGGTCTCCAATGAATTTTATATACGATTTGTTAGTTGCCTATACTAAAATTGTTCATTAATGGAAATAAAATGAAAAACATGCGTTAAAGTATGCCATTAAGGCTCAATAGGGTATATTTACTTCTCTATTAGAGGGAGAAAAAATTTGATTTGAAATTTTACAATTTTCTCTTTTTAATTACTGTTAATTCGAAAATTTACCGGGGACACACTGCATGAAATTTGACATCCAAATATGTCATCTGCTAACTCTGACTTCGCGGTTGTGACACCTTGTATGTTCCTGTTAACCTACGAACTTGGGACAGACTTGAATAAAATCAAGTCAGGGTACCCAACATGAACAATTAATTATAGCGCAATCTACATACTGTTTTTTAAGGTATGGTATCAGTGTTGCCAACAAAATTCTGAAAGTTTCCTAAAACCGTCCAGATACAGATCGGCCAGATCATTTAGCACCTGATCTCTATTGTTGAGCTTGTAATGTAGGATAGAAAAATTCAGGCTGGCCAACTTAACAGATCGTTGCAACTAATCTTTAAACATGAAATACCTACCGATAAATCAATGTTGCCAACTTTCAAAATACACGCAAAGCCAATTGCTCAGCAACTAGGGCCCTGATTGGTGCTGCCAATTTATAATTACTGATTTATACCTAGTTATAAAACATTCACTAAATCTTCACCAAATGCAACAGATAAAAAAGTAGACAAACTTTTGCTGTTGCCAATCTTGTAACAATAAAAAAAACATAAATTCCTATCAACTTTACAGTCCAGTGAGTTATAATGAAGTAAACAAAGGAATAAATTGTTCTTGGTTCAAGTCTGCCAACTCTTAGTCGGATAAGGATATCCAGCATTAATGTGAATAAAATAAATTATTGTTAAAATATGCAAAGTTCCTAAAAATTTTTAGCCAGAAACTGATTACAGCATCAGGAAAAGGTGCGATGAGAGCGGTGAACATTCCTCATTTCTCTTTGATTTTCCGCTTTTTACCTGTTTTTCGAACTTTCCAATCTTTACCCGGAAGGAATCTCAACAAATTAATAAATTATATTTGCAAATTTCGGATGTTACACAAGCGCTGGTTTTCCAAATCCAAGGGTCAAAACAGTGAAATTAGAAATGTTGAGAAAGGCCAAGTTTAAGAGATTTACATCACTCGCTTCCTCTCAAATATTTACAAGCGCTTTTGCAAGAACCGTTTACAAAATAATTCGATATTTGCCTCCAGCCTGACACGATTAAGCACTGATGCACTGCTAAAATATGAAAAAAATTGGGGCTCGATTCCGTCCAATGACATCCTTGCATAATGACCGGGATACCGAGCCGTTTGCTTTTCCACGAGAAAGTGATTAAATAACAACCAGTTCTTGTAGCGACTAACCAAAATCGGAAGTATTTCATTTGCTAAGTCTTATGTAATTTTTTTAATTACTAAATCGGATAGTTAGCATTGACAGTAACCTCTGATTTTCGATCCGCCACGAGCAATTCGACGCTGGAGAAATCCGCCCCGGGCCAACTCGTCCGCACATAAATAAAATCTATCTTCAACATCTTCGTAAACCTTGGAATTAAGCATGTGCGGGAGATAAACTATAAACCATAAACAAAATATTTCCGCCCGATCATATTGTCGCGGTATATTATTATTGTTAAATCGATTGGTTGACGCAAGAGTTTTTCCCCAATATCATCACGAAGGTATGCTAAAATTATTTAAATGTGTAAATTTTATTACTGTAAAGTGCTTAAAACTGACAATATATTTATGCAATCTATCTACATAAAAATAAGTGATGAAGGCATCCGCATGACTAATGGCTACAATGTTTTTTTGTTTCCTGCAACAACACGGAAACATGTCGGTGGACTTTTAATTTTAATGGAGTAACGAGCAGTTGGTAATATTGTATGGAAAATAGTGTTTTTAGGTTTTTCGTTTTTGTCGGTGGTGCTTTTTCGTTAAAACGCTGGCAATGCCGATTTATTTTATTGGTTTTTATCTGAAAAGCTTAACAGGGGTAGCTAGTAATTTGATGATGTTTCTGGGTGAGTTATTTTCTACGATTGGCAATCCTGAACAATATACTTATGCCCTGATTGGTCATTTGCAATTCATCAACTTGGGGAGGGGACCAATCAGCGTGCGTGGATTCTACTGCACAGACTGTTGACGAAAAATTTTTTTTTTTTGTCTCAGTTGTGTGGCAGCATTGATTTCAATTAAGCAACACTTCGTTTTAATATGTTGGTACTTTTTGTAGACACACAAAAGGGCGCGTTCCTTTTACACATTTATCTGAGGAGCCTCAGTTAATCTCAGCTATTTGATTGGTCAATATTCAAATGAACCAATCAAATTGCTGAAATTAACTGAGGCTCATCAGAAAAATTTGTAAAAGGAACGCCCCTAAACATCAATCGTGTATTGACAGACGACCAGGAATTTTATGCCTGATCTTTGTTGACATAGATGACATAAGACGACTTGATAATAATTTTTTGGCGCTTGTCAGCTGTCAAAAAGGCTCTTACTTTTGACTGTTAATGTGGATCTTTGATCTACTGGAATGAAGAGAAGAAAAATCAGGTCAGATCGATATATGAATAAGGCGCTTTCTGTTTACCCTTTTATCTGTGAAGCTAATAGTTAATCTCAGCAATTTGATTGGTCAATATTCAAATGAACCAATCAAATTGTTGAAATTAAATAGGCTCTTTAGAAAAATGTGTAAATGGAAAGCGCTTATAGTTTTCTCCGTGATCTTTAACTGTCAAATTTTCTTACGAAAGTCGCTTTCCATTTACACATTTATCTGAGGAGCCTCAGTTAATCTCAGCTTTGATTGGTCAGTATTCAAATTGATGAGATTAAATGAGCAAATGGAAAGCGTCTAAAGTTACAAATGTGCATGATGTCACAGATAGAAAGAGACTTACAAGATTGGAAACCCGAATTTAGTACTTTATTTTGAGAATATCTCTATTTCACTTTTCAAATTACTTCGCCACAAGCGGAAAAAAGAAGGAAATATTTTTTTACCTTCATTCTACCTTCATTACTTTTATTGATGAAGATACTATGTATAATTTTACACGAACCATCGCAAAATTTAAGACATAAAGCATCAAAATATTGGTCCTCGGGGGTGGGAGTTAGAGATGAAAAACCGAAAAACTATTAATTGCAATAATTTAAGAACCAGTTTACCTATTTCAATAAAACTTGGGATACACGTTCGAGTCCCAAGTCCGTTGAAAATGAAGAGGAATCAATTTTGGGGGATGTAAAATTAATGTTGAAAACCATAAAAAAATATTATCACTTCGCGTGCAAAAGTTTGAAATTCGGCACGCACACATATTTCGACTGTATCTTATGGGGGATGTTTTTCCACAAAAATGGGTCAGAAGGAAATTAGGGGTTTCAATTTGAAATTTCGCTTAATAAGTAAAGGGGATGAAATTTATGGGTTGAAACTGGAAATTTCTTCAAAAGTATGATTAAAAATTCCGTAGACTTCGATTATTTATTGAGAAAAGATCTTATGCATTCTCAACTTAAAATCAGCCCCTGGCTACTAACATCCCCTAAAATCTCGTCGTTTGAAGATAGTTTATTCATTTTTTTTTTAGATCTTTTTAATTATATGTATTATGAAAATCACACGTCCGTAACTTGGTACATACACAAGAAATCATGCAACTTCATAGATAAAACATCTTCTCTGTAAATCATAAAGGTGCAATTTCTCAACGAATTGGACGAGGGCGAAGGATACAACGAAAACACAACTTTCTTTTGACTGTGATGAAATAGGGGGTCGGAACTGAGGGGTAAAAAATGTTATCTAAGAAACCGGAAACAAGAATTTGCTTATTTTCAGTGTTTTTTTTCGGGAATTGTATGCAGGGGAGAATGGGCCAGGTTGAGACAAAAACTGCCACTTGTTTTATTTTTTGGATGGCCCTGAAACATCAATGCATTAGATACAATTTGCATATTTTTTTTACAGTGATAGCCGATCTCAATTTTAAAAAAAAGTTATACATTATGAAAATAGTTTCATTGTGGACCGGTTGTCGGCCACAAAAAGACAGCATATTAAATGTGGAAAAACGTTTTAATAGGTATTGAAATTTAAAAAAAAATGAACTCTGTACTGTAATATTGGTGCCATTATTGCGAGGTCCTAGTTTGGGCCATACCTTCTGCTTGATCTATTTTATAGAAACGTACCTTACTCAACAATCGTAATCCTGATATTTTCTACGTAAGATTTTCACATGCTATTGTGGCTCCAAACAACTGTCTCAAGATCCCAAACACGTCAAAAATATTTTTTAGTTTTCAATTTTTACAAGCAGTGGTAGTGATTTTCTTATGCGGAGGGATAAAATTTTTTTCGTTAAATGGTTAACTTTACACATCACTACACAACAAAACTGCAATTTTGGCCGATCGGTAAACACAAAGCTTCTTTAACTCCGTTGGTGCTTGAAGGCTTGCTTAAGGAAGTAACAACTAAATGGATAAGACAAAAACTGCGAAACTATAAAAATGATAGCAATGTTTCATGGTGGCCGCTGTCTTATTGAAGCCCACGCTCCCCTACTTAACTGTACAAAAATTTCAATTTCTTAAAAGTTTTGGTTAACTTGCAGTTTCCACCCCGTTAAATTTTTCAACACCCACCCCTCTAAAGCACCAATTTTACAAATTTTGCGCGTTTGTGGGTTTTTTGCAGAAATTCTGCTAATTTAGATATTATTTTCTGTCTTAAATTTTTCAACCCTCTGCTCAAAATTTCAACTCCCAAAAAATATGTATAATTTGCTCGTTTTTGTATTAGATTCTGTCATTATTTTTAACTTCTACGCTCAAGGCGGAGCAGTATATAAAATCGATCAAAAATTCGAAATTGAACTGACATCAAATCTTTACGTTTCGGGATCCCAGGAACCCAAAAAACCTATTTTTGAAAAATGTGTGTCTGTGTGTGTGTCTGTCCGTGTGTCTGTCCGTGTGTCTGTCCGTGTGTCTGTCCGTGTGTCTGTCCGTGTGTCTGTCCGTGTGTCTGTCCGTATGTCTGTGGACACGCTACAGCCGAAACTACTGAACTGATTTTGATGAAATTTGGCACACATATTCAGTGGGAGATTTGTAGGTGCTGATTAGAATCTGGGCTACACCGGCTCACGGAAAGTGCCTTTTTGGCACATCAACTTTAAAAATTTAAATGCAAACCCCCATTTTTCGCATTACCATATGAATGCTCTTCAAATTCTGCTTCTAGAAATGTATTCACACTTGGGCCCTTTTGACCAAAAAATGGTGCCGTGAAAAAAAACTATGCATAAATGTATATTTTTATTACCGGATTTGATAACTGATTTTTTTTCAAGCCGAAAACCTTAGTGCCATTTTTTCGAAAAATGTCATTTTAGTGGCAATTTATTTTATTGTCTGTGCGGGAGAGGAGCTGATTAGATTTTGAAGCCGATCAGTCAACCCGAAGTGCCCTTTTGGCATAGCAACTTTCTTATTTTAAATATTTAAAAATTTAATAAATGCTGCTGTTATTAATCCAATGCAGTGCGGCGTAGAAGTTCCTGCCGTCTCCGAGACCGCCTTTTTTCTTGACGGTAGCAAATTTTTGATGTGCATGCAGTGCTATGGTCAGATATTTTTTAGCACTTTTGTATATTTCACACGGAATCATACTTTTTCTCAACGGATTCTGAATCTGCAATTTTTTCCGAGTCAGAATCATGTGTCATGCCTGACCGGAAGTGGAGTCACGGCTACCCTAGATTTTCAAAAACATTGAAGAAATCGGTGAAAAATTGAGATTTTTGAAAAACGCAAAAACACGTCCTGTGCAATTACATTTTCCTATCAAAGTCGACAAAATGTTTTTAAGTAAATATAATTGCGCATTTGAATTGGCGTCAAAAAAAACAAGTTGACGTGTATTTTCATTTTCCAAAAGTCTCAATTTTTCATTATTCAAAAACAATAATAATTATGTCTATGCACAAAATCAGTGTAACTTTTGAAGAAGTTGATGGATTTCAAAAATTTTTGCACCGGTTTACAGATAATTTCATGCCCTTTCAAATGATGTATCACAAAGGACCCTAATATAATTGTAAATTCGACCACAGAGGGCCCTGAAGGTGAAAGAATATTGACAGGTTTTATGTGAAAAAACTGGCCTGGGCCTAAATTCTCGACCCCTCGTAAATTAGCCAACACTCGCAGTTGCTATTGCACGACTTCTGTGATTGGTTATGTTATGTCCAACTGCGAGCGTTCGCTAATATGTGAACAGTCAAGAATTCACCCCCTGCTTCGTTTTCATTTGAGTGATAGTGATACACATCGCTTTGATATTCATTTTCTGTTGGCTTTTTACTCAATTATGCAGAACATTTAAAATGGTTCAATTCTATAATTTTTTTTTCATGTCACCGTTGATCTTTGGCGATCTGGAATAAACTAAAAAATGTAAGCTTTTAATAATGGATCCTTGGTCTACTGGATTTGACAACTGAAAAGAATCGGAAATGTATGCGATCAGTGCTCACGTAGGTACTGTTTTAAGGTGCTAGAATAATTATTACTTTTGATAGATCTTTGGCTTGGTGGATCATCAAATTTTTCGATTGCTAAGTAACAATTAAATATTGACCCTTATCGGGAAAAATTTTTCACAGAGATCTTTGGCACTCTGCATTCTTCTTTTGGATGTTTATCTTGACATTTTGGAAATATATATTAGAGCCATTAATAATGACGCAACGTTTAGTGAATAAAATCTGATCCTTTAACTCGTCGGCATTTGAATCTGTGACGATCTATAACGTATTTATTGGCCTAGATGGCTAAAATAATGGAAATTTTTTTCATGCTTTTAGATTTTGCGAAACTTTATAGTCTATACCTTTTCGTCATCGATACAGATCTGGAACAGTTTTCTAGACCTTCAAACTACTGGAATATAAATTTTCTTCGAGCTGTCAAAATTACTTGACAACTGCGAGGGAAAAAATGGCGTCGATGACGTAACAAATCACCTCAGTGACACTAGGACCGATCAAGGAAGCATCGCGACTGCATTATTAGCATCACAGGTCTCTAGATTGCCGCCAGGTGCATGCTCACGTGGATTACCCCAAGAATAATTCATCATCCGGGTTCAAAGAGCTTTTCGCGTGTTTTCAATCGTTCAGTAATAATTATTTTGCAAACGATTGTAGTTATTCATATGTGACATACCGCAATTACCAATTAATAGCAGTTCCAGTACAATAAAAGTTACATAAGCATACACAGAGAAACTCCAACTTTCATCCAAACACCAACAGCGATTAGAAAAATAATTTTGTATAACGCGCGTTTTATAGCGCTGAAATAAATTTATTAAGTGGAGCGCGCTTTCGATCGTGGAATCTCGCGTTTTTCAAACATTCCTCGTAAATTGCTATTTTTGTGCTCCAAAAAAAAAAATGGTATTGGTTTGTTGACATTGAGAAGGAAAGTGGATAATTTTAAGTCAAGGCCAGCCACTTGTTACACGATTCAGTGACCTGCAACGATTCGTCGGAGGACTTTCCCTGGCAAGTACTGTTAAGGCGAAAATGCATCTTTATTACGCCACTGCAATGCAATTAAAAAAAGAGATAAACAATCATCGATGTCTTCGAGTTACATAAAGATGATTGCAGAATCGATTATTGTTGGGTGGTAAAAATGGTGGAGGCGCCGGGCGAGTGGCGATTCGTTTTATTGTATTATAGGAAAGCGACGTTCGATTTCCTCGTTATTACAGTTTTATGGAATGCAGAAATTAGTGTCATTTAATATGTAAACATTATTGATCGTAATTACGTTGTTTAAAGTGATTGCCGTGAATGCCGCGGTACGTTTAAATGAGGGTGTTGCCCTTTTTATATTTCAGTAAACCATTAAATTGTTTTATGTTAATTGGATAGAGAGTTCGGATCACTGACTGATTTCACAAAGAAATACGAATAGTTTGGTATTGCCCTTCACTTCTCTTTGAGTCGATTGACAATTGATTGATTGATGATGGTTATTTTACTTTTTTTGGTTAGTTAGAGTTGGTAGTAAATAGTAATCCTGCTAAATCATAAACTATTATTTTACCGTGTTGGTATGACTGAATTACCTATTAGTTAGCGATTCAGTTTGTAGTACTGGTACCAACTTTCATAAAATGTAAGTATGCCAACCAGGAGATTTTCGCAATTTAGTGATTTTAATTGGCAGGTTGGCAGAAGGTAAGTATTATAATAATGTGTAATAAATGTAGAACTCTTTGGTTTGTCTGCTTAGTTGTATTGCTGAAATTAGGTTGGTACTACTGCTGCTTAGTCAGAATGTCACTACTTGGTGTTCTCCCGTTATTAGTATTAGGTACGTTAAAACATAATGCGTAACGGAGTTGGCTTTGGATTTGATTAGATTTGAAAGGTTTCATGAAGTTATAATCCAGTACTACCAATCTTCGGAACAAAAACAAAAAATTCCAAGATTTAGGATCAGGATCAGTACTACCAACATAGGACTTTCAAAACCTGTAATTAATAATTTAAATTACAAAAATTCATAATTTGGTTCTGCCAACCCCAAGAATCTAGCAATTCTTAATAACCAAAAGACCCATTCTGAGGATTCTCATCAGATTCTATCAAGATATTTTTTTTTAATCTAAGAATATTTTTGCGCCCTCGATAAACTTTTCTGGATTTTGATTGTAGTAGGTTGACAACACTGATTTTACTTTCCAACTTAACAGTATTTTCATTTTTATAGAGTTGGTAAATAGTGCTGTCAATTCGAGTTCAACGGTTGTCAAGATAGCCAATTTAAAAATAATATATAATATATAAACATTGTCAAATTTTACACATTACTTTATTACAGCAGCACCAAAACATTTGTTTATTTTTGAGTTGGCAATACAATAGAATAAATGTTCTGTAACAATAATTATTGTTGTTTCTATCCTACTATCCTTATTGTTATTAATTTTCTACGTAGTGTTACCAACTTAACATGAAAAATTTAGCAAACCGAAAATATATCGAAGAAGCACAAGTTGTCAAGTTGGCGGTGAGCCAACTGAAAGATGATCAAACGGTCAGTGCCTTACAAATTTTATTTTCATATGTTGGTAGCAATTAGTTTAAATGTCAAATCACTTAACTAACCCTAACGAAAAAAAGTCTTATTTTTCAACGTTGGCAATAATTATTGTTGCTTCTTCTATCCTACTGTCCCATAGCTATTAATTTTTTCTATGTAGTGTTACGAACTTAACATGAAGAATTTTGCAAATATCGAGGAACCACAAACTGTCAAGTAGGGGGTGAGCTACCTAAAAGATGATCGGTCCCTTACAAATTTCATTTTTATAAGTTGGTAGCATTTAAATGTTGTCCTGTGAAATCACATAACTAACAACCTAACGCAAAAAATGTTATCTTTCAACGTTGGCAATATGTAATTATTGTTGCTTTTCTTTTATCTTACTATCCTACTGCTACAAATTTTCTATGTATATTGCCAAGTTGGCACTGGGCCAACTGAAAGACAATCACTTCCTTGCAAATTTTATTTTCATAGGTTGGCAACAGTTAGTTTGACTGTTCTTCTTTTGTCAACATAACTAATGTCTGTCCGGGATCCACACGACCGAGATTCACCCGATTTCCATGGCGATTCATTGTTGACAACAATGATTCGCCATGGAAATAGGGTGAATCTCGGTCGTGTGGATCCCGGACAGACTATAGTATGTACCTAACCTAAGAAAAGTTTTCAACGGTGGCAATAATAAGTTATTGTTGCTTCTACCTATTCTACTGTCCTATTGCAGTCACTTACAAATTTTATTTTCATAGGTTGGCAGCAGTTGATTTGGTTGTTGTCCTTTTGTGAACATAACTAGTAATTTTCTCAACGTTGGCAATACTGTATCATTGCTATCAATTTTCTATGTAGTCTTACCAACTTAGCTTGAATAATTTTGCAGAAATATACCGATTAACCACAGATTGTCAAGTTGGCACTGGCTAACTGAAAGACGATTAGTCATTTACTTTTATTTCCATAGGTTGGTAGCAATTGCTTGCTGTTTTTTTGTTACCTCACACATTTTTTTTGAGTCTTAAAGTTGGCAATAATAGAAAGATTTGTAGTTTTCGTGTTCGAGTCGTGCGCTTGGCAGAACCGCAATGCAATTATTCGGTTTTAGGTGGGGATGTTTTTGAAGCATTTTTTTTATTGTTCTAAGGGTTGGTAGAACTTATTGTTAGCTACCAACCTCGGAGGAATAACGACTTACAGATACAAAGTTAAGATTATTTTCTAATAAATGTGTTCTGTAATAAGTTTTTAATTTTTCTAAGGTTGGTATTGCTTTTATAACCGTAAAATTTTGGCATTACACCAACTCGAAAATGAATGCTAAATCTTTTATTTATGGTGGCTATACAGGGTGATTCCTTTTTCACTGCTCACTATTGGCATCTATTAAATGATAAGAGTTACGGGGTCGGTCAAATTAGAGAAAATGTGCACTATTTTTTGGTGATTAAGAATCTGAAGAGAATTTCCCGATATCTTGACTCGTTCCTGAGTTATTCCGAAAAATCTGAAAATTGCAATTTTAAATTAAAATTAATATCTCCCTAACGATTGATGCTACTATGGTCTGTCCGGGATCCACACGACCGGGATTCACCCTATTTCCATGGTGAATCATTGTTGTCAACAATGAATCGCCATGGAAATCGGGTGAATCTCGGTCGTGTGGATCCCGGACAGAGTATAGAGTGAAACTTAGAAGTTTTATATTTTTGATAACTATCAATCAAGGCCATCTAGAACTTGAGCAATGACGATCAACTTTTGATTTTCTTATGGCCGCCATGTTGAATTTTGACACCATCCGACATGCAAAAAAATTAGATTTTCAAAAATATAACTATGAAGAACTTTTTTGAAAAAACATGTTAAAGTTTGAGTCAAACGACATCAAAATCTATTTTATTGTTTTCAATTCAATTGTACTAAATGTCAAAAGGGCTTAAAAAAGTTGGTGTACTATTTCATACTTTATTTCAAGTTTTATACTGATCTTATAAATTATAGAAATTTTAGAATTTTGACGATTTTTCGAAAAAGTCCATATTGACTACATTTTTCAAAAGCAAATTTTTTCTGTATCCCATGATGTCAAAATTTAATATGGCGACCAAAAAAGAATGAAAAGTTGACTGTAATTGCTTTAAATCTCTAATTCTCCTGAAAGAAAATCTTTCAGTAAGTACGACTTCTGTCCTAAAATTCCACCCGCCCTTTTTCTGTTTTTTTTTCAGGGATTGCTAATAAAAGTTGTTACGTGAAAAATCAAAAAATATATCGTCTTTCATATATAATGGACAGAAAAATGATAATAGACAATAAGGAGGGAGAATAATGACGGTGTACAGCAGACATGAAAACAACGAAAAAGAAAATATAAGAGAGAATAGGAGAAAGGAAAGGGGAATGCATACTCATAGGAGGGGACTTCAATGCAAGACTGGGAGAGAGGGGAGCAAGAACCTGGACCGAAAAAAGAGGAATCGCAAGAAGGGAAACAAAAGACAAAATGAAGAATAAAGAGGGAAGAATCCTAGAAGAACTGGTAGAAGAAAAGGGGTGGGAAGTGGTAAACGGAAATAATGAAGGAAATGAAAAGGGGGAGTTTACATACATATGTAGCAATAAATGGGGAAACTGTAATAGATTACGTAATAGTGAATGAGGAAGCGTGGGAAGAAGTAGAGAAGTTCAGAATAGGGGAAAGGGTGAAATCAGACCATATGCGTGTTTGATACACGAGGGAGAAAGAAATAAAGTAGAAACAACAAGGACGGTAATAATAAAGGAAAAATGAAAAGAGAGGGCACTCAAGGAATACTTGGAGAGAGGTAATATGAAAGAAATGAGAATGATAGCGAGATTCAGATGCGGAAATGAGGAGAGAGAAAATAAGTTCTGGTTGGAGGAGGAAGAGAGGAGATACAGGGTGTGTGGGGAAGCGAGAGAGAAAGAGTATATTGAATGAAAGAGGAGAGGGAACAAAATGGATGAAGGAAGTAAAAAGGGCAAGAAGAAGGATAAGGGGGAAGAGAAGACAGAAACA
Organism: Pycnomerus fuliginosus; assembly: GCA_963924575.1. NCBI lineage: Eukaryota > Metazoa > Arthropoda > Insecta > Coleoptera > Zopheridae > Pycnomerus > Pycnomerus fuliginosus. The sequence continues at coordinate 9,024,664 of OZ004625.1, read as the reverse complement.
GAAGATAGAATTCGGTTATATGAGTTAATGATGTATTTATTTATATTTATTTTATACATAATTTAGAGATGTAGGGACGGCAGAGCCCATTACAAGCCATAAAGGCAGTAATAAAATTTTCTAACTATCTATCTATTGTCTTTCACATAGTTTCACGATGTAAGATGATATTTACAGAACAAGGCCTACATCTTAGGAGTCACCTTGTCCATGACCTGACAGGTACTCACCCTCATCATCTGCACAGATCTCACCTTCTGATCTCAATCACTAAATCACCCAACCATTCCTAATACGATCGCATGTTATAGGTCAAACTAGTGAATTCACAAAGCAAAAAAATCTCGACTCTAATCTTCCAACTAATAGTACTATGTAGGTCACAAAGCGACTAAAACCATCATGACATAATCCAGGCTATCAAATCGCAACAAAACGGAACAACAAACATTTAAACTTTCCTATTTTTACCAGAAAACATTTCAGTACTTTCAGTACACACGCTACATCTTGCCAGTGGTTTACCACACGAACGAGGAATCAACAAATAAATTAAAGTCGGGAGAAAACTCGATTAGCACATGTAGACCGTGAATAAGCAGAACAATACGATATAATTATGCAACATTTAGTTCAACTAGCATGGCACGAGTGTTAAAAATAAAAATAGTAATTGTCCAAGCACTATTTTTCCTTTTGCTTCAAAATGACATTCTTATTACTTTCAGCCGCTATTATAGATTTATTTGCTGGGGAAATTACAAAACGTCATGTGGCAATTCTTATGTAAGGATATATGTTAAAAAAGAGAAGGGTACCACCGAGCAATTTAGAGCAATCAGGAAGATGTTAAAAATATGACTAATCGTAATTTCGTAATCGCAATTGTCTGGGATTTCGTCTGGTACGTAGCAAGTACCATTGCCTGAAGGTACTATTAAACCGTGAGAAGTTCTTGGCAAAGAACCCACGTCCTTGACATAGAAATCTATTTCATTCATAGAAAAGTGAGTAGTACTCACCGATAGACGAAGGGGCCGACTTCATGCAACCGGGGCTTCTCACCGTAGTTGAGGAAGTTGTCCGGATTGGTCACGTTGAATATATACACTTTTGTTAGTCTTATCACTCCAGGCTTTTGCCAATATTGAAAGCTCAGCGAGCCGTTCCATAACTTTAGATTCTGAAAAAAAAATAAAAATAAATTGAGCGTGGCCGATTAAAATAAGAAAAGAAATTTTAATTAATGGACGGAGTAAAGGGAAAAGGAAAAAATAACGAGCGGACAACCTCGGGCCGTTGTTTCAGCTATTAATGCAGGAATTTGACATTCACCAGTTCCTCCCACGAAAGGAGAATTTTAGAAACGCAGCTTTTTGCTTTTTTTTGAATATTTCAGGAATTCTCAGGAATTTACTTCGGTAATGAAATTAGTAGCACCGAAGAAGAAACGTTTCAATTTTGAAAGATAAACAGAAACTCTTTTAAGTTGACAAACTTGTGAGACGTAAAATTTGATCAAAGATTAAGAGTTTTTTTTCTATTTATCACTAAAGCGTCATGTTTAATAATTTGACTGATTTCATTAAGTTGGTAGTACTGCAATGTGATTCAATTGTTTGGTTGTTTATTTTTGTAATACTGATGCAAAGAAATGAAAACTTTTAAACCCTTGAGGATACTTTTATGTTGGCAGCAATGTAAGAATGAAATTTGAACTGAATCGAGAAAATAACTAGGTTGGTTAGGTTGGTAGTCCTTAAAAAACCTTGTTGTACCATCTGATCTACCTCGTGTTCAGCCAAATTTAGAAGAAAGCCGTGAAAGTTTAGTGGCACGTCGAGACTTTACTGATACCTTCATTCCTATAATAATAATTGACGTACTTATAAAGGGTGGCCCATAAAAACCGGACAGTTTTCTTTCTTGTGTATCTTCGTTAGTTTTTGTGCGATATTCTTAGTTTTATACTCGACGTAGCTGAATGTTGAGATCGTCCTCTTTCCAAAATGTCCTTCAAAATGAAAATTAATCCATCCCTTAATTTTTTGTGAATTTTCTTCCAAAGCTCTAAATCGCATAATTTGCAAGAAAAAGTACAGAGACGATGAAAACTCTGTAGGCATTTTTGATTTAAGTTGTAAATTGAGCAGATTACTCTGCGTTTTTAATTTAAGTTGCAAATTAAGCTAATAATCTGCATAATTTATAACTTAAACAAAAACGGCTACCGAGTTTTCATCGTCTCTGAACTTTTTGTTGCAAATTATGCGATTTAGAGCCTTGGAAGAAAATGCATAAAAAATTTAGGGATGGATTAATTTTCATTTTGAACGACATTTTGGAAAGAGGAAAGAACGACCTTCAATAAGGCAAATCCAATGAGTGGTATCGACGACCTCAACCTTCAGCTACGTCGAGTATAAAAATAAAAAATGCAGCAGAGAAGCGGCTGGAACCTCCCCATCGCGTGGATCTTTGTATTCTGTGTAGATAGTAGTCAATTCGACACAATTTTTTTTATGCTTATTGTCTGTGACTAATTTCGCAATTTTCTGACAAATACCGACATCACCCATCACATTTGACAATATGTTCCTTTTAAGGTTAACAGTTTACCACCCTTTTGACAATAACTGATACTTTATGTCATCCACTGTCAGCATGCTCCCTTTTAATTAAAAATATTTTTTTCTCTATTTTCCACTGAAATGGCAGAAACTGTGAATACATTTTTAGAACGAGAATTTGATCGTCTTTCTAATGGCGACATAAAAAGGGAGACCTTTGTATTTAAAGTTGATATTTCTAAATGGCACTTCCCGTGGACCAATTGCTTCCAAAAGCCTTTCAGGTCTTCAACGGGTCACCCAATCTCCATGTACCAAATTTCAGCCAAATCGATTCGCTAATTTGGGCTATAATGTATTTTTAGTGTTTTTATGAAATTTCGATTTTTTGACCCAAAGAGCACTAAATGCGAACGAATTTTGTCTTACTTAAAACCAGAATTTGAAGACCTTTTTGATGGTGAGAATAAATCTTTCAAAAACTTGTTTTGGATGGTTAAATGAGTGAATAATTTTAAAGTTACAAATTGGTGTGCCAAAACGGCAGTTTCCGTGGGCCGATTGAATCCAAAATTTGTTCAGCTCTTCGACGTGTAATACAATCCCCGTGTGCAAAATTTCAGCCAAATCGGTTCAGGGGCTTGGGCTGTACCGCGATTTTAAAGTCGGATAAAAATCTTTTTTTTCTTAATTTTTGATCAAAAGGGCACTAAGAATTAATACATTTTTAGAAGCAGAATTTGAAGGCCTTTTCTATCGTGAGGTGAAAAATGGGGGTTTGTATTTGAAATTTAAAAGTTGATGTGCCAAAATGGCATTTCTAGTTGAACGATTGGCTCCAAAAGCTTTTCAGATCTAAGTTGGGTTATCACATGCACACGCACCAAATTTCAGCCAAATCGGTCTAGTAGTTTTGGCTGTGGCGTGTTTACAAACGTACGTACGCACGTACGTACGTACGCACATACACACAGACACATTTTAAAAACCACTTTTTTGGGCTCCTGAGACCTCAAAACGTATAGATCCGGTCTTATCTCGAATTCGAAAATTTTAGTGATTGCAGTAACCTCCCTTTTTTTTTAAATGGTGAAGTGGAGTGGGGAGGTTAAAACATTACACAAAACCTAACGAAGATATACAAAAAAGAAAACTGTCCGGTTTTTTATGGGCCAGCCTTTAGTTGTTATTATACAGGGCATTCCCTAAGTACACCGCCAAACTTCAGGGGGTGATTCTTCACATTATTTTAAGACGAAAACTTCCTATGGACATATGTCTTAAAGTGCTTGGTTTCCAATTTACAGGGTGTGGAAGGGTTTGCACATTTTGATTTTTTTTTTGATTTTTTCAAGAAAGTAGGTACTTAAACTAATTAAGCTTTTCAGCGTATTTGTCATTCTGATATTTAAAATGTGGATTAATTAAAGCATAGTACATAGTTTATCTTTATTTTTTTGAATTTAGAATTTATATCTGCCTCCGATTAGTTTTTTCCTATTTTCTCAAAAACGGCTCATCATAACGAAAAAATGAAAGTGGCCGATTTTGCGCAGTTTTAACGAGTTAAGAATAAATATGATTCGTATTTGCAAAAACCCGTGGCGTACCCTACTATGCAGATTGTCAATAATATCAATAAAATATCTTAAAGCGTTTTTGAAATATTAGCAATAAATTATGTTTTTTTTTCAAAATTTAGACACTCTATAACTTGGAAACTAAGCACTTTAGCACATATGTTCATAGGAAGTATTAGTCTTATAATAATGTGAAGAATCACCCCCAAAGTTTGGCAGTGTACTTAAGAAACAGCCTGTATTATACGCTAAACTATTCTTTCACGGCTTTCTTGATGATAATAAAATGCGATAAAGAACTCTTCCGTGTGAGACGTAGGGCGTAGCGTGTCAATTATACGCCAATTCCAGATTTCGTCTTGAGTCATAATTTGAGCAATCTACGCCCTACGTCTCGCACGGTAAGGGCTACTAGATCTCCTGTTTCTGTTTGGCAGATTTTTTAATTTTTAACATTGGTAGCCATACAAATATCATTCGCTATAATTAAACTTAGTCCAATTTGCAGCACTGGAGAGTAAACGTTTCAATTTTTTGGCAGGAATAAATTGAAACTTTCTTCAGTTGGTAACTTGTGCGAGGCACCAAAAATGAAAAGGGATTTCAGTTATTTTTCAATTACTAAGTTGGTGTTACGTCAAAAGAAGCTATTATTGCTTGAGCCACAGACTTGAACGTGAATTATTTGGCAATTTGTTACTGGAGGAAATAGGATCTGCTCATGAGGACCAACAAATGACATTTCAGTGATTTTTTTTATTTGGTAAGTTGGTAGCAAAAACTACCCTAAATACAGTGCGTTCGCGAGACTTAGCCCCATCGTACCCTGTTATAATACACCTACGTTTTGAAAGCCATCTCTCTCCAGCGTTGTTGCACGTAGACCGAGAAAGTTTGAGCGTAACGCTCTGATCGTGTCGTGCGCTATGTCTCACTCCGACTCGTTTATCTGAGGAAGAAAGTAAACTGAACGTTCGACGTTCGTTGAAGCGTCACTGAGGACCGGTTGATCTCTCCACCACACAATGTACGACGACGGTTGATTTTTGTACGCGCTCTTACTGGCTTCGCTAACATTGGTGGAAATACCAAGCATCGCTTATTACAGACGTCGGTCACATCGTTGATAACTGCAGCCTCTAGCTCATGGGGCTAAGTCTCGCGAACGCACTGTACTGTACCGTGAAATCTAATAAAAAATGAATTAGGGTGGGCCATAGAATAATCTGTTAAGTTGGCTATCTTCCGTGGCTTCATTGTCAAAAAGTGACAGATCGAAATTTTCTGCTGTCACATAAATGTCACTTTCAGTTTAGCCAACGTAATATGGACCCTTCCATGGCCAACTCTAATTTGTTTTCTATTAGATTACACGGTATTATGCTTCAGAGAAGTTTTGTTTTTGAACGTTGGTAGCAGTCGCTATTATGTTAAACTTTTGACTAGGTAACACTGAAGAGTTATATTGGCAACAGTGCGCAAAATGTGGAATATGAAAACTAAACAGCCAGTTGGTATATCTCCAATGTGTTATTTACCGATTTTTTTTTGTAACGTTGGTAGGCAAGCTCGTTGAGAGAATTTACTGGATTTTTTTGTCTCATTTTCTCCAATTTTTCATCCCTCAGGTTTTAAATTAGGTATTCTGGATTTTAAGTAACGAAAAACGAAAAATTAAAGAAGACTGTTACCTAGTATTGAATTGAAAACTGTATAAAAGGAAAGAACGTAAGAACAAAAGGTTAAAATAAAAATTAGAAGTTTTGGTTTTTTACGTGCTTTCAAAATCTTGCAAAATTGCTTAAAAAGAAATCTTTGATGGGAAAGACTATTTGTCAATATCTTAAAATCATAATTTTCTCAAAATTTTTACTTTGCAAAAAACTTATTTGAAACTTACAGATGAAAAATCAAAAAGAACAAAAAATTATTAGTAACAATATTTAACTCACCTTCAAAATGAGGTAGTCCACCCAGGGAATAGATGACAAGATAATACCCATAGCTAACGTGAAGATTCCAACTACGACAACGGCAATTCGCCCTGAAAAAAAAAATTCGATTTCATTCATATCCAATTTTATTTCCTCATTTCCATTTTCAAGACATTTAGGTACAAGTTACGCAAGGAAGATCCGTCTTTTTAGCATAAAATTCCTCTTAGCCATCAAACAGCCGGAGGACGTTAAACTCTGCTATTATAAGAAACTAAAAAACCTATTCTTTACCTAATCTACATAATTGGTAATTTCACTCAGATAGCGCGTAATATCGCACGGTATAATTATTTAGTTTTATAGCTAAATTGTTTCACCTTGGATTTCGTAAAAAAATATAATACGGAGGGGTACCATATGATTATGATGGACGCAAAAAGCTCTCGCAGTCGACACGTGGCATATATTGCTGTGCGTGGAATAACAATTAAGTAGTTAATTATGTCGGAATTGCCTTATTAAGTAATATTAATGATAGGATAGATCGTGGTTTGTAAGTATTCAACGGAAGTTAATTAAATTAATGATCTTTGGCAAAAATCCTCAAAATTTTAGTGTCAATAATTTTGATAATTTTGAAGAGAAACGGTCCAGGTGGAGAGCCCTGAGGTACCCACGTGAAAAGAACTATGAACAAATATAAATTCCTGGAGTTTGTTGATAAATCAAAATTGAAGCTTGACATTTTCGAATTACCCGCGCGAATATTTTTTATTCGCGGAAATTTGAAAAGGAAAACCTTCAATTTTTATTAATGATTATTTTATCACAGGTAGAGGCTTGAGTGGTGCAAATTTTCATTAATAATGAAGAAAAAAAATCAAATCAAATGCATAAATAATTTTTTGATCGTGATAAATCCTTTCACGATTGGGTTGCTGGCATAATCATGAATAAATCATAGGTTCCATAGTCGGGCCGCCCTCTTCACTTGAACGGTGTTATTACAAGATAAAATTAATATTCAACCCATAATGAGATTAGTACTATAATAGATATGCTGATAACATTGCATTATTCGTGCATAGAATTTGTAATGAGGCGTGTCAACATGTTATTTGAAATTTCTCTTAAGCTTATCTCGTTTAAGTGTATTTGCAAAGATGCATCGCTGAAACATCTTCGACCCACTTTGAATGGCTACGAAATCAAAAATTGTTTATTTGCGGAAATTTTCGAGACACTTTTGTGTTCAGTTTAATCTTATTTTGCTTTTTGCTTCTTCCTATGTATCTATTGCATTGGTTTTGCTAATAATAAAAGTGAAAAGTTCATTTTAAAACAAATTTTTATTTTGCCGCTTTTTCGAATTTTTAAAATAATAGTTATTTGTTCAACAAGGCAAATGTTTCATTTTGTTGGAGTTTATTGACTCTGATCTTTAATTTGTGAATAATTTATCTTATTTGAAATTTGTAAAAGAATCCAAAATGTTCTATGGAAAGTTGACAAACGATCAGAAAGCAAACGTTCGGCTCGTTTTTTGTCGTTTTAAAAGCCATCCATCACGCGCCAACAAGTTATTTGCTTTAATTATCTTGGGTGTTGGCTAGCAATCAGTTTATTTTAAACATTTGCCACCAAAACAATTTACATATTATAAATTCGAGTTTTTAATTTCATAAATAGCAGCAAACCAAAATATAGTTAGTCGCCTTAAATTAAATTCTTTAAATTTTTTTTCTTCAAACCGCGTGAAAGATCAAAACAAGGTTAATCGCTCTGGGGATTTGGAAAATAAGCAAAACATGCATCTGATAGTGAAAATAACTTTCCAATCTCATACCTCCACATATTTATTTCAATTTTAAGCTAATAAAACCGTGTTTAATAATTAGCGACTAAGATGCAATATGCAATCACTTCGTTACTTTGTTGCAAGCAAGGCCACACGAATCACATTGGGCAACTTTTGACTCCCGGAGGATTTTTAATCGATACTTGCGTTAAGCAAGAAATTAACTCCAGAGTTTCCCAATTTTTGCCGAAACGAAATCACCAGTGGAAAAAAATTAAACAAGAGTATGTTATAATTACTGTTATGAAAGAAAATTTTGACCAAGGACAATAATCGACCGACTTGAGAGTGAAAGTGCGATTGGATATTACGTGAAGATGCGATCCAATAAGGATACTGCATCTGGGATAATGTGGAACTGTTATAGAAATTGGTTTTCAGGGGTTTTGGCCGTGTCGGATTTCTCTTTAGTTGTAAAAATTGCAGGAGTTATTGCAAAATTCCTTGTTTATGTTCGACATATTATGTAAAGTATGTGGAAGGCGGAGTGGAATCGTTAAGGTGATTTATAATTTCGAATTCTTGGGCCTGTTTTTCAGGGTGTTTATGAAACGTTGTATAAAAATCTTGAATAAATACTTACAATGTCTAGAAAAATTTAAGTGGAAAATACAAACGTTTTACCAAAGGTTCGAAATGGGGGATCAGCTAGGAAGAAGGAGAGAATCCGTTACAGCAGAAGAAACAGTAAAAGAGTATAATTAAAGATAGACAATGAACAACAAAAAGACAAAGGATTGAAATGAGGGACAATAATTTTCTTTTGAAGATGGAGTAACACTCCAAAACGTGTCCTAAACAGTAAGCAATTTTTGTGGAAAAAGACTTTAAATCTACCCAGTATCAGTTCCTCTTTGAAAATGGACCAAGCTTTCAATCCTATTCTGTTATCTTGTACTGATTTTTAGTGCCGCAGCAGTATGCGGCGTTGAAAAGATGAATCTATAAATCGCCGAAATTTTTCAACGAATTGGATTAGGGTGGTGAAACTGAAAACACAATTTTCCTTAAAGCATGTGAGGTGGTGAAATAGGAGGTTGAAACGTTCATGAAGCCCTGTAATTTGACACAGAGAAACAATATTTTCTGTGTAACTGTGAGGTCTTACACTTTGTATCTTCTAGAAAGGAGGGGTGAATATTACCTATAGGTACAAAAAAAAACTCTCAAAAATGAATATTCCTTGAATTTTTTTGACGTTGTTGAGGGGCAAAGTTTTAAAAATCGTAAATCTCGATTTGTTTTAATGAAGAACCCCAAAGTTTCATATTTCTAGCCACAGACAATCATTAAATTAACAATTTAATCATATCTATAGAAAGGGAGACGAACTCAAAAATTGAACCCACGAAGAAAGATTTTACATCTCCTATTAAATAAATTGAGATATTATTTAACACGACGATAAAGAGGTTTTATCGACTCGTGAACGATAACTTTTCGCTCGACGATAGATACAGATTCTTTTTATCGTCTTATGTAATAAATCACTATTATTATATCAGCAAAAGTTGCAGAACGTCCTCAAGTTTTAACCAGTTATTTTCGAATTTAGACTGAGAAATTTCCCGTTTCAACCACTAAATTTCATCCCTTTTATTAGACTATAATGAAAAGCGCATCCATTGACTACTGAGGCCACAATTTTGACAAGAAGAACTTTGTTTGGACTCAATCTACAACCCTTCCACAAAACAATGCCCCAAAAATTCAATTCTAGAGGAAAGTCGAAAAAAATTAAAGGTGATAATGTCCTTTTCTCCTTTTTGCACACCAGATCAGATGCTTTAATTTGGAATACTGTTATCTACTTATCTGAAGATAAGATAGTCCTTAGAAAATTGTTTTCCAAACAGTTGCATTTCCTTTGTATCAATCAAAAAATGTGATTTTTGACTCCAAAACAATGTTTAAAAAGTTTCCCGTAAGTTAAATAAATTAAACCATCGCTGAATCGATTTTTACAGACGTTCCAAGCGAGTCATGAGGATAAAATCATCGCCTATTATTCCTTATTGCTTGCACAGGACCAAAACGTTTTTGACTTCACCATTTCGTCAAACACTGAGCTTTTCAATGTTAGCCTAGATTATACCAAGAACGGTCAATCGAAATCTTTTGCTATGAAATTCGAAAATTTTGACCTGGAAAAAGACGCGCAAATTGAAAGTTTTGTGACTGGAAAGGACGACTTCAGTGTTTTAGGATATTTCAATGAAACGCAGCGCGCCCAAATACCAGTAGATGTGAATCTTATTTTATTTACTAACAGAATATTTCCTCAAGAGTGGGAAAACAAAACGTTTCTGTGCCAAACAGAAGAAAAAATAGTTGAATTAGAAATAATTCGACCAGATTTGGATTTCATTGACACCATTGATTTCTACCAGTTTAAAGACAAACGACAGGACGAGACTACAGATAAGTTATCAAAATTCCTGAGAAGATTCTATATCTACTACATCGAAGATAATTTGAAGACTATCGAAGATAAATTAAAAGATCAATTCTTAGGGGAAACCACGCACGAAGATTTTCTCAAAATTATAAAAGATCAAAAATCCAAGGTGTGTAAGGAAATGACGATTTATAAATTTTTGGAGTGCCTCCTCTCGCCCTACTCATTGACATCTTTTGGTATCATTCCTGAACAAGATTTCCTTCTAGAAGTACTGTTTTCTAGGCACGATTTGGTATTATTTGAAGAATCTGAGGCAATGTTTAATGGTTTCGACGAAAATTTGATTAGAGCTAAAAGCAAATTAGAAGACATGGTGGATTCTCTTAATTTGCTGTGGCATTCACGACAATTGCCTAAGATAATTGACGCGTCGAAATGTCCAAAGCAAGTACTTGCAAAAGCGATAGAATTAAACACTCGCAAAAGACGTTTCATCATATTTGGTAAAACCGAAGACTTGACTTCAAAAATCAAAAAGTTTTGAGGAATTTTTTTGATTTGATCGAAGAAGGGGTGGACGATTTTTTTTTGGAAACCAAGCTAAACGTTCAAGGCCAGGAACGTCTCTTGTTGGAGTATATAAACGGCGATGAGGAAATAGCGAGGATTTTTCGCACAGAAGACATCGTCAGATTACTGTTAGAACAAGAAATTGTTTTGGGGGAAAAAGGATCTTCTTCAATTTACAAGCACAGAAAATTAAAGGTCAATAACGGTGATTTGATTTCCGACTCGGAAATCTTCAACAGTTTTCCTCGACCACTGACAGGACGGTTCAATTTGCTGTGCGCTGGTCCTGACGAAGGCAAAAGTTTTTTGATGGAATTTTTGAAGAAGAATTGTCCAAGTAGATTGTGGCCCATTTTAGTTGACCTCAAGGAATACGTTGACGATTTCCTCAACGTTGACTTCGAAGTTTTGGACAAAATAATTGAGAAAAAATATAGTTGCCAGTTGACGATGAGGATTGTTAAATTGATGAGGAAGAGAGGAAATATTGTGCTTCTGTGGGATGGATTGAGCGAGGTTCCAGAAGAATCAGTTGATGTGGTTTTGGAAAAAATCGATTATTTTTCCAGATTCGGGTATTGTCAATGGATTACTTCCAGGAACGATCTTAGGGAGTTGTTGGAGTTGAAATTAAAGACATTTGCGTTAGGTCTAAAGCCAAGTGATGATATTTCAAAAGGAGAAATGTGAAAGGTTCTAGAGAGAATTCTGTCCACTATTTCGTCGCTCTATTTCTAGTCTGGTGTGAATATTATTGAAAAAATATAAAAAAATTAATTTTGAAAGAGATTTGTTTTCAATCTGCCTTTACGACTTAATGAGACCAAACGAGACCAAAAAGGACAAAAACACAAATGCCAATAAAGACACAAGTAGACATAATAGACATTTTCTTGCATTAATAAACAATAACAAAGCATATCCTTATCTTTTTCTTGAAAACTTATATTTTTATCCCTTATTAATTCAAGTTTAAGCATCTTGTAAAACTTTATTAGTTCCACCCAAAAATAAACAGAAAAAATCAAAAAAGGAAAGGAAACACCTAAAACGGACCAAAGAAGACAATATGGAAAGCCAAAAAAAGAACACGAGATCAAAATAGACGAAAGAAGATCAAAAAAGACAATGAATTACCAAAAAGACCAAAAAAAAAGGCAAAAAAAGAGAACGACTAAAAGAAGAAAGACAAGAGAAATAAAGAGGCCAAGGTCAGGAAAGTAGTAAAAAAAGTATGTACAAAGGAAAGACTAAGATAAAACCAAAGAGTACAAAAAAAAACAAAGAAAGACCAAGTGTATTAAGTAAATGTGTATAATTTAAAGTTGATAGTTCTATTCGCTCAATAGTTAATGGATCTATGATGTCATAAATTGAAATGACGAAAAGTATCGAATTTGCAAAAAAAACGTTTTATCATAAATACATTTTTAGCATCTACAGACAGCTGAGACATCCACTTTTTACGGATAAAGTACCATATCCATATTGTGAACCGCCAAAAAAAAAGACGAATAGAGACCAAGAAAGACCAAAGAAAACTAAACTGCACAAAAAATCAAAACTAGCAAAAAGGCAAAAAGAGACCAAGCTTTCTTCGTCCAAACCAAACGACAAGAAAACAAAGAAAAACCGAGCAAGGAAAAAAAGACAAAGACAAAGCGTATGCTTACAGTTTTATTCTTATATTTTTCCTGGAAAACTTGTATTGTTATCCCTTATTAATTCAATTAATTCAACAAAAAAAGATCAAGAAAGGAAAACAAACACCAAAAAAGACAAAAGAAAGAAATAGAAGGCCAAAAAAGATGAAATGAAACCAATTTTCAAAAAAACGTTTCTTCATAAATAAATTTTTAACCTCTACAGACTACTGGGAGGTCCACTTTTTGTCGATAAAATACCATTTTCGTAATGTGTACCGTCCAAAAAAATAAAGACGAAAAGAGCATGGAAGACCAAAGAAAACTAAACTAAATAAAGAAAATTGTAAAATTGGCCAAGAAATACCAAACCAAAACAAAACAGACAAAAAACGAAGAAAAACCAAATAAGAAAAAGACCAAAAAAAGCAAAGAGAAACCAAAAAACTTCAAAATTACAGAAAAAAACAAAAAACAGAGAAGAAAGACCAAGAAGACTGTTTTCTAGGCACGACTTGGTATTATAATTGAAGCGTCAAAATGTCCAAAGCAAGTACTTGCAAAAGCGATAGGATTAAACACTCGCAAAAGACGTTTCATTTTTTTGGTAAAACTGAAGGACTTCAAAAATCAAAAAGTTTTGATGATTTTTTTTGATTTAATCGAAAAAGGGTTGGACGATCTTACGACATAGTGTCGTAATGGTCGTAATGTAAAGGGCTTTCTTTTAATTTTTTTTCAAATTTTTACTTTTACCAGACGCGTCCATTCTTGGGAGGGCTTTGCATATTTTCCACCTGAATTTTTCTTTAATCGTTTTCCATGAAAATCGTAATTATCTGGCCATGGTACACAAAAAAGGTGCTCTTGGTCAAAGTCGCTAGAGCTCACCGTTTTCGAATAAAACGCCTCTGATTTGTTTGGAGCGCGAAAATTTTTGAGGAAAAATTTAATTTTATCCGCTTGATTATTGAAAATAAGTATATAAAACGATTCCTTGCACCATTCTAAGAAGAAAATTTCATATGGACATGTGGCGAAAAATGCTTCCTAAGGGAACGGTGGCACCTCAAAAAAAATGTTTTCCTTGGCCTCAGTGAAAGGGCTATCTTTAAGCCCAAGGGAAATTTCTAGTCGGTCACCGTCTCAAATTGTTCTCTATGGTTCACACTATCATCGTGCAAAGCGATAATCCGGGATCAAAATTTGTAGTACTATTTTGGTAACCTCTTGGATTATGGTCGCGTTTCGAAAAATTCGCTCAATTTTGAGCGACTCCAGCGGCCAAACCGTTGCTCTTAGGTGAAAAGTGCATAGAAACTTTCTTGTAGAGAATTTATTAGTCTTTAATATTGTATAGATGCATATTTTTTGCACGATGAAGGAAAAGTGAGTTATGGGGAAAAAACCTAGGCCTTGCGCATAATTTGCAGATTTTAGGGGTGTTACAGGCTGGGGCGGCCCTGAAATCTAACCATTCCAACAAAAAAAGTTTTTAGTTCAATTTTTTCCATTTCTCGATCGATTTTTCGGTGGGACTATGAAAACCGAGTGGCTAAATTTCTGTCTTTTAAAAATGCGAAGATAGATAAAAAACTTCTTGTCTCTGGTCCTGAATTGACTAATTGAGGTGAATTTAAGTTCAACAAACTGAAATAAGATGGAAGATTTTGCAGACCACATCGGAATTTCTCAATTTTATGGCCACATTTCACATTTGCATAAATTTGTATCGTTTAGTAATCAAAACGGTATACTCACTGTGATCCAATTTTCCCTGATGGGAGATAAGCATCTGAATCGGCGTCCCATCTCCCCCAAACGTGTTTTGCAAAATGCGGTCCCGTGCATATTGAGTTATCCTAAAGTACTGCTTGTAGAGTCCCATCGTCCTATACCCCTGAAGGGTACCTGAAAAAACATTGACGTCAAACAACCCGTTCCACCAGTTCCAAATAACAATAAAAATTCAAGCATTCAAATCGATTTTTTTCGACTACCAATGCAAAAATCCCACGGACGTCACGAGCCGGGCTTAAAGAACAGCTATTTGACTCGAAAATTATGGAAATTAATTAACCTAATTGCCTGACTCACAAATCGACCGGACGAGACTGAAAAGTGTATCGAAATTTTACAAAAACTATGTCAAATGTCATCTTGAATTATCTGTAAGTAGATAGCGAGTTTTACTGTAAAAAAAAGTCCTAGGACGAGAATTTCTGAGAGCATATCTTAATTTAATTCTTTCATAAGAAGTCGTAAAATTATTTTATTGACGCAACGTTACTACAAATTTTAACCTTGTGGGTGATATCAATGCTTCCTGTTTTCTCCAAAGATGAAACGCATTATCTTTGAGATAATGGGGTAAACGAGGACAGATGCTGGGGCCACGTTTCGTGCGCAGAGGGGTTTGAGTCGCGTAGTGCAGCGCTACTCACTAGTCAGTCATAACGTCACCTTTTCTAAAATACACCCAGATATTTTTTTACAAATACTAAGGAAACGATATTTATATGAACATAATTATTCATTTCTTCAAGATTACTCGTTCAAAAGTTAGTGATGCGACAAAAATTATGTTCTGAAAAAACAAACATTCCTCTACAAATATTTCGTTATGATTTCAGCGTCGAGAGAAAGTATTCGGCCTGGAGTCTAATAAATGTCAAAATTTCAATTACTTGTGTTATTTTTCGAAAGGACCCCGCACTTTTCTTAATGGAAATTGGGTTTGGGTCAGATTTTTTTCAAAAAAATCTATGTTGTAGAGCACGTCTCCCTGAGTAATTGTTACCATTGCGCCAACTTTGTAGGCCTCACTGTTTCTTAGATATGGAGGGTTGAAGTTGAGAGGGTAGTAATGCATAGAGTTAAAACGAATGTGAAGGCCGCTGTAACCGCCATGGTCAACGCTACATATTGTGGTAACATTAAGCAGGGCATCATTTATAACTCGTTGAAGAGGGCCATTGTTGATATTTCTTCAGTATATTCAATGCTATTTTAACACTTTCTGGATAGTCGTTCATTTGGGTCAGATTTCTTTAATTTTTTAATATGTCATGCCTGTATAGGTACATCTATAGTTTCTCGAGAATTTTTCAAAAGTTTTGTCGTCCTTACTTCTTCGAGTAATTAGGGCGTAGAGTTAAGGTGTGACCTACATACAAAGTGTGGGGCTTTTTTTCGTGGTACGCGAATTGAGAGTAAGAAAGGAAATATTTTTGAAATTGCTATCATTATACATTACGTCTTATTAAAGTATGCCCAAGCATAGATGTGTTTGAAATCGGTGTAACTTTGCTTAGTTGAAGATTTTCTCCAGGCACAGCAAATGTAGAATTTGCGCCTACGCCTTCGAAGAGGGCTAAGTAACTTTTGAAAAATCATCGAGAGACTACATGCATTTAGGTGTAATATATTAAAAAATAAAAGAAATCTGACCCAAATTAACGACAGTCCAGAAGGTGTTAAAATAGCATTGAATATACTGAAGAAATAACAAGAATGACGATCTTCAATGACTTTCAAAAGATGCACTGCATATTCTGCTGATAATATGCAGCGTTGACCATGGCGAAAACAGCGGATTTCACATTCGTTTTAACTCTGTGCCTTACCACCCTCTCACCTTCAACCCTCCATATCTAAGAAACGGTGAGGTCCACAACGTTGGCGCAATGGTAACAATTACTCAGGGAATCGTGAAATACAACATAGATTTTTTTGAAAAAAATCTAACCCAAACCCAATTTCCATAAGAAAAGTGCGGGGTCCTTTACGATACTATAAAATCATAATGTAATCTTCTCTAAAAATAAATATTGAAAAATCGTCTTCGTTATAACGTTATGGTCATTGACAAATAGTTGTAAATTCACATTCTTTGTCAAAAATTACCATTATTGTCAAATAAATTATTATTATTATTATTAAGAAAGATACAAGCTTGAGTTCTAAGAACTATAGAGCTTTGAAAAACAGAGTAAGTGAACAATAATAGATATATATCTCATTAAAATAAAAGTAAATTATATAGATTATTAAAACTATTTATAATTTAAGGTTGATAGTTCTACTCGCTCAATCTGTAATGTCATAATAAAAAGAAACCAAGAAAGACCAAATAAAACTAAACTACATACACAAAAAGAACAAAAACAGAAAGAAGACAAAAAGAGACCAAGCTTTCTTCGTCCAAGCCAAAATATAAAAAAAAACCAAAAAGGCCAAAAAGATTAAAGAAAGAAAAATACCAAAGAGGAACAAAATAGACAGTCTCTTGTATTAATAAACAACAACAAAGCATATGCTTATAGTTTTATCCTTATGTTTTTCCTGGAAAACTAGTTTTTCCCTTATTAATTCAAGTTTAAGCATCTTGTAAAACTTCATTAATTCCATCCATACAGAAAAAACAAAAAAGGCCAAGGAACACCAAAAACGGAAAAGAACGATCAAAAAACTAAAAAAGACGAAGAAAGACAAAGAAAACAAAAAGAGACAAAGAAGGAACAAACGAGACCAATGGAGACAAAGATGGAGACAAAACAAAGCTCGACAAAAAGACGAAGACAACCCACAAAGATCCAAAACGACAAAGAAGACTAAAGAAAGGTCACGAAAGATAAAACGAGACCAAAAAAGGCAAAAAACGCAAACTCCAAGAAAGACCAAAAATGATAAAGAATACGTAAAAGGCGAAAAATGACCAAAAAAGAAGAAAAGAAAAGACAAAGAATGGCCAAAAAAGCCAAAGAAAGCACAAGTGGCAAAATAATCTCCAAAAAAGTCAAAGAAAGACAGAAAAATACTAAAAAGCAACAAAATATACAATTTTTTGCATTAATAAACAATTTACCTACTTCTTTGTTCGCTTCTGTTTATCTTACTCCTTACTTTGTATATTTATATTATGTATATCAATTCTTTGTCTTGTAAATGGTCTCTACTGTTGGGTAAATAAACTATATTATTATTATTATTATTATTATTATTATTATAAAAAAGCATATGCTTATAGTTTTATCCCTATATTTTTCCTGTATATTTATCCCTTATTAATTCAGGTTTAAGTCTCTTGTTAAAACTTTATTAATTCCATCCAGAAACAAAAAAAGATCTCCAAAGGAAAAGAAAGTCAAAAAAAGGCCAAAAAAAGATAAAACAAGACCAATGTTTCTTCACAAATAAATTTTTAGTCTCTACAGACAGCGAAGGGTCCACTTTTTGTGAAGAAGGCAAAAAGTCAAAGAAAAACCATCCAGAAACAAACAAAAAAAATTTCTACAGACAGCTGAGAGACCCACTTTTTGTGGATAAAATACCATTTCCGTATTGTGAGCCACCCAAAAAATAAAGACGAAAAGAGACCAAAAAAGACAAAATAAAACTAAACCAAATAAAAAAACAAAATTTGTAAAAAAGGCGAAAAATATCAAGCTTTCTTCTTCCAAACCAAAATATACAAATAACAAAGAAAAACCACATAAGAAAAAGAAAGATCAAGAAAAGGCCAAAAAAGTTCAGAATTACAGAAAAAACAAAAAAGACCGAGAAAGACCAAAAAGGCTAAAGAAGACGAAAAAAGACAAAAAAAAGCAAAAAGGCCAAAGAAAGCAAAAAGAAACAAAGAAGAAACCAACGAGACCAATAAGGACAGACGGAAACAAAACAAAGCTCGAGAAAGACCGAAGTAGACAAAAGACAAAGAAAACCCAAAACGATTCAAGATGGCAAAAAAGACTAAAGAAATGTCACGAAAGATCAAACGAGACCAAAAAAGGCAAAAACACAAGGCCAAGAAAGACCAAAAATGCTAAAGAATACAAAAAGGCAAGAAATGACCAAAAAAAAAGAAGACAAGGAAAGACAAAGAATTGCCAAAAAAGCTACAAGTGACAAAAGGATTACCAGAAAAGACAAAGAAAGACCGAAAAATACTAGAGCGGAACAAAATAGACAATTTCCTGTAGTAATAAACAATAAAAAAGCATATGCTTATAGTTTTATCCCTCTATTTTTCCTGGAAAACTAGTGTTTTTATCCCTTATTAATTCAAGTTTAAGCCTCTTGTAAAACTTCATTAATTCCGCCCAGAAACAGAAAAAGATCAAGAAAGGAAAACAAAGACCAAAAAAGACAGAAGAAAGCCAAAAAAAGATACAACAAGATCAATTTGCAAAAAAATGTTTCTTCCCAAATAAATTTGTAGCCTCTACAGACAGCTAAAGGTCCACTTTCTGTGAAGAAGACAAAAAGACAAAGAAAAACCAAAAAGTCCAGGAAGACAAAGAAACTAAAGAAGGCCACGAAAGGCCATACGAGATCAAAAAAGACAAAAAACACAAAGGATAAGAAAGGCCAAAAATAGAAAATTATAGAAAGAAAAAGGCAAAAACATTACTGAAAAACAAGGCAAGAAAAGACACAGAACGGTCAAAAATGACAAAGAAAGAGCGAAAACTACCAAAGTAGCACAAAATAGGAAATTTCTTGTATTAATAAACAATAGCTAAGCATATGCTTATGGTTCTATCCTTGCCTTTTTATTGCTTATTAATTCCAGTTTAAGCCTCTTGTAAAACTTTATTAATTCCGTCCAGAAACAAAAAAAGATCAAGAAAATAAAAGAAAAACCAAAAAAGACAAAAGAATGCCAAAAAAAGATAAAACGAGACAAATTTTCAAAAAAATGTTTATTCACAAATTAATTTTTAGCCTCTACCAAGGGTCCACTTTTTCTGAAGACAAAATGACAAAGAGCCAAAAAGATCCAAGAAGACAAGGAAACTAAGGAAAGGTCACAAAAGGCCAAACGAGACCAAAAAAGACAAAAAACACAAAGGATAGGGAAGGCCAAAAATAGAAAATTATAGAAAAAGGCAAAAACATTACTAAAAAAGAAGGCAAGAAAAGACAAAGAACGGTCAAAACCGAGGTCAAACATGACAAAGAAAGAGCGAAAACTACCAAAGAAGAACAAAATAGGCAATTTCTTGTATTAATAAACAATAACTAAATATATTATGCTTATATAGTTATATCCTTATATTTTTCCTGAAAAACTTGCCTTTTTATTCCTTATTAACTCAAGTTTAAGCATCTTGTAAAAGTTTAATAATTCTACCAAAAATAAACAAATAAAGATCAAAAAAGGAAAGGAAAGACAAAAAAAGACAGTAGGAGGCCAAAAAAAGATAGAACGAGATCAAAAAAGACAATGACCAGAAGACAAAAATGGCAGAAGAAGAATGACCAAAAGAAGAAACACAAGAGAAATAGAAAGACAGTAAGATACACCAAAAAAGAGAAATGAAGATCAAGAAAGCCTAAAGAGGACAAAAAACAATGGAAGACTCAAGAAAGGCCAAATACGAGCAAAAAGAGATCAAGAAAAAACAAAAAAACCTAAAATAGACCAAAAAAGGATTAAAAGGGATAAAAACCATACAAAGAAAAGCCAAAAGTACCAAAAAAGAACTTTTTCGGTGCCAGTTATTAGAGTAAGTTTCACAAATGGTAAATGGTCAAAATAACCATTCATGCCTCAATTTACTACTGTGAAAATTTCAAGTTGATAACTCTACTCGTTCAAAAGTTACGAATTCTGTCATAGGAGAACTTGATATTTTGGTGGATGCGCCAGAATACAAATACCTACCTTAAATAGGAAACACTATTCAAGGAATTTTCGATGGGTTTTGTGATTTTAAATCGAAATTTTATGGCTCCTATCACTTATTCTTATTCGGTCTTGTCAAAGAATCAACGCAATTGCTGCCTGGAATGAAAACACGAAAACACACACCAAGGTCCGCTTTATGCAACCTACGAAAAAAATAAAAAACACTACGTGTCGCTTCAGCAACTAGCAAAAAAAATATTTCCGAAAACATTAATAACTCCAATATTGAATATTGTCCTTCCGACGAGCCAGTGATGTGTGCGAGCGGACGTTGCAAAAAATTAATTTGTTTACTTGCTTACCGCGATTACTATCTCCACTCATTTTGCAACAATCTTGTGCGTTTCAAAATTAATGTTTAGCATTACTGGCGATATCCTGCGAGTAATGTCGTTTTAATCCCAGATATTAGGAACTAACATCTTGACGCAAATGGAACCACCACAGGTACGTGACAATCTGGGTGTATCATTTCTCGAAGGCTTCAATGACGAGGATATTATAAATCTATAAAAAATATTTAAATTCAGTGTATACTTGACTAGAGTTCAATGTGGAAAAAAGAAAAACGCGAAGTAATTGAGTAATTACTGCAAGTGTAAATCAACCAGTTGACCCTTTGCTCGTCTTTGAAGAAAGAGAAAAATTTTGTTCCTGGGCCCATAACCTACTTTCAGTGGAAAATTATAATCTCATCCTTTCCTTAATAAAATTGTTTTTTCTTCCTACTTTTGGAGTGATCGTAAAACAACTTTCTTCCGCTACGATTTTCACTCGCCTCCACTCATGTCAAAGGCCAGGGTCATTAATTAAACCTAGTTATGGGCGCGGATTTAAACTATGATGGGATAAAAACTACTTTTACTGACTTTCAAAATTAATAGAAACGCTTCTAATTATCCTCTTACAATATTCTAGGCTTTCAAAATACTTGTGATTTGCGTAAAATGGCGGTTACAGCCCATGGTTCTTGAAATTTTTGATATCACTACTACCAACTTGCCAAAAACAAAAATTATAGCAAACACTTCAATTACCTAAGTAAAAATGATGTACTTGTATCAACTAATTCATGCTGCCAACCTTGATAAGTAAAAAATGACTAAAACGCGCCGGTTTTGAGTTTTAATTTAACTATATTTTGTCTGTAGTGGTATTTCCCTGTCGGCCAAGCCACTTCAGGGCCGCCAACAATCTGAAATAAATCACTATCCAGCTGTAGACTGAACAAAATTAAAAGAGCTTTTTTTTCTATTTCGCAGATCACATTTTAGTTTTGTTATTTTAGTGCCGTAGCAGAATGCGGAGGTACTCTTGTCCTTGATTAACCACCCTTATAGGCACTACAACCCCTAACATACAGAAACACAAAAATACGAGAACTCAAAAACTACTCAACGTATCAGGGCTGAATTTGGTGTGTTAATTTTCAGTGACATTATGGAAAGCAACTCTGATTCAATTTTAGTTGTTACGCTATGTACAGGTTGCTCAAAATTTATTTTCAAAATTTGAGAAATTTGAGGCCATTTTTCTCAACTTTTCGAATGGAACACTCTGTATATTTTTAGCTAGCTTAATGTAGATTTCATGAAGGAACGTTTTTTGTCTTAAAAACATATTGGTTATTTTCATCCGTTTTCGAGTTATTCGCAAATATTACAAATTTTCTTGCTTGCAGACAATAAGGGTTTTTAGTATAAGAGGGTCCTTTTCTAATTGTGACGTCAAGCCAATCAAGCGACAGCGCACTATGCGCAGATGGTATACTGTTTATGGCGGCGCATAGGGGGTCTGACATGGCACATCTTCCATCCTTTTATGCTGAAAACCCTTATTGTTAAGTACTTACAAAAAAAATAAATGTTCAAAATGTTCTATATTTTGGTTCATGAACCATTTAATTGGTTCTTGCAAAGACATTGCATAATAATAATAATAATAATAATAATACATTTATTGAGATGTAATAAGCAGCACAATATAAATAAATTGCATTCTGCATAATAAAATAAAATAAAATAACAATGCTAGTAGGTATTACAACACTCAAAAGGATAGGAACAGGTTATATCCTGATTTAATCCTACCCAGGCAAACTGGAAAAAGCTATTACGCACAACATGTTGTGACGACAAGAAAAAAAGCAAAAACTAAAACATCTGAATGTCAATGGACAATTGCTCTCCCTTTAAGAGTGAATCTTTCAACTTGGTGATAAGTGAACGCTCAGGAATATCGACATCATAACTTAAAGCGAAAAAATTGCATATGCAAAATTGGCATATTTCCGTGTTATTTTCTGTAATTTTGTTTAATTACGATAAATTTTCATCCCCTTTGACTTTTCATACCCTTTTACGATTTTTCAGCCCCTTAAGTGCTTATTTGGGTAATTTCGTTTTTATTCGGTAATAAATTGAACTCATTTGGATGAGTTCAATTTTTCACTTTTTTCATCTCCCTTCGCAATATTTCAACTCTTATTCAGACGCAAAATTTACATAATTGGGTTATTTTCGTGTTATTTTCCGTAATGTTACTTATCCACGGACGGTTAATCCTCATACTTTTTGACTTTTCATCTACCTTTACGATTTTTCAACCCCCTAAGTGCTAATTTTGCAAAATTCGCATAATTTCGTTTTTCGTCCGTAATAAAATTGAACTCATTTGGGATTCAGTTTTACAATTTTCCAGTTTCCTTCGCAATATGTAGGTATAAGTATGTATTTCAACTAAGGCTCGGAATTTTTGCCAAAACCGTTAGTCGACTAGTCGACTAGTAAAATATCCGATAGTCGAATAAACCGATTAATCGACTATCAAGAATTAATCGACTAGTCGAATAGTCGAATAGTCGACTAGTCGATTAGTCGAATAGTCGACTAGTCGATTAGTCGAATAGTCGACTAGTCGACTAGCCTGTTAGTCGACTAGTCGGTTAATCGATTAGTCGACCGATCAATTAGTCGATTAATTGAATAGGCAACCGATCAATTTCTCGATTAATCGACTAAACAAACTGTCGCCTAATCGTGATCGGTCGGTTGTCTTTGTCCATGGGGAGAGAGTGTTTAATTTGACAAGTCCCATGTGCCCATAGTGACAAATAATAATCCAATGATTTATGGCCGATTGCACCGTAATTTTAAGGGGTTCCTTAAGTGATCCTTAAAGTCCTTTAAAACCATTGTGTCAACCTATCTACGGAATTAAACGTCACTTATCTTTAAGGAACCCCTTAAAATTACCGTGCGATTACCGTGCAGACTAATCAAATATTCGGCTAGTCGAATAAATGTGATTAATCGATTAGTCGAATATTCGGACATTTCGACTAGTCGACTAGTCGAACATTTCGACTAGTCGAATAGTCGACCATTTCGACTAGTCGACTAGTCGAATATTCGACTAATCGGTTAGTCGGTTAATAATTTTTCAGTAACCGCGGTTATCGACTAGTCGACTAATCGACTAGTCGATTAGTCGAAATAAATTCCGAGCCTTAATTTCAACCCCCACAAAAGTTTTAATTGTATAATTTGGTTATTTTCGTGTTATATTTCGTAATTTTACTTAATCACACTTAATTTTCATTCCTCTTGATTTTTCATCCCCTTTCGCATTTTTCATCCCCGAGTGTTAATTTTTCAAAATTCGCCTTTTGTTTTAATTCCGGCAATTCTTTTCATTTGCTCATTTGGTTTATATTGTCATTCTTTTAACTTTTCAACCCTCAAAATTTTTGTGTTTTTTCTGTTCATTTTCTCCTTTTTAATTCTGTAACAACAATTTTTTATCATTTCGCTTTTTGACACATCTGTGCGTCTGCGGAGGCACTACTACTAGGTGCAGATTGATACAATCTGCACCCGATTTCACCATGTAAAATGTTGGCAATCCTATTTTCACATCTCAAGTTTATGACAGATCCGTTAGTAAAGTTGGCGACAAATTTAAAAATTGAGACCGTTAGATAGATTTATAGCAATTTGATTTTAATTAAACTAGGTATACACGTTACTATCGATTATAAAAGCCAAAGGTGTTGAAAAGCATATAAAATGATAATTGACTTGCACAATAAGTAATAATTATTAATCTCATTCAACCACAAATTCTCATTAGATCTCAATAATAATCCGAAGACAATTTGCGAAATTTTGAAATATGTTTGAAGTAGGTACTTAAAATTGTGTAACCACCAAAAAAATCAATTTGGGAAGCGTAAATAATATTATCTCTATCGGGCAATAAGCTTTGGTGTTAAATCATAAATAGTTAAGAAAGGTCAAGGTCACGGATAACAGTTATCGCTCAGTTTCCCGCCAGTCAGTTAATTGATTTTTTGATTTCACGGTCAGGGCGGTGTTTAATAAAATGAGAAATTTTTGTCGATTTATGTGCAATAGTTGTGTTACAAGAATTTTTTGTTGCAATTGAGAAACAATTATTTGTTTGGGATTATGTAAGAATTGAAAATTGGGGAAGTTGTTCGTCTGGATCACGCAAGGTTGACTAAAGAAAGAAATCGTTTCGCCATCAGGCCCTCGATCAGTTTTAATATATAAAATAACAGTAATTAGCAAATGTACCTAATTATTTCCCATAATAATAATTACATAAAATTTAGAAGACAACGAATAAAAACGGAAAAAATGAAAGTAAGGCCTCAAAGGTCCAAAATTCTGTTCCCAAGCAGAACCTTAAAAACAAGAATAAATAAAAAACTTGAAAAAAACTTTGGTCTCGAGGCATGGATTGAATATATGTTCAGATTTCATGTGCGATTTTGGTATTTTTTCAAGTTTTTTTTTAATTTTTGATAACAATTTTTTGTTCTATTCTGAGATTTTGAAAATTTGTTTAATTTTGCGATTGTTATGGCGATTCTGACAGTTTCCTATTGTTTTATTTTTAAATCAGCAGCTTTTTCATTCCGATTTTAACTTCTGCGCTCTCGGAGAAGTAACTAAAATCGATCGAAAAATCGAATCACATCAAATATTTCGTTGGACAGAAACATTTTGTTGCATTCCTCTGACAATTTCTGAAACTTTGCAACTTTTTCAAAAATATTTTAACATTTTGACGTTCTTCTGAAAGCTATCAATCTCGCAAAAACCAAAAGCTGACATAACATTGACAATTGTGCACGAGGGGTTGACAACTTGGAAATTTTGGTGTTCAAGCATGAGAAATTTGTACAATTTTTTTCAGGAATTTGGGAAATTTTTTTGTAAATTTTGGATATTTTTACATGATTTTGGTCATTTTCTTGAAATTTTTTGGGAATTTTGATGTACAGATTTTTACCCAGTTGTCAACCCCTCGATTGTGCAGGTGGAAGGCTTTCAGAAAGAAAGGTTTGAAATCAGGCCGGGACTAAGACAGGGAGACCCCCTGTCTGCAATAATATTTAAAACTTCATACTGGAGGCAGTAATTAGAAAAAAGATTCAAATTTTCGTAATTCCACCCAAATGTTTGAAAGCCTAGAAGAAAGGCTGTCAAAGAATGAAGGTTTAGAAGAAAATACAAGGGCAAAAACTCGAAATTCGACAAAGGGCCATTAGATGCTGAAATGCATATCTATAAATATTGAATGAATTGCCCAATAATTATCAATCTCGTTTAGTTACAAATTCTCGTTAGATCTCGTCCGAAGACCTAAATTATCCACAAAATTACCATAATCCGTTGACAGTTTGCGAAACGTGTTTCAAGTAAAAGTTAGTTATATAATCCTAAGAAAAAAATCGAATTTGGAAGAGTCAAGAAAGGTCACGGTTATGGATAAGTAGACAGTTATCATTCAATTCTCCGACAATTAATCAATTGACTCTTTGCTTCAGCGTCAGAGTGTTAAGTGCATGTTACATCAAAAGTTTAATTTTTTTTTGGTGTAAAAATTTATAATCATGATTTAGTTTTTTTGCAAATTGAGAAATAATTTTTGTTTTAGGTTTATGTAAGAACTGATAATTGGGGAAGATGTCCATCTCGAGCACGCAACGATATTTAAAAAAATTATTACGCCATCGTGCTATTTGGAAATTGGATTAGTAAAAACTGGAGGTATTTTTTTATGATTACGTAAAGTTTAATTAAAAAAGTTATAATAATTGAGGTCTTGATAATATTTAACAAGACTTCCAGAGGGGGAATATTTTGACTTCTTCTCTGCGTTTTTTTGACAATTTTGTGAATTTTTTGACAATTTTCTATATACTAATCGTGGCATTACGCATCCAAATAATAAAAAATCCGTAAAAACGTATTTATAGACGAGCAAAGGTTACTACTATAAAATTATCGATTTTATAAAAAACGATCCGGCACATATCAAAGAAAAACACGACAGAAAAATAAAAACAAACTACTCACGAAGGTTGGCGAGTAATAAAAATCGTTTAAACAAAGTGTAATTAAAGTAATGACATGACGACGGTATAACAAATTATCATAACAGAATACACGTCCAAGGAAAGTGAGTGATGTACCCATTCGCAATAAGGTAAAACTTATTAAAACTATTCGACTGTTACTTTCTTAATAACAGCCCCCAGATACGACCCAGATTCTCCATTATTTTTATGTAACATTAATTCTGCCGAAAATTACTTTCGCTTGATAAAAAAATCTAAGGCAACTTTCTTCAATTAGATGCCTCAAAAGACTGCAATTATCTATGTTTTGTGCCCAATCATTGTGACATTAGAGAGGAGAAAAAAATTTATTCAACTCTTCCTTGAGTGTAGGCGAGGAATTCGACATTCACCTTGGAATTTGCTATTTTTTCCTTCGTTTTAGCCAATAATTTAGGTGTGAGCTTTGCAAGGTCGGTTTCATTTGACAAATTAATAAGTTCAAGAGTTTCGTTTGATATCCTTATTTACGCGAGTTATGGTGTTAAATACATTCTTTATCGATAAACGCTCAGCTAAAAGTTGTTTTTGATGTTTTGATAAAGATTTAGGGAAGAAAATTCCAGTTTTTGTTCTGTTAAGTTGGCCACAAAACAACATTTTTTACGCAGCAGTTGGCTATACTTCTATTTTTAAAATAACTACGAGTATTTGCCCATAAATTTTTAGTACCTAGTTATGGCATATAAAAATGCTGTTATTTTGTTTGTTATGTTGGCAATACATTATTTTCCCTCTTGTCAACGCAGTTATTAGGAATGTTTATTATGCCACAATTGGCAACATTTCAGTGCATCTTAGGGGTGTCCCAAAAAACCCAACGATTTATTTTTTGTTATTATTGAACCGACTTTGCCCAATCAAAAATTGGCTTTGGTAAAAACCGCAAATAAAAATATATTAGTGGCGCCATCTAGAAAATGATTGTCAATTCTAAAAGCCTCATCTTCTGGCTACGTCTTGTGCAAAATTTGGGAAAATTGGTAAAATAATAATAAAGTTATAAGCAAAAATAAATCGTTCGGTTTTTTTTGGGACACCCGTTAGATAATTCTTATAGCATGTTTAGGCTGGCCTCAGTATATCTATCTCGTGTTACGTGTTACCTCGTCATAAGAGAGAAAAAGATGCAGATAAGTACTGCCAACCGCAGTAATTTCGCTGCGTCAGGCAGTATCTGCTTCCTTTTTCCTCTTGTGGTGAGGTAATGCAAAACACGAGATAGATATACTCCGGCAGTACTGCCGCAGTTGTCTGGTCGAAATCGACATCCCAGAAAACTTTTATAAAAAAACCCAATTCGTTACTGAATTGACCAACTTTTAAAATAAAATATCCCTATTTTTCCAAAGTAATGTTGATTTAATGAAAATAATAAAACTTCAGTTAACAAAGTACCAACTTTGAAGGCAGAAATTTACTAAACTAGACCAGATTAGCGGGTTTTTATCATTAATTTATAATTAATAATAAATAATGAGGATTATAAAATTAAATAAATTCGAAATATCCACTCCGTAAACAGAGTAAACACAAGAAAAGTCCGTAATTTTTTGGTAAAGCTTAATAATTGCCAACTTTCAAAACGAAAATTTCTCAAATTTTTTCCAAATTGATATACAGGGTGTACCGTTTAAAACGAAAGACCCTATATAGGTAACTCCTGGAGCAGCGATTTGACAGAAGAATGCTCAAACAGGTCGATTTCTATTTGGAGGGGCCACTTAAATCCGTCTTTGGCGAAATTTTTCAACGCACCCGCTACCCCCTACCAACCCCTACTTAAAAATTTCATTTGTGATACATTATTTGAAAGCAAATTATGTTGAGAACTCTTATTTTGATAAAAATTTTGATACTCGCTGACCTCAAGCGCCCCCTGTGGTCGCATTAAGGCCCCTTGTGATACATCATTTGAAAGGTTATAAAATTCTCTGTAAACTGATGTAAAAATTTTTGAAATCCATCGACCCCTTCAGAAGTTACATCATAAACTAGGATTTCTAGGTTCAGGGCCAGTTCACATTCTTCAGTGTAACTTTTGAAGGAGTCGATGGATTTCAAAAATATTTGCATCAACTTATAGAGAATTTTATAGCCTTTCAAATGATGTATCACAAAGGGCCCTAATGCAATTTTCAAATTGGACTAAAATTGAATTCGCCACAAAATTAGTTTTCAGATAATGTATCACAGATGGGGGGTTGCTATTTGAAATTTTGAAATGGGGGTTGGTAGGGGGTAGGAGGTGCGTTGGAAAATTCCGCCAAGCACGGATTTAGGTGTCCCCTCCAAGTAAAAATCGACCTCTTTCAGCGTTCTTCCCTCAAATCACTGTTCCAGGAATAATTTAGGGTGTTTCGTTTTAAACGGTAGGTACCTATGTTAAAATTTAAAAAAATACGAAGAACCAACTGCATTGAAAGAAAGTCACTGAACTTTAGGAGAATCCGGATTGCCAACTACTAAAATTAAAGAAACCAAAAAAACTAGAAAACTACGAAACTTTAGGGAATTCGGATTCGGGTTGACAACTTTTAAACCGAGAATATCTCCATTTTTTGCCATGTTAAGATTCTATAAACAAACAATCATTTTAACTGAAAAATACAAATTGGGGTACCAACCCTACAGACTCAAATTTACTGAATTTTAGAGAATGAGGATTATTAAAATATGTCCTTCATTTTTTGCAGCGCTGCCTACTTACTTATGCTAGTAATTTTACAATCTAATTTGATATTGATAATGAGCACTTTGTGTTCGAAACGCGTTAGCTGTGTAAATTAAGTTTTTCGATGTAGTGAGGTGTGATAGTGAATATAATGCCGTTTTCGTGCTTCAGCTGTACTGTGCAGTGCAGTGGAAATAACGCGCTTTGATTGGTTATTATATTATCTTGGAGAAAGGACCAATCAGCCTTTAAGAATTTTACTGCACCGCGCAGTGCAGGACAGACCGAAAACGGCATACCACCAACTTTGTAGAAGCAACGACTAAAATTGAAATCTTATGTTGTGGATAATGTCACTATTAATAAGTCGTTAAAATTGAAGAGACCAGTTCTATAAACAGAAATTTACATCCTTTTTAAAAATTTTATCAAAATTAATTAAAGTGGATGTTGCAAAGCAATTTTTTCTATTTCGGTTTCCTAATGAACACTTTATAGCACCCAAACGCGTTTTCTAATGTGCCTTATTGTCTTTGAAAATGACAATCTGAATTTTTCTTGAAAATATTAACAAGTTGGATATCCGAAATAGAAAAAATTGCATAAAAAACGCACTCGGATTTTGTAAAACTCGGGCTTTTCGCCCTCGTTGTCCAAACATCCTCGTGCGATAATAATTGGCCTTATGAAACGTGTTTTTAATATACTATTATCATCCTGGATTTGGTGAACAATCCTATTTTGACGTATTTTGACTTCTAATTGGAAAATTAAGAAACTTTTACAAACCTCAAAAAGGCAACTTACTTGCTTTGACGACAATCACCGAACTATCACAGCCGGGAACAGACTAACCATTATCCTTGCACCGACGGCCCCTGCCCTTGCTTGGCTTTTACAATTTTTTCCATAAAAGCGAAAAAAAATCGATAACGCAAAGTGCTGTTTTTGTTTATAATGCAACTTTCGATTAACGACACCAGTTATCAATTCGCACCAGAATCAAAACAAACCGCAAATTTTAGAACACAAGAAAGCTGCGTCTAACCCGGTTAGTGGTTACTTGCACAAAACGTTGAAGATGAAGAGTCGTTAAAGGACCTTTTTTTCTCCTCAAAAGAAGCAAACACTATTTCACTCTAATAATTGTGGAAGAAAGTTTGAACGAGCATAGGATCGTCAGGACGAATAATTGAGCAATCTTCTCTGCATGACTAATTACTTTCTTGAGCATCCAAAATTGAATTCCAACGGTTACATAAATAATTTCTCCGGTGAACTTTGCAGGAAAGTGCTTTCGTAGCCTCGATGCTTTAATTGAAGAAAAGTGCTTAATCGGTGTTGAACAAGGTTATCATTGCTGAATGGGTTCAATCTGAGATTAATCATCGGGTTTATGAGGGGAATTTCCAAATGTGCAGGATCCTTCTATAAAAGTTGTGCAAATAGTTTGGTACTTTGTTTCGTAGAAAAAAATGTTAAGTTACAATGTGCTAATTGAAATTGCATATGTTTGTGGTTTAGTAGAGTATTGCAAATCTGAGAACGACGGATCTGACAGAAAAGATCGTAAAAAAGCTAACAGGAATGAGAATGAACCAATAAAGGTACAAAAAGTTGAAAAAAAAATAAATAGGCGAGAAAAAGAATCAAAAGAAGAGGGTTGTTTAGTGACCATTATTCTGTTAATGAAATGAAATTAGAAGTTTATTGCTAACAGAACATTGCAAAAAAAGAAGAGACATTTTCTTTTTGAATGTTTGCAATTCAGATTCTTTCCGTCCACGAAAAATTAGGAACATTAAAAATACTTGAACATTTATTTTCAAATTATAAGTTGGCAATCCTGATTCTTTAAAGATTTTTTGGTTACAGAGAGAAATAGATACTTAGTGACATTTCTGTTTTAAAAGTTGGCTAGCTCAGTTAATAATGGCACATATATTTAGCAATTTGTGGTTTAGTGGGGTATTGCAAATCTGAGAACGACGGATCTGACAGAAAAAAGAAAAAAGTCCAGTAAATTTCTATCTATAGAGTTGGTAGTCTGATCTCCTTAACTTTAGTGACCATTATTTTGTTAATAAAATTGTTTAAAAAAATTAGATTATTGCTAACAGGACTTCGCAAAAAGCTGGGATATTTTCTTGTTGAATGTTGGCAATTCGGATTATTTCCGTCCGCGAAAAATTATTTCTATCCACTGCAATTAAAAATACCTACTTGAACATCTATTTTCAAATTATAAGTTAGCAATCCTGAATCTTTAAAGATTGTTTAGGTACAGAATGAAATAGGTACACTTAGTAACATTTCTGTTTTAAAAGTTGGCTAGCTCAATTAATAATTGGGTCTTTAAAAATTACCAAAAGAAGTCTTTTAAGAGGTTGGCAACACTGTTTTAAAGCTTCCAGTCCGAAGACTTTAAATTTAGTCGCTGATGGTAAATGTAGAAAAAAAGTTGGTAATCCTAGTTTTTGCATTAACAGAGTAGCAACCGAAATCTTATTAAGCCAAAAAAAAACTAACTTTCGAAGGATGGCTGCCAACTATATATTGCTTTTAAATTGTTGTTACCCACTGCAGCCAACTGTTTTCATTCAAACTCCAGAAAACTCTCAAGTGTTGCCAACTATTTCGTGAAAAATTCTTTTATAACGTAGGTAATAATGACATAGGCAAAATGAACAGCATTTTAAACAAATTGGTAGGTAGTTAATAAAATCTCCCCAGATTTGACATGCAGCAGTGTTGCCAACATTCCATTACAGGTACTTATAAATCTGTTCATACGTGAAGGAGGTATAGTGTTGGCAATAAGAGAAAACAAAATTTCTATTGTTACAAAGCACTGTTTAAAATGCCCAGTGCTGCCAACTGATGTTTTAGTTCAAACTCTGCAAGTGTTACCAACTCGTCCGTAGAAAGATCTCTAACAAATAGGTTAAATGAATATTAACTAAAAATTTCCCAAATTTGACATGCAAAACTATAGAAAACTAAAATTCTAACACATATATATTAGTTGCTAAACAATTTATTATTGCCACGCAGTACTGTCAACTGTTTTCATTGAAGCTCTGCAAGACGCAAAACGCAAAAAGTGTTACCAACTCTTCCGTACAATAATCTCCATAATAACTATCCGCAACAGTGAAAATAATTAACATGCGGCAGTGTTGCCAACATTTCATTAAAAACTTCTATTTCTATTTTATTAGCAATAAGTATTGGCAACTGTTGTGTAGAAAAATCCCTAGAAACTAGAAGCCTTTACAGAAGGGAACGATTATGTTATACCTACAACCTCTGCGCGGTGCAGGTGCAGGTGCAGAAAAAATAACACATTGTGGCCCGCCATTTGCAAGGCGTTGAAGGGACCAATCAGCGTGCGTGGATTTTACTGCACCGCGCCGTGCAGGACAGCACGAAAACGACATTACTACTTATCTAAGCTGCTGCTACCAACCTGATAAAACAAAAAATGAAAGAGACAACTTCAGGGATGCGCTTTTTTCAACATTCTAGGTATGCTCTATGGCTTTCGAAGTTGGATCAGTGTTGACTAGAAGTGTTGCCAATTGTTGCACACAAAATTATAACAAGGGACTTTCAAACCAGTACCATATACGAAAAAGGTCGCGAAAAATGCCCTTATTCAGTCAGAAAGTATTCTCTGGGTTACGGAAAATTGTTCGCAAGCATTTGTTCGAAACACATTTGTTCGAATGGTAAATTGTTCGAAAGACAATATGTAAAATAAAAAAAACTTGACCTGACATAGACCTGAGCTGCCTTAGCTTGTCGCACTACAAGACCGATATTTTGACGAGTTCTAACTTTCAGAATGCACATTATTAATGTTATTTTCGAACAATTGTCTTTCGAACAATTTTCCATTCGAACAATTGTTTTTCGAACAATTTACCTAACATTCGAACAATTGGTTTTCGAACAATTTACCTAACAGTCGAACAATTGTTTTCGAACAATTGTATTTGAACAATTTGTTTTGGAACAATTTTCCGGACAGGTACGGTATTTTTTAGCTATACCTACAGCTAAAAGTATTGCCAGCGCGTGCTAACTAAGGTCCCTAAAATTGTTAGGAATTAGTTTTCAGGAAGAAACAAACCTGCATGAGAATTGGCCAAACTAATTTATAAAAAAACTGTTTAAATCTAAAATACGTTACACTAAGAGCGCCAGTGTTGCCACCTGTTTTAAATAAGACTTTTAAATCTGTGCATCCAAAGATTTTTACGCAAAATAAATAGAGAAAAAAATCTGAAAATTATACCTACAAACGGATTTGTGCGATATTCAAACAGTATTTAATTACATTATGCAAAAGCCTTGCGGTTAGTGCAAATTACTGAAAAGGTGCGAAAAATCGTCGTGCAGAAAATATACACAAAATAAAATCAAGTTCAGTAATAATGCAGTTTTGATGGTATTCCGGAATTCAAAACAAACCGCAAAACCAAAAATGTTATCATTACATCAACATATTAAATAATTGACTGGGTCCATCGCTATTTGCATATTTCCATTAGGAGCAATTAAATTTCAGAGCTTATCGAAAATAAATTAAATAGACATTATCTTCAAGAAATAAAAGAACTGACCTTAGCTTCTAACGGATTTAACCCCCGTGGAAAACCTTTGGTGGCAAAATTTTAGCACCACCACTTCGTAGACAATTCGACATCACTTAATTAATTTTAGACGAAATTCCCTACTTCCTAATTTCAAGGTACGACCGTGTAATTTGACCCAATTCCAAATATCAGAATCCCCAAGTTCGTACGTGCAATTAGTCAACGATCTGTGCGAGATAAACATTCGAAAAAATTTTACCTTATGAATTTCTTGCGGAATTATCCATTAGAAAAACGTAAACAACAAAAAACCACAAAACTTGGCACAAAAAAAAATTGTTCGAACCGCGCGGTTATCACATCGTCCCTATTGAACGCGCATGATAACACCGTCAAAGAAAGCGAGAGTAGACTGCCGATGTCCATTAGCAAAGAGAATTGGTTATCACTGTACAGGTGGGGGTCGTCCCATGGAAATCGACAATTACATATTTTCGTTATTTTTCTTGGCCAATTTCTAATTAGAAAGTGAAAAAGGCACCAAATCGAGGAATCGGA
Source organism: Pycnomerus fuliginosus (assembly GCA_963924575.1). Taxonomy (NCBI): domain Eukaryota; kingdom Metazoa; phylum Arthropoda; class Insecta; order Coleoptera; family Zopheridae; genus Pycnomerus; species Pycnomerus fuliginosus. The sequence goes on along the minus strand of OZ004625.1, from coordinate 8,990,149 downwards.
AGCGCGCTGTTCTTGTTGGATAATTGGGCTTTTCATAACGCCAAATTTCTAATTTAGATGGCGCCTATCTTTTGAGATTAAATTATTTTGTAAGCCTTATCTATTACATCAAAATCTAATTTAGTAATTTCATCACACGTAACTTCGTTAATTAATTATATAATAATTTTGGCGGAGGAATTTGCATGATTGCAGTAAATCTATAACATTTCAATTTGAAGATTTTTAAGTTTGCGTTAAGATTTTTAAGCTGCTGGAATCGATAGGAAAATTCAGAAAAATCGAATCGCCAAAAACATGAAATGTTTACGTTTTAGGGTGCTGAAAACGCAAAAAAGTGAATTTTGAAAAAATATCTGTCTGTCTGTAAGCACCCTGCAGCTCAAACCACTGAACGTATCGAGATGAAATTTGGCACACATACTCAGTTACTGATTAGAGTTTGGGCAACATCGGTTCACGAAAAGTGCCTTTTTGGCACAAGAACTTTAAAAATCGAAATGCAAACCCCCATTTTCCGTGTTACCATATGAATGCTCTTCGAATTCTGCTTGCAAAAATATATCAACACTTAGTGCCCTTTAGTAAAAAAATCATCAAAGACACGCTGCAGCCGAAACTACTGAAGACATCGAGATGAAATTTTACGTACACGTTCAGTGCGCACCCTGTAGATGATGATGCGATTTTGGGGCAAATCGGTTGATTTATACGTCTATATGACGCCTCGCCTACGTTTACATAGGTAGCGCGATAAATCCGGGGAAAAAGTGCGTCTCTTTTTGCGAACGCTGCCTAAACGTTTGGAGATGGAACAAAATCTTATATAGAAGAATTTTTGGCAACAAATAGATCTACAAAAAAGTCCGCGACAGCATATAAGTATCTATGATAGGTAGCGTACAATAATAGTTTTTGTGATTTAATTTTTTGTAAAAATCGGTTTGACTGTTTGTTGTGGGCTATTCTTCATAGATAGCTATATGCTGTCGCGGACTTTTTGGTAGATCTTTTCGTAGCCAACAATTCTTCCATTTATGATTTTGTTATATCTTCAACCGGTTACTCAGCGTTCACGTTTTAAATTGTTAAAGCGGAGTTTTTCGCGGACTTGCGGGCAACGAATAACTGAAACGTTTTAAATAGGGTAAGTGGTTGACTTTTATTCTATTTTTATTTAATTTTAACATTGTGGTTAAAATCCAGCTAGTAAATTCGGGTAAACATTAAAACACAAACGTAACAAAACACTGTTCTCGTTTTGTGTAATCAAGAGGTCTGACTGAGTGAGTCTGAGGCTCAAGGCCAAAAGAGAGGGCAAGACGTGAGGCAGGAAGTTTCGGACGCATACAGTAGTGGCAAAAAGTGACTAAAAACCAAAGCGATTTAATTTCTTTGTAATAATGGCGATAAGGTCAATAATAGGGTAGATAAGATAGGCGATAAGCTTCCTTGACCTTATAGGTTATTCTGTTGCGATAAATTGGCGCCTTCAATCGATAGAACCTACCTTTAGCGATAACCTTATCATATGGTTGGTTCACGATCTGTACGTTTACAAATTCTGTGAAAAAGTAGAAGTTTCTGCCAATTTTTTTGTTGTTTATTTGTTGATTTTTACATTTTTGACACGCATTACTCTGTTGATTGCAAAAAATGTTGTGTGGAATATTTCGGTGGGATCCAAGATGGCTGCCAATAAGTGGTTTATACAGGGTGTTCTTTCTTAAATTCGCACCTTGAATATCTTTGGATGTAAAAAAGATATTAAAATGAAATAAACGCTGATTGGCCCCGTATGGAGGAGGACAACTGGGCGTGCATTCGTCAATTTTTTTTCACTTCCGGTTTAGCCGGAAATGTCCTTAACTTTGTTTTTTCAAAAGGAATGACGCTTTTTCGGAACAGATACTGAATCTACGATTTTTTCTGAGATCAAAACATGTATCATACTTGATTTTCAAAAACATCGAAGAAATCAGTGAAAAATTGAGATTATGGAAAAACGCAAAAACACGTCAAGTTATTTTTTTGCAAATTCGTCTGCTTTCATCTGAGCCCGTTGAGAAAAAAAGTGTTATCCCATTTGAAAAACAAAGTTAAGACCATTTCCGGTTAAACCGGAAGTGAAAAAAAAATTACCAGAATACATACCCAATTGTCCCTCTAAATACAGGGTTGATCGACGTTTATTGCAATTCAATATTTTTTGTTACATCCAAAGATATCCAAAGTGGAAAGTTAAAAAAAAACACCCTGTATGTTATTTACGATTATTATCTATGATATTTTACAAGTTGAAACCGAGCGGCCAATTTAACGAGTCCGCTAGGACGAGACGAGTTAAATTTCAAGCTCCGGTTTCAACGAGAAATATCTTATTGATCATACCACGAGATTGTATTTAACGAGACAATATAATTAATATAACTGTTTATTTATACTGTTTAGCTATACGAAGGCATTAATTTGACTGTTGTCAATAGGCTCCGAAAGATTAGCGTTCATTTTATAACGTTTTTCGCTTTAAAATTACGTAGATTAAATTGTAAAAGGTATAGTGAAGCATAAATCAACCTCAGATTAATAGACAATCAATGGGTCTCTCCAATTTAAAAAAAAAATACCGTTTGTTTTGTTATACTTGCAAAGTTGAAGCAATTTCTATGATATTTTGTTGAATTAGTTTGCAACGTAATTGCTTCTACATTATTTAAAAAAATTAAAACAGATTGTGACTGTAATTTGTGCGCCAGAAGTTTAAATCAAATTCAGCCAATTAGAACAGTACATGCGGAGAACTCCGCCCACTAGCTATGTACCGATCGAGCCAATAACACTGAGAAACTTGTCGGTAATTTGTCAGCATTCGAATTTTCAAGATTTTTTAATCAAAAAACTACGAAGTTTTGAAATATTTTATTTACCGAGGAGGACGAAGTGTATTCTTTGTTATTTTATAATTTTTAAAAATTGTTGGAAAGGGCCATTGTCAAAGTTGACAATATGAATGAAACCATTAGAGCGAAGTGGTGATATTGCGATTGTGTATTATTATCGTATAATAATCTCCTGATTATTATCGGTAATTTTTTTGAATGCTTTCCAATAAAGTATTAATTAGCCCGAGCGGAACGCGAGGGCTAATTACGTTATTGGAATGCATGAAAAAAAATTAACTGATACAATCAATGCACGAAGGTGTTTCGGAATATTAATGCGCAAGTCAACATTATTGAAAATGTTTGAAATATAAAAGGAAGCATAAAATTCACATGGAAGCCATATGGCGAGCCTTAGTTTACCGTCGTTGGTATAGTTGTCAAAATTGTTTGTTACATTTTGTCATTTTCAAGATTTTTTTTCAAGATTTTCAAGAAGGAAAATCGGTTTTTATTTGTGTAAGTGCAATAATCGACGATAATTGCATTTGTGCAATGTTATCTATGTAATTCTGTGATATTGCTTATATTGGCTAAATAAAGTGTTATAAAAGACGTGCGCATTCATTAATCACTGTGATAGTCTTCTACAACCCCGTTTAAGCCAATGAAATTTATCGAAAATGGGTCATGTGACACATGAATTATATTGTCTTTGTGATGTCTTACAGTGACAAACTGTCAATGGAATCCAAAATATCCGGAATAACTTCTTTGTAAATACCGCCAACGGCCAAAAGACAATGTATTTTCAATTTACTATACTTTTTCTATTTGTTGTTTAAAGTATGAGATGAGCCACCTGTATATTCCAAGAAGCTAAAATTTTATTCTCCACTTATCATCTTTTGATTGTTTATACAGGGTGTACCATTTAAAACGAAACACCCTGAATAACTCCTGGAACAATGATTTGAGGGAAGAACGCTGAAACAGGTCGATTTATGTTTGGAGGGGGATACTTAAATCCGTACTTGACGACATTTTCCAACTCACCCCCTACCCCCCACCAACCACCTCTTCAAAATTTTAAATGGCAATACCACACTTGTGATACACCATTTGAAAGCTAATTTCGTTCCGAATTCAATTTTGTAACAATTTTTGACTTTCGTTGAACTCCATCGCCCTCTACGGTCGAATTTTGAACTGCGTTAGGGTCCTTTGTGATACACCATTTGAAAGGGTTTGAAATTCTCTGTAAACTGATGCAAGAATTTTTTAAATCCATCCATTCGTTCAAAAGTTACAGCCTAAACTTGAAGGATTTCTAGGTCCAGAACCAGCTAATGTTTTTCAATGTAACTTTTGAACGAGTGGATGGATTTCAAAAATGTTTGCATCAGTTTACAGAGAATTTTAAACACTTTCAAATGATGTATCACAAAGGGCACTAACCGCAGAGGGCGCTAGAGTTCAACGAAAGTCAAAAATTTTCACAAAATTTAATTCGCAACGAAATTGGCTTTTAAATGATGTATCACAAGTGGGGTATTGCCATTTAAAATTGAGGGGATTGGTGGGGGGTAGGGGGTGCATTAAATTTTTCCAAACAACAATCGACCTGTTTCAGCGTTCTTCTCTCAAATCACGGTTCCAGGAGAAATTCAGGGTGTTTTGTTTTAAATGGTACACACTTGGATCCATAATGGAGGACGCCTTTATCTTCTATTGTTTTTTGTAAATTCAAAAAGTGGAATGGTTAGGAAAACGGTTTTGAAATTTGTGCGGTCTGAAAAAACGACAGTAGGACCCAAGATGCCTATGGAGTTGTGAATTAAAAATGACAGTAACCACCCTGTATATTTGCTATTTTAAAATTTTTCAAATTTCAGTCTATAAAACTACTGTCTTTCCTTCGTCTTGTCCATTAACTTTTTTCGCATCTTTTTCCTCATCAGTTGGCTCCAAGATGGCTCCAATAGTTGAAACAATATTACCACAAAACCAACTTTTACAGTGCGAATAGAGACATTTATTATTAATTATTCATTACATTGGATGATGAATGAGAAAATTAATCATTAAATAATTGAACTAAAGTCCAGAAAAAAGCTTCCGTACACCTACCGATATCGCAGAAAAAATATTTAATTACCATTGATGATACTCTTGGGGTACCTAATCATCATTTTGAAAAAATATACAAAAATGTTGAAATCCTTGAAGTTGCGCTTGTAATGCTTTTGAAATCTTCACCTTTCGTCCAAAACGGGAACTGAAAGGACCAAGAATTCCTAAAATTTTGCAATTTAAAGAGAAAAAAATAGAGAGCTCGGATTGAACTTTTGCGTCAACAGAACTTAGTTTTGCGGCCGCAAACTGTGACAAAATGTACCCAAGGTATTTGCACACGTCAAACAGGGCGAAAAACAGTCGTTAAAACACAAAGCTAGCAAAAAGTCAAAACAAAATACCGTTGAATGTGTCTGATGTTCTAAAAGAGAGACTATAAAAAATACTGTAACAAGAACAGGTTCCAATCTTACTATAAATAGAAGAAAAGAACCGGCTTCACAATTTCTGATCAAGACTTGATTACATTTTCAGGTAACAGTTTGATTAATTTTTTGTTGTCGCTATTATGCGACATTAAAAAGTAAACGTAACATTTATGAATTAATTGCATTTCCTGCGTGAATAAAATCGCTGCAATATTACAGTTTTGTTTATATTCTTTTTATTTACAAGCTTTCAGTTTGTTTGGTTGCCTACGAATGCGTTCAACAAATGATTTATGAAAATATTTGTTGAATGTGCGAAATTGTTTGGAAATTTTTTCAGCTAAGGATTTATTGCTGTTTACTCCTTTTTGGGGGATTTCCACCCTGAGAGTAGAATTTTTTCGTGACCCGGGGCTAGAATTTGGCGAGGTTGGTTCTTTCCGTCAGCTTCTGCCACTAGGATCAATATTTGTTATTCCTACTTTAAATGAAAGAAAAAAACCGTTTGCGTCAAGTCGTCAATAATATTTGGGACAAAAATAGCCCCGGAATTGCAAATCTTTAAATGCAAAAAATGTTCGAACTAATTAGGATTGGAAAGAATAAAATTAGTTGTTTGGAAATATTTATAGGTACTCAACTATTGAAGACATCTTGGAGCCCATCAACCGAGAGAAACATTTCAGCCATTTTGGATCCCACTGACAAAGAAAACATTTGCAGGTTCTGCTCATTTAGAAACTTTTGGTGGGGGCGAAGCTTGCATTATTGGCTTTTAGCTACCTTTTCATAGCGGAAAATAGGTGTACTTAAATTTGGTCAGCCATTTTGGAGCCCAATATTCTAACAACCGCAAATTACTGTATCTACCTAATGTGTCGGTATAAAGAGGAAACAGTTATTCTCGTCTTTTAAAATTAGGCGCCAACATTATAGAAATAAAAAATGCAGCAGAGAAGCGGCTGGAACCTCCCCATCGCGTGGATCTTTGTATTCTGTGTAGATAGTAGTCAATTCAACAGAATTTTTTTTATCCTTATCGTCTGTAATTTCGCAATTTTCTGACAAATACCGACATCACCTCGTACATCACCCATCACATTTGACAATATGTTCCTTTTAAGGTTAATCTTTTGCCAAATTTTTGACAATAGCTGCCACTTTATGTCATCCACTGTCAGCCTGCTCCCTTTTAATGAGAAAGAATTTTTTCTCTATTTTCCATTGAAATGGCAGAAATTGTAAGTACATTTTTAGAACCAGAATTTGATCGTCTTTCTAAAGGCGACATAAAAAAGGAGGCCTTGTATTTAAAATTTTAAGTTGATATGCTTAAATGGCAGTTCCCGTGGGCCAATTGCTCCCAAAAGCCTTTCAGGTCTTCAATGGGTCACCTAATCTCCATGTACCAAATTTCAGCCAAATCGATTCAGTAATTTGGGCTATAATGTGTTTTTACTGTTATTATAAAATTTCGATTTTTTGAACCAAACAGCGCTAAATGCGAATTAATTTTGTCCTATTTAAAACCAAGATTTGAAGACCCTTCTGATGGTGACAAATTAAATCTTTCAAAAACTTGTTTTTAATGGTTAAATGATTGAATAATTTTAAATTTGGAAATTGGTGTGCCAAAAGGACACTTTCCGTGAGTCGATGGAATTCAAAATTTGTTCAGCTTTTCGAGGTGTAATACAATCCCTATGTGCAAAATTTCAGTCAAATCGATTCAGGGGCTTGGGCTGTACCGCGATTTTAAAGTCTGATAAAAATCAATTTTTTTTTTATTTTTGGTCAAAAGGGCACTAAGAATGAATACATTTTTAGAAGCAGAATTTGAAGGTCTTTCTTATGGTGACGTGAAAAATGGGGGTTTGCATTTAAAATTTAAAAGTTGATGTGCCAAAATGGCATTTCCGGTTGCACGATTGGCTCCAAAAGCTTTTCAGATCTAAGTTGGGTTATGAGATACCTACGTACCAAATTGCAACCAAATCGGCCCAGTAGTTTTGGCTGTGGCGTGTTTACAAACGTACGTACGAACATACACACAGACACATTTTAAAAACCACTTTTCTGGGTTCCTGAGACCTCAAAACGTGGAGATCTGGTGCTATCTCAAATTCGAAAATTTTAGTGATTGCAGTAACCTCCCATTTTTTTAAAATTGTGATGGGTTTGGGGAGGTTAAAACACCACAAAATTTCTTACACGTCAACAGTGAGTTTTTATTAATGGCGTTTCTAGCTAAGGTTGACGCCGTTTGGTGTCATCTGTTGACTTTGTGACGTCACAAAGCAAACATTTTAACAAAATATTTCCCTATGTGACGTCACAAAAATTACTTTGAACCGCGAATAAAAAGGAAAAACTTCACATGCTGATCACGATTACCAACTTTGCGAGCTAAAATCGCTAAATTGTGGAAGTGTCCGACTACAACTGAAAAAAAAGAAGAAATGAGCTAATTGCCAACATGCTGAAAGCAAAATAAAAAAATGGCAGCAGAGAAGCGGCTGGAACCTCCCCAACGCTTGGGTCTTTGATTTCAGGGACTTCTGTTTAAGATTCTAAAGTTGATATGCCTAAATGGCACTTCCCGTGACCAATTGCTCCCAAAAGCCTTTCAGCTCTTCAACCTCCATTTACCAAATTTAGGGCAAATCGATCCACTAGTTTGGGCTATAAAGTGGTTTCAGTGTTATTACAAAATTTCGATGTTTCTACCCAAACGGTTCTAAATGCGAATCAATTTTGTCTCATTTAAAACCAGAAATTGAAGACCTTTCTGATGGTGACCTCGATAGTGACAATAAATCTTTCAAAAACTTGTTTTGGATGGGTAAATTAGAGAATAATTTTAAATTTCGAAATTGGTGTGCCGAAACGGCACTTTCCGTGGGCCGATTGAATCCAAAATTTGTTCACCTCTTCGACGTGTAATACAATCCCCTTGTGCAAAGTTTCAGCCAAATCGGTTCAGAGGCTTGGGCTGTACCGCGATTTTAAAGTCCGATAAAAATCAATTTTTTTTTAATTTTTGGTCAAAAGGGCACGAAGAATGAATGCATTTTTAGAAGCAGAATTTGAAGGCCTTTCCTATCGTGACGTGAAAAATGGGGGTTTGTATTTAAAATTTAAAAGTTGATGTGCCAAAATGGCATTTCTGGTTGCACGATTGGCTCCAAAAGCTTTTCAGATCTAAATTGGGTTATCACATGCACACGTACCAAATTTCAGCTAAATCTGTCGAGTAGTTTGGGCTGTGGCGTGTTTACGAACGTACGAACGTACATACATACAGACACATTTTAAAAACCACTTTTTTGGGCTCCTGAGACCTCAAAACGTATAGATCCGGTCTTATCTCGAATTCGAAAATTTTAGTGATTGCAGTAACCTCCCTTTTTTTTTAAATGGTGGAGTGGAGTGGGGAGGTTAAAAGTTAATATTTTTCGCAAGGAAAAAAATTAATTAACTATCATGGATAGAGTTGGTAACGCACCCATCAATGTTTATTTCGTAAATTTGGTAATAAAGCAGTTTTTTTGGGTTGGTAATTCGTGTCAGTTTTACGAAATAAAAAATTTAATTTGGATAAAAAATGACTTATTCTGCTCAGCGTCAGTTGGTACTCGTGCGGCAATAATTTCGCGTTATTAATAAAATTGCCACTATCAGATTAATTATTACAACATTAAAATTTTCCCCTTTCTGCAATTATTTTTCTGGAGGATTTCCTTTAAAATTATAACGCAATTATCATATTATACTCTATCAATTAGTTGCAGATAACAATTCCTTATAAATAAATTACTAATTATTTATTTATCTCGATATATGTAATTTATCAATGCAAAAAAGTAATATTACTTAAAGTTTAGCGTGTAAGCAGTTAGCTAATTAAATTAATGCAAAACGCGTTACGTGAATATTCCTAGAGGAGATCCCGCGACTTTTTTCCAGAAAACCCGCTAAATTGTCAATTAGCGTTATTAATTAATAATTAGTCACAATAATAAATTGCGAATTTAGTAATTCGAAGGTTAATTCTTACGACAGTTTAACTGACGCGCTTGTTTCAACCAGTAATGGAAATCATTCAAAATAATTAATTAATTATTGTCGCCACGAGCATTCATTTGGAGCTGTCTTTTCAGACGTCCAACGGAATTTATAGTTGTCGATTCGCACGCAACAATGTCGAATTTTCGAACAATTTGTAATGAAATTAGCGGTCAACTTTTAATCGCGTCGTGATTCATCATGTTGATGAAATAATAATGTCTAATTCTGTTAAGAGCGTTTCCCTGTTTCTTTTTTAATTGTTCATACAATGTAAAATAATGTTAAAGTTGCGCGAAAATCCCGGAATGAAATCATTCAATGGTTGAATATTTTCGAAGTTATTTTTTTTGTTTTAAACGATTTGCGTTGAGCTTTAGAGCTTTCAATTCTGACCTTAGTTAGTTATTTATTCTGCTGCAGATTTTGCTGTACTTAAGAGTTCTTAATCATTCTGGGGTGGTTTTTGAAGCAACGTAAAAAATAATACAAAATTTAATTTTAAAAGGATTTTTGAACATCTGAGCGTTAAGGCTGGCATTGACCTATGATTGTTGTTGCATTGTTCCTAAAGATACGGCAAAAAAGCGTACTTTTACAATTTATTTACTAATTCTAATTCTTGACGAATTTATGAATATAATCATTTCCTTAAAGGAAAAAAAATTATGAAAACGTCTGCAAAACGACATAATTACGTATTTTGAAATATGTTGCTAAAAAGTTCTTTTTTTGTCATTTTTTTGTGTTAGTTAATGGGTTCGCAAAAAATTAAGACGAAAACTTCATATGGACCTGCGGCCGAAAATGTCTCACAAGGAAATTACCCCCCTCAAAGAAATTCTCTAAAATTCACTTTCTTTCAAATTATCCGAAAAACATAACTGATTTAAGTAATTTTGAAGGGCTTTCTTTTGGATTTTTTCAAATTTTTAGTGCGTTCTTTGGGGGGGGGGGGTTGCACATTTTTTTGTTTAATGGATTTTTTTCACGAAATAACGATCAAACCTGTGATCGGTCTACACACAAAAGGTGCACTTGTTGAATGTCGCTAGGGCACACCGTTTTCGAATAAAATGATCCTAATTTCCTAGTTGGATGAAAGATTTTGAAGATTTTGTTTTATTTATATTAACTTTTCTTCCTAACTTCATGTAAAGAACCATCCCCTGAATTTATTTCACCAAAAAATGTGCAGCACCCCCTCCCCCCTAGAACGCAAGCCTATGATGTTACTAAAAACCTGAAAAAGAACATAAGAAGGCCCTTATATTAACGCTTCGTCCAAATTTCAAAATAGCATCATTTATATTTTTTGAATAATTTGAAAAAAAGTTAATTTTGCAGAACCCCTTTGTAACTTCCTTGTAAAGCATTTTCTTTTTCTGTTCAAATATCTGCAAAAAAAAAGCTTTTGAAATGTTAATTTAGCCATGTTTCTCCCCAGATAATGCGCGATTTTTTTTAAAAGCTCGTCCAGCCAAACGACTAACCTGCCGGCTTTAGCTGTTGAGACCATTTTTGTAGGAAATTTAATGCTCTGTAAAAGAAGTAAGTATACCTTGTAAGCCTATCTTGCGTAGTTTAGGAAATATTTGCCAAAAAGCAGAAAAAACGAGTTTTTCGTTCTTAAAATTGCCAAAAGGTACAAACTGGTCCACAATTTTTTCCCCTGATTTTGCGACCCAGTCCTGTTGGTGTCTAATATGATTACCTAAAACCAACAGTATTATCTTACCTAATCAATCACTCATTCACCAGTAACTCACTGTCTAGCAGAAATAATTGACAATAAATATATATTTTCGCAAAAAGCCATAAAAATTATTGTTTATAGTGCCCAGACACTACCAGATACCCTTTACGGACTTATCTGTTTATACTTTGCTGCAAATTATTCTTTTAAACCCCCAGTTTTTGATGTAAAGGTAAAGCCCAAGGGCTCGGCAATTCTAACCCCAAGAAGATTTTCTAATTTTGGCAATCACCTTTGAACAACGCATCAAACTAGCCGGAATGTGCACTCATTTGAATTAATTAGCGATTCAGAGAGAATTTTACGATTTTATGGGTCATAAAGTTTAGAGTATCTTTCGGCGGATAAGTCCTCCAAGGACGTGTTAAAGTCCTATTCGCAGTTGCGTGCTAAAATTTTTCTCTTTTTTTACCTTTAGCACGGGCTAATGATTGTCAACAATTAAGTACAGAATCCAGTTCTAGAGTAACAAATGGAGCTGGTATACATTTATCAACTTGTTTATCAACAGTCCCAAACGTCACATCTAATTGAGCCATAAAGCTATTGTTTACAGTGGAAATTTCGTTTCCTTGAGATCTATTTCTAGATCAAACATTTCCTTTGAGTTTGCAAAAATCTTTAAATATTACCAAAAGTTACAAAGCCTAAGGGTAGGAAGATTTTAATGGATGTAAGATTGAAGAAAAGGAATGATGACGATATGAAGAAATCGAAAGAAAAAAAACGAAACAAGATAAGGATAAGTTCTGATCCAAATTTTTTCAAAAAATGCGTCAATCCTGAATTACAGAACTCTGCAAAAACTGAATACACGCATTTGCTATTTCGATATCAACAGCTTAACTCATTAGCGACCATAATGTACGTCATCAAAGAAAAAAAACCGATAAATTCATTAAAATGCGTTTCTGAAATATCCAAATTCGGTGATTGATTCAAGACCATCTGCATTCCATAAATTAACTGCGGTCTCATTGGAAAAGAAACGATATCAAGGCGAACATCCAGGAAAATATTGTCAATGAGAGTTTTTTGCTTGACATTGTTTATTAATCAACGGTTAAAAGTTCATTTATTGGATGGAAATAAAAGAAGAAAAATTCTCCAATTCGTCTAACGGTAGGTACGATTAGGCTAATGAACCGCCAGAATTTGATGCTGCCGCAGGAATTTTTACTTCTTAATGTTGTTCTTATGTTGGTAACACATCGAGAGGGCAACCACTGCGTTAGTTCACGGTACACCCTTGGATTTTGTCCGCTTTTTGTTCGATTTAGTTCGATTTAGTTAGCTTTTAGTCCGATTCAGTCCTATTTAGTCTCATTTAATCCAATTTAGTCCGACTTAGTCCATTTTAGTCCGATTTAGTCAAGAGTCAATTTAGTCCAGTTTAGACCGATTTATTTTGCGTTAGTCCGACACAGGCAACTATATAAACTGGACTAAATCGAACTAAATCGCACCCATCTCTGAAATTTGCAAGCGGTAGAGAACACATTTTGGGCGCCGGCGCCGCCTGAGGCAATTTAGTCCGATTTAGTCCAATTTAGTTCACTTTAGTCCAATTTAGTTCAATATGTCCCAGGCTAGTCCGCTTTAGTCCAGTCTAGCCTGCTTTAGTCCAGTCTTGTCAGCTTTAGTTTAATTTAGTCCGATTTAGTCCAGTTTATTCCAATTTAATCCATTTAGCCCTCCTAGTAATTAAATAGTCCGGCCTAGTCCTAGTCCGTGATACATTTTTTTTTAAGTGGTTGCACCCTCGTAACACATTTAAGGGACAAACAGAATTTGATGAGTTTTATTATGTTGGAAAAAGTTTGAGAGGTTGTGCACTGCTGATTTTTCTGGCAGAAAATGTACAGGGTGTTGTCAATTTCATTGTCCCACTATTGGGATCTCGGACACTATAAGTGGTCGGTTAAATTAAAGAAAAGTTGCGTTTTTATCTCGATTCGCGCCTGAGTTATCCCGAAAAAACAGAAAATCGCGATTTTAAGGAAAAATTTGTATCTTTCTGACGATTAGTGCGGAAATTACATGAAATTTGGTACTTTTACATTTTTGACATCTGCCAATTGAATGACATTGACAGAAATTTTCTAGGCCTTCTAGATTTTGAGCGACGGCAGTCAACTTTTCTTTTTCTTTTGACCGCCGTTCTGGATTTTAACACTGCCGCGTACACAGAAAATTAGCTTTTCAAAAATGAAGCCAACTTAGACTTTTTTGACGGATCGTCAGAATTTGAAAATTGTATGAGTAATTTGTAAAATCAGACTAAACTTAGATAAAAGACCGACCTTTTCAATGAAAACAATAGAATTTATCAGTAATAGAATACGTCTTGGCATCGTGTGATTCTAGCTTTGACTTTTTTTTTCAAAAAAGTACATATTGATTGCATTTTTGAAAAACTATTTATTTTTTGTATAAAATCCAATATGGTGGCCTTAAGAAAAAGAAAAGCTGACTATCGTTGCTCAAAATCTGGAAGGCCTGGAAAAATTCTTTCTATGCCATTGGATTGACAGCTGTCAAAAATATTAAAGTTCCACATTTCATTTGAATACCATCTATCGTCAGAAATATATATAAATTTTTCTCTAAGATGGCGATTTTCAGTTTTTTTGGGATAACTCAAGAACGAATCAAGATAAAGAAGGATCCTTTACACATTCTTAATTGTCTTAAGAAAGCGCAACTTTTTTTTAATTGAACCAACCTCTTATAGTTTCCGAGATCTCAACAGTGGGACAATGAAATTGGTAACACCCTGTATAGAGTCGTTGCCAACTTGAGAAATTAAAGGTCTGGTAGTAGTTTATATTCAAAATTTTTTGTAAGCAACATTACAGAACAAAAATTACTGAAGATTCTCGCTAGCTTGATGATTAATAAAGTCAATCGTTTTCCCTGCTTTTTTGATGCTAATGCAGTTAGGTGTCTAAAACTTTTAGATCCAATTGAAGGCTCTATGATAAAATCTAGTACTTAAACTATGTAAGCAGTTGGTATTGCTTTTTTAAATTTAGCGCCTTTTGAAATAAAAAGTTTATTTGAAGGAAATAGGAACATTTAAATTTTAAAGGTTGCCAATTTGGACTCTGTCAAGTAGGTAACTTCTTTTCTACAAAGTTCTCGACAAAGTGGGTACTCTAAAATTATTTATTTTTTTAACAAACAACAACTTGATTGTAAAGCTGCTAATATGTTTATAAAGTTGGTATTCAATTCTAGGTTTTTAAAATCTTGTAAAAAAGTAGGTATATTCACGTTTTAGAAGTTGGAAATCCGAATTTCCTAATTCTCTATTTACAAAGTTTGCGGAGTTGTTTGTTAGGTATAAAATCACTAACGTAGTCTTGCAAAAAAATTAGGGACATTTTCGTTTCTAAGTTTAGCAAAATTTCGGTCTGTAGAGTTGGTACCTACTGTTAGTTCGTTCTGTTACTTTACTTTTAGCGATATTTATTTACAAAATCACCATCACCAAAATGGCTAGGAAAATTAGGGACATTATTATTTTAAAAGTTGGCTAGTTTGGTAACTAACTCGTTTTTCATTATTAAAAAATTAGTTTTGAGAATGTTGGTAGGTAATTTACATTAACAGAATTACCAACCGAAGTTTTATTAAACCATTTAAAAGATCCGAAGCCTTATAAGTGTGAAATAGAACAATGTCGGCAAATAAACAGTTCTTACAGTGTCGCCAACTGAAATTTATTAACAAAAATATCGACAATAAGTCCTACCTGCTTACCTAATTCTTCCAGAATATTAAAATTCCTGAAAACTATTGGCAGCAAGTTTGCAGTGTTGTCTACTGTCAGAAATAAACAATAGAATCCAATAAACAAAATTATTGAACCCTATTGAAGCCCATATGCGAATTTTGCCGTCGGGAATTCACAATAGAAACCAATTGAACGTTAGGTTGTGACTTTCTATAATAAACTCAGTTTTATTAGGAATGCGAAAACTGTTTAGATGGGAAAATTACAATAGAACTCAACAGAAACCCATTCAGCTGGAAATTCCCGTTAAATTCCAATAAAATTTCTATTGGGAATAGTTTTCACAATACAGAACATCCAAAAACAAATAGATTCCAAGTAAATTGGAATTTTCCAATAGAAAGCAATTGATAAAACCAATATGCTCTAGTAGAGAAAGCACAATAAAATTTTGGTTGTAATGTATTGTTGGCATAAATCCAAAAGAAATTTAGTTACTTTCCAGAAAAATGTGTGACCAACAACTGTTAAAAATATTCGTGTCGGGGAAAATATCGATTTGTATAAAATTGGCGGGAATTAGAAAATTGGGTATTATTATGTCCATAATTATTGTACAATTAAGTCCCTCGAGGTAAAATGTACCTATTATGAAGTGTCAATAATAATTTAACCCAGCCGCAAGCTTTACGCCCCTTTTCATCAGATGACGCTTGAACTTAAAATCACTCATTAAGCCCGTTCCGATTTTTTCTTTACGTTATTATTCTACGTAACCTAATGGCGACTATTTTTAAACCCGAACAATGTTGCCAACTGATAACGCGATGTGCCGCAGTGTTACCAATACCCAATTGTAGTAGTCATGTAATTGTATTTTAATTGCCATTAATTTGAAGGTGAATACAAAATTATTAAATTATAAACACGAAACACGTTATAGTAACGAACGAAGTGAGTCACAAGACACGTCAAATAATGCGCCCCTCGCAGCTTAAATTTATATATTGTAAAAATTTGGTTTACCTACCAATAGAGGGCGACAGGTGCTAGGCACTGCGACTATTGAATAGTCACAAATAAATATGTAAACGTTCGCAAGTAGTAAGTTATTGTCAAGTAAATTAATATTTTATTTATGCAACAAATAAAAAAGTGAAAAAATACAGTAGCACTAACCTCGTCTAAGAAAAAAACTGGGTATCTATTTTTCTTCGTTTAATTATAATGTCATGTTACTAACCTGACAACGCGATCTCTGGAATCTGGAAGGACTTAAGAATTAAGTACCTGCACCCTAAAATTTGTTGCTAAAAATACTTTTAAAGAAAATTCTAAGATTTAACTAAAAATTTTGAAAATCGTCGCTTTTTAAGTTCAGAATTTTACATTCAAGTTTTTATTTCCTGCGCTAGTCGTTAATAAGTAAGTATCTCGCTTTCACCTTAAGAATCGATTTGTAGCTATAATTTGTTAAACACATCAATATCAAATTTAATAACCCCGTGTACATATGTTAACTTGTTGTTTAATGCGATTAATTATGCAAATATAGGTTTTTATGTACACTCGAGGACTTTGAAAGAGCCCAAAATACCGCATACCTGAATTTACAATTACAAAATTAAATCTCTGTTCTGTCTTTGGGGTCTTGCTTGTCGTCAACCAAATGTCAAATAATCTATCTACTCTTACCAACATAAAGGACGGAATTGTTTTCAAATTAGATACCAACCTCACGGACAAAAGGCAAATTTCTTTCCCGCTTTACTTCCTACTTAAGCATGTAAATGTAACACATTTTTGTTAACATATTTATACAGTGCTGCCAACGTTTAAAAGTATGAAGTGTCAAAATTTAGGTAGGCAAAGTCGGTATCATTATAAATCGGTACCTATATATAAATCATTGTTGCCAACCACAGGAATGACAAGTTAAGGTGAAAAGAAAAGAACCGAAGTAGTTAAACGTCAAATTAATTAAGACCTACCAAACAAGACTTTTCGATGACACGGTGACACTGACAATGCCGCCAATATTACGGTTGTAAAAGAACTAAACATGGACAATAAATATGATATTTGTATCACAGAACGACCTTCTAACCAATAATTGGCAAATTCCACGTGCTCCACGAAATACTTATTTTCTTATTAACTGCAATCCAATTATAATCCAGAAAGTATAAACACTTTGAAGGCCTTAAAATGCATCGCGGAATCATACTAAATCAAGAGAAAATCGTTAATCCGGAAAATCTTACCTTGAGAAATAAGAAAGGGTCTCAGCCGCAACCCCTGCCCTAGTCCCAATTGCAGCGCACAGCACTCTTTTGAACTCGCAACGGTAACAAAACGAATTAACTATCCCCCGAACAGCTAGACATCAGTAACTGAATTGTATTTTAATAAAATGCCTTATATTGTGGTCGTCTATCTGTTCCGTACAAGGTTACCTTAAAGTCCAGTTCGCACAATAACTACAGTTACTTCAATTAAAAGCACCACATTGAAACCATTCTTTATTTTATTTACAGGACCGAAAGTTTTGGAGGTTTTAGATAAAATTTCAGCTTCTCGTTTGTCGATTGATGCGGTTCAATATTTGCTCAATGGCTGATTACTAAAGTCTCAGAATCTAATTTTCCTGTAAATGTTAAACAATGGAATGATTTGGGATTTCAGATAAAGCAAAAAGTAAGAAAATTTGGAAGATCGAAATAAGTATCTGGAAGTTTGTGAGGTCGAAGAAAATTCATACTTTACATCTTTCTTTCTTTTTTCAGTGAAGATTATTGGAAGCTCTAGAGCTCCAAATTCTATTTGGAATCTGGAAAAGGTAGAAAATGCAAAAGAAATAAAAGCGTCTACCCAAAACACTAAAGGTAAAAAAAATATAGTTTAGAAGAAAGATGCATCAAAGCTTTCCAGCTTCAAAGAATAGAGAAAAATTGTTCCTCGTCACCCGATTAAACGTAATAACTCATAATGTTCATTAAGAATACGTAATTGCCTTAATTATTGAAGAGTGGCAATTAGAATAATAATGATTGACGGCTAATGCTATGAATAAATAAAAGTAGGTACTAGCATAATACATTATGCGCCCAGTTATCAACTTCCATGATGGAAATGTCGGGTATTATTTTGATAGTACGTGTGAAAGATTGTCGTCATCAAAGGAGGACGCATTTCACGCCAGCAAACATATCGAAAAAAAATTTTTACATATGCATATATCTGAAACTGTAAACAATAATTATTGGCTCGGGTGCAAAAAAAATTGTAAGGAATTAATAACAAAAATGCCAAATTTGAAGGAGCAAATTAGAATTTAAAAGCCCCCGGAAGATTTACATCGATACGATGTGTATCCCTGTAGATGTTTATCAGATTAATGTGTATATGTAGGGGCGGCTGGCCTTACTGGTGGAATCTGCACCTAGTAGTAGTACCTCTGCAGACGCACAGATGTGTCAAATAGGCGAAATATTAAAAAATTGTTGTCACACAATTAAAAAATAGAAAATGAACAGAAAAAACACAAAAATTTTGTAGGTTGAAAAGTAAAAAGAATGACAATATAAACCAAATGAGTAAATGAAAAGAATTGGCGGAATTAACACTCAGGGGGCTGAAAAATTGCGAAAGAGGAATGAAAATTAAATGAGGTTAAGTAGAATTACGAAATGTAACACAAAAATAACCAAATTATGCAATTAAAACTTTTGTGGGGGTTTAAATACATACTTGAACCTACCTATTGCGAATGAAACTGGAAAATTGTAAAAGATAAACTGGATCCCAAATGCGTTCAATATTATTACCGACGAAAAACGAAATTATGCCAATTTTGCAAAATTAGCACTTAGGGGGTTGAAAAATCGTAAATGTGGATGAAAAGTCAAAGGATATGAGGATTAACCGTGGTTAAGCAAAATTACGGAAAATAACACCAAAATATTTCGAAGGGGGATGAAAAAGGTAAAAAATGTAAACATCATCCGTAATTACGGAAAAAATTGTGACCCCAGGACGCTTTCGTAGTACAATTATACCTATATTAAAAATTTTATACTCATAAAAAATTTATTAAACTAACAAAATATTTTTCTTAATGCCAGCAAAAGAAAACGTGCGCCACAATCAGGTAAAACGTAATCAGCACCATACTGACCATCATAATCGGGAAACTGATCCTGCTAAATTCCAGGAACCTAATTTGGTACCCATGTTGTTCCGCGATACCTGCACACACGATATTGGAGGAAGAACCAAACAAAGTTCCATTTCCTGCAAATTAATTAATACAAAAAAATACAAAATTTTTGTTGCCTCTTACCCCCAAAGCAACCCCCGAAACATAGCGCCCAAATTAAGGGTTGCAAGGGCAACCCTAGTTCCCTATTTTCGGCCAAATTTGTAGCGATCCGGACCATCATCGTGGTTAGGGGTAGATTGTCCACGAAAGCCGAGGCTATAGCCGAGACCCAAAGAATCAAAATAATTGCAACTGTCAGCCTGGATTCTTGGCCCACGGACATGATTACGATTTGGGTTTGTCGACCAACCCATTCAATCAACCCCAATCTGGATAGAGCCTAAAAAATTCGGAATAAAAGAGAAGGAGATGAAGAATGTTCACCTCCATTAAGATAAAGAGAGATGCAAAGAAAAGCAAGGTTGCCCATTCGATCCTGATGAAGATTCCTTCTATGTCGTCCTTGTCGTACAATAGCAGCAGAAGTAAGGCTCCTAAAAGGGCTGTCCAACCAAGGCCTAGAATTCCTGACAAAAAAAATAGAAGCAGAAATTTCTGAGGAAGCAGAAAAGTTACTCACTCATGCTGGGTATGGAGTGGAGGAAAAAAACGCAAATTACCAAACAGAGGCTGATTCCTGATTTGATCAGCAAGACCTTGTCCTTTATTGGAAACTAGAATAAAAAGCAAGGTAGTAAAATATCACTTTAAGCCCTAGAGCACAAAAATAAATTCCTGTAATTGTTGCTATGATGGTAAAACAAGGATCAAAAATTTGAATATGGATCTTTCGGGTAATAGCCACTCCAAAATTTTGAATATGGATCTTTCGGAGAAAAACTACGTCACAGTGTTTGGATCCAAAATGGCGGATTTAGACAAAAAAATGAATGAGTCCTTGGGCGTTTTTCATCAACTTACGTTTTTTTATTTGGCGCCAAAATGGGGCCTTGTTGCATCCGCTGCCACCTAAGCAAGTTAATTAAAATCCAACCCCCTATTTCACCACCCCACATGCCCTAAAAGAAGTTGTGTGTTCAATTTCACCACCCTAATCCAATTCGTTGAAAAATTGCGGTCCTCCCTCATGATTTCACCCCTTTATGATTTGCGCTAGAGCCAATAAGTAAAGCTTTCAAGAAACGCTTCGTTGCAAAGATATATTTAATCACTTTCAGTCAGTTTATAAAAACTTAATTAATTAATTAATGAACGCACGGCATGTACACGCCCCTTCAGAAAAATCCAAGTCATTTTTACGCAAATTCACTACAAACCTGATTCTCCAAATTGCGTAAATTGATGGCAAATTTCTCCTCACTATTGCTGCACAAATTGTTCTCGGTCAAATGCAGCTTGCCCAAAAGAGTCGTTGATTGCTTGATAATAGTCTCTTTAACAACTTCTTCATCCCTGCTATAGCTACTTAAAGAAGCTGCTGTTCTCCTCCAAACAGCAATTTCCCTCCTCAACCCCTGAACTTCAGCAGGTTCTTTGTCTTTAAAGCAATCCTCATCTCTATTGGTGTACCTCATTTGAACATAAGCAGCGACGAGTGCCACGATTGAACCCACCCCCATGTGCAAAGTAAAAGTACCAAAGTGAACACCCTGGAAGCAAAACTTATAAAGTTTTTTGACTTGAAAACTTACAGCTTCTAAAATAGCGGCGTTTGAAGCGATAATCACGTTGGGAGGATCTCCAATTGGGGTAATAGCCCCTCCAATATTCGCAAAGATCAGAATGTAGATCAAAACCGGTACTGGTTTTAGCTTCATAACTTCGCAGAGTCTAGAAATTCAAAATAATTTCTGTTAAAATAAATTTGAGTACTTTATAGTAACTGGGGTGAAGAGGAGAATTGTGGTAACATTGTCCAAAACGCAAGAAGCCACCACTGCGATAATACACATGATGTTGATCAAAGGCCAAGTTTTTCCTCCTGTGAACTAAGCACGAAAATATTTCGCAAATAAGATAGAATCTTACCCTGTAGGCTACCACTGACATGTAATCAAAAATTCCAGTTTCTCCTAGAATAGTTACCAAAGTCATCATGGAGAATAGAAGCAGAAGAGTTTCCACATCTATCCAAGAAATTATTTCAGCCATGGTAGGTCTCGCGTGTAACACGGCTAGAATTGCAACCGACATGGTACTTGCCAGTAAAGCTGCTAAAGTTCTATGCAAAAGCTAAAAAGAAAAATCAAAAATTTCTTGGTAGAATTGGTACTTACATCAAAAATTATCATCACGTACAATCCTAGAAGCACCAAAGCCGCGTAAATAATACCATAATCAGTGTCGATGGGTTGCAGGTTATAACCCATGGAAAGAGGGAAATTCGTCTTCATATTGGATCTAAACTTCATCTCCAGAATACCATGGGAGTAGTTTCCAACTTTAATGGAGTTTAACTGAAAAGTCTTCCTGTAAACAACGCTGGGGACTACGTCGATCAGTTTTTTGGACACCAAAGGCAACTCCCACACGTCTGAAACATTCTACCTTCTTTTTAGGAAAAATCAGAAATTTCTGATAGGATTTTTACCAGAAGAAGCAAAATTTGCGAGGGTTTTAGATGCACGATCTCTTTTCGGTCGAGTTGTTGGTCCACCACGATTAATTGGATCCAGACGCTCATCCAGTTCGAGGATAGATTGCTGTAGTAAGAGGGTACAAAAGGGCCTTCGAGGGTGACTCTAATGTTGTTGTCTATGGGTTGTTCTAAAATTCTGTAGCCTGGAATTTTTTGTTAGAAAAGTTTTGAGGGGGTGTACTTGCTTTTGACGAGGCCTTTTGGCACGCTGATTTGGTGCACGGTTTCGACTTTGACGTTGTTGGTCATTAGGGCGCAGCTGCAGATTATCCAGAGGACGACGAAGAGGCCTATTTTCAGGTTGGAGCAGATTAAGCTCCAAATGTCTCTTTTTTCTTGGAGGCTGGAAAAAAGTGGGAGACGTTTTCGTATATTTTGTAAAAAAGGCCACCGTAATATGTACATCAATGCGATGTGTATGCCTGTACTTTGTGTTTCTGCATGTTAGGGGTTGTAACGCCTTTAAAGGTGGTTTTTTCTCAAAATATGAATGACACGTTTTTTGAATCATTAATGGAAGATTTTACGAAAAACGCATCCCCCGCAAGATTTCACCGATATATGTGTGTAAGTTGAGTGCAACCCTTGAAGAGTTATCATGTGGTTTTCATCCCCTAATTTTCATCTCCCGAAATTAGCACTTCAACAGACTTGCCGAACGTACATATCAAGTTTCAGCAAGATACCTCCACTAGTTCTCGAGTTATTGTAATTAATAGTTTTTTGGTTTTTCACCCCTAACTCCCACCCTCGTGGCCCGATATGGCCCAAAAGCAATCCGCGCCGAGACAGACTAGACGAGCGAGCGAGCAAGCTAGCGAATAATTAAAGACAAGATCATTCTGCTATGGCACTAAATAGGAAAATTGTTTTTTTCGTGAATACTCACTTGTTGCTGGTCGAAAGAAAAACTTCCAAACTATCATCCATTTTTTTTCACAACAATAACAAACTACACAAAACTCTCAAACAGTCGATTATCTTCTTAAAATTCTTGTATAAACATAATAAATAATCACCAACAAAATGCACGTTAGATTAACAACCATGTAAGTCAGAATTGGGATTAACAATAAAAATGTGGCGTAGATTGCAAATTTCCACCACATTGATAGATACTTAGAAAAGTTATTGAAATCTTCACGCGTGTTCGTCTGTCATGACGGAAATAATTCAACTCGTATTGATTTGCGATTGGTAGCACTTTTTTCTTTATAGAAAAACTGTTTGTTATTATTTTGATACACTGCGTGTCTCTTGAAACTGGCAAATTCAGTTCGATTTCTTATTGCACTAAAGCACCTCTTACAAGCCGAGGTACCTACCTATAGAAAAGTAAATTATGAATCAGACTTAGTTTAAGATAGTTATAAATTTGTTCCTAAAGTCTGTTCATTTACTATAGCAGAACTAAAATTATTCTGGAACTGTACAAGCCTAATTTACAAGAGAGTGTGCTTTTGACAAATTGATAGAAATTTGGCGGGAAAGCAAAAACATGACATAAACCAAATCTTCTAGGGTTTATTTTAATTTTAGCAGCAGTCACAGATAAACGTACCTGAGGCTTTTTCGTGAATATTTTTCTTTGCACTTTACTCGCCCCCCTGAATTTTAAAGAAATAAGTTCGAAAGAAACACTTTAAAACACCAATACCTACCTAAATTCGTCGAGGAAAGGGTGTTTTCCCTGTCGGAAAAGTCCTTATACGAAACCACAAGTTTTCCCGAAGTTTTTATGGTTTTTATTGATAATTTTGTGGAATAACCCACAGTTTTTACTTTTATGGGGATGTCCATAAATAATCACATGAAGCCTTGTGGGATTTACCACAAAAATAAAAATTATGGAATTAACCATCATAGAATCACAATTATTTTTCATGACAATTACCACATTATGTTTATTAAGTATACTTTTTCGTGGGCTATACCATACAGCAGTATCAAGTACCCATCAGTAATATTTTAGAAATGTACTTGAAAAAAAAGTGCTGGAATAAGTAGGTAATTTACCTCAAGTAGGTACTTACAGTAGGTAAGGGAAGGTGGGGCAAAGTGTTGACTTAAGACAGAACGCGTCATCATGAGAAGTTTAATGAATATATGTTGAAATAAAAGTACTAGTGCCAAGGAACAACATATTTATTTGGTGAAAATATACATATATGAAAACAAAAACGGAAAATAAGCAATTTAAAAAACATTAAAGTTTTAACCACCTGCGTTTTTTTCATTTTTTTGGGGTAATGTAAAAGATTGCGTGGGGTAAAATGAAAGGACAAGAAAAATAAGTTGCATTGAAGAAAAATCTTACTTAGCTTTAAAAACATAACGAAAAATAATGATACATATAACTTAGGTTTTTACAAAAATTGTACCCTCCCGTATCTTTGGCTAATAACTATGGATATTTTGCCTACAATTTGTTGCTTATCGATGACACTTTCTGGGGGAAAGACAAAAATATTTTGTTGACTCCTATAATTCCTCCTACCATTACCGAAACTGTTATAAATAAGAAAGGGTATTATTAATCACGGAAAACATGGAGACAATAAGCAAAGGGGTAAAATGAAATCACTTCATGTGACCCACAGTATGGCATTTCACTTTTGGAAAAAAGTCCATCGCATACAAGACAAAGCTAAAGGACTAAGCCACCCCAACATACAAGTTAAACATAATCATTTGGTTTAATTCACAACTTGATTGATTATTAACTTACCATGAAATTTTACATCCAGTTAGCCAAAACGGGAATTTCTAAACTGTCGCCATACAAAATAAGGTATGATTCAAACTAAAACACAGGATAATTAACAACTTCATTGGGTACCTAGTTAGCTATCACAACACAGATAGCGACACTTTGACAAAAAAATTGCTTGTTTCCCGTTGCCCCCCTACTTCACTTTACACCACCTTCCCCTACTCAGTAAAGTATAGGCAGTATTTTTTGCACTAAGTATCGCAGCTCTGAAAGTGATAATATGAAGGTTTGCCTCTATTTCGTGACGTCTCTTTTAATAGGAAACCAGAATTGGCTCTAGTTTTTTCCAACTTAATTATTTTGCTGAAAGTCGGAAAAGAGACAGCCTCAATACACACACTTGTATTACTGGTTGCCGGTATCAGGAAACAACAAAATTAAGTTGGCAGTGACAGCAGTTTGACTTTGACAGTTGTTTGAAATTTCTTCAGTAACGGTTTTTCTGTTTTTTACGTGCTCGAATTTTTTACTTTAACAATTAACCAAACCGAATTTTAAGTCCACAACTACCCTCATCCCTTAAAAATGGCCAAGGACCCGAAATTACTCGAAGCCGAAGCCAAGGAGTACTTGCAATCCCAGGCAGACGTCCCCTCTGCATCCAAGGGCGAAGCCCTAGAGCTTGTGAAGGCTATGATGTCCCACGAGTGCTACGCCAATCCCGAGTAAGCCAAAGCCCCCCCTTCAGCCCTTTCGGCTTTCACCTTCTAATTCAGGTACAAGTGGTCCCTCGACGACTTCGAGATTGGAACTCGATTGGGTCGAGGCAAGTTTGGGCGTGTATACCTCGCACGAGAGAGAAAGACTGGCTACATCGTGGCCCTGAAGACCCTTCTCAAGAAGGAGATCGTACTTGCATCAGTGGAACGACAAGTCCTGCGAGAAATTGAAATCCAAAGTCACCTAAAGTTTGTATAATTTATTCATTATGTAAGAACCATGAAGGTTTTTTCTAGATGTTTAAAAGAAAAGTGAATGCATTATACTTAGTGTTTTTCAATTTTAGGCACCCCAACATTCTGCAGCTTCTGTGTTGGTTTCACGATGACCACAGGATTTATTTAGTCGTGGAGTACGCGGGGCAGGGAGAATTATACCGACACCTTAGAGACAGCCCCGGGGGTCGCTTCAACGAGCACTTATCTGCCAAGTATACGTATCAAGTAGCCGATGCTTTAGAATACTGCCATGCGAATAAAGTCATTCACCGGGACATCAAACCCGAGAATCTCTTACTGACAATCACAGGTGATGTGAAATTAGCAGATTTCGGGTGGTCGGTGCATTCCCCGTCCTTGAAACGCACGACACTGTGTGGAACTTTGGATTATTTGGCTCCGGAGATGGTCGAAAGCAAAGAATATGGGAAATTTGTCGATCACTGGTGTTTGGGGATCCTCTGCTACGAGTTTTTGGTTGGAAATCCCCCTTTTGAAAGTAAACACAGTGATGAAACTTACAAGAAGATCCGGACAGTTGCTGTCAATTATCCCGATTACCTGTCGGTGGGGGCAAAGGATTTAATCTCGAGGGTATGGTGGAATGGTCTTTTTTATGTTTAAAATTGAGGTTTTTTTCAGTTGTTGGTTCATAAGGGTAAAAGGAGGCTAAGTCTTCAAGAGGTAATGGGGCATCCCTGGATCGTTATAAATAAATAACTGTTTGCTTTTTGCTTAAACTAGGTCATGGAGCGCACTACGCGCCCCTAATTTAATTATTTAAATAATCTTTTTACTAGTCCTGTAAATAACTTCAAATAATAATGTTCAATCCCATATTGTTAAAAAGGGAATGTTGCATCGTTAAAGATCGAGAATTTCAAGACAACGTAGCGTTACTATTTCAATCTTTTTTTAATACCTCGATCGTTTAATTCTAAATAAATTTTCATTTATGTGTTTACAATCTGTGGTTTAGTTTCTTATTACCTAATTTCACTCTATGATTTACACCTTTTTCAGATGTAAGTAAACTTGTTCATTTACTATAGACGTAAGACGTAACAGAACGTCAAAATTTGAATTTTAGATTGGTATGAGGAAATTTTGCAAGGAATTGTACTAATAAGTCAGTTGGTAGAAGCCATTTGAATGCGATACGTCAGAAAACATGACAAATGTCAAAATTTTGCAATTATTGCTCTCACTTGGTAAAAAATGGCTTTTGTATGCAGTTTTGAGTAAAATGCAAAGAAAAATATTCATAAAAAAGCATCAGGTACCTTCATCTGTGACACTGCTGCTAATAATAAAAATAAACCCTAGAAGATTTTTGTATGCTTTTGCTTTTGCCTTCCCGCCAAATTTCAATCAAATTGTCAAAAGTACACGCCATTACAAATTAGGGTTGTACAGTTCCAGAAAAATCTTAGTTCATTAACGGCTCTGCCAGTTTTAACTTTTAAGATTACTGTGACACAAGAATAACAAATAACGACTAATAAATAAATAATTTGTCACAAAATGTCATGAGAGCGCCCAAAAGCACCAGATGTAGTAGGGTTGCCATATTTTTCAAAACAGTAAGCGAGACAGCGGAGCGATAAGAATATGTAATTTGCGCAGCGTAAATGGGAGGTGCGGAAATTTTTTGCCCCCCCCCTTCTTACCTGTTTTTCAGTATTTTCAGTCCAAATTCAAATCAAAATCAACTCATTTCATACTCATTGCGGAATAAAAAAAATACTTACGTTGTCACTGGCAGTGCACCCTAATAAGAGATAGACACAAGATTACCTTGCGATTTTAACGCTTGCAACGAAGATGGAAGATGATTGACAGAATGGACCCGACGTTTTGTAAAGCGCCACTCGCACTGACACTAGACACTACAAATAAGTTAGTGTATGTTTTGTTGCATGTACGTCATTCGACATACGTTTTAAACCCTGGTTTTCAATAAAAATTAAGGAAAATAAAGGGAAAGTGAAAAGTCAGAAAGGAAGTCCAAAAATCGGGACAAATTCAGCACTAGGCGGGACGCGGGACTCTTTATAAGGAATCGGGACAATCCCGCCTAAATCGGGACGGCTGGCAACCCTAGATGTAGTGCATTAATCACCAAAATTGGCAACCCTTAGACCGGACGACCGTTATTTTCGTTTAATGGTTTTATTACAGCTGCATATGCTGACGATCACGTTTTATAATGTCTCAAACAATTTCGAGTCTACTTTCTAACCAAATCCAAAGCTTGCAGATCCACTAAGAGCACCGCTAAGAGAGAAGTGGATATGTGTATCAATCAAATAAGTACTAGCTCCCTTTAGGAAGCATTTTTCAACGCCTAAAGAACTTTTCTTTCTAAATAAAGTAAGGAACCATCCCATGAACTTGTATTGTTTACGATATTTTGATGCCTTCTCTCACAAATTTTGGAGCCCTGATGAACCAATGAAAAGCCTTTTTTTCCGAAAAGGGGGCATTCTGTCGATGTCAACCAAGAGCACCATTTTTACTTAAAAAACCTAAACTTTTCAGATTCTGGAATCAAAGAGAAAAAACTGCTTACAAAAATGTTTGAGTAAATTTAGTCTTGTACGAGACGCTTGCTATCTTTAACCATTTTGAAGACATTGAGACAAAAACAGTTTCAAAGTGGCCCCTTTAAGGGGCCTTAGCTCCCTTAGGACTTATTTTTCGACATGTTCATAGGGCCCTTTTTTAATATTTTTCATAGAAGAATCTACTGGTAAAGTTTTGACCACTATAATTTCGGGATACTCTGTATAAGAAAATAAGATATAGTTCGCAAAACCTGCTCTTTGTCTTGAAACAAAATTAGGTAGAATTTGTTCAAGGAATATGGCACTAAAGGTTTTCGTTCCGGCAGTGCAACAACTATCGAATTCGTTAATAATAATATGCCGTTTTGCTAAGAAAAATTCAAACAGCAGGCGCCTTTTCGCCTCTAAAATGGAAATTTCGAAAAATGCTAATTTTAGTGGCAAAAGGGCCCTTTTTTGAATTTTCTTTACAAAAAAACATTTTCTTACTATTGGATTCGATAGCATTGACGGATCAAAAACCTTGGTGCCATTTTTTCGAAAATTGACATTTTAGGTGCAAAAGTTCCCGTTTTTGAATTGTTCTTATATAGGAAAAGGGCACATTAGCGAATATTCCCCGGAATATTCGATAGCTATTGCATTACTGATGGATCGAAAACCTTACTGCCATTTTTGCGAAAAACTGCCGACCCAGGGTTGACCCAGCCGACGCGCTCGATCGACTCACCGATTCTGACTTGTTACATACTACATTTACAAATTCCGTGAAAAAGTACAAGTTGCACTCGACCTTTGTTGTGCTTGTGTGATGGTCATAGTCAACGCTTCCCACTGAAGCCAAACAAACCGAGATTTTAATGTGCAAATTCAAGGAAATGGCACTTTTCTCCTAATTCTTTATTTATAGTTAGTGTGCTAGTGTGCTGCGTATTAAGACATTTAATATTCAAATAATTTGAAGAATCGCTATCGATTAAATCGTTACATCATGTCTAATATGGGCTTTGTGCTGAAATAATTGAATCTACCCAATGAAGTTTTCACTTTGTTTAGCTTCATTGCCTTGGTAACAATCTCAACCTATAGCAACAAAGATGGCGGACCTACGTCACGCTAATTGTCCGTATTGTCGACTCGCACTCGGCAATATTGTCGACCCGATCGACAATTGACGTCCCGATCGACAATTGTCGAGTGCGAGTCGACAATTTTCCATCCGGTCGACAGTTGTCGGGTGCAAATCGACAATTTTGGATTAAAAAGCTATGTTAAAAATGTGGCCCCTCTACGCCTTCGTATTCTACCTACCTTCTCCGAAACTGACAATTTTTAACATCTACACGCTTCGCGGAACAATAAGTTAATAAAATCGATAGAAAAATCGAATCGTCAAAAATTTCACGTTTGGGTCCTGGGATTACGAAAAGGTGTGTCTCTAAGCACACTGCAGCGCAAACTAGTGTACAGTGTACAGTCGAAAAACTAAATAATGCACTTTATGCCAATTTCTTGAGCGAATAATTCTTAATTGTCATACAGTTCTACGTTTTTTGACCCAGCAATACAAGCCCCAACTGGTGCCGGTTCTAATGACATGGAAATGCACCACTATCGAAGGCTGGTGTTCTAAATTCTGAGCGTAACGCTCAAGAGTTGGGTGCATGACTTACTTTCTCGACTGTACGTATCGAGATGAAAACTGGGTTAGGTAGGTGCTAATTAGAATTTGGGCCACATCGGTTCACGGAAAGTGCCTTTTTGGCGGCACATCAACTTTAAACATTTAAATGCTTTGACTGGTTATTTAGGGCTATGGACAAGGGTTGGCAAAACGCTCGCAATTTGCAGTTGTAGACAGGACACATTTTGCTTACGAATCCGCCGAAAAACTTAAGGACAAAAGTTAAAACATCGCAAAACGCTTGGCAGACACATAACATACCTACATCTATGCATACATAAACCTTTAATCGTGTATTATTGCCTAATATGTAATAAATATTTATTATCTACATAATATTATAATATTATATATTATAATAGGCAACACATCATACAACATGCCGACGGGTCTAAAGTTAGGACGTAATCGAAGCAAACAGTGAACAGTTGGCTGCGCAGGAACTTTCCCCCACTTCTTCGGTGGGTTTTTGTACGGTGGCCATTTGTACGGTGGGCGCAATTTTTGTGGGTCAATTTACTTTGGAGCTTTTGTATTTTGGGTCAAATTATTTTGGCTAAATATACTTTGGGCACTTGTTTATTGGGCTGAAATATATTGGGTCCCAATTAATTGGACTTAAATATTTTGGGCGCTTTTGCGCTCTCCCCACGTTGTTTCGAGTAAGTGTTCATAGATGACCTTCTTTTATTAAAACCATCAATAGTAAATGAACGGACTTTAGTTCAGAAAGCGGCAATGGGCGTTGTCAGCTTTACCTGAGCGGCGCGCGCATGTTGGTTCTTTGGCGTGTTCACTGATTGGCTGGATGTCTGTCACAGCTGATTTTTACCAATGACATCTGTCTTACCTGAGTGTTTCGCTGGAAACCAACCTGCGCGTAAATTGTATTGTTATTCATTTTGTTAACTATAGTCTGTCCGGGATCCACACGACCGGGATTCACCCTATTTCCATGGTGAATCATTGTTGTCAACAATGAATCGCCATGGAAATCGGGTGAATCTCGGTCGTGTGGATCCCGGACAGATATTAGCTCAACATTTTATATTAATTTGTATTAATTCATTATTTTCCTGTGAACATTATAATTTTAATTTAAATGCTTTTAAAGTTCAGTAGTGAACTCTAAGCATTAGCATTTGTAATAATAAAATAATAATATTAGACGCTGATTGGCATCCTCTTAGTCTCACAAACTAAAAACCTCCATTGAATTTCAGAATTTTTAATTGATTAATGGACGGATTCTGAAATTCAATTGACGCTTTCTGAACTACAATTGGAAAAAGTGTAGTTTCTTATCAATTTTAGGTAATATGTACTGTGTGTGGACTGTGTGTCGATTCTACTGCACCGCCCAGAACAGGACAGACCGAAAGTGGCATTAATCAGAAGGCGTTTTCCAATCACGTGACGTGATACGTTATTTCAGAGGCTGAGCCGCTGGATCGAAAAGAAAAACGACTATAAATCCTTCTCTTTTGATTATTATATTAATTTAATTATTAAAAATTGTCTCTTTCAAGGTACTTATGCTGTGGTACAGACAAGGACAAAACATAACCCAACCAACTAACATCCTGGAACGCACCCCGTGACGCAATCGGTTCAATCGGTAACAACGCCATTTTCGATTCCCGTACCGACCACACGTCGAAGATACCGACCGAACCGTAAGTTTTTCAATTTATTTACCGATTGTGCAACAAAAACACGAATTTGCCCTTTAAACACAAAAAGTGCCCTTATTGTCTAATAAAGGGCCCAAAATTTTCCAAAAATGACACTTAAACGTTATTTTCAGGCAAAATGTCTGAAACTTTACCCGAAGGGTCTGCCGAAGGTGAAATTCGCTATGTACTCGGCAATCAGGAGTTCGTTTTGAGTCAGGATGTGAACTCGGAGGTGCAGGATGTGAGTATGTGTGCCCCTTAACCCAACTAATGTGATTTTTTAGTATGTCTGTCCCGATGGGTCGAGAGCCATTTTGGTGGACGGGCAGTATTATCTGACCGATGATTCCGCAATATTGTACCAGGAAGAAGGACCGGATCTGCAACAATATTACATTAATGAGGTGAACGCAGGTGAGGGATTGTAAGCTGCAATAATGATAATTGAAAAAGCAAACCTAGCTCTGAAAACAATCGAATAAAATGTCAATTCAATGGTTATGCTTGGGGGGTAAACCACTGGGGATGTCAGGTGTACAACTTAGGGAGAACTCCGGGGATTTCAGTGGATGTCTGCTGAACAAAATACGGTTAGCGGTTTACCCCCCCCCCCCAGTTATGGCCAAACTGATATCAAGCTTGTTTTATTACTCAAGATTTTTATTGGTTTTAGTCGCACAATTTTCACCTCTTGAAACCATTTTTACTTAAGACATATTTTAAATTCAGTTGATGATGCCTAAGGGGCCAATTTCAAGTTGAGCTGCATCAGGGGAGCAGTCCAGTTGTCATGAAAATTTATGCTGTTGCTATGGTAATGGCCAATCAAAACCCACGATTTGAGTTACGCCACAATTTTGCACCGACGCAATCCAACTTGAAATTAGCCTCTAAGGCAGACATAAAACAACTGAATAGAGTTAACATAAATGTCAATTTGATTAAATGTCTGTTTTCACCTGTGGAACAATGAGGCAAAAGAAGGCCTAAAATAAATTCAGGAATCATTCAGAAGTCAAAAGGTGAATTTTCGCGATTTTGTGGTTCAAACCACAAATGCTTAGCTGCTATTGGTTCATTTACCACATTTCCTAGAAAGTTGTTTGATAAAATAGCCAGTTTCAGACCTTCCTCCATATGTAGGTTTGAAACAGGCAGAATTATGCCGCTGTCGTTAGGCAACAGTCTCGATAACGGATGAAAATAAAATAAATAAGTATTTATGGTTCAAAGTTCAAACTATAAAATCGCGAAAATTTACCTAAAGGCAACATTTTTTATACCTTTTCAATCGTTAATATAGGTAGTTATTAACGAATTAATAGGCAAATGCGGTGTTAACGCGCATAAAGGATAATGTTATTTTTTGAAAAACCCCATGAGAAACTATAATGAGAGTGAGTGAAGTTAGTTCAAACCATAATTCATTTTTTTCATGGCTAAACTGCATTTATTGACGACAAAATCGCCAAATTATTTACTTTCTCGTTTTTCTAATAAAAGTGTAAACTTTTTTACATATTTGAATGTAAAAAAATCTGTGTACAAGAATCCGCTAAGAAGTGTACAGCGTGTCATCAAAAGTTACAGGAGGAGAATACCAAACTGACTCATCCGGTAAAAACTCCTAAAATTCTCCTAAAATTTTGCTTCAAAATCTCCTAAATTCCTAAAAAAAAATATGAAAAATTGATGTGAGGCCTGGAATTCCGACCGGAAGTTGTTAATTTTTGCTCAGAAAGGTACATTTCTTCATGTATTGCCCTATATCGGCGAAACTGTTGAAAAACTAGTTGAAATGATTTTCCAAATGTTTCCACCAAATTTGAACCGCTGTATCTCCGAAACTATTAGAAGTAGAGAATTGTGGTTGACGTCACCCTATTGGTCAAAGAATAGAGAAAATTAATGGTGTCTTTCGTTTCGATGAGTTTCTCAACAGTTTCACTGATATACAGTGTGTCCCATGTTTTGAAAAAGTCAACTCGAATGTAAGTTGTAAACCCAGCCTACTGCGACCATTTTTTAATGTTTTGCTTAGCGGTCAATATCTCGAAAAAATTCATGAGAATAAATTGTTTGCAATCTTATTTTGACCTTATATGCCAAGTTTCAATGCAAAATTCAATTTCGAACAATTTTTTTTCTTAGTAATTTTCTTCGATACCTTCAGCAAACGGACAAAGTCGATGTTAAAAGATGCTTTTTAAATTTCAAAATATGAAACTCGGCATAGGGAGTAAAAATTGAATTCTGAACGACTTTTTCCAATAACTTTTTTCGAGATCTTGATCGCTAAGGAAAATGTTGAAAAATTGCCCTATTCCCGAGTTCCCACTAGACTGAGCTTACAACTTACATAGGAGTTGTTCTTCAAAACATGCGCTTTATGAAGTTGTACGATTGTGCAAAAACTCAAATCTCCACCTACAAAATTAAGGAAAACATCTGTATGTCTTTGTCTTAAGTGGGACACACTGTAGGGCAGTACGTGAAAAAATGTACCTTTCTAAGCAAAAATTACCAACTTCCTGTCGAAATTCTTTTAAATCCTTAAGATGTACACCTAAACAAACCCTTTCACACAAAAAACGCGCTTATGGGAATTGACTCACTTTTGATTTCTCTGCCGACTGGCCTTAAGTACTTGTTCCGGAGGGTTCAAAGTAGGTAATGATTATATTGTTCGTTAATTATTCACGCCTATGTAGAATTAGTAAAATTGTAAATATACGGTAGAAATAAGGGCATTGTTACAATTTATTTACTAATTCTACAGACATACGTTTTCCTATTTAAAATGTTAAAAAATGCTTGTGTCTAAAGTCATTCGCTGTACTCGTTTGTTCTGATCACGATGGTACCTATAGGTATACATATTTATCTCTTTTGATTGAGAAAACAGAACAGTCGAATTTCTGACATTTTACAGTTTCGTATAGATACCTAATAGACTTGGCTGAAGTAGATTTCTAGACACCTTTTATGACTTAATGATGCCTGGAAGGTCTATACAGTGTGTCTCAGCGATAACACGCAGCATATATTGTCTACATTATGCCAATAATATATATCGTCCGACCCTTACAGGTTTTTTTTTTAGAAGATGTCATACATATAGTGCAAAAACTGTCGCTAGAAGTCGCTGGGCCTTTAAAGTTAATTTCAGAAGCTGAAAAAGTGTCCCAAGGAATGACCTAAGTTGACCTTGCCAAATTCCTATACCTTCCAAGTCATGTTGCGTTGCTGATTATGTCAATATCATTGCGTTACATTATATGTCAAAAGAAAACAAACAATCACAGACATGAGCCTCATTTTCAAACGTTTAAAGCACTCTGATAATGAGTTTATTTTGGACCGCTGATACATTGCAACATTTAACTACAGAGTGGTCAATGAAGAAGCACTACAAGGCTGATCTTTAAGACATTGAAATGTTGCATTTTTTGACAGTTCTATGAAATTGCCTTTGTAAGCTTGTCAAGACCACAAGGAGGAAGTTGTGTCTTTATTGGGGCAACTTATGTCTTTGTCAAATTTGTGTCAGTGACTGTTTGTTTTTTGACATTTAGCAACAGCCAGGATGTAAAACTTATCCTTTATGCAAAAAAGTAGTTCAAAAGCAAACAAAACCTTGTTTTTTTCTTATGGTGTCTGTCATTCAAATGACAACTTGACAACGATCCGGTGGAACAAATTGTGTTGACCAGTACAATGGTGCCAACTTGACAAACGTAAAATTCTAGTTGCAGAAACTGAGGAGACCGCCCTCGACGAAACCACTTCCTTCGAAACCACCCAGATCCTCCAGTTCGTCAGCGAAGACACCAATGACGAAGGCCAAATCATCTACTACACCGACGGCGACTCCAACTTGGAGGAGTTCAATTCCACCCAAGAAGAACCACTCCCCACCACCCTGACAGGCATCCAAGACGAAGACGGCAACATTTACTCCTTCAAACGCATCAAGCTAGAAGGAGAGGTGCTCGATTACGACGACTTTATCGAACAAGAACCCAACGGCCTTGAAACTCCCGTCCACGAACTCCCCGAAGAACTGGAGTTGTCCCAAATCACGGGGAGGAACTTGATAACGGGACAAACTGTAACCCTCCACAGTTACATGGAGAAACTGCAGATGAGGTTCAAAAACCACAAGACTGCCAACATTAA
Organism: Pycnomerus fuliginosus; assembly: GCA_963924575.1. Classification (NCBI taxonomy): domain Eukaryota; kingdom Metazoa; phylum Arthropoda; class Insecta; order Coleoptera; family Zopheridae; genus Pycnomerus; species Pycnomerus fuliginosus. The sequence goes on along the minus strand of OZ004625.1, from coordinate 8,954,526 downwards.
GACTGTCAATAAGTTGTACGAGGATAACGTCAAGAAGCCGCAGTTTAACCACCTTTTGGACAAGAAGTTCGCAATCGGGAAGACGAAAACCGGGAAACAGATTGTGGCGAAAGTTATCCACGTGGAGCAAAAACCCAGTGAAGTTGTTTGTGATCAAAAAGTGGAGGTTAGTCTTTCCGCGGATAGTCTGGAGGAAGTTTCCAAGACTTTGGGGGGAGTTATGGAGATGGAGAGTGTGCGGAAAAGACTGGAGAGTAAAAATATTGTGGTGAAATTGTGCGAAAAAAAATTTTGTGAGGACACGGAGAAGTTCGTTAAAAGCACTAATTATTGCTACGGGTATATGGAGAAGGAAACCGTGGAAGAGGACGAGGCTATCGCAGAACGGTGGAAGTTCGTGTCGGATCAAAATCGCAACTTGGACGACAGTAGCGGGGATGAATCCGAAAAGAAAACTGCGTAAGTCGGTTCAAAAAGTTTGAAAGTTCTTCACCGGCACTAGAAACACCCCAAACAACGAAAACTTTCAGCCAACATCACCATTCATTAGCCTTACCTCTAGACCTAGTTCTAGATTTATTGATACCTTTTCACATTATAATACAAAGCAACAATGGAATAACTTATAAGTCAAGAGCCAATAGGGTTATGAATGGTGACCATAGTTCCTACATTTTGATGTTCGAAACCCGTTAGCCTGTCAAAAACTTGAGGGTGTTTCTAGTAACAGTGTGTTCTCTCGCCCAAATTGTACCTAATTTACTTTTCCATTGAACGTTCTTTGTTGACAGGAAATTCCCTATAACCACAAGCCTAACGATTCAAATAACCTACACGAAAGGAGGCGACAAAACGATAAAAGTCAACTTAAACCCATCCCCTGCAAACATGTGCACCACTTGTTCTCAATATTTCAAAAGTCAGTTACAGCTAAGACTCCACATGACCAACGTACACAACACGACAGCTCCCAATCATATTTGCGAGATTTGCGGCAAAAGTTTTGAAGATCTGGACCAGCTGGAGGAACACAGAACTAGTCACGTTGAAGAAGGCATCAAGCAATATACCTGCAGTTTGTGCCACAAGTACTTCCTGAATCAGTACGACATGAATTTTCACAAGAAAAGCCATTTTTCGGAGAAGCACTTTGCGTGTAATGTATGTTTAAGAACTTTTTCTAGGCATTCGAATTTGTTGAGACACATTGCGATTCACAAAGGTGCAGGTGCTTTATTCAAGTAAGTTCTCGTGCCAGTTTGATTCATTACTGACGTTGTTGTGTTTCTAGGTGCGAGATTTGTAGTTGTTCTTATAACTACGCATCGTCTTTAACTAAACATATGGTACAAAACCATATTAATGGTGGGGACTGTAGGAAGAAAGTGTAAAAGTTACATGAAATATACGTTTTTCTTGTTTTTAGAAAGATTTTATTAAAGAGACCTGCCAAAGAAATACCTGAGGCTATAACGAGAGTTATAGTCTAGTATATCTTCTCCTGTAAAAATAAAACCACAAAAACGTGAAACTTTTTATTACACAAGTTTCGGAAGCACTTCATATGCAATCAGTCGGGCATATCAATGGAAATAATGGGCAAGACCGGTTTAAGTAAATCCGCTTTTTTAATATTATTGGCAGCTTCGCTTTTTTGCTGTTGAAGTTCAACCCCGTTTGTACGTCTCTCACTGTAGTAGGCAATGTTGGCGTATTCTTGAAGCAATGGACATGCTCCTAGAATAAAAGAACAGAAGTCTTTCCTCATTCCAAACCACCCTAAAACAAATTATTCAACAGTTGCAACAAACTAAACAGCTTACATCTGTTGCCGCCTTTGGCACTAAACGACATTAATATTAAAGTGATAAAAGAAACTATCAATGGACTTATAACAACGGTATGCGACATTCTTATCTCTCCATCTAATTTATTGGCTAATAATACCTGAAAAAGAATGAGAGTGAAGCAAAAATAAGGGAATCATACCTGAAAGACTAAAATGGGTAGAACTAAACACGTATATCCTACAGCAGACTTAAAACTAGACCTTCTCTGTTGAGCATTAACTTCCGGAGTTCGTAGTAAAATGGCGGCGAATATAATTGTGTATAGAACTCCGACCTAAAAACGTTTTTTTTTTAATGTTAAAATTGTTGGAAGAGTAACTGACCAGGGATAGACACATTACTATCCATAATGGTACGAACACTACTTCCCAGGACCAGCTGATGAAGCCGTCTAAGCGTAGGGCGAGGAATATGAATTGGAGGACGTTGACGGCACAGAACAGCTCCAACTGAAATTTTGAGAACTGGTGAAGGTACCTACGCATACATTTTAGGGGTCCCTGGACGAATTGCAGTAAACATTATGAAGACTGCTGTGGGATAAAAGTAGTACATTTTGAGGATCGCTGAAATTAATGTTTTCAATGCTGTTATAAGAACGACAAGGATGGTGCTGTCTAAAATACAACTGGTGCTATCGAGACATAATAATATCGCTCAAGAACTACGAAGATACATAAATGTTTTTCAATTTTTTCAGAAACTGTAATGTTTTCATTGCGGAAATCAGTTTTATAGCCCTTGAATTTGAGACACGAAAAACCATTTTGACCACCGAAGATAAACATTTTGAGGGCCACCGAATGCGAGCTTTTTGGAAACATTGTAGTTTGTCATGAAAACATGTTTACTTATGGCCGTTTGCACCGACGTTGCTTAATCTTAAGCGACACTTAAAATGACAAGAATGACATATTTCCCATTGTTTAAACGTCATTCTTGTCATTTTAAGTGTCGTTTAAAGTTAAGAATCAAGGACAAATGGGAACCTAAATAACACAATTATGCTACACTGCCGTGCTAAGCCTAAAAGGCGTATCTACATTTTTGGCGGAAAATGAGTTAACACCGGAATCTTGTTTAGAAGATCTTAAACTACCATGACAAGAATTGTTGTTGACATACAATCACTATTTTTGTCAAAATTCGCGAATTAATTGAGCCAATATGCATTGGGTATTATGTGTTTTAAAATATAAAATCGTCAAAATCTCGTTTCCATCGAAACTGTAGATAGGTCTTTTGGGCTTAGCACGGCAGTACAGTGGTCCCCAAAATGTTTCCAGGATCAAGGAAGACTGGACACAAACTTGTTCAATCATTTGTTTTAAGTGGCTTCCAACCTGTTTCCAAATATGTATAGTTGATGAATATTTGGACTAGGACAATTGGACAAAATATTACAAAGATACTCAAAATGCTTCCTCATTCTCGTTCTTTCGAAAGTTTTAGGAGATTTAAGTTTTCTGATAAACATTTATAAGGCCATTGAAATGCTGAACATGGAAAAACATGTTACTTATGTTGCGTGTGACCAAATGTAAACATTTGAGGCTCATATTCAATAACCCTCAAATGTTTACATTTGGTGACACGCAACATGGAACATGGAAAAACATGTTACTTATGTAGCGTGTCACCAAATGTAAACATTTTGGTTTACATTTGGTGACAAGCAACATAAGTAACATGTTTTTCCATGTTCATGCCATGAAAACATGTTTAGGGTCACTGCGTTTTTCTTAACTCAAAATCAGTAGCACTTGAAATGCTTCTGGGAGTATTATCCAGTGGTCCTCAAAAATTTCCCACATTCTCGTATTACCTTGGACAAATGAGCGCTTTCACATATACAGGCTGACGGGATATGACTATGATATGCTTGTGAACCACATTTCGACCGCATCAGTGGTCCTAAAATGTTTTAGGTTCATTGGCTGACGACATGTCACTTTGTTATTTAAATGGCACCCTGTTTATTTCTTTACTGTATCAAGTAGTATTTTCGATTCTCTTTACAACGGTGTAATAAAATCATACTGTTACATAATGTAAATTTAGAAAAAATGTCAATTGAACGTGTTCCTAAAAGTATGGATCTACCCCTTTATTTTACAAACTGTATCACAAAACTGTATCAAAAAATTGTTCCGTTAAAAGGTAAATTTAGGTGCATCTTTTGATCGGATTCACTTTATCTTGGTATCTTCAATTACGTCATACACATTTTTTTTTATTACAAGATTATGTCGAGTTAATCACATCAACAGATATATCTAAATTTACCTTTCGACTTTTAATGGTACTATTTTTTGATAAAATGAATAGTTTGTAAACTAAAGGGCCTGAGCCTGATTCATACTTTTAGGAATGCTTTCAATTTACATCATGTAAGAGTTTCATTTTATTACACCGTTGTAAATAGAATCAAAAATGCTACTTGATACGATAAGAAAATATACAGGGTTCCATTTAAAATAACAAAATGACATGTCCTTAGCCAATGAAATAAAAACATTTTGGGACCACTGATGTTGTCTAAATGTAGTTCAGATCGATTCAGGAGCGATTGAAAACGAACGAAGTTATGGTGGGTCACCCTGTATTATACTTTTTGGCTCTCAAAATGTTTACAAATAGTGGAATATGTGTAGTTGGGCTCCAAAATGCTTTCATGTTAGTAGTTCTTTCAAAATTTTCATGTTAGTAGTTCTCAAAGTGTTTCCCGGTAATAATAATAATAGTAATGATAATAACACCGATATCGGGAAAAACGTATCGTACAATATTGTGACTACAAAAAATTGCTGTCAAAGAGAATGACAACTAAAGATATGACTTATCATTTCCAAAACCCGCCAAGAAAGAAAAAGTGAATAAAAGTTACTCACCTCAAAAGACCGATCATGTTTAACGGCCCATATACAAACAGCAATGCTAACAATTGATATGAAAATCAGAGGTATAAAAACTAGGATCCACAAATGCCTATTTGACTCTAATTTATCACATACGAGTAGTTCGAACATCAATAATATCAAATGCAGGGCTAACGATATCAACATCGACTTGTAATGGATGTACGCCTCCGAGTCCAACCTAAAACCCAAACAATTCTCGTTGAACACACCTTGCCCAAGGGAACCCACCTGAAATGAGGGTACCTCCACCACACGTAGCTACCAACGGTGGCCCCCAAAATAACCAAAACTTTCCACACCCAAATCGGGATGAAAATACACCAATATGACCAAGTTACGTAATTATCTAGTCTTAGGGCAAAAAGGACTATAAAAATCAACAGGCACGTGTGCACCACGAATTTGCTGCAAAGATAAAATAAAAAGGGTTTTGAGGTTAGGTGGTCGTATGAGCTTACCTCGGATTAAAATCTTGAAAAATGGATTGTAAATTCATTATTAAACGTTATTGTTGCATTTTTTACGTAAATTGGAGCGGTTTTGGCTCATTTTTGATTTTATTGAATACAAACAAACTGTCAAAAATGACAGGGACAGTGTTTGTTATTGACGGATGACAGTGACCGGGTCGGAATTGACAGTTGCTTGTTGTCATGGCGCATTTTTAGCACCGACCATATTTTTGAGGCAGGAGTTAAAATTAAACGATTTTACACATTTTTAGGATTTTACAGGTCTGGTGTTAAGTGCAAGTTCAAAAAGCTGCAGTTAGTAGGTTTGCCATTACGTAAATAATTTTTCTGCAGTTGGTGACGTAACAGTTTTACTCAACCGTGGTCGGGTCGCGAGGCGAGAATGCGCCCGCCTGACACCTGTCAAATCAAAAGTTAGGTTAGGGCTTCGAGATGACGTAAACATTGTTTTTATTTAATTTTGCAATCAATGTGATACGTATGCATTTTAAAATCATCAATAAAACACTAGAAGGTAACCCCTCATATGCCAGTGAGAGGTAGTGCTTGAAAATGGAAGATACTTTTATGCTAGCAGCCCTAGTGCTGGTGATGCTGATCGGCTCCTTCCTGGCCGGATCAATTCCCCTCTTTTTCACCTTTTCAGAGGTAACAGGTTCACTTTCAATTAGATTCGTAATTTTGTCTGTTTCAGGAAAAGCTGAATAAAATCACAGCATTTGGGGCAGGCCTACTGGTGGGGACAGCCCTAGCCGTAATCATTCCTGAAGGAGTCCGGTCTTTGCTGGAGAACGAGGACCACGGGAGCCAAGGTCAACCTCACTCCGATCTGTACCACTGGATAGGGCTGACGCTGGTTTTAGGGTTCATTTTTATGCTGATTGTGGATCAGTTTTCGCAGAGTAGAAATGAAAATTTAAACCCGTCGGAGAGGAATATCACTGCCACGGTGGGGTTGGTGGTTCACGCAGCGGCTGATGGGGTCGCTTTGGGGGCTGCGGCTACCACGAGTCATGCTGATGTCGAGATTATTGTGTTTCTGGCGATTATGTTGCACAAGGCGCCTGCAGCGTTTGGTCTAGTCACTTTTTTGTTGCACGAAGGGATCGAGAGGTTAGTACTGTCCTGGTGTTTAATGTTAAAAATAATAAAATATAAAATATCACTTTTTTGTACTGACAGTACCACTTGTCAGCTGTCAACATGATACGAAACGTAACCTCAAAATTGCTTTTGTCGTGTTACCAAAATTAGGTACATTTTCGCGATTTTGTGGTTCAAACCACAAATGCTTAGCTGCTGTTGGTTCATTTACCACATTTCCTAGAAAGTTGTTTGATAAAATAGTCAAACTACTGTCACTCAAAAGGCAGAATTATGACGCTGTCGTTAGGCAACAGTCTCAATAATGGATAAAAATACCAATCAGAGCTAAGTATTTGTGGTTCAAACTATAAAATCGCGAAAATTTACCTAATAGATGTTTTTTCGCGTTGGGCAGGTTGAAGGTCACTTTCCATTCTGGGGAATTTCACTTAATATTGACGGATTCCCTTAAAAAATTGAGTAAAATTCCCCAGAAATTGCATATTCATGTATACGGCACTTGGGATGCGATCTTATCGCCTGCTGTCGCGCTCCGTCTTTTGTTATAACACAGACAGAGACAAACAGATGGGTTAACGTTACCATGAATTTCTGGTCAACGCGAAAAAACTTTCAATGACGTCATTACCATTAAATTAAATTGTAAGATCAAAACACGAGAATATTTCTTCGTGTTTTGTAAAATTGAAATTAATAGTATGATATTTTGACCAGGGATACCAACTAATTCAGGGAAACAAAATACAGTACTACCAACTTAGTTTTTGTTACTAAAATAAGCGAGTTTAACGATTAAATGACGTTTAAAATAAGGGCGAGCTATCACTTTTGCTAACTGGTTGGTAACAGTGACGTCATTATCATTAAATGAAATGCGAGAAGTGTCAGAAAAAGTTATCAACTTTGCATGAAAAATTCTTATTTTTAATCATGTTTTGATGATTTTAATAAAAGAAGGACATCTATGAATACTTAGACCTACTCGAATCAACGTGATTCAATGAAAATAACGGACGTCAGTCTAAGGGTTGCCAATTTTGGTGCTTAATGCACTAGAAATGGTGCTTTTGGGCGCTTTCATCTTATGACATTTTGTGACAAATTATTTATTTGCCAGTCGTTATTTGTCATTCTTGTGTCACAGCAATCTCAAAACTGGCAGAGTCGGTAATACAGCCGGACTGTTTTACCTACTGCGTAGACTGCTGTAGAAAATTCCAGATGTATGTATAACTAATATGTACTTAAAGTCCCGTCGCATATTAACAAATGTGAGGGGTGTGTCTCAGGCTTTTTTTCTGTTGGTTTGTAAACGGGATTTCAGTTCTGTCAAAATTCCTGTCATGGACCTTAATTGACAACAAAGACCCCCCCTTTCAATCTCCATTGTTACTGTTTATTGACACTGACAGTGAGTGACGGGAGTTTTGACAGATGTGAAACCCCGTTTACAAACCAACAGAAAAAAAGCCTGAGACACACAACCCGGGCTTTCGTTAATATGCGACAGGACTTTACATTCGGAACCCATTCTATAAATTCTTCAAATACTCTGTAGTGTAATAGAGACTTTCATTTAAGGTAGAAATCCGTCAAATGTTTGTTAAAAGGATTGACGCATAATGTTTTTTTTTTAAGTCGAAAAAGATAATTGTTTTTTTTTACAATTTTACCTTAATCAAATCGCCAGCAAAACCTTCTTGCACCATTATTCTGATGAAACGAATTCAAATTTTTCTCTATTTATCTCGAAAAACTTTAAGAGCAAAACGTTTGACAGACACATTATTTGACATTGTCAAATTTGAAGCCTAAAAGTTTTATTACGGAGGTGGAAATTAGGAGCTTGTCAGATTTGAGAGGTTTTATAAAACGGGTTCCGACTTGTACCTATACTCCATTCATTTTCTATTGAAGTGACAGAACGTCAAAATTTGAATTCTAGGTTGGTATGAGGAAATTTTGCAAGGAATTTTACTAACAGGTGACTTGGTAGAAGCGATTTCAATGCGATACGTCAGAAAACATGGCAAATGTCAAAATTTTGCAATTGCTCTGAATTGGCCCAAAATGGCCTGTGTGCGTGCAGTTTTGAGTAAAGTCTAAAAAAAAAATATTCACGAAAAAGCCTCATCTACGTTTATCTGTGACACTACTGCTAACAATAAAAATAAACCCTAGAAGATTTGGGTTATGTAATGTTTTTGCTTTCCCGCCAAATTTCGATCAAATTGTCAAGGTACAGGCCCTTACAAATTAGGGTTGTACAGGTCCAGAAAAATTCTGCTATAGAAAATGAACGGACTTTACTTATAAAGTTATTATTGCTTGAATTTTAAAGTTCGCAGTAATTTACAGCAGGCTGGTTTTTAACAAATGAAAAAAAGGTGCGCTCTTGCTGACAGATAGTTGGCAGATGACAGCTGTCATTTGCGGTCATTGATCTCGCAAAACGTTCTTGGTTTATCGATTGTGCTGACCTGAATTAATTGAATTTTTAAACACAGTAATGACGTTTCTTTACAAGAATGTGAGGTTATGTTATGGTTTTAGGGAAAGACACACGTTTCGTCTTCTTTTGCTTTTCAGCGCCTGTTCCAAATGGAAATTAAATAATAAAAGCTATTTATTGATTATTTTCAGAAAAAGGATACGGAGACACCTTTTAATTTTCTCCCTAGCCGCCCCCCTCCTCACCGTCGTCACTTATTTCTGCATCGGGAGCGAAAACAAGGAGGCTCTGAGTTCCCTGAACGCAACTGGTACTTATTCCTGAATGTTGAGTGTAAATTTTCAGGATTTTTTTTCAGGCATCGCCATGTTGTTTTCAGCAGGAACGTTCCTGTACGTGGCCACGGTGCACGTCTTAGCTGAATTGACTCAAAACCCCCACCATTCCTACTCCAAACTACCGCAGGAGAGTTTGGAGGCCGGCAAGGCGCAGCCGACGCAATTTCTCAAGACTGTTGAACTTATATTCCTGGTATTGGGGTGCTTGACGCCCATCCTGCTGACGGTTGGTCACCACCACTAAAATGTATTATGTAAAAATTTTATTTATTTCGTACTATTTCGCCTTTTTTTGAGGGGTAATGTGGTATTTTTTTGTATTATACTTCCAAAATTGTATATAATACGGTTTTTATTTTCAATATAGTGTCGAAGCGGCTGTTTGTTTTATTTCTGCTGCTTCACTCAAATGGAGAACTCAACTATGAGTAAAGGGCTCGTGGCGGCTGATGCATAAAAAGAACATTCTCATGTTTATATGTTACAGAAAAGTTGCTCTTTTTCAAGACAATTAAGAATCTGGAAAAAAATCCCCGATATGTTGATCCGTTCCTGAGTTATTCCGAAAAAACTAAATTGCGGTTTAAAAGAAAAATGTATGTCTTTCTGACGATTGGTGGTATTCAAATGAAACTATTATGATTTTGACAGCTGTCAATTCAATGACATTGACAGAAATTTTCTAGGCCTTCCAGATTTTGAGAAACGACGGCCAACTTTTCTTTTTATGGCCACCATATTGGATTTTAACACCATTGGTTACACAAAAAAAGTTGCTTTTCGAAAATGTTATTAATTGATATGGACTTTTTTTCAAAAATATGTCAAAGTTTGAGTTACACGATATCAATTGTTTTCACATGTCAAAAAAGAAAGAAAAAGTCGGTGTACATAGTTTCAAGAAGTAACTTTACAATAAAACGATAAGGTTAGAAACATTTCCTCATTTTCTGCAAACGTCAACACAATTTTGTAGTCTCCACCTGGAATAGGCATTGGAAATAGCCTCGAATCAGGAGCCCATCCACTCAAATTGTAAGTCACCTGCAAAAGAAACTTTAAACAACCACAAAATCTACTCAAATTACGTTAACTGACGGTGGCCAAGACAAAATCGATGGATGAATGCAAGTAGCAATCTCTTGGATCAAATGACTTTTCAAATTTTCCACAAAATTCATCGACATTAGCACTAGAGGCAATCGATATCCATTTGATACTAGTTTGAGCACTTTAACCCTAAGCTAAAACTATTAAAATTAATACTTATTTGTTGCCATACCCATACCTCAATATTGTCAGACAAATTTTCAAAAAGGGTGAATCGCATGTTTAGATATTTTTCGTTCCTGGTTTTGTGGTATAAAAACGCGGAGATATTAAGAACGTTTTTGTTGAAATCATTGACTTCTATTCGGTTCTGGATTATGGAATAAGATGCGCCCTAAAGATTGATCAAAGAATAGAGTAAGAGAATATTTTGTTCTTACTGCAAAATTCGGGGGTGGAGTTAATAATAGGGCAACTGTCGCCATCAAACACCAATTCATTGTGCAGTTTAAATTGCAAATGAGCATTTAATAACAGAAATCCTCGTTAATAAATTGTTTCCTGTTATTTTCGTTATTGTCGTGTCCATTATTTACATATTATCTGTAGATTCAATCATTTATTTATTGTTCAGAATCGATAATTTTTAACTTACCTTTAACGCAGCAAGTTAATAAAATATTTATAACCGGATGTGATAGCTGATTTCTTTGAATGTATTTAAAAAAAAAGCACATTCTTACTATCGGATTCGATAGCTGTTGCGTTACCAGATCGAAAACGTCAGTGCCATTTTAAAAAAAAATACGATTTTCTTGGTGAAGGACATATCTATTTTAGATTTTAGTAAATGCGCACGACGGCAGCAGCGATCAACAACCGCCCGCCCGCACGCCCGACCCCTGACTCACAGATTATGACTTGGTTAAAATTAATCTGTGAAAAAGTTTCTACCGTTTCCGAGACGCCAATTTAAAAAAATATTTTTGATTAAGTTTTCGAAAAGAACGATGGTTTGGTTAAGATTTTTACTACCTACCTACCATTCGCTTTTAAACGTTATGTTTGTTACCTACTACCAATCCCTTAAGGGGTTAAAAACATGAATTTATAAGTCACCGCAATTTTTCAACGGATTGGATTAGGGCGGTGAAATTGAAAACACAACTTTTTTACAGCATGGTGGTGAAATAAGGGGTTGAAACGTTCATGAAGCCTATAATTTGACACAGAGAAGCAGAATCTTCTTACACACTGCATCTTCGAGAAAGGAAGAGTGAATTTTAGGAAAAATTTATCGAAGGGGATGAAAGTTAGTGGCGGAAGCTCGAATTTTCACTGAATAATGAAATTAATACCATTTCTCGAAACCTTTTTACCAAAAAGGTCTTAGGTAATTATCATTCGCGAAAAACGACCCTTAAAGGCGGTACAACCCCTAACACGCCAAAACACAAAAACGTGAGAACTCAAAAAGTGTTCAACGTATCAAGGCTGGATTTGGTGTGTTAATTCACAGCGACACTGTAAGCGGATGGGCAAATTTTCATTACGATCTGACAAAAGGGATGAAATTGAAGGGTTGAAAGTGGAAATTTTTTCATGTAAGGTGGTGGTACCAAAGTATGGGGATTCGATAGATTTCGATCAACAATTGAAAAAAGCCTTACGAATGTGAGGTCGTGTACATTACATCTTCGAGAAAGAAGGAGTGAATTTTAAGAGAAATTTATCGAATGGGGATGAAATTTAGGGGTGAAATAATCTAAGGTTGAAATTAATACTATTAGGTAGCTTTCTATCGATGGTACAAAAAAAAATCACTCTTGAAAAACCACCCTTAATGGTGTTACAAAACCCTCAAAATGTAGAAACGCGTAATAAAGCATGGCAAATCATTATTTAAGATGGTATGGTAAAGTTTAAGTGGTAATTTATAACGGCAATGCAGAAACTTGAAGTCATTTTCATTGGTTTTCATCCTGTAGCCCCCTCAAGAAGCTAAATTTACGTAGATCCCTTATTATTCTTGTTATTTTTTCTAGTTCTACTTAGAGTTATTTTCACGCCCTTGAGTTTTCATCCCCTTTCACAACGTTTTCAGTTTTCACCCCCCGAGCGTTAATTTGGCCAAAATCGAGCATTTTTGTCTTTTTTAACCTCCCCACTCCACTTCACCATTTAAAAAAAAGGGAGGTTACTGCAATCACTAAAATTTTCGAATTCGAGACAAGACCGGATCTATACGTTTTGAGGTCTCAGGAGCCCAAAAAAGTGGATTTAAAATGTGTCTGTATGTATGTACGTACGTACGTACGTTCGTAAACGCGCCACAGCCCAAACTACTCGACAGATTTAGCTGAAATTTGGTACGTGTGCATGTGATAACCCAACTTAGATCTGAAAAGCTTTTGGAGCCAATCGTGCAACTAGAAATGCCATTTTGGCACATCAACTTTTAAATTTTAAATGCAAACCCCCATTTTTCACCTCACGATAGAAAAGGCCTTCAAATTCTGCTTCTAAAAATGTATTCATTCTTAGTGCCCTTTTGATCAAAAATTTAAAAAAAAATGATTTTTATCCGACTTTAAAATCGCGGTACAGCCCAAGCCCCTGAACCGATTTGGCTGAAATTTTGCACACGGGGATTGTATTGCACGTCGAAGAGCTGAACAAATTTTGGATTCAATCGGCCCACGGAAACTGCCGTTTTGACACACCAATTTGTAACTTTAAAATTATTCACTCATTTAACCATCCAAAACAAGTTTTTGAAAAATTTATTGTCACCATCAAGAAGGTCTTTAAATTCTGGTTTTAAGTAAGACAAAATTCGTTCGCATTTAGTGCTCTTTGGGTCAAAAAATCGAAATTTCATAATAACACTAAAAATACATTATAGCCCAAATTAGCGAATCGATTTAGCTGAAATTTGGTGCATGGAGATTGGGTGACCCGTTGAAGACCTGAAAGGTTTTTGGAAGCAATTGGTCCACGGGAAGTGCCATTTAGGCATATCAACTTTAAATTTTAAATACAAAGGTCTCCTTTTTTATGTCGCCATTAGAAAGACGATCAAATTCTCGTTCTAAAAATGTATTCACAGTTTCTGCCATTTCAGTGGAAAATAGAGAAAAAATTCTTTCTCATTAAAAGGGAGCGAGCTGACAGTGGATGACATAAAGTGGCAGTTGTTGTCAAAAAGGTGGCAAAAGATTAACCTTAAAAGGAACATATTGTCAAATGTGATGGGTGATGTTCGAGGTGGTGTCGGTATTTGTCAGAAAATTGCAAAATTAGCCGCAGTCGATAAGGGTAAAAAATTTCTGTTGAATTGACCACTATCTACACAGAATACAAAGATCCAAGCAATGGGGAGGTTCCAGCCGCTTCTCTGCTGCATTTTTCGGTAATAAATTTTACTCGTATGGATTATGTTAAACTTTTTCAACTATCCAACCAACTTCGCAATATTTTATTATTATTTTTATAGGTACGTATATTGGTATTGACAATGCTGTTGCTTCCTTTTAGGTATTATAGCTTTCAGTAACGTGATCAGTGGTTTATCGCTTATTGAAATAAACAAAAAGATAAAGAGTATCCGCTTTAAACGCATCAGCTTTCCTTGATATGACTAGTGCATAATTCGACCCTGAAGAGTGTGGAATTGACAAAAGCTGATTTATAATCAGTTGATTTGTGTTTCGTCTACTACAGAATTCAGGTAAGTTCTTAATTTGAAATTTAAGTTTTATCTCAAATATTCCAGTCTCATGAGTCTTAAACTGTTGCTTCTCACAATATCTATTGTGAACACAAAAGCCTGTGTCACAAAACCTGTTTTCAAAATAACAAAGCAATTAATTGCACATGGATACTATGATAGGTACGACAGGTCTTTTGTACCTGAAACTTTCATGGATCATAAAACAATGATCGATTCGACCATTATTTGTTCCTCAATAAATTCTCTTCAGAATTTATCTTACTCATTCGAAGAACAAGACTATGACCAGTTTCTAAAATTCGTCAATTCGAATATAACCATTATACCAGCATCAGGACTATCTCAGTTCAGTTCCATCAAAAAGCTCTACTTGAACAGCAGTAATGTTAATACAATCATGCCAGGAGCCTTCAACGGTTTAATAAAACTGGAAGAGCTACATTTGAACAACAATAATTTAGAGAAAATTGTGGCAGGTATCTTCAATTCTTTACAAACACTAAAATTTCTGAATTTGAACTTGAACAGAATTGTAGAAATTCAAGTTCACTCCTTCTTCGGAATGTCTTCTCTCAAGTGGCTTTCCTTAAGTCAAAATAATTTAACTGAAATCACCTTAAGCGATATTATTCAACCTTCATCTTTTTTGGATCATTTAGATTTATCTGGAAACCCTCTTTGTAGTGTTAATGGGAATTCAATTGCCGTAGAAGAGTTTTTTGCCAACAAATCCCTGCTAGTCGACATTCGTTTGCCAGAAAAACTAAAACGCTTAAATTTATCTTCAAATCAGATAGAGGAACTGGATTTTTCGAACATCACCAATTTAATAGATTCCGTAGACTTGTCCCACAATAATATCACCGACTTAAATTATTTTGAAAAACTTAGCTCCATCTGGATAGACGTCAGCTTCAATCGTATCAAAAATTTTGATTCTCTTAACTCGACCGTGGAAAGCTTGACTCTTGATAAAAACTACATTGAGTTGTTAGAATCTGTGGGAAACGACACAAAAATGTTGACAATTCTCCGCTTGAGCCACAACAAAATTTCAAAAATCGACAAACATTTTT
Source organism: Pycnomerus fuliginosus (assembly GCA_963924575.1). Taxonomy (NCBI): domain Eukaryota; kingdom Metazoa; phylum Arthropoda; class Insecta; order Coleoptera; family Zopheridae; genus Pycnomerus; species Pycnomerus fuliginosus. The sequence continues at coordinate 8,939,526 of OZ004625.1, read as the reverse complement.
TTCAAACTTTCCCTTACTTGAAAATTCTCGATCTAAGTTTGAACAAAATCTGTGATTTGCACCCTAAAATATTTATAAATCAACGGGATTTATTGTCTCTTAATTTGTCTTCAAATGAAATAATGAATATTCCATATGGAGTCTTCAATGGACTTTCAAGATTAAACATTCTGGACCTTTCCAGAAATAAGCTGGAAAATCTACCGACTTTCTTTTTAACAGAGCTTTCAAGCTTGGCTGAGCTTTACTTAGATAACAACAGATTTAAAATAATTTATATTCAGCAATTTACATCGAGGCCTTTGGCAAAATTGTCGTTGGATCAAAATCGTTGGCAATGCAAATTTTTGGCGGAAATATTTGCCAGTCTGAAGGCGTCCATTGTTAAAGGAAACTCTTTCGATGGTGAGAATTACAATGGAATTGCCTGCAACGACAATGCCGCTGTCGAAACCCCAAATTTTGAAAAAAATTCCACAGGATTTGAGTCAACAAACTTAAGAGAATTTGTGGATCAATTTTTCTCTAAATTGAACGAAAGCAATAAGATACAGAATTCAGCGTTGGAAAAATTCTTCAACGAAGATTTTGTCAAGTCAAAATTTCGCCAATATTTTGACAAAGATTACGCTAAAAGTAAATTTTTTGAATTCCTGCAGAACTACAAAGTTGATAATAAAAACAGTTCTGAATCGACAAACTTAAAAGAATTCCAAGATCAGTTTTTCGCTAAGTTAGACGCCAGGGATAAGGTGCAAAATTCAGTATCTGAAAAATTCTTCAACGAAGATTTTGCAAAGTCAAAATTTCGTCAGTATTTTGAAAGGGAGTACAAAGTGGGTTTTGTTGATAAAAACAATTCATTAAATAGCGAAGCAAAGGCTATCTTCGCAGAGAACAAGCAAGAAGGAGCTCAAATTCGTACAATTCTAGCGTTTATTTTGTGTTTGCTTATTGCTATACTAATTGTTTGTTTGGTTTTCTTGGGTTATTATTGTTTTAGAAATAATGTAGGGAAAGATTCCTTGCGAGGGCCTTTTTCAGTAGAATTGTAAGGATTACTTTATTTTTGTTGTTCGAAACTTGTATTGTATATTTTTAATAAAATATTTTAGCATTCTTTGTTGTTTTGATGGCTTTTTTTGCTTCTCATGCTGTACAATAGGGTGCAGCCTGTAAGTAGCAGAAAACAAGGTAAGTTTCTCCTTGGAAAGTTTTTGTGCATTTTCTGATTTTTTTCTTGGTAAATCGTTTCCTCTGCTTTCAATTTCCTTTGTTAAAACACGATTCTCTTGAGGTTTGTTCAAGATATTTCTTTTTTGGTTTCATAAATGTAAAGGCACAGGTATGTTTTTCAAGGCTTTCAGCTTTTTGTCTCTATTTTCATTCAGTTCGTCTATTCTTCTTTATTTTCCGTCATTTCTATTTTCTATCGGCCTCAAATGAAATCCCGTATTTTCAACCCTCGGAAAAGTAAAACGGCCTTGTTTGGAAGTTTCAGTGTTCCGCAATGATTCGCGGAATTTCCGAGCGAATTTCCATATTTCACTTCGTTTACGAGATATTCGAGGTCGAAGTTTTGGGTCGGACACCCTGTATGTTGTCGCGGACTTTTTCGTAGATCTTGTTATTGCCAATAATTCTTCTGTATAAGATTTTGTTAGATAGCGTTCGCAAAATAATAATATTAATAATAATAATAATACCCTTAATATTTATGTATGTTTATTTTCGCCAAAGAACATTTTACAATTACAATTAAACATAATAGTAGGTACAATATAAACACATTATTAGCGAATGCTGAATAAAAAATGCAGCAGAGAAGCGGCTGGAACCTCCCCATCGCGTGGATCTTTGTATTCTGTGTAGATAGTAGTCAATTGAACAGAATTTTTTTAATCCTTGACTAATTTCGCAATTTTCTGACAAATACCGACGTCACCTCGGACATCACCCATCACGTTTGACAGTATGTTTCTTTTAAGGTTAATCTTTTTCCACCTTTTTGACAATAACTGCCACTTTGTCATCCACTGTCAGCCCGCTCCCTTTTAATGAGAAAGAATTTTTTCTCTATTTTCCACTGAAATGGCAGAAACTGTGAACACATTTTTACAACCTGAATTTGATCGCCTTTCTAATGGTGACATAAAAAAGGAGGTCTTGTATTTAAAATTTAAGTTGATATGCTTAAATGGGACTTCCCGTGGGCCAATTGCTTTCAAACGCCTTTCAGGTCTTCAACGGGTCACCCAATCTCCATGTACCAAATTTCAGCCAAATCGATTCAGTAATTTGGGCTATAATGTATTTTTACTGTTATTATAAAATTTCGATTTTTTGAACCAAACGGCGCTAAATGCGAATTAATTTTGTCTATTTAAAACCAGAATTTGAAGAACTTTCTGATGGTGACAATAAATCTTTCAAAAACTTGTTTTTAATGGTCAAATGAGAGAATAATTTTAAATTTGGAAATTGGTGTGCCAAAACGGCACTTTCCGTGAGTCGATTGAATTCAAAATTTGTTCAGCTCTTCGACGTGTAATACAATCCCCATGTGCAAAATTTCAGCCAAATCGGTTCAGGGGCTTGGGCTGTACCCCGATTTTAAAGTCCGATAAAAATCAATTTTTTTTTAATTTTTGGTCAAAAGGGCACTAAGAGTTAATACATTTTTAGAAGCAGAATTTGAAGATCTTTCTTATGGTGACGTGAAAAATGGGGGTTTGCATTTAAAATTTAAAAGTTGATGTGCCAAAATGGCATTTGTGGTTGCATGATTGGCTCCAAAAGCTTTTCAGATCTAAGTTGGGTTACGAGATGCCTATGTTCCAAATTTCAGCCAAATCGATCGAGTAGTTTTGGCTGTGGCGTGTTTACAAACGTACGAACGTACGTACGTACGTACATACACACAGACACATTTTTAAAACCACTTTTTTGGGTTCCTGAGACCTCAAAACGGATAGATCCGGTCTTATCTCGAATTCGAAAATTTTAGTGATTGCAGTACCTAACCTCCCATTTTTTTAAAATTGTGTTGGGGTTGGGGAGGTTAAAATATTATGACATCGTTGTTTTGATCTAATTTTAAGAGAATTTAGATATATTCCCAAGAAATCGATGTTATTATTAAACGCATTTGATAACGATGCAACTGAGGAACAGTTAAGCAACCATTAATTAATTTGAAAAAAAACAGAAATAATTACGACGATCGGACAAGAGCATAAGACCAAGATAAAGCCCATTGGATTCCACAGTTGGTAAGTGAACATCAAGCAGCTTATACTGAACTAATTTAAAAAAATTAAATTAAATTAAAATTAAATTAAATAATTAAAATCACTGCTCTGTCTTAACACGAAACCAATAGGATTTTAGACGCTTTCGCCGTAATGTAATCATCACTACTCCAAGATTTCTGACCGATTGCACCGATTTCATTACATTAAAAAAAAGACAATTAAAAGAGACAGACGATTTTTAGGCAAAATCTGACAAACCAAAGGCAATGCAACAAAAGTATGTCACTTTTTGGAAACCTATTAGGCTGACATCTGACAAAAAATGATGGAAAAGCATTTGTCAACATTAAAACGTCATATCATTGGCAGAACATCATTCAGTAATTCTGTCAAGGTCATTTTGAAGATTAATTACATTCAAATCCTTTGGTCTGATCGTTCTATAGATTCTCAAGTCATCAGCAAAAATTCTAACTCTGATTCTATAGCTTTTGGCAGATCATTAACAAAAATAAGAAACAATATGGGCCTTATATGAGAACCCTGCGGAACACCAGCAAGGCTGGGAAAAGAGTGATAACGAATGATAACTTAATTTTCCCTACCAGTAAGATAAATAACTGTAATGTAAACGTAGTTAAGGTTTTCGGAGTATAATGTAATCGACCGATTTGGCACAAAATCACGTCATCACGTACATGCTCACTGAAACTGAACGCGTACGTAAAATTTCATCTCGATATCTTCAGTATGTAGTTTCACTAGTTTCTAGGACTCTAAAACGTAGACTTTTGCTGTTTTTCAAACGATTTTAGTGACTGCTCCGCGAGTGTACAAGTTAAAAACGGAAAATTAGCAATTTTTGCTGCTTTATGTATTTTAATAAGGGTTGAAATATTGTAGAGTGTTGAAAAATTGGAAAGATGAAAATTAAATCCAAATGAGAAAAATGAGTAGAATTAGAGGAAAAAATTAAATTTTCTGAATTTTGAAAAGCTTGGGGGAGTTGAACAATCGAAGGGGATGAAAGGTCTAAAGGGAGTGAAAATTAACTCTGGTTAAGTAAAATAAAAAAAATATTATACAAAAATAAGCCAATTATAGGCAAATTTAACTTTTGGAGGTTTGAAATATCTAGGTACCTCTCGCTCGGCTCTCGCTTTCGCTAAATCGCATTGCAAAGGGGGCTGAAAAATTGAAGAAGTTATTCCAACTGCATCAAAATGAGTATAATTTACTTCCGAAGAAGAACGAAATTGTGTCAACTTTTTGCAAAATCGACGCGTGAAGGGGAACAAAAAGTCAAAGGGGTTAGAATTACAGAAATGAATACCTACGAAAATAAGCCAGGTATGCAAATTTAGCTTTTTGGGGTTTGAAATATTGCGAAAGGGGTTGAAAAAGTGAAGAAGATAAACATAATTAAAATAAGTACAACTTTCAATTTAGTACCTACCGAAGAAAAACAAAATTGCGCAAATTTTACCAAATTAACGCTCGTGGCGTTGAAAAATTACAAGGGGGTTGGAAAATTAAAGGTAGCGATCTGCTAATTTAGCTTTTTGAGGGTTATTCTGAAAGGGGGGTCGAAAAATTTAAGAGGACTGAAAAATAATGAAAAAGCTTCTACAAATTCCTGTTAAAATTCAGTCCTGCTACTCACAGTTTCACAGAAGATATTGCTTCTCTGTGCCAACTTGCAGGAGTTCGTGAACGTCTCAACACCTAAACCCTAACCCCCTACTTCATCACCCCCATATGTTCTAAAGAAAGTTGCGGTTTTAGTTTCACCACCCTAATCCAATTCGTTGAAAAATTGCGGCGATTTAAAGTTTCATGTTTTCAACCCCTCATAATGTTATTTTTGTCAGTCATGATATTCCGTTAATCTTCTTTCAGTGAGTGCTCCTGAGTATCGGAACAAATAAAAAGATAAAGAGCATCCGTTTTCAAATGTTTCATCCTGTTATCAAACTATGTACTCGCGAATGTATTGCAGTTGGCAATTTGTGATTCGCTCTTAGACCACTAATAGGTAAGTTTTTGCATTTGATTTTTTTTATCTCAGATTCTTCAGTACTTACCACCATGAACCTCAAGCTGCTTTTTTTTCTCGTAATATTTGCTGCGGACACGAAAGCCTGTGACACCCAATTTGCGTCCGAAACGCAACAGATTACTGAAGAATACGAAGATGTTGACTACGGTTCTGAGAAGTTTTATCGTACTAAGTCAGAAGAAAGAGTGGTAAACGCTACCATTACCTGCTCCAACATAGACTCTCTTCAGAATTTAACGTACCAATTTAACGTAGAAAATTACGACCAATTCTTAAAATTCATCAATTCGAATATAACTGTTATATCACCATCAGGATTATCTCTTTTCAGTTCCATCAAAAAGCTCTTCTTGAACAGCAGTAATGTTAATACAATCCTACCAGGAGCCTTCAATGGTTTAATAATGTTGGAAGAACTGCACTTGGGCAACAATAATATTGAAAAAATTGCGACGGGTGCCTTCAATTCTCTACATACATTAAAATTTCTGGATTTAAATTTGAACCGAATCGTGGAGATTCAAGCTGGCGCCTTCTTCGGTATGTCTTCTCTCAAGTGGCTTTCCTTAAGTCAAAATAATTTAACTGAAATCACCATAAGCGATATTATTCATCCCTCATCTTCTTTGGATCATTTGGATTTATCTGGAAATCCTTTGACTAGTATTGACATGAGCTCTATTTCAGTAGAAGTGTTGTTGGCTAACAAATCTTTGTTAACTGACAACGATATTATTTTACCAAAAGATTTAAAATACCTGAATTTGTCTCTAAATCATATTGAAGAAGTGGATTTTCTGAACAACAGCTATAATTTAATGGATTACATAGATTTGTCGAACAATAAAATCAAAGACCTTAATAATTTTCAAAAACTTAGCTCACGCCGGCTAGACCTTAGCTCAAATCATATCAAAAATTTTGATTCTCTTAACTCGACCATGGAGGGCTTGAATCTTCACAAAAACGAGATTGAAGTGTTACAATCTGTGGGAAACGACACAAAAATGTTGACAATTCTCTTCTTGAGCCACAACAAAATTTCGAAAATTGCCAAAAATTTTTTTCAAACATTTCCTTACTTGAGACATCTCGATCTAAGCTTTAACAAAGTCTGTGATTTGCACCCCAAAATATTTATAAATCAACGAGATTTATTGACTCTTAATTTGTCTTCAAATGAAATAACGGATATTCCATATGGACTCTTCAATGGACTTTCAACATTAGTCGTTCTGGACCTTTCCAGAAATAAGCTGGAAAATCTACCGACTTTCTTTTTAAAAGAGCTTTCAAGCTTGCTTAGGCTTTGCTTAGATAACAACAGATTTGAAGTAATTGATATTCAGCAATTTAAATCGAGGCCTTTGACGATGTTGTCGTTGGATCAAAATCGTTGGCAATGCAAATTCTTGGCAGAAATATTTGCCAGTCTGAAGGCGTCCATTGTTAAAGGAAGCTCTTTTGATGTTGAGAATTACAATGGAATTGCCTGCAACGACAATGCTTCCCTCAAAAATAAAATTTTTGAAAAATCTTTCACGAACCAAACAGATTTCGAAGATCGTTTTTTCTCAAAGTTAGACGCGAGAGATAAAATACGTGATTCTGTGTTGGAAAAATTCTTCAACGAAGATTTTGCAAAATCAAAATTTCGTCAGTATTTTGACAAGGAATATGCTAAAAGTCCATTTTTTGGTTTTCTTCAGAACTACAAAGTGACTCTTGTCGGCAATAAAAGTAATTCTTTAGAAGCGCCGGTCAAAACTCCAAATTTTGAAGAGGCTTTCACAAGATTTGTATCAACAAGCTTGAGGAGGTTTGAAGATGGATTTTTTTCTAAATTAAACTCCAGTAATAAGATACAGAATTCAGCTTTGGAAAGATTCTACAACGAGGATTTTGCTAAGTCCAAATTTCGACTGTATTTTGACAAAGAGTTTGCCAAAAGCCCATTTTTTCATTTCCTTCAGAACTACAAATTGGCTCTTGTTGATAATAAAAACAATTCTGTAAATGGTGAAGCAAAGGCTATTTTTGCAGAGAACAAGCAAGAAGGCGTTAAGGAAATTGGTCAGATTCGTTCAATTTTAGCGCTTAATTTGTCTGTAATTATTCTTATGTTAATTCTTTGCGTGGTTTTCTTAGGTTATTATTTTAAAAAGAATGCTGGGAAAGATTCCTTGCGAGGGTCTTCTTCTGTTGAATTATTGTAAGGTTTACTTAAGTATTGCTTTAATATTTTACTATTGTTAAATACTTGTTTGTATGATAAATAAAACAGTTCAGCATTTGTAAAATTTTCCGCATTTTCTGACTTGGTAAATCCATCAATTTTTCAAAATTTTCTGATCCCCAATCTTTCCAAACCTTCCAAATAGAAACTGGCCTCCTGAATTTAGGTTATCAAATAATTATCAAACCTCATTTTTGCTTTCACATTCTTTTTGTAAACACGAAAGGATTTCTAATAGCTTCTCAAAAAATAAGTTCAGTTGGAATTAGCAAGGAGCGACGAGACAAAGAAGAAAGGGAAGGGCAAAAGGGGGAATGTTAATGGGGATAAAAGAAAACTCCAAGAGGGAGGAAGAAGGTATATTGGAAGGAAACGTGATAATAGATATTAAGAAATGGCAAATAATGACAGTGTACAGCATGGACATGAAAACAATGAAAAAAAATAGAAGAAAGATTCGTAGAAGGGAAACAAGAAAGAGTAATGCAAGGTTAGGAGAGAGGGGGCAAGAACGTGGATAGAAAACAAAGGAAAAGCAAGGAGAGAAACAAAGGACAAAACAGAGAATAAAGGAAGAATCCTGGAGGAACTGATAGAAGAAAAGGGGTGGGAGGTTTTAAACGGAAACAACAAGGAGATGAAAAGGGGGAGTTTACGAATGTAGGACCAAATGGGGAATCGGTAATTGACTACGTATTAGTAAATGAGAAAACGTGGGAAGAGGTGCAGAAGTTCAGAATAGGGAAAAGGGTAGAATCAGACCACATGCCGTTAGAGGGCGAAATAAAAAGGAGAATGGAAAAAAGTTGGGAAAAGCAAAATTCGAATCAAAGGGGGTGGAAGAAAAAATCAAAGAGCTGGAGAAAATTATAAGAGGGGCAGTAAAAAGTGAGGAAATAATACTAAGGGAAGATAGTCAGGGAAAGGGAAGGGGATGGTTTGATGTAGAATGCAAGAAGGCAAAAAGAGGGACTAGAAGAGAATTAAGAAAATGGAAAAAAGACAGAACGAAAAGGGAAGAATACTTAAAAGAAAAAGAAAAGTACAAGAAATGCAGTGAAAGAAAGAAACAAATGAAGGAAGAAGATAAACAATGCAAGAGTGCAAGATTTAGATGCGGGAACGAGGAGAGAGAGAGAGAAAACAGATTCTGGTTGGAAGAGGAAGGAAGAGTATGCAGAGTATGTGGAGAGGGCAAGAGATAGAACATATGTTGAGAGAGTGCGAGGGAATGAGAGAAGAGAAACGGGATAGGAGAGAAAAGGGACATTGAACGAAAGGGGAACAGGACTAGAATGGATGAGGGAAGTAGAGACAGAGGGAAATAAGGAAGGGGAGGGAAGAGAAGACAAAAGTGGAAGATAGGAGAGAGAAGAAGGATCTTAATTTCATTTAAATATAATTTTGTATATAGAATAATTATAATGTAACAAGCAGGAGTAAGAATCGATTATTTACGATTTATAAACAAAATTTATTTCTTTATTTCCCATAATTTCTTTTCTCAATAATTATCTTCGGCTTGTGCACAAACTTCATCACAACTTCAGCTACCAGCTTTATCTCAGAAATGGATCTAAAGTGCGATTTGATTCTATATTTCCTCAGGAAGGTCGAAATTAAGGTCTTCATTGCCAGCATTGCATAGCCTCTACCTAAAAATAAAACAACAATTTCAACATAGTTTCTAAATTGCAGCACCTAAGCAATCTCTCGGCCCTTTACTGAACGGCATGTAAGAATAAGGGTGTCTTTTGGCCCTTTCTTCCGGCAAAAACCTATCTGGATCAAATTTCATCGGATCTTCCCAAATTTCTGGATCTCTTTGCACAGTTAAAATGCCGAGGACAAACATTGCACCTTTTGGAACGACGTGCTCGGAATCTAGAAAAAAGTAAAACATTTTCAAAAATTCAAATTTTTCACCTAGTTCTATGTCTTTATTAATCATTCTTCCAACAATTCCAGTCACTGGAAGGAGTCGCATAGTTTCGTAAATCACTCTCTCTAGATAATCCATTGCTTTTATTTCATCTATAGTGGCAGTTTCTTCACTATTGCTGAAGATTTTCCTCTGTTCTTCAAACGCTTCTTCCTAGAATAAATATCATTGAATGATTTTTTGAGAAAAATCAACAATCACTTGAATATCTTGGTGTATTCCCAAAGCAGTTAAGACGAAACTGGTGATAATAGCTGTAGATTCTGTGGCAGCCGTTAGAATCATCGCAGTTTCGTCGATTAACTCTTCCTCCGTCCATTTATGTTCCTGGTCCTCCTTGGTTAGTTTTATCAAATGGTCAATGAAGATTCCTGAGAAAATTTTTGATTTGTCTTTCGTTGCAGATAGTTTCTCACCACTTTGCTTTCCATCTCTAGCGGAAATAATATCTTTCACAAAATCTCGAAGTTCTTTGGCAAGCTTGGAAAATTCTTTTGAAGACGATGAGAGATTCCACAAGAAATCGGGGTGAAGCCAAACTCTCGTGAAGCGGTAGGTCATAAGTTGGGCTAATCTACAATTTTCACTTGAAAAATGAAGGAAAAAAAGTGAAAAACCTTTCTAGGCAATGGACGATATCAAAGTTTGTCTTAAGCGAGTCCAGTTTTATCCCAAGGGATGTTTCTGGAAAGATTGGTTTAAGACATTATTTATGTAAATGAACGTGGAAATACTGGACAACTTCGGTGGAAAATTACGCCGAAACACTCAATTTTCATTATCAAAGCCGAAGCTATACAATCCTACCTGCCAGAAAACTGAATTATTTATAGGCCCACCTGCGTAGCTTCACCCCTCGGCTGTGAAAGTTAAATCACAGGTCGAGAAATGTCCACGAGTGGGTGAACATAAACCTATCTCTAGACGTATAAATTACGATACTTTCCATCGCATCTAGCATCTGCAGAACTGACAAATCCAGTGTTGCCCTAAATGCTTTACACAATGACCATAGAATAAGTGATAATATTAAGTCAGTTTGTAGCGTTAGCAAGATGCAGATGCTAGATGCAATGGAAAGTATCGTAATTTATAAGCCTAGAGATAGGCTTATGAACGCCGATACAGGCCCGATCGCATATTCATCTCTGTTTACGCTACTTTTGGGAGGACTCGTTATATTTATACGTGTTCACCCACACGTGACCATCTCTCGACCTGTGATTGGTCTAACTTTCACAGCCGAGGGGTGGAGTTACGCGGGTGGGCCTACAAATATTTCAGTTTTCTGGCAGGTAGGATTGGTTAGCTTCGGCTCTAATACTGAGCACATTGTGTTCGAAACGCGTCAGGAATGAAAATCAAGTGTTTAGGTGTAGTGAGGTGTTTCTAGTGATAGTGTATGTAAATGATGTTTTCCTATTTTTGTGCAAAAAAGACTGTTTTCGGCACTAAAATGTGTGCCGAAAGTAGGCAATTTCCACTCACGGGTGGGAAAATAACATAAAGGTGCGGAAAAATTAAAAGCGTGCGGAAATTAATTTTTCCGCACACTTTATGAAAACAATTTATTTTCATTTTCTTTTAATTTTAAAATATGCAAACTATTTAAGAACAATATTTAAAGTAATACAAGAATTTGTACAGTTGCTAATACTAATTCCAGATGGTAAGGAAATATTAGCACAATTATTAGTTAGAGTGTTATTTAAATTGGTCAACACTGAAATGTCCTGATTCCCAGACAATATTGGAGCTTTAGGTGCTGCAGTGGCTTCTGGGATGGTTGCTGTTTCCTGTTTGCTCGAAGAAGGAACTACCGCCGTTTCAGGAGCACCCTTGTAAAGAATCTGGTTGGAAATTCTCTTCTTATTTTCAATAGAATCGGCTAGATAACCTTCGGCCACCGCTGATGACTTCCACCCCCCATGTCGCTTCAAACTCAATAAATCTCCTCCATTATTCACCAACAGTGTTGCCGAAGATCGGCGGAAACAATGACCCGTATAGCTGGCTGCCTCTGGTAATTGGAGAAAAGCGGCAATTTGACTTGGAATTTTCCCAATGGTATTTATCCCAACAACTTGGCAGGTGCATTTTCCCTCTCGAAAATTAATGAAAAAGCTGCGATCATTCATTTTGGATGGACGAAGAGAAGCATATTTCCTGTAAATTTCTAACATATTTATGTCGGCCTGAGAATTTTGCGTAATCGTGAATGTGCGTTGAATTTTTGTTTTAGTTTCTGGAATTTTCACTATTAAAAGGGCCCCCAGGTCTTCAATGTCGTCTACTCTCATTTTTTTCAATTCGTCTCGGCGAAGAGCCCCGGCAATTCCCATAATAAAAATAACCTTAAATTAATAAAATTAATGAATATTTCTTTAAAAATGGTGTTGCCCTCACCTTCATCATAAGATACTGCTCATCTGGGGCATCTTTAAGAAATGTGTCCAAATCTTCTTTGGAAAAAATCTTCGACTTCGTTGGTCTGTAACCATCGCTTTGACGTTTCAAAAATGCGATTAACCTATTATATTTGCTAATATCGCAGTTTTCTTTCACGTTTAAAGTTGCCTTCAACATTGAGTAGGTGCACCAAAGTGTGGAAGACTTCTTGGTTTTTGACTTTTCGGAAAAATATGCCAAAAATACCTTTTCGTTGAGGATCATAACCTTCTTCGCTCTGCACCATTCACTGAACTGGGTGTACGCCAGTTCGTACCTTTCCCGCGACTTAACTGGCAATAAATCCATGGTTGCTGCTGCAGCTTCTTCTTCTATTTCAGATGGGCAGGCCATTTCTTCCAAAGTTTCATTCATATTTGAGCGCAAAAATTAAATTTTGCAAAAAGTTGACGTTTTTGTTTATCTTACAATTACGTTACCATGCCATCATCAGATTGCACAGCAAGCTGATTCCTTCTGAATTAATGCAGATTCATTCAAAATAAGACTACAAGAGCCTCTATTATGGCTTTTTTGCACAAAAATAGGAAAAATAGTATGTATATTTCGAGCCGAAAGTGCGATTTCCGCACTCTCGTGGTTACCACCCTCGGCCTTCGGCCTCGGGCGGTAATATCCACGAGTCGTGCGGAAATCTTACACTTTCGGCTCTAAATATACAATATACTATTATTTAAAAACAAGTTTTTCGGCATTGACTTTTAACGACGTATAATTAAATCAGTCGCTTTCCGATTCAAACGAGATTTGTAGAAAAACTTACCGCAGATCATTTCAACGGTGGCGGAATGCAAATACGGCAAAATGTCGAAAAATCCCGAATCACACTTCTCCTCGACATCTTTGATGAGTTTTTTCGAAATTCCAGCAAAAATGTTTACGTAAGAATTGACAATTTGTTGCTTAAACGCACTTTGAATTATTTTGCGGTGCTGCTTCCAAACATCGACTAAAATAAATTGTTAAAAATATTGAAAAGTCTTTTGGAGGTAACTATCTGCGATTAACAGTCCATTTCCAATGACCGGACTACCCATCTTGTACACGTAATCTATTTTATCGAGGCAATTATTGGCGATTATTTCCAGATCTTTGGGCCTCCATGACATAATTGCGAATTTATTGCCGAGCCACGTCCTGAAAATTGGGCCATAGTTGAGGCAACCCTTGAAAACTTTTTCCACCCTATCTGTAGAAGAGACGATATAAAGATTTTTGATTATTTTGATTATACCACTCATAATTTATTACGTCCCTATGAAATTAGTCAATTAATAAGTGATAAGCAAGAATCATGATTAATGAGAATCACATACTCAACAGGTTGTTAAATAATTCCACTCCTCCTCCGGAGTCGTCGTGAAATTAATGTTTGGCAACATGTTTCGTGTGGTTTGATTATCAGTAATCACGATTTCACTCGTTGTATTATATATGAAAACGTACCTTCAGCTTTGCAGAAGAAATAATAAGTGCATCCGATTATGGGAAAGGCGGGGGCTCCCTTGTACTTCCAGGAGTAGTAGTAGATCCTTCTTTGATCCCACAAATATTTTAGCAAAAATAAAATCGCGATTCCCGAAAAAATAACTAGCGAGAGGGTCATGATTTTGATGTGTAATCAAGTTTGGTAATATGGAAACTGAGGATTATATTTTCAATGCTAGAAGTGGACGGCCTCGAGGATGGTCAGGTCAGCTACTACGAGATCTCAGAATGGTCTGCACTTGAAATTTTTAGATTGAAATAGGTAGCGATTATTTTTATAAATAGAATTTATTGCGGTTTCGTTGCTTTGGAAGAAAAAAAAAAAATCCAACTCAATTCAATTCAAATTTATTGTGTTTTGGGGGTTGAAAAAGGGGGTGAGTGTCGGGGGAGGGGAGGGAATTTCATCACCATAATCCAATGATTACAAAATTTGCACCGTTTATAAGTTTATTTTTTCAACCCCTTCATGATTTACTTGTGTGATTTTGCATCTATGGCGTGTTCTATTTATTTATTTCTTGCTTATCTAGGCCTATCTGGTGTTCATAAGTAGGTAAATTGTAATTGATAAGATTTAAGAAAGTTAGAATATGTTTAATCAGCTTGGGGCTTGTTGTAGCTCAGGGATTGATTTTAGGCTGAGGGGTTAGGGGGTTGAAATATTGTGAATAAAGTTGAAAAGTTGTGAAGAGTGAAAATCTAGTAGAATTACCGAAAAAAAATCGGCGAATTTTGCAAAATTAACGCTCAGGGGGATGAAAAGTCAAGAAGTGCGAAAATTAACTGTTGTCAATTATGCAAATTGAAGTTTTGTGGAGATTGAAATACTTATATACCCACCTCCTGCGAAGAGGGCTGAAAAAGTTATAAAAGGCAAGCTGAACCCAAATGAGAATTTGTTGCCGAAGAAATACCGAAGAAGTCAAAGGGGGTGAAAACTAACCGTGGTTAAGTAGAATTACAGAAAATAAGTTAATTACGCAAATTAAGCCTTTTGGGGTTGAAATATTGCGAAGAGGGTTGAAAAAATTATTAGTTCAATTTATTACCTACCGAAATTATGCGAATTTAGCAAAATATACGCCTAGGGGGTTTAAAAATTGTAAAGGAGGATAAGAATTCAAAGGAGGTGAAAATTAACAGTACTTAGTAACTTAGTTAAGTTGAATTCAAAATTTGTTCAGCTCTTCGACGTGTAATACAATCCCCATGTGCAAAATTTCAGCCAAATCGGTTCGTACACACAGACACATTGTAAAATCACTTTTTTGAGTTCCTGAGACCTCAATATGTGAAGATCTGCTGTTATCTCGAATTCGAAAATTTTAGTGATTGCAGTAACCTCCCTTTTTTTAAGCGGTGAAGTAGAGTGGGGAGGTTAATTTAGTTACGTTATCAAAAGAATCATTTCCAGAGAAATATTCATTTTCTGCTGAAGCAATTTTGGTGGAAAATGACGATAGTGTGGCGAATTTCTTGTTTTTAGTTGACCCGACTAAAAACGAATGAATTAAACAATTTGCATGTTTGACTTCTTTTATTGTTCCACCAAACGATTAAAAAAGCCAACGGAAGATGTATATCAATGCGATGTGTATCCCTGTAGATGTTTATCAAGTTAATGTGTATGTAGGGGCGGCTGGTCTTACTTTATGATTTACAGGGGTTTATTTCTAACTTGTGCGTCGGGTTCCAGACCTCCACGTGCAACATATTTGAGTGATTTTCGTATTTTTGTGATTTTCAACCCCAAAATTTCATCCCCCAAAATTGACACCGCTTCACCTTCAACACACTTGATGGTAGAACTCGAATACCAAGTTTCAGTAAGATACCTCCACTCGCTCTCGAGTTATACAATTAATAATTTTTCGCTCCCGGGAAAAAAATCTCGCATTCTCGCGCTTCTACTGCGCTAACGCTTGAAGATGGATTAAAATCGTATAAGGAAAAAATGTCGACAAGGACTAGACCTATAAAAAAGTCATCAGTAAAAATTCAAACGCTGATTCAATAGCTTTTGGCAGATCATTAACAAAAATAAGAAACAATATGGGCCTTATATGAGAACCCTGCGGAACACCAGCAAGGCTGACAAAAGAGTGATAACGAATGATAACTTAATTTTCCCTACCAGTAAGATAAATAACTGTAATGTAAACGTAGTAAAGGTTTTCGGAGTAAGTATAATGTAATCGACCGATTTGGCACAAATTCACGTCATCACATACATGCTCACTGAAACTGAACGCGTACGTAAAATTTCATCTCGATATCTTCAGTATGTAGTTTCAGTAGTTTCCAGGACTCTAATAAGAAGACTTTTGATGTTTTTCAAACGATTTTAGTAACTGCTCCGCGAGTGTACAAGTTAAAAACGGAAAATCAGCAATTTGTGCAAATTTATGTTTTTTAATAAGGGTTGAAATATTGTAGAGTGTGAAAAATTGGAAAGAGTGAAAATAAAATCAAAATGAGAAAAATTAGTCGAATTACAGGAAAAAATGAAATTTTCTGAATTTTACTAAGCTTGGGGGAGTTGAAGAATTGCGAAGGGGATGAAAGGTCTAAAGGGAGTGAAAATTAAATCTGGTCAAGTAGAATAAAAATTGCAAAGGGCGCTGAAAAATTGAAAAAGTTATTCCAACGGAATCAAAATGAGTACAATTTATTTCCGAAGAAGAACGAAATTGCGTCAACTTTTTGCAAAATCGACGCGTGAAGGGGAATAAAAAGTCAAAGGGGTTAGAATTACAGAAATGGAATTCCTACGAAAATAAGTCAGGTATGCAAATTTAGCTTTTTGGGGTTTGAAATATTGCGAAAGGGGTTGAAAAAGTGAAGAAGATAAACATAATTCAAATGAGTACAACTTTCAATTTAGTACCTACCGAAGAAAAACAAAATTGAGCAAATTTTGCAAAATTAACGCTCGCGGGGTTGAAAAACTACAAGGGGTTGGAAAATTAAAGGTAGCGATCTGCTAATTTAGCTTTTTGAGGGTTATTCTGAAAGGTGGGTTGAAAAAGAGACCAGCTGAAGAGAAGTAATGCTGAGAGGCCGTTTCCGTTTCAGGTGGGGTACATTGAACCCTCTATAAACAAGTGGCTTGGCCAAATGAATTGAAAAATAAAAATTCAACACGAAAATAATGCAATTCTTTTTGCAACTAGGTGACAGGTCATGAATAGAACCGAATTTTTAAATAACAATCTGAATATCGAACCCTCAATAAATACTTCCGTTCATTGTTCAATCAAAACGAATACTTTATAAAAGTCGCATTTGAGGGAGGTGCCAACTAGTTGCAGCAGTGTTGAAAATGGGGTTTCCTACATCCCCTACTGGAGTCCTTTCCGAAACAGATGATGAGACTCAACATTCAGAAGTAAAGTCCAAAGCCTTCAAACCCTTGAAGCGCTATTACGAGATGGTTTGGACGAATGTGTTTCTGTGTATTTATCTCCATGGCACAGGCTTATGCGGTCTTTACTTAATGATTTTCTCCTCGGTGAAATGGCAGACGTATGTTTTCAGTAAGTGGACTTAAGTTAAACACTTTACTATTATTTTTTAGCTTTCTTGATGGGTCATATCGGTCTCGTTGGAATTACTGCTGGTGCTCACAGATTATGGTCCCACAGAGCTTTTAAAGCAAATTTTCCATTGAGAACAATCCTAATGTTGTGCTACTGTTGTGGTTACCGACATTGCATTATTAATTGGGCAAGAGACCATAGACTTCACCACAAATTCAGCGAAACAGACGCAGATCCATATAATGCCACTCGTGGGTTCTTCTACTCCCACATGGGGTGGCTTCTAACTCGGAAACACCCTTTGGTTAAGGAGAAAGCAAAAACCATCGACCTCTCCGACCTCTACGCCGATCCTATTCTAGTATTCCAAAAGAAATATTTTTACGTCATTCTGTCTCTCATTGGCGTCATCCTCCCAACTTTACTCCCTATGTACTTTTGGGGGGAAAGTTTCGTAAATGCTTATCACATGAACATGGTCAGGTTCGTGTACACTTTCAACGCAATGTGGTTGGTGAACTCGGCTGCGCATATGTGGGGAAACAGGCCTTATGAGAAATTCATCAATCCTGTGGAGAGTAGTTTCGTGTCACTTCTTACGTTTGGAGAGGGGTGGCATAACTTCCACCACACGTTCCCTTGGGATTACAAAACGGGGGAGTTGGGGAGTTCTTGGAGATATGATTTCACGACTGCTTTCATCGATTTTTTTGCGAAAATCGGGTGGGCTTATGATCTGAAGGCGGTTTCGGAGGATGTGGTCAAGAGAAGAGTGTTGAGGACTGGGGATGGGTCTCATCCGGTCAGGGAGTGGAAGGATAATGGTCCAAGAAAGGAAGAGAAAACTTTAGCAGAGTAAACCTAAACCGAAAACTAAACTTTCTTCTATATATATAGTACGTATTCTAAGAAAATGTGTTTTGAAATAGAAATATGCATAAAATATTTAATTATTAATAATAAATATATAATATTGTCTCCATAGGCCAGTCAGTAGGGGGACATAATAAAGAAAAAAATCAGAGAAAGTTTTCTAAAACCCTTCTCTGGAACATATTAATTTTGCATCCCTCTACCACCTTTGAAAAATGGCGACCAAAATCTTGCAATTATCTCGCTCAATATGCACTTTAGAGCAAAACGTGTTATTAGAAGAATTATTCTACAGGAAATTTTCTACAAGAAAGTTCCTATACATTTTTCTTATAGGACGTGCCGTTTAGGCCTCAGAATGTTCATAAAATCTCGAAGTTTTAAGTTCTTAGGAAACCAAAGAAAGGATTCTTGACAAATGCCTGCCTCTGCGTTTGCGCGTCTGTCTGTATGTCTGTCCGTGAGTCTGCGTGGTCCTGAAGGCGTTAACGGTTCAAACTATTGAAGATATCGAGATGAAACTTGGTAAATGTGTTGTGAGAGAGTACTGTGACAAAACACACGTATGTAAGTCGGTTGAAAATTGTGCATGTAATATTTTGCGGGTACTATTTTTGTAATTCGATCGTTTCAATGCCTATTCTTACTTGATCCCCACGAACTCGATTGGGCAAATTTGTGTGGTCCGGGTTTGTTAAATGTCTGTCAATAAGAAGCCGAAATGGTTCAAAGTTAAGTTGCTCTCACACATGATTGTCGTAAATATGTCAGTTTATGAGGGCAAATCTGCAAAATGCATTAGCTCCACGTAAAGTTGGAATTAGTCTCGGCGAGGAATGTTAGAAAAATATCGAATGACCATATAGCCTATCGGGGGGGAAACGAAAATACGGAACCATTTCATGTAACTAAGTGTAAATTAATCCCATGCCAACGTACTTGGCAATTTGTTAAGTTAAGCTTTTTGTTGGTGACCAAATAGGATTTTTAGTTGGGAACCGCGACATTAATTAATTAGTGGAGATCTAATGAAATGCGAAACTTATTGGTAGCCCTTCCATCGACAAAAGTCACGAAATAACCACCGAAATGCAGGGTATCAGTTAACGATAATAAATTTGTCGCCCGAGCGACAGGTTAAAAGACCACTCATACTGCCAAACATATGGTAACGATAACTCAGCGCCGGACCGGCGTGAGAACGTTCGGTTCAATTCTAACTAGATAAAAACTCAAATTGTCAGATTCAGCGAAAGGATTAGGGCCCAGGGATTAACAGTTTCGAGTTGTCAGTAAATTTAGCTTCACATCGGTGCCTCATAGTAAAGGGTTAGGATGGTTTCAGGGCACTGAACAGAAAGGGTTAATGGAGACGAAAGAGTTAGTATTTAGGAGCCGGAACGCTGCTAATCGACGATAGTAATAGTAGATAACGAATCCAATGAAGGGTTTACCAAAAAAGGGCGATCTTCGTTAATTAATGTCGTAGTTGACCAAAGGGCTAGGCAACCAAAATAACAGGAGTTCATTTTGAGCTGGATTATGTAAAAATTTCGATATTAAAATATTGTATGCCGCTACCGGTACTACCAGGGAAAGAGTTAGAAACTGTTCGCTTCGGTGTTCTGTGAATTAGATCTGAAGGGATTGAATAGAATTGTAAGAAGGTGCGAATCGTTAATCGAAAGGGGGCAAAGCTGAGGGGGTAGCTTCAGGTCGGGGGCGGAAAGACAAAGACCGACGATGGCGTGGCGTCACCGAAGTTATAAGTAGGGGTAGTTTTGAAAATTAAATCAGTTTTTTTGGATGGTATTCAGAGTTCGCCTAGAACGGAAACCTCGCGAAACGAAAGTAATTCTTTTTGAGTAATTAACGTTTGTTTAAAACTTTTGTGATTGATTAAAACAGTCTAGTTGTGCTTTGCGATCGGAGTTATTGGTGAAAGTGCCATAATTTGGATTACCAGTCCCAAAGCACCGGAACTTCCTTTCCTGCAAACAGGTAAAACCCGTTAAAGGGTTATTTAACTTTTATTCGGCTTGCGACATAAACCTGGGAATCAAAGGGTTAAATTCATAATTGAACGAGGGCTGCAGATCAGTTGTTGGGTTTGATAAATCCAAGAAATACATCGATTGAGGAATTAATTAATTAACTTTCTTAACTTACTAGCAAAATAACAAGTCAGTTAGTTAAAGGGGTAGAGTTGGGTAAAATAATTTAATCTTGTCAGATTTGCAATTTAATGGAATGAGTAGTACCCGTTGGAGGACCGCGACTCCCACCTGTAAATCACAATTATTGCACCTGTAATTTTATCGAGTACTGACGGACAGCCGCTTAATTACCTGGAGTGAATGCTAACACATTATAACAGCGAGGAAAACCATCCTAAATATTATTGTCCACCAATTATTGCTGGTTTGAATCTTAACCCTCCAGGTAACAGGAATACAACCTCGCTAGTGATTTAATGCCAGAACCGGCCGTCGTACGGGATCGTTCCTCTACAAAATAAAGTAAAGGGGTTTGGAGTCCGGTACTGCCAACGGTCGTGTTTTAGTTCACTGCAAACGTGGATTTTCTCTCGGGAAGTAAATTTCGTACGCCAGCATTAATCCGCGCCAAATTGTCGGTTCCTCCGCTATGACAGTGGGTAACTTCCTCCGAGACGCCGGGACGTCGGAGTGCCCCTCCTGCCCTAACTATGGGCCCAGCGTTAAGCTGCACCGGATGGAAAAAAAATAACTAAGGCTTTGCCTTCTCGACCTTGAAGACTTAGATAATCCTTATCCCCAAATAGGTGATAATTATTTTATTCCTTGGAGGAACTGACAATAGTCCTGCTGGGGACAAACCACCGGGGCGGGGCTGGCTTGTTCACCCGGGGTCTGATCCGAGGCGCCGGTGCCGTCCACCCCTCTGGCCGGGAGACGAGGGCCCTACCTACTGTGAGCCTACCTGTCCCAATAAAAGTCTTTCACCAACGACAATTTGCAAATCTTGCACCTTCAAATGACGTCTACCTAAATCCTAAACACAAGGCCGAAGCCCCGGGTGCTGTCTTGTAGGTGTTGGCCGGTACGTGGGTGAGCTCATTCCTCCTGTGAGCTAACCTGAACTTGGCAGATCCTTCTTGACTGATTACAGTCCACTGTGAAAGCAAAAAACCCCAAAAAATTAAAATATCTACTGAAAAAACAAATGCAACAACTTTACTTGATCGCCAGTTCCAATTTTGAACAAGTGCGTGGTTTCGGCCCCTAAGTCCCGCCAGGTGTCGGTAGTTTCTCGTATTTAATGTACGCACCGAGGGAGCAACGCCACAGGATCATAGCACACCTAATCGAACGAATAATGAGAAATCTTCACGTTTGCTCCCGGAAGAATCGGCGTGACGCGTTGAGTACTCCGGGTCCAGCTTGGTTTTGATTCCGGTTAACTCCGGACTTACTGGTTGTTCTGCGAGCTCGGCGCTTTAGCGTAATAACAGTGGCGTAGGCCGGAATTTCCTCCACCACCCCGTCGTAGCCGCGAGCATGAAAGCTCTGGACTACCGTGTAAGACAGTAAATTGTAGAGTAAATTTGATCCGGCCGTACTGATTCGTGTTGTGTTGATCTTCCATAGTTCGTAGATAGGAGAAATCAAAAGGGGTTAAAATAATACCAGCTGATCTGAGGTCATTGTCCTGTTTGCTTTGCAAGGATTTATTCAAGTCAAATTAATTGGAGTTACGTAGTCATTAATTAATAATGAGTGCATCAAGCTCGCCAACAACCAAATTCACAAGTAAATGAACGGATGAAATGAGGGGTTGATTAACCCATTAATTCGATTAACGATTCACCTGAAGGTCACCAACTAGGTTGATTATAGATTGTTATATTATTTTATTTTATTCTGAGGTTTTTGAGTTATAAATTGAAATAAACTTGAATGTCGTAATAAACTTACTTGGATTGAAATTAGGGTTTAATTAACCAAACCTTTCCTTTGATATGGTGCTACTTTGAATTAGAACTTGAGTTAGAAATAAAACAAATGGAGCAGGAACTACTGAAATTCCAATTGAAGCTAAAACCACGGTAAGTGAATATTTCTTTTATTTATTCACTTATACACAACGTAAAAGGGTCCAAACACGGCAAATCGAAATAAAGTTTAGGTAATAATTAGTGATAGGGGTAAAATAAAAGGCTGTCTCACTACAGCTAAAATTTGGTGGCCTTCGACCAGGATTCAAAGTTATAAAGCACCATTCAATTGGAAAACGTAAAACTTCAGTTGATTATTTAGAAGTACTGGCGGTTTGGGTATGTGTTACAGGTAAAACCAGGTGAAACCTACGCGAAGCCAGGAGAATCCATTCGTAGTTACGGAAAGCTACACCGCAACAACGATGCCTAGAAGGAAGGAAACGTCGGCGGCCAAGGCGCCTGCTCCAGCTCCTGCTAGAGGACGGGGGCGTCCCACTACTAGAGGTCGGGGGCGTGCGAGGTCAATAACACCTCCTGCAGGACCTTCAGGAAGTCGGAGGTCATCCACAGCGCGTCCCATTCGAGCACCGCGAAGCCGGAGTCCGGGCATCATCGCCGTTCACTCGCCGCAGAGAACGGAAGCCAGCGAAGAAATCGTAACGCAGCGAAGCCCGAAACGCTCCGGAAAACCACCTAAGTCCCGGGGGCGGGCAACTGCCAAAGCTTCAAGCACATCAGCCACAACAGCCACTGGAAACTTGGTCAATCCGCCAGAAATATTAACATCCTGGTTAACCACACAAGCCCAGCAGCAGGAAAAAATTCTCGCCGTATTGGAGAAGTTGGCCGGTAATACTGCAACACAGGAGGCTGCAAATATCGCTACAATAGTGCCGGCAACACCTTCGATTGGCGGCGATTCTATAGAGGCAACGGCCGCGAACGCAGTGCAAACAACTGCTATAGTACACGCTACCAGCGGAGCATCCATTTCCGAAGTCACCATCGACGAGGTATCAGAGCCCGCAACGACAGCTACGAGCTCGAGGCACATTCAGGAGTTACTCCAAGGCGTGCTCGATCGATCACTACCGTCCCCCGTCAAACCAAAATTCGAGGCGTTACCGGACGAAAATCCGGTGAATTTTCTGTCAAATGTGGAAAGCTATGGGCGGAACATGAAATTGACCGATTACCAGCTGTTGGAGGTAGCGATGGAGGGCCTCCAAGGAGAAGCACACCACTGGACGGCTATTTATCGCAATCGCTGGCGCTCATACCCGGATTTTAAGGCTGATTTCCTGCGAATCTACTGGTCGGAAAACAAACAGCAGGATATCCGGTACCAGATCGGCACGGGAAAGTACGACAAAACCAAAGGAAAATCCATGGTGGCACATTTCTCGTACTTTATTAATATGGCTAACTTATTAACTGCACCCATACCGGAGAGTGCATTGGTGACGGCGTTAATGCGCCACTATCCCGAGGACATTCGATCGCTATGGTCATTGCGGGGTGATTGTAGCGTAGTGGGGGCCGCGGATTTCCTAATTTCCCGGGCTGAGCCGCAAACAACTACACGACTACCACCGGCGCGCCGGGAGACGAACAGGAATATGGCGAGTAGGCCGCAAGAAGAACCGCGCTATCGGCCACGACCATATTACGAGAACAATGCACCTCCACCAATGAGAGCGGCCGCGCCACCGCCTGATAGAACGCTACCAGCTGTTAGGAACGAGCAGCGACCGCATCCTCCAGCACAACCACAGCGCCAACAGTACCAGCCGTACAACCAACAACGTAACGGAAATGGTCGGTACCACCAACGAAATGGCAGGTATCAATACAATCGGCCCCAAGAGTCGCGCGCCCCGCCAAATAATCCGAGGAATCAGGAGGAAACGCGAGCTCCCGCCGTGGCTCCAGCCACTGCCACTGCCGCTACCGCTGCCACCAATAATCCGGGAAACGCTTAAGAGGCACGGCCGAGGGCCTAACCGAGCCTCCGAACCGGAAAAGGGCCAGTACTCTCAGCACAAATAACGACACACAACAGCCCGACGAAACTCCTTCGAAACGTAGCAGGAATCATGTCAGTTCCGCGCCGGTTCTACCTACAGTGTTAGCTCTTTTCGAAAAGACTTCGGAGAAACAAGGTGGTGTGTCACGAAAGTTTGTGCCGGAAATAACGGTTTATCTCGAAGGAAACGAAATAAGTGCACTCGTCGACACCGGGAGCGCCGTAACATGCATTTCCGAAGAAGTGTGGACACAGTTACGTGCGTTAGGAAAACAACCTCCTTTCCTGCCCGTTGCAGGAATGTATCTGCGAAGCGCTATCGGGCAGCGAAGTGCGAGGGTTGTTGTGCAAGGATTTTGTAGCGTAAAAATTGGTGGTGAAGACTTTGAACTAGTTGTATTGGTAGTTAAGAACTTAATTAAGCAGTGTATTTTAGGAGCGGATTGGTTAGTGCCACATGAAACGCGAATTGACTTAAAACAGTGTAAGATGGTGTTAAGTGGAAAAAATGGTCCAGTAGAAATAGCGTTTAAAACACAATTCCAATTAGTGGAAGAAGAACCGGATGATATGGAGGTCGCTTATCTGGAGCCGGTAGAAAATACCGTCGCAAAAAAGGTATGCGATAATCTCGACAGCACCGATACCTTGAACAGCACGGTGGAAAAACTGCCAATCCCGCAGGAATACAGGGGGCGTTTGTTAGAAATTTTACGGAAACGCCACATCGTGTTCAGCAGTATCCCCGGGAGGACCGATAAATATGTGCACACCATCAAAATGCACGATGAAACCCCTTTTATCAAACGTCCATACCCCATACCCTTTGCTATGCGACCAGCCGTGGAGGAAACCATCAAAGAAATGTTGGCACTAGGGGTGATAAAAAGGGAAGCGTCTCAATATGCCAGTCCGACGACGGTCGTGAAGAAAAAGGACGGGACTGTTCGAATTTGCCTCGACGCGCGCTGGATAAATGAGAAGATGATCAGCGACAGCGAATCTCCTCCTGCTGGCGAGGAACTCCTGCGACGATTTCACGACGTCCGCTACATGTCATCTCTAGACCTCCGGTCGAGTTATTGGCAAATTCCTTTATCGCCAGAAAGTACCAAGTACACCGCATTTTTATACAACGGCCGGAGTTATACGTACCAAGTGTTACCGTTCGGGCTAAAGACGGCGGTTGGTTCTTTCAGTCGCGCGATGGACGTAGTGTTGGGAAATGAAGTGAGCACTTTCTGTGTTAATTATGTGGACGATCTTTTAATTGCCTCGAAAACATTGGACTCACATTTAGAGCATATTGACAGAGTGTTAGAACGGTTGGAACAAGCGCGGATGACAGTGAACTTGGGAAAATCAACTTTTGTACAGCCGGAAGTGAAATTCCTAGGACATATTTTAACCGCAGATGGCATCGCACCGGATCCCGAAAAAGTGGTCGCCATTCGAAAATTTCCGGTTCCGCAAAAGGCAAAGCACGTGCGAGCTTTTCTCGGACTGTGTAATTTTTATAGGAAGTTTTCTCAAAAATATAGTGCTGCTACGCGACCCCTGACGAAGCTGCTTCAGAAAAATTACCCATGGAGATGGGGACCAAAAGAACAGCTCGCTTTTGACTCGGTGAAAGATTTATTTCTGGAGACAGTCATTTTACACCACCCGGATCCTTCAAAGACAATGTTCGTGCAAACAGACAGTTCCGGTTACGGTGTTGGATGTGAGTTGTACCAAATATTGGAGGATGGTTCGCGAGGTGTTGTAGCTTTCGCGAGTCGGTCGTTGAAACCGTATGAACTCAATTACACCACCACGGAGAAGGAGTTGTTGGCAGTAATATTCGCGTTGGCTAAGTTCCGGACTTTCATTCAGGGGGCGCGAATTGTGATCCGCACCGACCACCAAGCATTGACATTCCTGAAAAGCTGCCGATTTTTAAGTGAACGGTTGAGTCGATGGGTCCTCACACTCAATCAGTTTGACTTCGAGATCGAGCATGTCCGGGGAAAGGATAACATCGTGGCCGACACTCTCTCTCGGCACCCCAGTGACGGAAACGGTGTCTGCGAATACCCTCGAGAAGAGCCCATCATCGCAGTCTTCGAGGTTGAAAATACCGCCGAAGTGGTCCAGTGCTTGAAAAATCTCAAACAGCACCAACAAGAAGACTCTACCCTCAAGATCCTCCGTGGCCATCATGAAACTGGCGAAGTCATCGAAAATGCTAAAATCAAGCGCGTAAGCGCGCATTATTCCATCCGAAATAATTTATTAGTTCACAGGTCCGACAATGACAAAATCCGGCTGGCCATTCCGGGAACTTGTACCCGAGAACTAGTGGACTACTACCACCGACTGCTGGGGCATTTCGGGTCCACAAAGGTCTACAATGTCATGAAGGAGGTGTACTACTGGTCCGGGATGTACCGCCAGATTAAAAGGATCATCAGGAGTTGCGACTTGTGTCAAAAAACGAAAGTCGGCAATCGTCCTGTACACGGCCCACTGACTCCAATCCTGGCAAACGACATCGGGGACTTGGTATGCGTCGACTTTTACGGACCGCTTCCTACCGGCAGAATGGGGGCAACTTACATATTTGTGGTGATAGACAGTTTCAGCAAATTTCTTAAGTTGTATCCGTTACGGCGCGCTACTGGCCGAGCAGCAGCCATCAAATTGGTGCGGGACTTCAGTTTATTCGTGAAGCCGAAAGTGGTGCTCAGTGATCATGGCAAGCAATTTACTTCTCGCGTGTGGCAGGAAATGCTGACCGAAGCGAACATTAAACCGACGCACAGTTCAATCCGCCATCCGGAATCAAACCCGAGTGAGAGAGTGATGCGCGAAATTGGCCGGGTGTGCCGGGCCTATTGCCAGAACAATCATGCCGGATGGGTGCAACATCTTCCCAATATCGAGGAGGTGTTAAACACGGTGCCCCATACCAGCACAGGATTCACGCCATACGAAATCCTCTACGGCAGGCCGCCTCCCTGTCCACTCGATGGCCTGACGAGAGGTTTACTGCCGATTCGAAAACCGAAGCCAATAAGTGTCATTCACGAGGAAGTACGCCGCAATTTAAAACACCATGCAACGCTGCGGCAGAATCAACAAAAGAAGGCGACAACCGAATACCAAATTGGCGACTGGGTGTTACTTCGCAACAAAAATACATCCGATGTGGCGGCAAAGCAAATCGCTAAATTCTTACCGCTCTATCAAGGCCCCTACAAAATTAACGGCAAACCGCACCCGAACACTTATTTGTTAGTGGACCCAGTGAATGGTAGTGAAAAGGGTGTGTATAACATAACCAACCTGCGGTACTACTATCGTGCGTCCGCTCTGTGAGCTGCGTCCGCCGCGCAACTCCGGGTGCCACATGGCGCATCCACCAAAAACATTTCGGCCGCAATCCCAGTGCCTGTGAAAGACTTATACACCGAACTTACCACGTGAGTTAATCCCATGGAAGATAGCAGTGCAGGAAAAGAAATATTTCCCATATCACCGGACTATTCATGTGAAATATGGGGGCGTATGTGACAAAACACACGTATGTAAGTCGGTTGAAAATTGTGCATGTAATATTTTGCGGGTACTATTTTTGTAATTCGATCGTTTCAATGCCTATTCTTACTTGATCCCCACGAACTCGATTGGGCAAATTTGTGTGGTCCGGGTTTGTTAAATGTCTGTCAATAAGAAGCCGAAATGGTTCAAAGTTAAGTTGCTCTCACACATGATTGTCGTAAATATGTCAGTTTATGAGGGCAAATCTGCAAAATGCATTAGCTCCACGTAAAGTTGGAATTAGTCTCGGCGAGGAATGTTAGAAAAATATCGAATGACCATATAGCCTATCGGGGGGGAAACGAAAATACGGAACCATTTCATGTAACTAAGTGTAAATTAATCCCATGCCAACGTACTTGGCAATTTGTTAAGTTAAGCTTTTTGTTGGTGACCAAATAGGATTTTTAGTTGGGAACCGCGACATTAATTAATTAGTGGAGATCTAATGAAATGCGAAACTTATTGGTAGCCCTTCCATCGACAAAAGTCACGAAATAACCACCGAAATGCAGGGTATCAGTTAACGATAATAAATTTGTCGCCCGAGCGACAGGTTAAAAGACCACTCATACTGCCAAACATATGGTAACGATAACTCAGCGCCGGACCGGCGTGAGAACGTTCGGTTCAATTCTAACTAGATAAAAACTCAAATTGTCAGATTCAGCGAAAGGATTAGGGCCCAGGGATTAACAGTTTCGAGTTGTCAGTAAATTTAGCTTCACATCGGTGCCTCATAGTAAAGGGTTAGGATGGTTTCAGGGCACTGAACAGAAAGGGTTAATGGAGACGAAAGAGTTAGTATTTAGGAGCCGGAACGCTGCTAATCGACGATAGTAATAGTAGATAACGAATCCAATGAAGGGTTTACCAAAAAAGGGCGATCTTCGTTAATTAATGTCGTAGTTGACCAAAGGGCTAGGCAACCAAAATAACAGGAGTTCATTTTGAGCTGGATTATGTAAAAATTTCGATATTAAAATATTGTATGCCGCTACCGGTACTACCAGGGAAAGAGTTAGAAACTGTTCGCTTCGGTGTTCTGTGAATTAGATCTGAAGGGATTGAATAGAATTGTAAGAAGGTGCGAATCGTTAATCGAAAGGGGGCAAAGCTGAGGGGGTAGCTTCAGGTCGGGGGCGGAAAGACAAAGACCGACGATGGCGTGGCGTCACCGAAGTTATAAGTAGGGGTAGTTTTGAAAATTAAATCAGTTTTTTTGGATGGTATTCAGAGTTCGCCTAGAACGGAAACCTCGCGAAACGAAAGTAATTCTTTTTGAGTAATTAACGTTTGTTTAAAACTTTTGTGATTGATTAAAACAGTCTAGTTGTGCTTTGCGATCGGAGTTATTGGTGAAAGTGCCATAATTTGGATTACCAGTCCCAAAGCACCGGAACTTCCTTTCCTGCAAACAGGTAAAACCCGTTAAAGGGTTATTTAACTTTTATTCGGCTTGCGACATAAACCTGGGAATCAAAGGGTTAAATTCATAATTGAACGAGGGCTGCAGATCAGTTGTTGGGTTTGATAAATCCAAGAAATACATCGATTGAGGAATTAATTAATTAACTTTCTTAACTTACTAGCAAAATAACAAGTCAGTTAGTTAAAGGGGTAGAGTTGGGTAAAATAATTTAATCTTGTCAGATTTGCAATTTAATGGAATGAGTAGTACCCGTTGGAGGACCGCGACTCCCACCTGTAAATCACAATTATTGCACCTGTAATTTTATCGAGTACTGACGGACAGCCGCTTAATTACCTGGAGTGAATGCTAACACATTATAACAGCGAGGAAAACCATCCTAAATATTATTGTCCACCAATTATTGCTGGTTTGAATCTTAACCCTCCAGGTAACAGGAATACAACCTCGCTAGTGATTTAATGCCAGAACCGGCCGTCGTACGGGATCGTTCCTCTACAAAATAAAGTAAAGGGGTTTGGAGTCCGGTACTGCCAACGGTCGTGTTTTAGTTCACTGCAAACGTGGATTTTCTCTCGGGAAGTAAATTTCGTACGCCAGCATTAATCCGCGCCAAATTGTCGGTTCCTCCGCTATGACAGTGGGTAACTTCCTCCGAGACGCCGGGACGTCGGAGTGCCCCTCCTGCCCTAACTATGGGCCCAGCGTTAAGCTGCACCGGATGGAAAAAAAATAACTAAGGCTTTGCCTTCTCGACCTTGAAGACTTAGATAATCCTTATCCCCAAATAGGTGATAATTATTTTATTCCTTGGAGGAACTGACAATAGTCCTGCTGGGGACAAACCAC
This sequence comes from Pycnomerus fuliginosus, assembly GCA_963924575.1. NCBI lineage: Eukaryota > Metazoa > Arthropoda > Insecta > Coleoptera > Zopheridae > Pycnomerus > Pycnomerus fuliginosus. The sequence goes on along the minus strand of OZ004625.1, from coordinate 8,909,795 downwards.
CGGGGCGGGGCTGGCTTGTTCACCCGGGGTCTGATCCGAGGCGCCGGTGCCGTCCACCCCTCTGGCCGGGAGACGAGGGCCCTACCTACTGTGAGCCTACCTGTCCCAATAAAAGTCTTTCACCAACGACAATTTGCAAATCTTGCACCTTCAAATGACGTCTACCTAAATCCTAAACACAAGGCCGAAGCCCCGGGTGCTGTCTTGTAGGTGTTGGCCGGTACGTGGGTGAGCTCATTCCTCCTGTGAGCTAACCTGAACTTGGCAGATCCTTCTTGACTGATTACAGTCCACTGTGAAAGCAAAAAACCCCAAAAAATTAAAATATCTACTGAAAAAACAAATGCAACAACTTTACTTGATCGCCAGTTCCAATTTTGAACAAGTGCGTGGTTTCGGCCCCTAAGTCCCGCCAGGTGTCGGTAGTTTCTCGTATTTAATGTACGCACCGAGGGAGCAACGCCACAGGATCATAGCACACCTAATCGAACGAATAATGAGAAATCTTCACGTTTGCTCCCGGAAGAATCGGCGTGACGCGTTGAGTACTCCGGGTCCAGCTTGGTTTTGATTCCGGTTAACTCCGGACTTACTGGTTGTTCTGCGAGCTCGGCGCTTTAGCGTAATAACAGTGGCGTAGGCCGGAATTTCCTCCACCACCCCGTCGTAGCCGCGAGCATGAAAGCTCTGGACTACCGTGTAAGACAGTAAATTGTAGAGTAAATTTGATCCGGCCGTACTGATTCGTGTTGTGTTGATCTTCCATAGTTCGTAGATAGGAGAAATCAAAAGGGGTTAAAATAATACCAGCTGATCTGAGGTCATTGTCCTGTTTGCTTTGCAAGGATTTATTCAAGTCAAATTAATTGGAGTTACGTAGTCATTAATTAATAATGAGTGCATCAAGCTCGCCAACAACCAAATTCACAAGTAAATGAACGGATGAAATGAGGGGTTGATTAACCCATTAATTCGATTAACGATTCACCTGAAGGTCACCAACTAGGTTGATTATAGATTGTTATATTATTTTATTTTATTCTGAGGTTTTTGAGTTATAAATTGAAATAAACTTGAATGTCGTAATAAACTTACTTGGATTGAAATTAGGGTTTAATTAACCAAACCTTTCCTTTGATATGGTGCTACTTTGAATTAGAACTTGAGTTAGAAATAAAACAAATGGAGCAGGAACTACTGAAATTCCAATTGAAGCTAAAACCACGGTAAGTGAATATTTCTTTTATTTATTCACTTATACACAACGTAAAAGGGTCCAAACACGGCAAATCGAAATAAAGTTTAGGTAATAATTAGTGATAGGGGTAAAATAAAAGGCTGTCTCACTACAGTACTTTATAGGGGTTAACTATGTCTCTAATCAAATCGGTCTGTAAATCAAGGGTCCTTTGTGTAATAACTCGAAAACGGTTAAAGGCATCGAGTTGTAATTATTATACCATCCTGGAAGAAAAATGTATATTTTATAGCAAATTTCCTGTAGAATAATTTTTATAATGAGATGCTTTGCTCTAAACGGAGATAATTGCAAAAGGCCGGTCGTGGACGTCATTTTTGAAAGATTTGCACTCAGGGGGTTGAAAAATTATGGAGGGGATGAGAAGTCAAAAGCAATGAAAATTTACTGCAAGTAAATAGAAATACCAAAAGTAACCTGGAAAATAAGGCAATAATTTTGCAAAATTAGCGCTCAGTGTTGAAAAATTAGGGCGATGAAAAGTCAAGAGGGGTGCAAATTAACCGTGCATGGTCACCTAAGTAGAATTAAGTACAGAAAATAAGTCGAAAATAAGCCAATTAAGCAGATTTCGCTTTTGAAGGGTTGAAATATTGCGAATGAAAAAGTGAAAATTTAGCGGTTTAGGCTTTTAAAAAAATTGTAGTTACCCAAGTAGAATTATAGAAAATAATATGAAAATAGGCCTTTTTTACATTCGATCCTGGTTGAAGGTGGTCCAAGAGTAAAATTTTCTCCATGTTACTTAATGGCAATCTTAACCTAATTTTCAACTATTTCATTTGGAGTTAACCTTCACAAACTATTAAACTCAACTTAAGCCCGGTTTTTCCATCTTCGATAACCTCCAGTTTACCTAACCGGCGGTTAGTTGCTAGGATACAGCCAATCAGAACACTCGTTGCTATGCGACAACCTGTTGGTTAGGTAAACCGGAGGTTACCGAAGATGGAAAAACCGGGCCTTATATAGCAAATATGACTAACTTTTACTGCAATTCTAAAGGCTATAAATGATTAACCTTCAAACTGTCTCTGCACGAAATCCTTAAACCCTCTATTTTAGGTTAACTTTCAACTTTGTTAACCATTTTAATTCTAAACAGTTAGGGACGGGATTTCAATCGAAGGTTAACCATCAGATCTGTTAGTTATCCAATCAAATAAGTTCATTTTAAAACATTCTGATGATCTCCTTGGATAACCAACAAATCTGTAGGTTAATCTTCGATTGAAATTCCGGTCCTTAATGCTCAAAACCGTCATAAGGTGCAGTTAACTTTCAAATTAATTCAACCTGCTGACTATTAACCTTCAAATTAACCTTTTTGGATTCGCAGTTAAGTTAACTTTCAAACTTACATTACATACATCACGCTTGCCACTACACAAAATTTGCAGTGGGTATTCAAAAACAGCATTTTCTTCAATTTAGTACAATTTGGCTTGATTCTAGTGCAAAAATTTCCTAGAAATGAGTTGACAACAATCTGTATTCATTAAAATTTCCGAAAAAAAACGTCACTCCCTTAACAGATAATTTGTCAAAAGAACAAACACTTATTTAGCTTTATACTAGCCACTCAACTTTGTAACTTTATTAATTAATTTAAAAATTATTTATTCCTACATTTTGGAGAGTAGTCGAGAACTTCAACCACGCTTTCCTCCTGCTGCGTCCAAGATTTATACTTCCTGTTTTTCACGTCAAAAACCTTCCTAGCGCTACACTTCCTGCAGATCCAAAACAGTTTTTTCTTCCTAACCCGGACTGTGCACGTCACTCCTGCTAACAACAAGCAGTGACAACCCTTACATATCGTCCTTTTCATATCAATATCCCTAAAAATTTTAAATTAGGAAAAAAATTAATAAAAATATTCCTCACAAGCGTTGAACTGATTTTTTCGAAACCGCAAGGAGGAGGTTGCTGTACATCGCAGAGGCTCGATGAGAGGGTTCGTTCTCGGTGTTTAGTTTGTTACATGCCTAAAAATGGCTTGAATCACATTTTTGCCTGAGACTTCCTCAGTGACAGCCAATAGAAACTCAGACTGGTGAAGGGGCGGGGCTTAAGTGCTGCAACTTACCTGATATAAATAATTAATTCTTTGGAAGCTTTCCTTGCCTGGACACTTCTTTGTTTGGTTCATTTCGCTCGATTTTCGTCGGAAACTGGTCCTGTTGAATAAATGTTTGACAATTTTTAACGCAAAGTTTTCTGGAATTTTAAAATTTTGAATTTTTCCGTCAATTTTTGGAAAAATTTTGGTAATTTTTAGCGATTTTCAGCATATTTTTATCAATTTTCATTCTCTGTCAATTTTCGCAGTTTAGTGTACAGAAATTTGCGGTGCGGTTAACCCTTCGAATTAATCAATGGGTATAAGTGACCATTTTGTATATTAACAGCTCAATTTTTCTTGTGTTTTTAAATGAGAACTATGCAATTATTATAAAGCAGAGGAGTTTAACGACTTACCGATTTTGGTGTACAGTTTTCTGCAATTTTAGTGATTTTTTAATCGAATTTAGCAATTCTTTGGCCGTTTTTCAGTGGACCTATTTCTTGAGTGACGTCACGCGACGGCCATTTGGAGTCTCAAAATATATTTCTCCCTCTCCCGCCCATTAAAGAAAGGAATATCGGTCTCTGTCGATCGCCTCCAATTGGGCGCGAATCATATTGTCATCCTTTTTTAACGCATTCAGATTTGAGCATAATGTGTATTCTTTTCTCTCAAGCTGCAATTTTACCGTACCCTCTCTGGAATTCTGTTTTGCGCAAATTTTAGCGAAAAGTTTTACAGAATTTCGCAATTTTTCTGTCTTAGCGATTTCCTTAATCAAATTTGGAATTTTTCTGTGATTTTCGGCAGTTTTAGCGATTTTGAGCATATTTTTTAACAATTTTGCGTTGTTGTTAATTGCTCTGGAGCGATTTTGGTAAACAATTCTCTGGAATTTAGGGAGCTTTATTGCAATTTTAGATATTTTTGGAATTTCTAACTATTTTCGGTCTTTTTTTATCGAATTTGGTAACTTTTTGACGATTTTTTGACCAAGTCAAGTGCAGCAATTTTAGCGTAAATTTTTATGGAGTTTTAGCATTTTTGACGATGTCTTAAATCGAATTTGGAATATTTCCGTTAATTTTGACATTTTGAGCATTTGCAATTTGCATTGTGATCAACCCTTCGAATAAATCAATGGGAAAGTGTCCATTTTGCATATTGCAAGCTCATTTTTTCTTGTGTTTTTAAATGAGAACTATATAAGCGATCGAATTTGGCAAATTTTTTGACGAATTCTTAACGAAGTTAGGCGCAAATTCTAGCCAAAAATTTCTTAGAATTTCCTATTTCCTTATTTTTAGCGATTTTCTTAATCATATTTGTCATTTTTCCATTATTGCTGTTAATTTTTAGCAGCTTTTGGACGATTCCTGGCAACAAACAACTGCACTTCTCGATAAAACAAGTGAAAATCGAAAAATCGAGTAGGCAAAAGACCGTTTAAAATTTGTCACACACCCCAAGTGTTACATATCGTTTGATAGTAAATTGGGGTTAACTAAGTGATTGGTGGTGGTTTCATGACAATTCGACAAATACCAACTGAGAAAATAAAAAAAAATTATAAGAAATATCGCAATCGGCCAAAAAAGCATTAAGAAAATAGTTTTGCATTAAAGTAAAATATGAGAAATTAGCGATTTTCAGCATATTGTTAGCAATTTTGCGTTGTAGTTAATCGCTTTGAAGCGATTTTGTTAAACAGTTCTCTGGAATTTTATTGCAATTTTAGATATTTTTGGAATTTCTGGCAATTTTGCAGTTTTCAGCGATTTTTTCACCACGTCAAGCGCAGCAATTTTAGCGTAAATTTTTGATTATTTTTTTGCGAGTCAGCATCTTTGCCGTTTTTTTAAATCGACTTTGATTAGTGTAGCAGTTAATCCATAATACTGTTCTAGAAATACCATAATTTGAAGAACCCGCTACTATAATCCTCAAATTTAGATCTGGCAACCCTGAGCAATGAGGCTCACCAATCAAATTACTGAGATTAATGAGAATCTCAGTAATTTGATTGGTCAATATTTAAACGAACCAATCAAATTGCTGAGATTAACTGAGGCTCCTTAGACAAATGTGGAAATGGAAAAATGAAGAGCACCTTTAGTCACGCGATTTTACAAATTATGGTTTCAGTTTTACTGGGGGGCATTTCACGCCCCAAAAATTTGTACACCACTGCCGAATTTTTAGGACACTGCCGTAAATTTGTACACCACTGCCGACTGTGAAGTCCCCCGACAGCCTAAAAATTCATAGACCACTGTCGAATTTACTCAATTTTTGCAACCACTGCCTAACATTTCCCACAACACTGCCGAAAATTTGTACACCACTGCCGACTGTGAAATCCCCCCCAAGTTTTACATATTTTTCTGTTAAATAAAAAAGTTGCAGAAAAGGGCAAATACCAAACTGAATCACTTACCTTTGACTTTTTGGCAACTCTTCAAAGACCACACAGTAGTTGAACGTTCATTGTCCTAGAAAATCTCTCTAAAAGCTCCAATTTTTTCCAAATTTTAGTATTCTCTCGACCAGAATCTGCAATGTCAAAAATGCAATAACAATTCGTTTCTTAAAGAAAATTCTACAAATCATACACTAAACATGATTTAAACGAAATAACTTACCCTAAAATGAACTGAAATTATGATTTGAAGCACTTTTTGAAGGTTTGAAATAGTGAGGTTATGTAAAATTTTGAGAGGTTTTTGTTCAAAGAATTATCTGAATTGAATGGGAAACACTTTTGTTGTTTGAAATTTGCCTTAAATCATTCATAAACTAGATCTATTAAACCATAATAGCGATAATTAACAATTTTACACATTAACATCTGAAGATCTAGTGACATTTGATTTTTAGCTGTTGCTTGTTTGACGCTTGTTAGGTTGGCTGCGCTGGATCAAACAGCTGCGTTTGTTGCTCTGATTAATCCTAGAGTGTATTAAGAAAAGATAGAAGATACTCTTTTAAAGGCAAAACAAAGACAAGAACTACCCCAAGCGTCGCAGTTGACATTTGATGAACGAACGCACAGATTTCACCTGTTCGAACAAGTTGGCGTAAAAAACGCAAATAAAAACAGCTGCAAGAAAGCGAAAAACATTAAACAATTTGTTGTTGGATTTTGCTTCGTTAAATGGAACAAGATTACGCCCCCGAGGAACAAGAGGAGGCCTGCGGAGGCCCCGTCCTTATCTCCAAGCTGGAGGTAAGACCCTAACCTAACCTAAAAGGGGGCCCCAAATTTTTTTTTCCAGGGGAACGGTATAACGTCCGGCGACATAAAGAAGCTCCAGGAAGCCGGTTTTCACACAGTCGAGTCCATAGTCTTCACTGCGAAGAAGAATTTGGCAGCTTTAAAAGGACTCTCGGAGGCTAAAGTGGACAAGCTGAGAGCCGAGGCAGCCAAACATGTGCCAATGGGGTTCACGACCGCCACAGAAGTACACGCTCGAAGATCCGAAATGGTGTTTTTAACGACAGGCTCTAAGGAGCTCGATAAGGTGTTAGGTGGGGGCATCGAGACGGGGTCTATCACCGAGCTGTTTGGAGAGAATCGCTCCGGGAAGTCGCAGCTGTGCCACATGTTAGCCGTGACTGCACAGCTTCCTATTAATCAGGGGGGCGGAGAGGGAAAATGTATGTTCATCGACACCGAGGGCACCTTCAGGTCGGACAGGTTACTTCCCATTGCCGAGAGATTTAAGATGGAGGCGAGGCAAGTTTTGGATAATTTGGCCATCGCCAAGGCTTGTAGTACTGATCATCAAACGGAACTGCTGTTTCAGGCTGCGGCTATTATGTCAGAGCAGAGGTACTCGTTGCTGATTGTAGATAGTGCCATGGCTTTGTATAGGACGGACTACTCGGGCAGAGGGGATTTGTCGGCGAGGCAGATGCATTTGGCGAGGTTCTTGCGGATGCTGCAGCGTTTGGCTGACGAGGTAAGTCAAATATGGGGTTACCAATCCTGGTGTAAGAATATCTTTATATAGGGTCAAGCGGGGTAAATATGAGACAGAAATTAAAAACACAATATAATCAACATATTTTGCCAAACTGTTAGCCTCTGTATCAAGTTAACTTATCAAAACTTATTCAAAACTTCAAAAAATCGACAATCCTGTATTTTGAAAAGCGGTCTTTGACAACAACAAAGTTTTCCCTTTCGCTTTCCTCCCAGTGATAATAATAAGAATCCCTAATATTAATATACAAATTAAAGCAAAAATTTTCTTCATAACCAAAAAAAACTAAGTAATACATTGGAACCATGCCATAATTTATGTATTCATATTTATATTTTTCAAATGTTCAATTAGTATTGACTTGAACGGGATATGGAACGTTCGCCCCCAGGACTTTTCACCCCCGGATGTTTTGCCCCCGCGACTTTTCGCCTCTGAGATTTCTCGTCCCCGAACATTTCGCCCTCGTACATACTTTTCGTCCCCAGGGGGGATTATTTTGATTTATTTCATGAATTCTGTTAATATTTGTTAATTTCCTTTATTCTCAACTTCCATTCGTTCTATGTCTGGTAAAGTTTTCTTTTAGTTAAGCTATTTCTTATGTGTATACTGTATACATTGACATTTTACGTAATTTCTAATATGTAGGTGCTAGCAGAGTCAGTCGTTTTCTCACTTTTTCGTTCAGGTCTCAAAAGGTCAGGTATCTCTCTCTAATAAAAAACAACTGGCAAAATGTCCGGGGGCGAACGTTCCGTAAACCGACTTGAACACAGCCTCCGACTTATTTAATCTAATAAAATCAGGAAGGGCATATAACTATTTAAACCCTTAAAAAAACTTTTGGGTCAACTTTACTTTAGCGGAAACCTTGTATGAACTCAAACTGCATATATTCCTGTTCAGAATGATGAGCTGAGTACAACAGTACCCGATTTTTCTTGCGCAAACGCACCGTTGCCAAGTTACAGGTTTCCGCTAAACTAAAGTCTATAGGGACTTTACTTTAGCGGAAACCACGTACACGTTAAAACTTTACATATTCTGGTTGAAAATGACGAGCTAATTTCAACGACACGTCATTTTTCTTGCGCAAACGCACTGTTGCCAAGTTTCCCCTAATTTTATGAGGTTCTTATGTGAATATTTTAGCAAAAACCATGCAGTATATCTGGGAAGGAAACGACACGAAAATACGTGCAAATCCTCTTCCCGACCCTATGACATAGATCAATGAGTAATGTTTCGTATCGCTCAGCTTAATATCGATATTGTAAAAATTTAGTTTAGGTATTTTAGCTGACAAGGAGATGGTTTTCCATATGGTTTCACTAAACTTATCCATTTTATATGGAGCTTCAAATCCTCTTCCCGACCCTAAAACACAGGTCAATAAGTAGTATTTATTACCTACTTTTCGCTTAGCCTAATATTGCTAGTTAAAAAGCAAGAATGTGAAGACGAGGTGAAGACAATCATTTATTGTCATTCATTCGCTCCATATAAAAATGGATACGTTTGGTGACACCATATGGAAAGCCTTGTCAACTAAAATAACTAAATTAAATTTTTACAATATCGATATTAAGCTGAGCGATGCGAAATACTACTCATTGATCTGTGTCATAGGGTCGGGAAGAGGATCTGCACGTATTTTCGTGTCATTTCGTTCCCAGATATTGCATGGTTTTTGCTAAAGTAGTACCATAAGAACTTCATAAAACTTGTTGAAACTTGGCCACAGTGCGCTTGCGCAAGAAAAATGACGTGACGTTGAATCAGCTCGTCATTCTCAATCAGAACATACAAAGTTTTAACGTGCACGTGGTTTATATAGGAACTTTAGCGGAAACCTGTGACTTGGCAACGTCGCTTTTGCGCAAGAAAAAACGAGTACCGTTATACTCAGCTCATCATTCTCAACGGGAGTATGTGCAGTTTTAGTGCTAACAAGGTTTCCGTTAAAGTAAAGTTAACCCCGTCCTTACGGACTTTAGTTTAGCGGAAACCTGTAACTTGGCAACGGTGCGTTTCCGCAAGAAAAAACAGGTACCGTTGTACTCAGCTCATCATTCCGAACGGGAATATGTGCAGTTTCAGTACATACACGGTTTCCGCTAAAGTAAAGTTAAGCCAAACTTTTTAACACTAAAATTCTCCCTAGTCCTGGTATTATAACAATACATTTTGGAGATTCTGTAGCTCCAGTAATGCTGTTTTGTCCAACAGATATAGTACAGAAGCACAATACTCAAAGTGTGATGGTATTATAGAGTTATATACAGGGTATCCCTAGACGAGCGTCAGTTAGCCGTATCTGGAGAACTGTTTCTAGCATCGCATCGTCTTGAAAATGTGTACACAGGGGTTTCAATTAATTTTGAATCGACGTAAAATATTTTTATCAATGACGCACTTCCGGTTATACCGGAAATAGGTACTAACTTCCTTCTTTTAAATGGAGCACCCTGTATATTATGATATTTTTGTATTCTTCGTTTCATTCTAGGTAAACTTTTACTAAGAATTGATATGCAAAAAATCAACAATTTTTGAGAAAATCAAGAATTTCGCTTTTTTATGCCAAGTGCAGGCCTAATTTCTAAAAGCTTTAAGATCCTTATAGTATGAAATGAGGAAACCATATTAATTTGGCATGAAGACTAATGTAGGGTGTATCCGCCCCTGGACTCAAATTGGGTCAAATACATACAGGGTGTTCTCTGCAAATTTTTAAGCATCATGAACTTCATTGGTCAAAAAGTGAATTTTTTCAAATGGAATGCCCCAACTATTTTATGGCACATCGATGCAGAATTTAATTGTCTATCATTTTAGTCTATATGTTTGCCATATTTAAATAAACAGTTTTTGTGATATTTCTAAGTATTTGGAATTTGACCACAATCTGGTTTCAGCAACTTTCCATTGTTCGGGTTTAATGAGTAATCATAATGTACATGGCTTAGGCAAAAGTACGTTTTCTTCCAATTCTGGATAAAGTATACGTCCATATAAGAATACCTCCAATTAAGAAATGTGACTAAAAATTGACAAAGTGGACCCAAGCTGAATTAATAGGTTGGTTTTTGCAGTGGTTAGAAACGGTTTATAAACTGACTGCGCCTGCGCAATTGCGCTTTAGCAATACAAAATACACAATTGCGCAGGCGTAGTCAGTTTACAATCGGCTTGTAACCATTGCAAACACAAACTTGATGTGTAAGCACATTTACTTTTTTCTGAAATTTGGCGGTTCTATTAACGCCAAACTTAATGTAACAAACTGACGTTTTTTTTTCAGTTTGGAATAGCCGTCGTTATCACGAACCAAGTGGTAGCCCAAGTAGATGGAGCCGCCATGTTCCAGGCCGATAGCAAAAAACCAATAGGAGGCAACATAATGGCTCACGCCTCCACAACTCGATTGTCCTTGAGAAAGGGTAGAGGGGATACCCGCTTGTGTAAGGTCTTTAGTTCTCCCTGTTTGCCAGAAGCCGAGGCTATGTTCACTATTAAAAGTGATGGAATAGCCGATGTTGAGGACTAATCTCATATTTATGCGTTTTCTGGTTAGGAATAAAGTGTTTTTTAAAAATATTGTTAAAATCTGAATAAAACTTATTTTGTCAAGATTCTTCTTCCTTCTTCCAGCTTCACCGAATTATGTGAATCGGATTTTTTGAGAACGATATCTTCTTATTCTTAAAGACTTGTCAGAATAAGTGAAGAAATCTAGGCTATTAATTATCTCGAAATGACACAATTCATGATATCGCGGTCTAATTATTTAAGGACAATTCATTATGTCTGAGCTATAGAGTTTCAACTAGAGCACCTTTTTTGCGTAAAAATGTACAAGGAATTCAAATTTGTGTTTATAATTGACCCAAGATGTCGCACAAAAAAGTTCGATAAAAAAATGTCCGCGGCCCCTCCACTCACGCACGTCCCTGACACTTTTGCCAAAAACCATTACATCAGCCTTTTACAGCACAAAAATCTACGACAAATTGCAAAATTTCGTAAGTCGTTCCTCAGAAATTGATGAAATAAGTATTTTTTTTACCCCCTTTGAGGGGCCCTAGCTCCCTAAGGTGGATTTTTCGAAAAATGTTTACAAAACTTTTAGTCCTAATTTTGATCGTAGAAGGCACTGGTAAAATATTGCAGCCCAATTACGGGACACTCTGTATACAGGGTAAGTCTGAAAGACTCCACATCCTTTATACCTACCACAGAATCTACTGTTCAAATGATGAAGCTTGGTGCAAAAATTATTGGTCAATTGTGATTCCTCTTGATGTTATAAGCCGCCAAAGATCTTCATTTTTAAACGTTCCTTTTAAATATCTTTCGAAAGGTGTATGGTAGGATTTGCAATTTTTGCACAGCACTGTCACAGTATATCGATGATGTTGGTGTTCCCTTCAGTAGGGACCACGTAGGGACAGCTCGGTTGTCAACGCAAACTGTTTTCGTTGACCTTGAGGCTCCATGGGTGTTCGTTGGCTATTGTACCCCTAGATGGCGCTCGCTCATGTCTTCACTCGTCATTAGTCGTCTGCGTCTGACAAACTCAATCATTGGAAATTTTCTAATAATTGGAAAATTGCTATGGATATAATTGTTACAACAATGTGCGTTGCTGTATGGTTGCTGTCGCTTCTTCTCAATAATCTCAATCTTTGAAAGTCACCGACACCGTAATAAGTCCGAATGGCTGTACTGAAAGAAGCCCGCAATGTTATAAGTGCAGTGTCTCCAGTTCCAGTACGAGGTATGTCTTTGAGAAGAGGTGAGTTTAGGACATCATGATTGTGGATTTCTCTAATAAATTAAGTTTTAGATGCAAGCAAAGGGTAAAATTGTCCGCATACGAATACCTCCTAAATGTTACACCTCTATCGGCTCTGAATACATCCAGGTATAAAGCATGCCACCTACATTTTGCGGAAAAGTCATGGGGTAAGGACGGCAAGGCTGCTTTTTTGATTTTTTTATGTCATTAAATTGTTTAGGTACTGGAAAGTGCAAAGCGGTTGGTGGACAATAGTCTTCCCACACTAAATCTCCCACCACATGAAAAACTTCCCGCAATTTGCAGTTCCACCATCTGGAGAACTGATTGTTGCCGACCCTCAATTGGAGAATCCTTTGGAGCATGGTGTAGCATGCTTCTCACATTGTATGGTTTATTTGTAATTGTTATCCTCATCACTTTGAAAATGTTTCAATGTCTCAAAGAAGTATTTTGTTAATAAAACGTTGGTAAAAAACCTGGAATTGTTATAAGGGTAAAATGCAATTTTGTTACGTTTTTGCCTTTATAACTTAACGATTATGGCGGGTAAAAAGAAAGAGAAGTTGCGCGCTAATTTTCAAATCGCCCAGCGCCAGCTATAGGAGAGTAGCTGTACGAACACCCATGGCAGCCATGACAGTTTTAGAATATTTTCACGAGATCAAAGGTGCCGACACGAGCTGTCCCTATTGAAGGGAACACCAACATCATCGATATACTGTGGCACTGTTACAGACCAAGATGCAACTACTGATGGTACTTAAGACATTATCCAAAAAGCGGATCCCTGTTATACAGGGTGGCCTCGATATTATTTGCCCTTGAACTTTTTTATGTTTGAAAATATTGCTAATTTGCCTATGCGGCCGTATTCCCCGTTCAATTCTAAAGCTTTTTTGGCTCTTGAAATTTTTCGAAAAAACTAACCACTCACGAGGAAAATTGAAAAAACCGAAAACTTCTTGGTCTGTAACAATGCTGTGCAAAAATTCAAAATCGTACCATACACCCTTCGAAAGATATTTAAAAAAAATGCCTAAAAATGAAGATCTTTGGCGGCTTATAACATCAAGAGGAATCACAATTGACCAATAATTTTTGCACCAAGCTTCATCATTTGAACAGTAGATTCTGTGGTATAAAAGATGTGGAGTGTTTCAGACTCACCCTGTATAAACCGGAAATGGTCGAGGTCTTGTGACGACAAACGCAGACTGGATGTTAAAAGTAATTTTTTAAAATCACAATTTCACAAAGATAAACCTCCATGTGATTCTCCGCGTGACTTTATTTTGATTCAATCAAGATTAGGTTTGGAGCACGAGTTTGACGGAGTCTTTTTTTAAGGGCTACTTATCTCCATTAAGACTAATCTTAGACGATTTATGTTTTTTAAGATCGTCTAATTTCCAAGTTCCAAGACATCTTCACATAACGTTACCAAATCAGGTGATATTCGCAAGAGATCTGCTTTTACAGCCTAGGCGAAAAAAGGACGAGGCTCTTTTTCCGCCTTGTCATGACCCTCAAACAAATTCGTGATAAAATCTAAAACCGATTACAATTGTCCTGTGATTTCATTAAACCACTTATCCTCGTCACGCTTATTTTTTCCCCATTGTACTATAAATTATCTGCTGCTTGGAACATCTTCAACATTCCGCAAAATGAAAGGTTTAGTGATTCTCCTTCTGGCCATTCCATGCCTTCTGGCATTACCCACAGCCAAAGTAAGCCTTCACCTGTAAATTTATTTTCCCAAACTTTTCTTCTAGCACTCTGGCATCGTTCCTCTGAAAAACGTTGGTTCCAGGATCGTAAACGGAGATAGAGCAGTAGCTGGTCAGTTTCCTTGGCAAGCAGCTTTGACTCTAACTCTGACAAGCTTCTGTGGCGGTTCTTTGATAAGTAACCATTGGATTTTAACAGCTGGACATTGCGTAGATGGACAGTTGTTGTTCGAGGCTAGACTTGGAACGCTTAGCCCAGATGGAGGAGCTAACTCAGTCTCGCAATTATCTTTTTCGTACATTTTACACGAGGGGTACACTAGTGAGCGAGAACTTGCTAACGATATTGGTTTGGTTGAACTATCAAGCCCAGTTGTCTTCACAGGTAAATCCATAAATTGAGTTGCAGATTCAACGTTTTGTTGTAGACACGATTCAACCCATCCCTCTGAGCAGTGATGTTCTTGGCGTTGGGGTGGATTTCACTGTAAGTGGTTGGGGGAAAATTAGTGACGCTTCCAACACTGTCAGCTCTTTCCTAAACTACGTAACTTTAAGAACAATTTCGAACGATGATTGCAATCAGGTTTATGGAGACGAAATTAGAGATGAAATGGTGTGTGCTACCTACACCACGGCTAAACTGCAAAGCACTTGCAATGTAAGTACCATTATGTTAGTGATTAGGTTTTATGGTGGTTTTATAAGGGTGACAGTGGAGGGCCTGCAATCGTGACGAATCCATCAACTCAACAAGTGGCTATCGTCAGTTTTGTCAGCGATACAGGGTGTGAAAGTGGAGCACCTTCTGGATACACGCGAGTGGCGACTTACAGAACTTGGATTCAGCAAAATACCGGAGTATAATAGAATTATCAGAAATTTTATTTAATAAAGCGTTTTATCGAAAGATAATTCTATTTTAAGCATTCTCAAGTTATTGTTTTTCTGTAAAATGAAGTGTTCACTCCTGCTTCTCTTGCTCCTCAATTTTCATATTTCCTTTCCTTTCAAAACTACCCTAAATTCCAGGATAATCAATGGAAGAGAGGCCACTGAAGGCCAGTTTCCATTTCAAGCCGGAATCTTGGCTTCGAAATCCTTGTTCTGTGGAGGTTCCCTTATCAGCAATCAGTGGGTTTTAACAGCAGGACATTGCGTGGAAGGGTAAAACTCCATTTCTAAAATAAATAATTACAAGCAAAGTTTAGGCAAATGTTTTTCCAAATTATTTTGGGAAGCCTTCGTCCTGATGAATACGCGGATTTTACAACGGAGTTTATTTTGCACCAAAATTACACGTTTTTGCATGACAGGCAGGTTTATGAGAATGATATTGCGGCCATTCAGCTTTCGGAGACGATTGTTTTTTCCGGTTGGTGCTTATTTCGTTATGAGTTGATCTGGAAAGTTTTTTTTCAGATAAGATTTCTCCTGTTGCTCTCGACTACGAATACTTAGAGCCTGATGTTAGAATAACGATCAGTGGATGGGGTTATACGAGCGATGGTGAGTAGATCAGATAAGAGAGTTCTAGCCCGCCTCAAGGGCAAATGTGCATATTGTACATTAAATGTGAGAACTTTATCTATAGGTCATAATTGGGTTCGCGTCCGCCATTTTGTTATTAAAATAAAAGTTAATGAGGATATCGGACTAAAATTGTTTTTATTTAATTTTTAAGCTTAACGTTTCGGCCGTGATTCCGCCTTCATCAGAAGCTACAAAAGTTTTACATGTCAAAGGTGTTACAAAGTGACCTAACTTACCTAAAAATTATTGTACGCTCTTTCTCTTAATAACAATAATTTTTAGGTAAGTTAGGTCACTTTGTAACACCTTTGACATGTAAAACTTTTGTAGCTTCTGATGAAGGCGGAATCACGGCCGAAACGTTAAGCTTAAAAATTAAATAAAAACAATTTTAGTCCGATATCCTCATTAACTTTTATTTTAATTTATCTATAGGGTTGGGCAAGAGCATATTTGCATGTTTTACTGGATGTATCTTACTGAAACTTCATACGCACGTTCGACTTTCAAGTCTGTTGAAGGTGATGAAATGTCAACTTAAAAGGACGAAAAAAAGGTGTTATTCGTATTTTGCGAAAAACCACCCTTAAAAGCGCTACAACCCATAATATGCAGAAACGCAAAAATACGAGAACCGAAAAAGGTAGAATTTGGTGCGGTAATTTTCAGTGACACTGTAGGAAAATGGACAAATTTTCACTACGATTCAACAAGGAATGAAATTTAAGGGTTGAAACTGTGCTAGCTCAGTTTTCAACCTAAAGCCAACCCCTAGGCTATTAACAACCCGTAACTTTTTGCAAGCGGACAAATTCAATGTGCAAGGAGTAGGAATGTAAACCGGAGAAATAAACTCAATCCTGTAAATCATAAAGGGGTGAAATCACGAGGGGCTGAAATCATATCATGAATCTCTAAATCGGCGCAATTTTTCAATGAATTGGATTAGGGTGGTGAAATTTAATACACAACTTCCTTTAGAGCATGTGGGGGTGGTGAAATATGGGGTTGGAGTTTAGGGGTTGAAACGTTCATGAAGGAGGGTCATTTTACAAAATTCGCCAAATTTTATTTTCTTCCGATAAACACCTACTCATTATTGACTCATTTGGATTAATATATTTACACTCTTTACAACTTTTCTGCCCTCTTCACAATATTTCACCCCCTCCAAAACATAAATTTGCAAAATTGTCTTATTTTCCATGTTTCTTTAGCTATTTCTACTTAACTGCAGTACATTTTTTGATAAAATGTGCACCCGATTCCACCAGTAAATTTAGGCATATAGGGATAGACATCGCATTGATGTACATCTTCCGGTGGCTTTTTTATTTGAGTTGGCATTATGTCATTTCGGTCTGTCCTGCACTGCGCGGTGCAGTAGAATGGACGCACGCTGATTGGCCCTTCCCCAAGTTGTTTTGCAGATGACCAATCAGAAAGCGTTAGTTAGACTGCATTGCAGAATGCAGTAGGAATAACACGCCTCTATTGGTCGTTGCGCAGCGCAGTAGAAATAACGCGTTCTGATTGGTCATTTGTAATACAACTTGGGGAAGGGACCAATCAGCGTGCGTCGATTCTACTTCACGGCGCAGTGCAGGAAAGATTGAAATCGGCATTAGTAACCAGTGGCGGCTGGTCAGAGGAGATTAAGGAGGCTAAGCCTCCTCAAAATATTTTTAACATTATATTTTATAATTTATTAAATTTCTTGCATGAGTTCATAAACCAATCATTAGTAGTTTGTCAACTTAAATAAAAAGCTTTACTAATGCCGATTTCGACCTGGCATGCTGCGGCAGCACTATTTATACCGGAATATAACTATCTCGTTTTACGTATTACCTCGTCATAAGAGGAAAAAGGATGCAGATACTGCCGGGCGCAGCGAAATTATTATGGTTGGCAGTATTTGCATCCGTTTTCTCCTTATGCAATGTAATATGTAATACGAGATAGTTATACTGCAGCTGCAGGACAGTCCGAACGTGCTATAAGTAAGATGCAGTGATTTTCCGGCAGTGCAACCAATAGATAGTCAAAGGACACAAATTTTCACCTTATTTTGGTACATATCACCTTCTCGTCTTTTTTTAAGTTTAGTAACTATTTTCTTTCAGTGTTTTATGACATATTTATTTTAGAAATCGGCAAACCTAATTGCCAATGGAATGAAAATTTTAATCAGTGCTGCCAACATCAATAAATTACTGTCACTAAACAATATAGGTACAAAAGAAAAGTTTTTTCAGACTGATCTCTAGGGAAATATTTGCTCATATTTTACATATACAGTTCTACCAACTTCTTTGAGTATACTTTATTGAAAATGTTGCCAATTTCAATACGTAAAAGCACTGGTACATAGCATCTGCAATGCAATGTATCTATCTCATATTACGAATTGCCTCGTCATAAGAGAGAAAAGGATGCAGTAGTTTAATTTCGCTGCGCCCGGCGATACCTGCATCCTTTTCCTTCTTGTGGCGAAGTAATACGTAACACGAGAGAGATGTAGGTACTCCGACCAGTACTCTCGTAGCTCAAAAATAACTAAAATTCTTACTATACGGGGTTGTTACAAACGATTGTAACATTGTACGGTGGCTTTATAATATGTTACAATCATCTGTGTAATACATTATTAGAAGCAGCAAAAGTGGAAACAAAACGTGCGTCATGTCAAACTTTGAATCGAAAAACCAGCAGACAGAGGATGTATATCAAAGTGATGTGTATCTCCATCGTGGATTTTTTATTAGGTACTTACTGTGTATGTGTATAAAAAAAAGTAACCTTATGTTAAATTCAACGTGAGATGGAAAAAACGGCCCCTAGTGGTAGTGCCTCGTGCTACGCTCGTGGAAAATGTTTATCAATACGATGTGTATTTATGTTGCACGAAAAAACTACCAGATTCAAACTCAAATACTTCGATCCATTTAGCCAACTGTGTTTTTTGGTCAAAAGCATTCCAAAATTATTTTTTTATACTTTAAATTTTTTATTTCCAGGAGACTTCACTTTAAGCCCAGTTTTACATTATGCCAGCTTGAAAACTCTTTCGAACGAACAATGCACCGCGACCTATGGAGACGCAATTTTACCGGAAATGGTGTGCGCCAGTTCTGCCACCACAACCCTTCAAAATATCTGCAATGTCAGTCAAAAAAACATGAAAATTCTTTAAATAACTAGTGTTTTTTAGGGTGACAGTGGTGGACCTATGATCGTTAATTTCACTAGTAACCCCAGACAGGTGGCAATTGCCAGTTTTGGCAACAGTCTAAGGTGTGAAGACAACACGCCGTCTGGGTATACAAGAGTGGCGCATTTCCAAGACTGGATTAGGAAGAGCACGGGAGTTATGTAACAAAATAATTTTATATCGCTTCTGATTAAAATATTTTCTTGACATGACTAATTTTTGAGGTCCACAAAAAATCACGCGGGGTTAAGTCTGGCAGACGTGCTGGCAATATGACGCGGACTACACCTACAAATCTAAATAAGTAAGCACAAGGCATTGGCAATAGCTCATCTGACTAATTCTAACAATCTATCTACTTAGTAAATTGCCCTGTAAAAGCTTTTCATTTCTCAGTCAAGCTAAATAGATGTTTCCATTTGACGCTCATCCATAATTCCCTTAACGAGTTCATTATAAAAACAAATAACTTACACTGGATCAATAACTAATATTAGACGACATTAGCGCTCGCGATGGCTGAACGATTCACCATCACCCTGTTTATTTTAATAACACTGGAAAAATCCAAAATAACATCTAAAATTCTTCACGATCCCACAAGCAGTTCTCTAGACAAATGCGTCTTGACAATCGCAGAATCCCTCTTTAACGAAACCAAAACGATCACATTTTCCTCCAATTCCCTCACGAAAATTCTTCCAAAACTGATGCTGAAATGGCCGATTTTGATCTCCAAAGCAGATGGTTCCTTGACAATCTTAAAGTCACGTTCTAAGATCATAATCGCAGCTGAAGCTTACTTCAAAGCTCCCCTAGACCATAACTTTAGCGAAATTATTTGGTTGTCAAAAAATCCAGCAAATAACACTTTCGACATCTTCTGGTACTCGTGCAACCGAGCGATGTTAATCGACAAATGCGTTTTTGGAAAAGTTACAAGAAATTCAACTAAAACTGAAGGCGGGAAGTGTTTGGTAAAAGTCGTGGTGAATGAATCAGAACCGTTGTCAATGCGAGTCCCAAATGGTACTGAAAGAACTTTTCATAAGTACCCTAACAAAATGGGGTACGAAGAAAACGTTCTGGATATTATGGCCGAGAAAAACGACTTGAGGATTGTTTATATCTACCCCAGCAATGGTTCTTGGGGGAATGTTTTGCCTAATGGTACTGCTGTAGGCAATCTCAAGTACTTGCACGACGGAGACGCTGATGTAGCTATTGGTGGTTACATGAGAACTGAATCCAGAATCAAATCGTTCGATTCCAGCTATGCGTTTTGGCAGTTTGGCTTGCGCTGGTGCGTCCCTTACAGCCTCCAAGATGTCAGACTCCACCAATTAATAGAGGATTTCAAATCAAGCACGGTACTTACTAGCATCACGCTTGTGTTAACAATCTCCGTCTTGATTTGGAGATTCAGCAAGAAATTTGGAGACAAAACTTTCTACAGAAGCCTTGCAAACTGTCTCCAAAACATTTTCTCCTTGTACTTAGGAGTACCAGTTTTGACTCAGCCTACCAGCCGCTTCGTTAAGTACATTTTAGCTTTGCTTATGATCTACAGCGTATTCATGACGTCTCTTTTCCAAACCAAACTAATCAGCGTCTTGAGTAGTACCCACTTCAAGCAAGAGTACGAAACCTTCTCAGCAATTGTGAACAAAGACAATTTTCAGATTGTCGGTGCTCCAGTTTCTCTAATTTACTACAATCTGAAGCTGCAGGATGGCAAAGCAGATAAAGATGACTATTACGTACTGGCAAATTTTCAGTCATGCCCGAAATTTGAAGTTTGCGTTGCTAGAGTGGCTTTTCAAAGAGATGCAGCTGCACTTCTCCCTTCGTACTTCGTGCAATATATCAGAAACACCTACTATGGTAGGTTGTATTGTTTTAAAAAACCTGTGGGGAGGTACCATATCAGCATTTTGATGAGGAAAGGATTTTTTTGGACAGACCACTTGAATGCTGTTATTGGGAGAAGTTTGGCTTCGGGGCTGTTTTTGAAGTGGAAGAGGGATATTATGAGGAATGTCGACGTGAATGCTGCGGGGTCTGTGGAGGGTGGAAGGAGTGAGGGGTTGGGAATGGACAATCTCCTCCCTGTGTTTAAGGGGTTTGGTTTTGGCTGTGGACTTGCATTCGTGACGTTTTGCTTGGAGATTGGTTATCACAGGTATCGAAACTGAGAGGAATTTTTTGTACTATTCAAAATAAATCTAAATTGTCTATTTTTCTGCTTTTCGCCACTCCCATTTGACAGAACTCTTCAGCTCTTAAACGAGTTTATTGGGTTAAACGTAAAAAATATAGAAAGTAAAACACAAAGAATAAAGAAATTAGGCAAGACTAAACCTAACTACCTTCTTGAGGCAGTCTTCAAGGTTCGCCTCACATTCCGGGCATTCCTTAACGTAGCATTTAGTAGTAACTTTATGCCCACACAAAAACTCTTTTTTCACTTTAACAATGCATGGCCGACACTTCTCGAAGCAGAATTTCTGACATCCATGCAGCTTGCATGAAGCCCTGGAAGAAATTGAAAATTTTCGACACAAAATCGAAAACTTACCTTCTGCATTTTTCCTTGCACTTGTATTCCTTATGCTCCTTGTCTAGTCCATGGCAAAAGAATCGGCAATCGTGACCACACTTCAGGGTAAATTCGCATTTTCTTTCACACCCGCCGTGAGGAACTTTCTGGAAATCTTGAGCTGACCTCACTTCTTCTCTTGTCTTGTGGTTGGTACAGTGCAGGGTAATGGAAGTGCCAACTGCGCCTCGTCTGTCCAAGTGAGTGACAATCGGTCTCCACGTCTAAAATTGTGACAGTTGAGGTTGGCAACGTTGCAATTTTCTGTAGGTTAACAGGCAAACAGTTTTGAGAGCAAGTTTATTCTGTTTATTATGATCTTCTGAACACGAAAGTACCAAAGGCAGACGTATATGGGACTGATTTTTTTGTTTTACAAGAGGATAGTTGTAAGATTTTTTCTTACAATAGTAACTTTTTTCTTATAATTGTAAGATTTTTTTGCAATAATTGTAAGATTGCTTTTATTACAGCTGCAAAAGGACACAGGAAACGGTGACATAAGTGACCTCAAACCTCAATAACCGAAAGGAAAACTGATGCACCCCTATCCTTATGTCTAGAAAAAGGTTACAAATGTAAGAAAAAATCTTACACTTGCAAGAAAAAATCTTACAATTGTAAGAAAAAAGTTGCATTTGTAAGAAAAAATCGTACAATTGTAAGAAAAAAGCTGCAATTCTACTAGAAAAAATATTTGTTGTGGTCCTTCTACGCCTTCGTAGATTTTGGAGCCACGAACGACAGATCAATTTCCCGGGTCCCGATCATCCCCTAAATAAGCAAAACATGTACAAAAATTTGGTTTTCGGGCAATAACTCGTTGTCTCTTCGTCGTACGAAAAATATGGAAGTACACTATAATCAAGACTAGTAAATTCTCTACAAGAAAGGCCCTTTACATTTTTCACCTTAGAGCACCTCTCGCAAAGTGCAGTAACTTTGAGCGTTGAGTGACTCTTTCAATCAACGCTTTGAGCGACTGCTTTGGTTACAAAATTTAACAAACAGAAAAAAATCTAATGCCTGATTTTTACGTTTTTCTAACTTTTTTCGACTTACGCAACATAGGAAGTATGAATAAAGGACTGTATAATTTATCAATTAAAAATACCGTAGAAAACGAGAGAATTTGTATCATGTACAAAATAATCGTCTGCCTGCAAAATCAGCGCTTATTACGACGTCTGCCTTGGGGATTTGTATTTTGAAACCCAAAATACTTCTGATGTTAGTAGTTGAATTACGAAATACCAAATACTGCACCACTTTCAGTCAGAAATAAGAAATACAAAATACTGTCAATTCATTTAAGTATTTGAAATACAAATACCTTAAAATTTTTCTGTAAACAGGTACCTAGGTATGATTTCTTAATTTTTTTTAAATATGGAAAAAAACTAATTAAATTATCAACAGTTGCATATAAGCTTATGGCAAAAACCGTGCTTGTCAACCTACATAATTGAACAAAACTTTTTCGTTTATATTTACCGCACTGGAGCGTAGTAATTGCTGATTCCCCATTAAGTAGAGACCATACCTAGCCCTGGACAAGGCAACACAAATCCTATTTTCATCAATTAGGAATCCCAATTGATCGTCCTTGTTGTTTCGCACTAGTGACAGCAGAATAATATCACTCTCTTCTCCCTGGAAGCCGTCCAAAGTGGTCACCCTCACCAGACTGACGTCTTGTCCAAGCAAAATTTGTTTTTTCTTAAGCTCCGCCCTTATTTCCTGAACCTGTCCCGAATAGGACGCGAGGATTGTAATATTCTCCGCACTGTAGCAATTCAAAACCAAATACATCGCAAATTGTGAGAGAAACTGAGCTTCATGCTTGTTCTTCTTAGACACTCCCCAGGGTTCTTCTGGTTTGTCGTGGTGCAAAAAAAATAGGCTCTTCTCAACTCCGTTCACCCCTGGATTACTCTTGACACTTTCGTGATCCATCAGGAATGGATAAATTTTCAGCCTTAGCAAAGCAGCAATTTCTGGAGACATTCGATATTGGACGTCCAAGACCTGGCATTGCACCCCATTATTCACCATTCTTTCGAACAAACTGATGCCCAAATGATATTCTTTTTTTAATTTATAATCATTTACCATGGGCTTGAGTTGCTTGTGGTCGCCAAGCATAATTAGTTGTTGACAATTTCTTGCCAAAGCAGCGATCACGTGAGCTTCTAGGACTTCTGCAGCTTCATCCACAATCACAATGGGAAAATTAATATCGTCAAAATCTTGTATGGTGGCAGCCGCACAACAGGTCGTCATTCCGACCACTAACGCTTGATGTAAGGGAGAAGCTTCAGAGGTGAATTTCTTCAACTCCTCACTTTCAGAATGATTACCAATTCTAACAATTCTTTTGGTGTGTGGAATTAGACCTTCGAGAAACTGATCGACTGTGTGATTTTTCTGCGATACGACCAACAAAGGCGATCCTTTATGCCACAACTGGGAGTTGTCTATCAAAGATTTGGCGATTTCCAACCCTACGTAGGTTTTGCCAGTGCCAGGAGGCCCTTGAATCAAGGTAAATTCCTGGGTTAAAGCGGCTTTAAAAGCTACCATTTGTGATTTATTAAAACCGTGGAGTATTTTCTCAGGCCAGGTGGCTCTAGGATCAAGTCTACAACCCCTGATTGTCATCACCCTCCCAGGCTTCAAGTATTTTGGAAAATTCTGCGAGTTCTTTGCCCGAATTATGTATTTTTCCATTGGGAAATCGTGGGGGTTGATTGATTTCAAAGCTGTTAAGACGTGGAAGTAAGGGGCGAAGTATGATCTACACTCGGCCATAGTGTCATATCTTAAGTAATGATCATTGTGAAAATCAACCCCAACATCAACAAAGTTGGTTTTATTAACAACACGTTGGGGTGATTTAACAACTGTTGCAAATACAAAACTTCGGAAGTTATCGTTGGTAAAAATTAGTAGACTGCCTGTCATGAACCGTTTGGAGTTTTGTAGATCTTCGTTGGGTTTGAGGGTGAGCTCTACTCTAACGGAGTAATGGGGTTCTCCTGCTTTAGGACGAGGGGTACGAATTACTACATTTTTATGAATGGACAGAGAGTCTTGCGGTTTTTTTGAACGGTAAGCCAAAACGGCTTTTCGTAGAGGAGCGACAAAATCCTCGCGAAGGAGTTTAAATTGAATCTTGAGGTAGTCGTTAACGCTAGGAAAGCTTCCTTTCGGGATGTTCTTGTCAATGTAGGATTTTGTTCCCAAAAGTTCTTTAGTCGTGGGAAATACATCGAGGGATTTAAGGGGTGAATGAAAGGAACCGCCTGAAAATTCATCTTAGACTTGTAGGTTAGGTGCAAAAATCGGCTTTAACTTACGTTTTAGATGAAAGAGTGACATCGGGAATATTTCAACTTGGTTTTAGTAACACAAACACACTTAACTAGGAAATTAGGCACGGACACAGTTGTTCTCTGGGAACTACCGTCGACTGTGGCTCCGCACGTTGGCAAGAGTGACGGACTAATGGACACTGATGGACACGGAAACGTGTTCGGAAACTTAACACCGAAAGCCTCAAGGCCATGTCTTATATTATTTGTAACGTTTAATCAATCAGGTATTCAGCTCCTCCTGATATCAAAACTCTATTAGCACTCAAGGTCAAGATGCAACAGTAAGATTGGCTTTTTAAGCATCCGAGACCACAATATGGCACATTATTGCAACAGTACCTACTTGTGTAAGTACCTACGTTTAAGAGGGCCCTAAGGCCGCAATATTTGGGTTATTTACCCCATTGATCACCTCGTAATTTACCACCGTAATTTACGTGGTAATTTACCACCTTAATTTACGTGGTAATTTATTCGGTAAATTACGGTTTTACTTCATCCCTTCTCCTAGAGAGGGTCAAACTTAGACCAACGTTTTGCCAGGTTAGTAATGGTTAATTTGGCCCCAACCGCAACAGACGATTATCAGCTGATTTGCGTTTCTAGTCATCACCTAATCCAGGTATTTTTTGAGAGAAAAGAGTACACATTATGCTCAAATCTGAATGCGTTAAAAAAGGATGACAATATGATTCGCGCGCAATTGGAGGCGGTATCGACAGAGACCGATATTCCTTTCTTTAATGGGCGGGAGAGGGAGAAATATATTTTGAGACTCCAAATGGCCGTCGCGTGACGTCACTCAAGAAATAGGTCCATTATCGACTGAATTCTAACCTCCAAACGTCAACGTTGTTTTAAAACGAAAATTGTTTAATTTTATAAGATAAAGCATAATTTTGAAGCTTGATGAAATTTATTGAACAAAAAATTATGTTAAATGTGGCCTATCTTAAACTTTAATATGGTTAAGATAGAATAAACATGAAAAATAAACACGTCAATTTAACACCCGGCTGCACCTAGTAGTATAGTGCTGAAGCATAAGCTTGAATTCAGATGATGAAATTTTTTGCTTTAAATCCAGGTATTTCTTGAGAGAAAAGAGTACACATTATGCTCAAATCTGAATGCGTTAAAAAAGGAGGCGATCGACAGAGACAGATATTCTTTTCTTTAATGGGCGGGAGAGGGAGAAATATATTTTGAGCCTCTAAAAGGTCGTTGCGTGACTTCACTCAAGAAATAAGTCCATTAGTCAAGGGTTAAATTTCTTTCGTCAATTATCTGCGAGGGGCAAATCTATGGGTGAAATCAGTGTACATCAAACTAGGTGAAATCATGGTGGTGAAATCGGCGAACTCAAGGAAAACCAAGGGAAATAAGGTGAAATCACACAGGAAGGTGAAATATCAGTGTACCTACAAGATTTGCTCATAAATTTGCCACTCGATTATTTGTGTTTACTCATGGTTGAAGGGGGTGAGTTTCAGGGGTGCAACTTTTTCGTTTAATTATATAATCCTCCGATAGCAGGTGATCCAATTGTTAAATTTCCTCCATATAATTTTTTTGTGTTCGGGAGTTGAAGGGGTGAATTTCGGTGGTGCAATTTTTTGCGTTCAATTAGTCTTCGGTTGTAGACAGTTCAAGGGTTAAATTTCCTCCAAGTGAATTTTTTTCTGTTTCGAGATTGAAGGGGGTGAGTTGTTGATATGCAATCTTTAAAAAGCTAGTTGGGGTAAAAATGAACCGTGGTTAAGTAGAATTACAGAAAATAGCACGGAAATAAGCCAATTACGCAAATTAAACTTTCGGGGAGTTGAAATATTCCGAAGGGGGTTGAAGAAAGTGAAAAAGGTACTTAAACATTATCCAAATATAGGTTCAATTTATTACCGAAGAGAAACGAATTTAGCAAAGTAGACGTCAAGGGGTTTAAAAAGTTATAAAGGGCGATGAAAATTCAGAGGGGGTGAAAATTAAGCGTAAGCAATTAAGTTGAATTACAGAAAATAACACAAAAATAAGCCAAATTATGTAAATTTAACTTTTGTAGGGTTGAAATATTGTGAGGGGGATTTGAGAAAGTGAAAAAGGTAAACATAATCCATAAAGATGGAGGAAAATTTATTATCTAAGAAAGACAAAATTACGCGAATTTGGCCAAATTAACGCTAGAGGGGTTGAAAAATGGTGAAGGGGGATAAAAAGTCAAGGGGGGTGAAAATTAATAGTAATCAGAAGGCAGAACTAGCGAAAATACGGAAAATAAGGGATCTGTGTAAATGTAGCTTATTAAGGGAACCAGATATCGTGAAAGGGATTGAAAAGTTTTAGAAGGCAGAAAAATAATAAAAATGACTTGAATTGCCGAAGAATCACAAAAATGAGCGAAATTTGTAAAATTAGAACTGCAATAAATAATGATAAGACCTATATTATTCAGTAAAAATGTATTTAAAGGTTGAAGACCTAAGACCTTTTTTCAATGGTTGACTGAAATCTATCGAATCCCGTAATTTTATATCACCATTTATTTGAACAAAATTTCAATTTCAACCCTTAAATTTCATTCCCCTTGTCAGATCATAATGAAAATTTGCTACGTTGAGTAGTGTTTGCATGTTAGAGATGTAGTGCCTTTAACGGTGATTTTTCGTAAAACATGAGTAACACTTTTTTAGTGCCGACGCATAATGCCGAGGTACTTTAGTTCCTGAGTATTCGCTCGCTCGCGATAAGTTGAGAACAAAAGCAGATATCGAGCTAAAATTTACACGGATGTATATCCCGAAAATCTCGGCGGGGATTGTTTTTGAGCTATATCGAACCACGAGGGTGAAAATTAGGGGTTGGAACTCGGAATTTCGCTTAACAAGTGTTAGCCGAAATTCACGTTAGTCAATAGCTTTCTATCAATGATCAAAAAAAGGTCTTGGGCATTATTTTCGAAAAACCAGCCTTAAATATATCCATTAAGTTTATCGACGTAGGAGTTGAATGTTGTAAAAGCAAAGAAAACGTCCAGAAATATTGAGTAACGACCCCTGTTTATTATGACAAACTCAGAAGAAACAAAGAAAATACTTACAAAGAAATAAGAAGCTACAGGCTAAAAACGAAACAACTAAACACAAACAACTTTAAATAGAATGTACCTACCTACCCACTTACTTATTACAATAACCAACATAAAGAGAAGCAGAAGTAAGTATGTAGGTACGACACGAAGTGAAAAGAAAGGAAAAATAAATGTAAGAAACGACCGAGTGAGAAATTGCTACAAACCAAAAGAAAACTAACAATAGTTTTTGATAGAAACACCAATAAGAATATAGAAGATAAGTCAGTTAAATTGAACGAACACGAACGGTTTTATTTAGTAAAGTACAAAAAATACTGAAAAGAAAAATTCATCACACTTTCTTGTTCTTATTTTTTTTCTCACACGTGGGGCATTCCTCGACGTGGCATTCAGTGTCGACTTTGTGTCCACATTTAAATTCTTTTTCCATTTCAAAAACGCACGGCTTGCACTTCTCAAAACAGAATCTCTCACATTTGTGAATATCGCAAGAAAATCTAAAAAAAAGTTTATTTTTGGAAACAAAACCAAAACTTACTCTTTGCACTTTTCTTTACATTTGTAATTCTTATGTTCTTGGTCAAGTACGTGGCAAGACAAGCGGCATTCATGACCACACTCAAGGTCTAAATCGCAGTTTCTCTCACACCCGCCTTCAGGAACTTTCTCAAAATCTTCAGAGGTTCTCACTTCCGTTCTTGTGTTATGCTTGGAACATCGGAGGGTTAGAGAATTACCGATTTGTCCTCGTTCCTCCAAGTGCGTAAGAATTGGTCTCCACATCTAAAATTTGAGAAAAAGTTTCTATTATTGTTTGGTTTAGGCACTTTAGGTGTACTTACATCATTGGAGAGTAGAAGCTGCTTATTGCCCATTATGTAAAGGCCATACCTAGCCCTAGACAAGGCAACACAGATTCTATTTTCGTCAGATAAGAATCCCAGGTGATCATCTTCGTTGTTGCGTACTAGCGATAGCAGAATTATATCGCTTTCTTCTCCTTGAAACCCATCCAAAGTCGTCACTCGAACGTTTCTTGCAAGTGGTAAACGTTGTTTTCTAATTTCGGTTTTTATTTCCTGCACTTGGCCGGAATAAGACCCGAGGATAGTGATGCTCTCAGCAGGGTAGCAATTCAAAACCAGATGCAAAGCAAATCGCGCGAAAAACTGAGCTTCGTGCTTGTTCTTCTTGGACATGCCCCATGGTTCTTCGGGTTCATTATGGTGCAAAAAGAAAATTTTTTCTTCAACTCCTCTCACACCAGGATTGTTTTTAACGGTTTCATGGTCTTCGAGGAATGGGTAAATTTGGAGCCTCACCAAAGAAGAAATTTCTGGACACATGCGATATTGGACGTCCAAGACGTGGCACTGAACCCCGTTGTTTACCATTCTTTCGAACAAGCTAATGCCGAAGTGATATTCCGTTTTCAACTTATAGTCATTGACCATCGGCTTCAGCTGCTTGTGGTCTCCAAGCATGATTAGTTGTTGACAATTTTTTGTCAAAGCAGCAAGCACGTGGGCTTCTAGGACTTCTGCAGCTTCATCCACGATGACTATGGGAAAATCAGCATCCGTATTGTCTATTCTGGCAGTTGCGCAAGACGTTGTCATTCCAACGACTAAAGCTTGCGTTATTGGTGAAACTAACCCCCCATCGTTGAATTTTTTCAACTCCTCACTTTCCGAATATTTTCCAACCCTAACTATTCGTTGGGTGTAACGGATTAGACCTTCCAGAAACTGATCCACTGTGTGATTCTTCTGCGAAATTATCAACATAGGAGATTCATTATACCACAAATGGGAGTTTTCTATCAAAGATTTGGCGATTTGAAGCCCTAAATAGGTTTTGCCAGTACCTGGAGGCCCTTGAATCAAGGTAAATTCCTGCGTCAAAGCGGCTTTAAAAGCTGTCATTTGCGAATCATTAAAACCGTAGAATTTCTCCTCAGGCCACGCCTCTCTAGCATCAAATGCAGATTTTTCAATTGTCATTATCTTCTCAGGCTTCAGGTATTTCGGAAAACTTGGGAAGTTCTCCGCTCGAATTATGTATTTTTCCAGAGGAAATTCAGCGGGATCGATTGATTTCAGAGCTGTTAAGGCATGAAAATAAGGGGCAAAGTATGACCTACACTCGGCCATAGTTTCGTATTCTTTGAAGCAAAAGTCTACAATGAAACCATAATCCGAATCTCTGACCCACTCATCGCTATAAATTCCTACTTCAACAAAGTTGCTGCTAACAAAACGATCGGGTGACTTAACAACCGTTGCAAATCTTGAATTTTCGAATTTATCATTTGTGAAAATCAGGAGACTGCCGGTCATGAACCGTTTGGAGTTTCGAAGATCTTCGTTGGGTTTGAGGATTAGTCGTACCGTAATGAAGAAACGGCGGATTCGGTAATCACGCCGTTGACGTCTGCTGACAAAACGCTCGCAGATTTTTACATTTTTGTGAATTATCATATTATCTTGTGGATAATCTGAGCGGAAGGCCAGCACGGCGTTTCTTAGAGGAGCGACAAAATCCTCGCGAAGGAGTTTAAATTGGATCTTGAGATAGCTCTCAACGCTCGAAAAGCTTCCTTTGGGAATGTTTTTCTCAATGGGAGATTTCTCTCCCAGCAGTTCTTCAGTTGTGGGAAATAGATCGAAAGATTCAAGAGGTGAACGAGGGAAACAATCTAAAAGTCAATTTTGGGGTTATGCCCTAGGCTAGAGGCAAGGATTAACTTACATGCATCTCTAAAAAAAGAGGCCAACGTCACCAACGACATCACAAATACTTTTAACTTGCTTTCAGAAAAGTTACACTCATTAATCTAATACAAAACGACAATACAATGGTGACAATTCCCTGCGAGGTATTATCTTGGATTATGACAATATGACGTACACGCACAGTGCTTATCGGGGAATTACCGGCATTGGCAGCGTGTGCGGAAACTTTAAATATTAGGATTTCAAGAGACTGTCCAGTATTGGACAAAATGTCCCTTGTTCCGGCGTCCAACAATTTTTGAAAATTTTAAATAATAAAGACCTCCTCAGCAAATAATGTTCAAAACTCCGTACAAATATTACTTTCAGAAACAATGCATTCATTATGACACGGATGCAATCTAATATCTAATAAATTACAATAGGTAGGTACTTGAAACGCTCGAGTATACGCACGTATCAGTATATGATCAAGCTATCTAAGTAAAAATTAGCGAAAATGATCAATAATTTTGAGTGAAACTGGTGAAAGTCAGTGGCGGCGCGTGCTTTTCTTAAATGAGGAGGCTAAAGAGAGGATTCTGGGGGGAACACACTGCTTTCGTCTGGAGCCTGAACCCACTATCGAGGAGAGAACCGGCTTAGGCCTCCCAAAATTTTTGACATGGATTTTATCCTCATATGATAAACAATGATAAACCACAAAACGACAATTTACAATATCCAGAATCAGAAATTAACGAAGAAAGAAGAGATCTCAGAAAATCAAGTAATAAAGACTAGTTAAAGTGGGAAAGGCTCCTGGAATTGATGAGATAAAACCGGAGATGATCCTTGTCGGAGAAGAAGAAATCTCTTTTCTGCACAGAATAATACAAATGGCATGGGAATCTGAAAAAATCCCAAAAGATTGGACTAGGGCAGTGCTTATACCAATACATAAAAAAAGAGAATTAATGCTAATTGTAATGACTACAGGGGGTTATCTTTATTATCTGTGGCATTCAAAGTGTACGAGAGAATAATTGAAGAAAGGCTCAAAGGCAGATTAGAGGCTATAATTGGATGTTTCAGAGCAGGAAGATCAACACAAGACTGGATATTTACAATAAAACAAATAACAGAAAAAATGATGGTTGCTAACAGGAGGATATGTTCAATTGACTTGGAGCGTTTGACAGTATAAATAGAGAATAACTATGGAGGGTGATGAAAGATAAAGGTATAAATGAAAAAATGATTAAGGTTGTGCGAAGCATATACAAAGAAACAGATAACCTGGTAAGAATAGGAGGAAGTGCGTGGGAGGAGTTTAAAACAACAAGGGGTGTCAGGCAGGGCAGCATCTTAAGTCCGTTGCTGTTCACAATGATAATGGATGAGATATCCAAAGAAATAAATTAACATAGACAAGGAGTGCATTTGGGGTACAGAAAATTAAAGCCTATAAAAATCAATGAGCTCATGTACGCAGACGACCTGATTCTATTTACCAACAACAAAGATGAATTACAGGAGCGAGTAATTGGATGGAAGGAAGCGTTCAACAGTTATAACTTGAGAACGAATCTAGTAAAAACAGAAATAATGACCATAACAAATGAACCAGAGGAGATAAAGAATACCAGAAAAACAGCAAATAAAGTATTTCGGAGCCATAATGAATGAAAGGGGTACGACAGAATTTGGGAAATATAGTTTCACTAAGAATAACCTTTACCTACCCCTTACCTGACAAAGACCTGAATGGAAGTTGCAAAAAATGAACTCAAGAAATGGACGAATTTAAGATGAGTTTGGTACTTAATACAAAATAGCAAACGAAAAGAAGTAAAATGTTGAAAGCAGTACTTCGAAAAACTTGTAGACACGAATCAAAATAAGACTCAGAAGTTATTGAAATAGCAAAAAGTAATGGAGAGAAAATACCCCGAGAGATAAAGTGAGTTTAGTTAAATGAACCAACACGACCAGTTTTATTAAGTAAAGTATAAAGAAAAAATATATAAGAACTCCTAGGCTTCCTCTTCACAAGTTGGGCATTCCTCTTTGTGGCATTCAGTTTCGACTACGTGTCCACATTCAAATACTTTTTTAATTTGAAAAACGCATGGCCGACCCTTCTCAAAACAAAATCTCTCACATTTGTGTGCGTCGCATGAAAATCTAGAAGAAAAAAATAACTGAAATTGTTTGAAACAAACAATAAAACTCACTCTTCGCATTTTTCTTTACATTGATATTCTTCATGATGCTCGTCAAACCCGTGACAAAAGTAGTTGCATTTATGGCCACATTTCAGGTTAAAATCGCACTTTCTGTCACATCCGCCGTGAGGCACTTTTTTAAAATCTTTAGATGTTCTCACTTCTGTTCTTGCTTTGTGCTTAGAGCATTGCAGGGTTAGAGAGTTACCAATGGCCCTTTGGTCGTTCAAGTACGTCATAATCGGTCTCCACGTCTAAAATTTAACAAAAAAATTTTTTAATAGTTTGCTTTGTACTTGCATCACTGGAGAGTAGTAGTTCTTTATTTTCCATTATGTACAGCCCGTATCTGGCCCTGGATAAGGCAACGCAAATTCGATTTTCATCCGATAAGAATCCCAAATTTTCGTCTTCGTTATTACGTACTAGCGATAGCAGAATTATATCGCTTTCTTCCCCTTGAAACCCGTCCAAAGTCGTCACTCTAACGTCTTTTATAAGAGAGAGATGTTTTTGCTTAAGCTCCGCTTCTATCTCCTGAACTTGCCCTGAATAAGAAGCAAGAATCGTAATCTCTTCGGCTTTGTGGCAATTCAGCGATAGATACAAAGCAAATTCTACTAAAAACTGAGCTTCATGCTTGTTCTTCTTGGTCATGCCAACAGGTTCTTCTGGTTCGTTGTGGTCCAAAAAGAAGAGGCTGCCTTCAACTCCATTCACAGAAGGATTACTTTTGACACTTTCATGATCTTTCAGGAATGGATAGATTCGAAGCCTCAGCAAAGAAGCGATTTCTGAGGACATTCGATATTGAACGTCCAGGGGGTGGCATTGCACCCCATTATTCACCATTCTTTCGAACAAGCTAATGCCGAAGTGATATTCAGTTTTTAACTTATAATCACTAATCATCGGTTGGAGTTGCTTGTGGTCACCAAGCATTATCAGTTGTTGACAATTTCTTGCCAAAGCAGTTATCACGTGAGTTTCGAGAATTTCAGCAGCTTCATCTACAATAACTATCGGAAACTCAATATGCATGAAACTCTGTATTGTAGCAGCCGCACAATATGTAGTCATTCCAACAACCAAAGCGTTCTCCACAGAAGACTCAAACCATTGTCTGTTGAATTTTTGCAGCTTCTCACTCTCCGACTGATTTCCAATTCTAACTATTCGTTCGGTAAATGGAATTAGACCTTCGAGAAACTGATCTACTATGTGATTCTTCTGCGATATTACCAACAAAGGAGATCCTTCATACCACAGATGGGAGTTATCCAACAAAGACTTGGCGATTTGAAGCCCTAAATAGGTTTTGCCAGTACCTGGAGGCCCTTGAATCAAGGTAAATTCCTGAGTTAAAGCAGCTTTAAAAGCTGACATTTGCGATTCATTGAAACCGTAGAATGTTTTAGGCCAGTCTTCTCTAACATCAAATTCACAATCATCAATCTTCATTATGCCCTCTTCTGTCAAGTATTTGGGAAAATTTGGGATCTTCTCCGCTCGAATAATGTATCTCTCCAATGGAAAATCATTGGAATTAATTGATTGCAGAGCTGTTAAGACGTGGAAGTAAGGGGCAAAGTATGACCTACACTCGGCCATAGCCTCATATATTAAGTAACCACCATCGCCGTCAAAGTCAAGGCAGCTTAAGTCCAAATCATCTTCACCCTTGTTGGGAAAATTAATTGCTATTTCAACAAGGTTTCCATTGATAAGGCGATGGGGTGGTTTGATAACTGTGGCAAAAACTAAATTTCGGAAATTGTCATTTGAAAAAATTAAGAGACTGCCGGCCATAAACCTTTTGCAGTCTTGCAGTTTTTCGTTGGGTTTTAGGAAAAGCCTTACTATGACGCTGTAAGTATACCGTCTGGAAAACAACCTTCGATTGCGCTTGGTAAAATCGAAAGTACAACCCTGGATTACTACATTTTTATGGACGAACATATAGTCTTGAGGCTCTTCGGAGCGGTAAGCCAGCATGGCTTTTCTTAGAGGAGCGACAAAATCCTCGCGAAGAAGACGAAATTGAATTTTTAGATACTCTTCAGCGCTAGGAAAGACCCCTATTGGAATGTTCTTGTCAACGTGGCATTCTTCTCCTAGAAGCTCTTCAGTTGTGGGAAATACTTCTAAATTTTGAAGGGGCCAGCAAGCGGGTTCACTTGAAAGTTCACCTGGAAGTTATTTCGTCAATTTATTTATTTGAAAAAAAAATTATCTAAAGAAACACAGAGGCGTGCGAAGTATGACATTGCTTTTAAGGGTCTGCGAAACTGTGAAGACGTTTGGAAAATTGGTACAGTTGACCGAAAGGAACGCGGAAAATTTGTAATTTTCAACCTAAAACCAACCCTTAACTCTTTGCAAGCGGATTTTTCTGAAATCCTATTGATATACAGGGTGTTTTGCAACCGCGTGTAAGTTTTTTAACATTAGATTGCCGATCAAAAATGGTGACGATTGGCACAAAATTGTTTAGGTCGAATCGTCTCCTAAGGAAGTTAGGGCTTTACCATAGGGAGCAGTTTTTATTATTTGGATATCTCTAAAACCACTCATTAAATAAAAAATACCAAGAATAGTAAAATTTGCAGTTTAAGCTGCTCTTTACAACAGGTACCACCATTTTTAAAATGCGTGACCTTGAAAAATTTTCCAGTTACCTCAGGTACGGATGTCTCTAAAACCACGCATTAAATCAAAAAATACCAAATGTAGTAAAAGTTGCAGTTTGAATTGTTCTTTCTAACAGACACCACCATTTTTAAAACGCGTGACCTTCAAACACTTTCCGGAAGAAAAATGTCAAAGGTGTCTCCGTTTTCTGGGGATCCCGTGGTCATAATCCAACGAAAGTCCCCATGTAGATGTATATTCTCTAGCTACTAGTGTCCACCAAATTTCATTCAAATCCGTTAATCCGTTCCTGAGATAACTAAGAAAAACTGCTCCCGATGGCTGACTTTAAAGCCCTATAACTTCCTTAGGTGACAACTTCGACCTAAACAATTTTGTGCCAATCGTTACCATTTTCGATGGGCAATCTGAGGTTAAAAAACTTACACGCGGTTGTAAAACACCCTGTATTTATGAACAACCGAAGTCAGTAAATTCGCAAGGAGTTACGTAACACCGAAAAAATAAACGCACCCCTGTAAATTATGAAGGGGTGAAAGCATGAGGGGTTGAAAAATATGAATCTATAAATCGCCGCAATTCTTCAACGAATTGGATTAGGGTGGTGAAATTGAAAATACAACTTTCTTTAGAGCATGTGGGGGTGACGAAATAGAGGGTTGGAGTTTTGGGGGTTGAAATGTTCATGAAGCCCTGTAATTTGGCAGGTCTGCCAAACTGTGAGATCTTACACATTGCATCTTCGAGAAAGGAGTAGTAAATTTTAGGAGAAATTTATCGAAGGGGATGAAAGTTAGAGGTGGAAAGTCGAATTTTTAATACCATTCGATAGCAAAAAGGTCTTATTTATCATTCGCGAAAAACGACCCTTAGGGCCGATTGTATAAAAAATAACCCCAGTATTAAATTTAATACCGGGGTTAGTCGCTAAGCAACAAGTCTTCTGATTGGCTCAGACCACGCTCAGACATAGAAACCGTTGCATAAAACGCGATTATCCCCAGGATTATTAAAGACGGCACAACCCCCTAACATGCGAGAACTCAAAAACTGCTCAACGTATCAGGGCTGGATTTGGTGTGGTAATTTGCAGCGCCACTGTAGGTGGATGGGCAAATTTTCATTATGATCTAACAAGGGGGATTAATTTTAAGGGTTGAAATTGGAATGTATTTCATGAAAGTGGTGGAATAAAATTATGGAGTTCGATAGATTTCGGTCAACCATTGAATGAAACTCCCTACGCTACTAACAACCCCTAAGCCCTAGCGATAAGTCAAAGTTATTTTCATTAATTTTTAACCCATCCACAATTTTTCAACCCCTTTCATCATATGTGAACCCTGAAAAAGCAAAATTTACCCAGACCGTTTTTCAACCCCCGAGCGTTAATTTTGTAAAATTCGCGCAATTTTACTCATATAGCCCCCCACCTATTACAATTTTTCAGCCCCCTTCGCAACTCCCTAACTGTTAATTGCGCAAAATTCGGGTAATTTCGTATTTCTTCGGCAATAAATTGAACTCGTTTAGATTCAGTTTACCTTTTACAAATTTCCAACCTCCTTTGCAATAGGTAAGTATACAATTCAACCCCCACAAAAGTCTAAATTGCATTATTAGGTATTGGCTTATTTTCGTGTTATATTTTGTATTTCTACTTAATCACAGTTAATCTTCACCCCTCTTAACTTTTCATCCCCCTTCAAATGCTGCTTCTAAAAATGTATTCACAGATGCTGCCCTTTGGGCAAAAAAACGATGCCGCCAAAAATACCTGTATACAGGGTGGTGAATTTTTCGTGGCCCACCATTGGGAACATATTGCTGACATCTGTCAACTCAACAACATTGACATAAATGTTCTAGGCCTTCTAGATTGTGAGCAACGACAGCCAACTTTTCTTCTTCTTATGGTCGCCATATTAGATTTTAACACCATTAAATGCACA
Source organism: Pycnomerus fuliginosus (assembly GCA_963924575.1). NCBI lineage: Eukaryota > Metazoa > Arthropoda > Insecta > Coleoptera > Zopheridae > Pycnomerus > Pycnomerus fuliginosus. The sequence goes on along the minus strand of OZ004625.1, from coordinate 8,872,589 downwards.
AAAAAATTGCTTTTCAAAAATGTATCCAACATGGACTTTTTTGACAAATCGTCAAATTCTGTAAATTACTATGAATAATTTGTAAAATCAGTATAAACTTACATGAAAAAACAATAACAAAAAAGTACACCGATTGTCACCCCAATTGTAATAAAATACGACTTAGCATGGTGACTCAAACTTTGACATATTTTTTCAAAGAAGTTCATATTGATTACATTTTTGAAAAGCTAATTTTCTGTGCATTGGGTGGTGTTAAAATCCAATATCGCGGTCAGAAGAAAAAGAAAAGTTGACTGTCGTTCTGTCAATGCCATTGAATTGACAGCTGTCAAAAATATAAAAGTTCCAAGTTTCACTTGAAAACCAGAAAGACATAATTTTTCTTTAAAATCGCGATTTTCAGTTTTTTCGCGGTAACTCAGGAACGAATCAAGATATCAAGATAAAAAAGCGCAACTTTTCTCTAATTTAACCTATTCTCTATCTCTTATGGTTTCCGAATTCCCAATGGTGGGTAACGGAAAATTCCCTGTACCTATACAAGGTGTCTCAGAACGCTCGCACCACATTTTAATGAAGTATTCAGAATTAAATTGTGAGTCAATCCGTGTTTTTGAAAATTTCCCGGGTCCAATAGTACTCGCGCGAGTTATGAGATTTAAAAGTACCAATCAGATTTCAGCTCTAAATTGCTTCATAAGGTAACTTAATGTTAGATGCAATGTTTTCTAGGTAACAAGATGCAACAAAATTAAATTTTCTTGACAGCATCTTTGTTACCTAGGAAATAGTGCATCTAACATTAAATTACCCTATGAAGTAATTCAGAGCTGAAATCTGATTGGTCCTCTCAAATCTTTTATAACTCGAGAACTATTATCCTGGAAATTTTCAAAAACACTATTCCATTGAAATATTGTGTGAGCGTTCTGAGACACCCTGTATATTTTTATTCCTTTTTTTATTACTGAATTTGATAGCTGATTTTTTGCAGGTCGATAACCTTAATCATGTTTTCGAAAAATGTCATTTCAGGGCTTTTTGGCAAGAGATCGTAAAAGAAAGACGCTACAGCCCAAGTTACTGAAGATATCGAGAAGAAATTTGGCAAATATATTGAGTGGGCACTTTCTAGGGGCTTATTAAATTTTGCGCCAAATAGGGTTCGTAATTCGAAGGCCCTTTCAGGGTCGCGAAGAAAACAATATGCCGTATTTTGCTTTTTTCGCGAACCAAATACCTACCTACTGTACATTTTTATTATTGAATTCGATAGCTCAGATATCTTTCGAAACATGTAAATATAATGGCGAAAAGCAAAGCCTGCTTGACCTTGTAGGTTCTATTGTGAATTAAATATAAATTTCGCGCCTTGAAGACTGCCAATTTTTTTTAATAATGTGTTTGGGGCGGGGGTTATAAAATTTAAGCGATTCTTACTAATTCCGTTAATAATTCCCTAAATATCGTCGGATGAATTTAAAAGCCCTCGCTTATAATTATTCACAGGGTACAAGTTAGAAAGTAGATAGGGGTTAAGTGGAAATGAAATTTGAAGTTTAATAATAATTATTAACTTACCCCTAAAAAAAGAGGTCATAATGACAAATATTGCAAGTTATTTTTAGATTTGATGCTGCTTGACACGAAGCTAATCTAATGAGAAGTTTGCAACTTATTAGAATAAGTAAAGGCAAGGAGTTTGGGACTGACACTGGACCATACTTTCAGATTTAAGTCGCATTTGAACTCGTGTAGGCGGCGTGCGTTTGCAAACCTTAAATTGCTTTATGTTAACAGGGACTTCTTAGACACTTCTTTGAGGATCTTGTTAACAGAATCTTTTGTATTATCTCAACTTAATTATTGTGACGCAGTGTATTCTTCATGTATAGATAGCAGTGACAAACGTGCTTTGCAGGTTGTTCAGAATTCATGTCTGAGGTTTATTTTTGGTATTGCTCGGTATCAGCATATCTCTCATAAATTAAATGAAATTCCATGGCTTAATATGAGCAACCGTAGACTTCTTCACACCTCATGTCTTTATTACAAATTAATAATCTTGTGTACTCCCAAGTATCTGATGGAGAAGATTTCTTACAGAAGTGACATACACAATATAAATATTAGGAGAAGAGATATGTTAAATATTCCATCGCATCGAACTGAATTTTACAAGAGGTCGTTTTCATACTGTATAACGAAAAATATTAACAATATTCCTTTTCAGTGGCAGTCTATGTCGTTTCAACTGTTTAAAAAAACCCTCTTTACAACCCTTTTAGCTTCTCAGTTGCCTCAATCTTAAATTTTAAATTTTAAATCAGATTTATTAGGCTTGACATCTCTCTTTTCCATACTTACAACTCGTCCACTTGTCCACTTTCCGCTTATGTAAACTGGTAGTGTGAGCTCAGTTCATTATCTTAATTTAAATCAGTATGTATGATGCGTATATGTAAATAACTTATTTTCTATTTTTTATTTTTTTTGTCATTTGGTTTTTCTCGTATTTTGATTTTGATATAATATTAGTGTTATTTGCATTGAAGTGCACTGTATTCTTTTTGCGCGGGGAGGGCATGGAAGATCAGTCCTATCTTGTATAGGTGGCTGAATGCTCTCCTCGAGATTCACCGTAGTTCTTAAGAGTTTTTTCTTGTCTTTTCCTTTTTTTTTTTTTTGTTATTGCAACATCGGTGAATAAACAAATTATTATTATTATTATTAATTATTATCTGTGGTATCTTATGACTGCTGACTGCAATAAATGACGCGTCAACCTGCACAAGTGCACAATGCTTCTCGGGGAACTACGGGAGCCGGCATATTAATTTCCGTATTTTTTACAGCTGACCAAACAAATACTGCCTTGCATTACAAAATATCTAAAAAAGCCAACGGAAGGTGTATATCAATGCGATGTGTACCCTTGTAGATGTTTATTCGCCGTGAATGATTCATATGTATGGTGTGGGCTTTGTAGTTTTGTGTGCAGATTTAATCTGCACCTAGTAGTAGTGCCGGAGCATATGCTTCATGATAAAGGAATCGTGGGGGGTGTCAATTTCAGGTGATTAAATTAATTAGTATCTTCCAGTTGTATACATGGAAACCATAAGAGATTGAGACTATTTTATATTAAATCTAATATGGCGGCCATAAGAAAAAGAAAAGTTGACTGTCGTTGCTCAAAATTTAGAAGGCCTAGAAAATTTCTCTCAATGCTGTTCCGTTGACTTCTGTTAAAAATGTAAAAGTTGCAAGTTTCATTTAATTACCACCAATCGTTAGAAAGATATGAATTTTTCTTTAAAATCACGAATTGCAATATTTTCCGAATAACTCAAGATCGAATCACTCTCCACCACCATAGGTCAAGCGCTTTTCCTCCAAGTCAGTTTTTTGTGTTTAGGGTAGAAGGGAGAGAGATTTGAGGGTGCAATTTTTTGTGTTTAATTAGTATCCTCCCGTAAGAGGTGGTCCAAAGGGTTAAATTTCCTCCGAGCCAATTATTTATGCTTGAGGATCGAAGTTTTAGGTGCGTATTTTTTTCGTTCAATTCAACTCTTCCGGTTGTAGGCGGTCCAAGGGTTAAATATTTCCCATAAGTCGAGTTTTTGTGTTTGAGGGTTGAAGGGGTGAGTTTTCAGTGGTGCAATTTTCTGCATTCAACTAGTATCCTGCGGAAAGAGGTGATCCAAAGGTTACCTTTTCTCCATGCCAATTTTTTGCGATTGGAGGTTGAAGGGGGTGGGTTTCGGGGGTGCAATTTTAAGGACTCAAAGGGGTTGAAAATTAACCCTGGTTCAGTAAATATGTCAATTATGCAAATTAAAATTCTAGGTGGTTGAAATATTATCGCGAAAGAGTTGAAATATTACGAAAGAGGTTGAAAAGAGCGACAAAAATTCAAATGAGTTGAATTTTTTACTCAAGAAAAACGAAATTATGCGAATTTAGCAAAACTAGCAACTTAGGGGGTTGAAAAATTGTAAAGGGGGATAAAAAATCAAAGGGAGTCAAAATTAACCGTATAGTTAAGCTGAATTACAGAATTACAGAATAACAAAAATAAGCCAATTATGCAAATTTAAATAAAATTTATTACCGAGGAAAGACAAAATTGCGCGATTGTGGCCAAATTAACGCTTGGGGGGCTGAAAAATTGTGAAGGGCGATGAAAAACCAAAGGGGCGAAAATTAACTGTAAGTAGAACTAGCAAAAATAACAAGAATAATAAGGTATCTGCGTAAATTTAGGTTTTTGGGGTAGCCACAACCACATATCCTGAAAGGGGTTGAAAAATTTTAGAGGGATGAAAAATATTGTCGTTATAAATTACCACCTAAATTCTATAATAACATCTTAAATAATGATTTGCCATGCTTATTACGCGTTTCTACATTTTGAGGGTTGTAATACCATTAAGGATGTTTTTTCGCTAATGATGATTAGGATCTTTTTTGTACCATCAATAAAAAGCTTCGAATGGTATTAATTTCAATCCTACATTATTCAGTTAAATTTGGAGTTTCCACCCTTAACTTTCAAAATCCCCTTCGATAAAGTCCAAAAATTCACTCTCCCTTTCTCGAGGATACAGTGTGTAAGACCTCACAGTTTTACAGCTGATAAGTTACACAGGTTCACCCCCATATCGGACAGAGGGGGTGGGAGTTAGGGGTGAAAAACCGAAAAACTATTAATTGCAATAACTCAAGAACTAGTGGAGGTATCCTTCGGAAACTACGTATGCACGTTCGACTTTCAAGTCTGTTGAAGGTGAAGAGGTGTCAATTTCGGGGGATGAAATTTTGGGGATGAAAACTACAACTACAAAAAATATGCAAGGGTTGCACGCAGCTATTTGAAACTCAACACACACCACCCACATATTTCGATGAAGTCTTGTGTGGGATGCATTTTCCCCAAACTCAGACATATGGGGGTGAAAATTAGGGGTTCCATCTCGAAATTCTGTTTAATAAGTACTAGTCGAAATTGGCGTCGTCCGATAACTTTCCATTAATAATTGAAAGAAGGTGTTATTCATAATTTGCGAAAAGCCACGCTTAAAAGCGCTACAACCCTTAACATATGTAGAAGCACAGAAATACAAGAACTCAAAAACTACTTAGCATCAAGGCCGAATTTGGTGTGGCAATTTCCAGTGACATTGTAGACGGATGGACAAAATTTCACTAATATTTAACAAATGGGATGAAATGTAAGGGTTGAAATAGGAAATTTCTTCGAGTAAATGGTGACATGAATAGGTTTCGGTAAACCATTGAAAAAAGTCTTCTAAGTCTTCAACCTGAAACCAATCTCTAGGTCGCACTAACCATTACTAACCGTTAGCAAGCGGATAAATAATATTTTTTATTTTATCTGAGATCCTATTGTTTTATTTATCAGCAACCGAAATCAGGAAATCTGCAGGGAGTTATACAGGGTGTTTTGCAACCGCGTGTAAGTTTTTTAACCTCAGATTGCCCATCGAAAATGGTAACGATTGGCACAAAATTGTTTAGGTCGAAGTCGTCTCCTAAGGAAGTTATAGGGCTTTAAAGTCAGCCATCGGGAGCAGTTTTTCTTAGTTGTCTCAGGAACGGATTAACGGATTTGAATGAAATTTGGTGGACACTAGTAGCCAGTGAATATACATCTACATGGGGAATTTCGTTGGATTATGACCACGGGATCCCCAGAAAACGGAGACACTTTTGACATTTTTCTTCCGGAAAATGTTTGAAGGTCACGCGTTTTAAAAATGGTGGTGTCCGTTAGAAAGGGCAATTCAAACTGCAACTTTTACTATACTTGGTATTTTTTGATTTAATGCGTGGTTTTACAGATATCCGTACCTGAGGTAACTGGAAAATGTTTCAAGGTCACGTATTTAAAAAATGGTGGTGCCTGTTGTAGAGAGCAGCTTAAACTGCAACTTTTACTATTCTTGCTATTTTTTTATTTAATGAGTGGTTTTAGAGATAGGTATCCAAATAAGAAAAACTGCTCCCTATGGTAAAGCCCTAACTTCCTTAGGAGGCGACTTCGACCTAAACAATTTTGTGCCAATCGTCACCATTTTTGATGGGCAATCTAATAGGTCGTTTAAGGCACTGGTGGGGGTTTATTGCGCTTGGCCCCGTATGATACGCATGCGTTGATCTCGTGTCATTTCTAGTGCATTTATACGTCATTTGTCACTACTGTCATCAGAATCTGGGACCTTTCACGTTTACCACGTGCTATTTTAACCTACAATGATGAAAAATGACACATAACTGACAGTAGACATTCAAGTAAATTCTGTCGGCGGTCAAAAAATGACTGCGCATACGGCCATACATGGCGGCATGACGTCACGCTTAAAGGACCTCCTGTAAATCATAAAGGGGTGAAATGATGAGGGGTGGAAAACATAAATTTAGACCATGTGGGGGTGTCGAAATAGCAGGGGGTTGAAGTTTAGGGGTTGAAACATTCATGAAGCCCTGTAATTTGACACATGGAAGCAATATCTTCCGTGAAACTGTGAGGTCTTACACATTGCATCCTCGAGAAAGGAGGAGTGAATTTTCGGAGAAATTTATCGAAGGTGCCTTTAGTTTTTTCCAACTCCTTTATTATTTTCGAGATTATTTTGCTGGAAGTCGGAAAAGGGACAGCCTCAATACACACACTTGTATTACTGGTTGCGGGTATCAGGAAAAGAAAATTAAGTTGGCCATCATCCAGATGACAGATCAGTGACAGATGTTTGAAATTTCTTAAGCAACGGTTTTTCTGAATTTTAGAACGTGCTCGAGTTTTTTACATTAACAATTAAGCAAACCGAATTTTATACTGCCCTTATCCTTTAAAAATGGCTAAGGACCCGAAATTAATCGAAGCCGAAGCTAAGGAGTACTTAAACGCCCAGAAAAATGTCCCCGCTGCATCCAAGGACGAAGCCCTACAGCTTGTGAAGTCAATGATGTCCCACGAGTGCTACGCCAATCCCGAGTAAGCCAACGTAACCCCCTTCAGCCTCTTACACTTTCTGATTCAGGTACCAGTGGTCTCTCGATGACTTCGAGATTGGAACTCGATTGGGTCGAGGCAAGTTTGGGCGTGTATATCTCGCACGAGAGAGAAAGACTGGCTACATCGTGGCCCTAAAGACCCTTCTCAAGAAGGAGATCGTACTTGCATCAGTGGAACGACAAGTCCTGCGAGAAATTGAAATCCAAAGTCACCTAAAGTTTGTATAATTTATTCATTATGTAAGAACCATGAAGGTTTTTTTTATATGTTTAAAAGAAAAATGCATTTTACTTAGTTTTTAAATTTTAGGCACCCCAACATCCTGCAGCTGCTGTGTTGGTTCCACGATGACCACAGGATTTACTTAGTCGTGGAGTACGCGGGGCAGGGAGAACTATACGGACACCTGAGAGACAGCCCCGGAGGTCGCTTCAACGAACACTTATCTGCCAAGTATACGTATCAAGTAGCCGATGCTCTAGAATACTGCCATGCGAATAAAGTCATTCACCGAGACATCAAACCCGAGAATCTCTTACTGACGATCACAGGTGATGTGAAATTAGCAGATTTCGGGTGGTCGGTGCATTCCCCGTCCTTGAAACGCACGACAATGTGTGGAACTTTGGATTATTTACCTCCGGAGATGGTCGAGAGCAAAGAATACGGGAAATTTGTCGATCACTGGTGTTTGGGGATCCTCTGCTACGAGTTTTTGGTCGGAAATCCCCCTTTTGAAAGTAAGCACAGTGACGACACTTACAAGAAAATCCGGACCGTTGCTGTCAATTATCCTGATTACCTGTCGGAGGGGGCAAAGAATTTAATCTCCAGGGTATGGTGGCATTGTCTTTTTTATGTTTAAAATTGGTTTTTTTCAGTTGTTGGTTCATAAGGGTGAAACGAGGTTAACTCTTCAAGGGGTAATGAGCCATCCCTGGATCGTTGAAAACAAATAACTGTTCGATTTTTTGTCATGGCGCGACATGCGCCTAATTTAAATGTTTAAATAACCTTTTAGTACCTTTTAGTGGTTTAGTTTCAAATAATAATTTTCAAACCCATATTGTTGTTAAAAAATGAATGTTGCATCGTAGTCCAGGCGGTGCACAGTGGGTCAATGAACAAATCTAGCGCGTCAAAATCCAAAAAAACATTTATGAATTATTTTTCGCCAACCCTCTAGAATACATGTAAACGAACTAAAATCAGGGCTTCCAGTGAAATCATTTATTCTTTTAGTAGTCATTTAAAGTCATTTTTTTCACATCTAGGTCATTTCTTGTCATTTTTTTGGACTAAAGTAGATTTTCTCCTCAAATGATAAGTTTTGTAACTGATAAAGAGAACGTAACGGCACTGAAAAAACCTGTCAAAAAACATTACAAGCAAATAGCCGTTTTTTGTCGATTTTGGGTTTTAAATTGCAAATGCTTAAATGTGATTGGTGTATTTGCCCATTTTCTGTCACAGGGCTGTCTGTTTCAAAAGTACTGAGGTGCGTTCAGAAACGTAGCTCTGGGTAACCGTTGAGTAAATTAGAAAAGGATAGATGATACCCTCTCCAAAGGTGAAACGAAAACACAATGCTCAAGATTACTTTCTGAACGGGCGAAGGAAACTTTGAAACTGACTCGAGTTTGACACTTCTTATTAAACAAATTTTTAGGAAATTCGGAAAATGGACCAACCACAGTTGGGTATTAGTGTTTCAAACCGCAGAATCGCAAAAAATCGGGTAATGACTTAGGGGGTGTTTAAATTGGTTAGTGCCTTCTTACCGGTTCTAATATAAGAAAAAAATTGGAATATGATACGCCGAAAAAACACTCATGAATTGGGGAAAAAAATAAAAACTAGAGTACCTACTTTAATTAATAATTTTCTGGTCAAGAAGCAAAAATTTCTTAGTTTTTAGTTTTAGTCATTTTTATCATCTGCTTTTGCAAAGTTGGTGCTGGAAGCCCTGTAAAATAAATGCCTGATAAGTAGTATCACATCAAAGGTCCATTGCATTTTTGATTTAATCGAACGTCAAAACGTTGTTAGCCTTCGCATTTGTGTGTAATTTGAATTGGTTGTTTTTAATGGACTGTCACAAATTTTGTTCACATTTGTACATCACATAATTTTTGTTTCGGAGGGTGCAATTCCAATTCAGTTTGTCAGTCAAGTGATGACATAAGTCTAGTTAGGTGCACAACTCAGCAGGGGTCGTTGCTTGTTAATTTTTGCAGATTTCTGCAATATTACATCTCACTGGCAACTATTTTCATCTTATAACTATATATACACGCAGGTTCCTTGACAGATCATGTGAGCTTATAGATATGGTTATAGAATGAAAATAGTTGCCAGTGAGATGCAATATTGCACAAATCTGCAAAAAAACAGTCCGAATTGCATAGAAAATGTGGCAGCAAACAGCATTTTGACATTTGAGTAAATCAAAAATACAATGGATCTTTAATGTGATACTTTTCAAACATTTATTTAGGTTCGTTTACATGGATTCTAGGGGGTTAGCAAATAGTAACTCCTTCAACATTGAAACATAAAAAATTCACTTAGAGGAAATGTAACCCTTGGACCACCTCTTTCCGGAGGATATTAATTTAACACAAAAAGTTGCACCCCTGAAACTCGCCCCCTTCAACCCCCAACCACAAAAACTTGACTTGGAGGAAATTTAACCCTTGCACACCCTTACAACCGAAAGAGTTGAATTGAACAAAAAAATTGCGCCTCTAAAACTCACCCCCTTCAACCCTGAAACACAAAAAAATGACTTAGACGGAATTTAACCCTTGGACCACTCATTATCGCAGAGAAGACTATTTTGAACGCAAAAAATTGTACCCCCAAAACCCACCCCCTTCAACCCCCAGATACGAAAAACTGACAAACATAAAGAATTGATGACTTGGTATGGACTTTTAACCCTTAGACTACTTGTTACTGAAAGATACTAATAGAGCGCAAATAAATTATTGGAAGATAGGTACCGCCCCCGAAACCCACCCCCTTCAGGCTAATAATTGAACGGAAAAAATTGCACCACCTTCAACCCCCAAAACAAAAAATTGACTTGGTGGAAATTTGATGCTTGACCTATACTTACAACCGGAAGATACTAATTGAACGCAAAAAATTCATCACCTGCTGATACACCATCATGAGCATCTGTTTCGGCACTACTTCTAGGTGCAGATTAGGTACATCTGCACCGAAAACCACCAAGTCCAACTCAATATACGAATCATTCACGGTGAATAAACATTACAGGGATACACATAGCATTGATATACATCATCCGTTGGCTTTTCTCTCCCTTTCGGTAAGTTTGCTAATTTGTTCAAAACTTTGATTCTCTTACATTTTTCACCCCCATTTTTCAATTTTTCACAAACCGCTAATTTGATTTCCTTCGAAAAATGTTACAACCCTCAAAGTTAAAGCGCAAATCATAAAATAGTGAGAAATTTGTTAAGACCTACTCAGCAAACAAAATGTTTTTTAATAAAGAAATCTTTAAAACTGCGAACCATGCACCAGGGTGTATACGGCGCTTCTGGAAACCTGGAATTGTCAGGGAATTCCTATGGACTGGAAAAGTCAGGGAATTTCGGGATTTTCAGTGTCTTTCTGGAATTTTTTATGAATTTCGTGAATTTAAGTGTTTTTCTGGAATTTTTTATAAGTAATTCTCGAAGAAAAATATATCTTTGTTTTTGCATTTTCGAATATAACCAGTACTAAGGCCATAAAACGAAATATTAATTTTGATTGCGTATGAGCTACGTCCTCAAGAAAGTACGAGCTCACCTGTCCATTTCATTCTTGTTTTAATTTTGTCAATGTCAAACCTAATTTTTTTGTAATGGAAACAAGTGACAGAACTGTCATCTGTGTATTTACATCAAGAAATTGTAGAGAAAGGTAAGATTTCTAGCACATACGTCATCAATTTTTTAAAATTGCTTTTTGAAGTGGAATACTCAACAAAATTTAAAACAAAAACGATGGATCTCAATCAAATTTGATTATTTTTAGAATTATAATACTGTTGAAATCTGTGACATACCGCCGTAATGGTCTATTGTACTGTACTGAACTTGCGAAGTTTTATCCAAAATTAATATCGTTAAATAAACTAAAAATTTTCACTTTCAGTAGAAAATTAAGAATTGACATAGCAGATTGTAGATACTGGAAAATTTTGCAAGAGGATCTGGAAAAGTCAGGGAATTTTGTCCAGAAAATTCCGTATACACCCTGCAGCACATCCCAGCAAACACAGAAGGTCTGGCCATGTTATGGCAACTGTCCGGCAAGTCCGGCACTGGCAATAGAATTACGGCCGTGTACTGGCCAGACGAGAATCGGCCATACGAAAGCAGCCACAACGTGGCCGTACTATGGGCATACGAACAACGGCCAGACAAAGACAGCCATGGCACGGCCGGCCTCTGGCAGCCCTAACCCGGCCGACTCCTGACAGCCTTAGCCCTGCCGGCCTCTGGCTGCCTCATTCTGGCCGTATTGAAAATGTTTCTGTAGTTAAATAATATGATGATAGTGATTAATTTGATAATGTAACCCTTGCTATCATACAATTCGCAAAATTAAAGAGTATTACCACATTACATATTTTTTAAATAATTGCCGGTTAGTTTATGTACAAGATACAAACAAAGTAAAGTATGAGGTGAAGCGGCCTAGTAGCAAGAAACTCTACTATCGTCCGAAGAATCCGGGTTCGGTTCTCGGTGGTGAAGCGGTTTATCACGTTTTTTTTCGTCCCGAGGTAGTTCCGGCCTGAACGTGGCCATAAGAACGCCGTAATGTGGGCCCAAACAGAACCAGACCCGGCCCGTGCCTGGGCAACGTAGATCGGCCGTAACAAAACCAGAGGCACACATGCGGGCCGCGCCAGATAAGGCACTCGCTTCTGGTCCGGTTCCGGCTTGTCCGGGCAGCCTCATTCCGGCCGGCAACCGGCCATAAGATTGAGGTTTGCTGGGATGTGACGATCGACAAATTACTCAGTGCTATTGGCTTCATCTCTGTCGGTATGTATGGTGTATGTGGGTATGTCAGTGGGCGGAGTTTACCGCATGTCCTTCTAATTGAATTTGATTTAAACTTCTAACAAAAAAGCAGTATTTTTGCCCATATAGGTATGCTTTGACAAAAATCAAAATATACCTACTCCTCTCATTCTTTAAGAATTTTGATAAATTTAAGTTACGGTTGAGTACTTATATTAAAATCTTTAAGCAAAAGTAGCAGGAGTAACAACAAATATAGGTATCACAAACACGACACTTTTAAACCACAAACAAATGTTAATGAGCTTCCAGTATAACCGCGATGTTTTCTCCCATCTCATCAGGTCTATACTCCAAATTCCACAAACTAGTGAAAATAAGAGCTTCTCCTTTTCTTAATTTCACCCCAACCACCGGACAAAACCCCTCGCAGTTATTTCTAGGCACCAATCTAACAAAATTTCCTCCACTCATCTGCCCAATTACCGTCACTTTTTCCACTAAATTCACCAATTTATAACTAGTTGCGTTATAATTTCTGCTCCACAGCAACCAGTTGTACTGAATTGGCGACAATTCTGCAGGGAGAAACCCGGGTCTTGGGGTGAAACTCCTGAAATGTTTCATGGCCTGAATCTCGCAGTTCTGAAACTGCACGAAAAACTTGTCGAAAAATTCTGTATTTTTCAGAATTTTTTTAACAGAAGCAAAACCGTTGTGGACGTTATTGGAGAGGCTGCAAGGGGTTGATTCTGAAACTGCATTGTCTTGCAGAATATCCCTGACGAGGTTTTCAGGCTTGGACCAGTTTTCAAAATCGTCTTTCATTATCACCGGAATGTCCAGATCTAAATATCGTTTCCGCAATATTTCCTCGTCTAAATTTTCATAGACGTCGATTTGATGGATATTTTCGCAAAGGTCGCAGTTGAAGTTGGTTGGGGTGGGAAAGTCATTTTTCTTGAAGAGGCATTTCTCGTTTTTTAAGGGGGTCCAGTCCCAAACAGGGAGAAGTTTGATGAGAAATATTCGAGCGATTGCTGATAAATGCCAGGAGATTGTTTCAAAGTAGGATAATAGGTAGAGGAGAATGGCGATTGAGAGGAAAATTAGAGCCAAAGTTGCGATTTTGTAAGATCGGAGGAGGGATTTGTTGATGGGGGAGAAAATTTTGCGGATTTCTTGGTCGCTGAATTTGGTTTCTTTGAGATGTTTGTGGAAGGTGTTGAGTTCTTCGTTGAATTGTTCGAAAGTGCAGGAGTCTTCCTTCATTTTAAGACTTCTGAAAAAATTAAGAAAATTTTCTGTAAAAAGTGACTATCATCGCATTGCAGTAATCATTTTTAATCGCGTCTACTACACTACAATGCTCAAAATGCTACATGTACAGGGCTATTCAGAAAATGTGTGGTAAGGGAAGACTATATGGAAACAAGTGAATCATAATATAGCCACCTCTTACCACATATTTTCTGAATATCACTTTACTCTGCATCTTTTGATGAAAATAAACAATAGGTACTAAAATGAGTTTGTTTTGTTTTATATCATCCCGTTTATAATATAAGCATATGAGAATACACGAAAGACCAAAAAAACGGCATTTTTATCAGTAGTACCAACAAACATGCTTAAATGTTTGTAAATCTATAATAATTTTACCATCTCTGTTGCTTTTAAGCATAAACAACAATTTTTGCCAGTGAAATAGAACAACGATAGAACTAGGTATCTCTTTCCAGTTCATAATATAAGAAAGAGAAGGATAGAACAATAGAAACCGAAGAATGTAATTTTCCAGTGAGATGGAATAATCAGTTAAGTTGGCTAAACTGGTTCAATAATCAAAAATATCAAGAATGTAAATTTTCTGTCCTCTATGGCTTCATTGTCAAAAAGTGAAAGATCGAAATTATTTCTAGCTTAGCCAATGTAAGGGACTATTCCATAGCCAACGTTCTCTTCCCTCTCTCTCTCTCCCTTCCTCTCAACCATTTTACCAGTAACATACCAATCCAGAAAATCGCTGAAAATATATAGCACAAGACAGAAAATTCCCCAAATTCCAGAGAACTGTACACAAAATTAGCAAGTGACTGACTCCTCGCCCAGAACCGATCGACGCTAAGTACTCTGATATACAGGGGTTCCTTTTTCACCATTGGCATCTACATTTTTCTCGTTTAGGTATTTTCAAAATTGGACTAAAAAACAAAAACCGAGGGGGTTGACACGGTCCGAATTGAGGTACAAAAAAATGCCTCCAATACAAAAATGCCTTTTATTTCCAAAAAATTCCTCTCAATTGCCACACAATGCCAAAATTCCTCGAAGTTCATCAAAAATTCCTCAAAAATGCCAAAAAATTCCTCGAAAATACCACAAAATTTCTCAAAAATGCCTTGAAATTCCTCATAAACAAAAAACCTTCGTGCTTAGATATTCATATTTCGAAACATTTATTATGTATTAGATATTAGGTAAGTATTGTACATACTTTACAGATACAGGGTATTATTTTTAAAACTTCCCACCTTAAATATATCTTCAGACGAAAAAATATTGAAATTAAGTAAACGCTGGTTAGTCCTACCCTAATTTTGTTCTTTCAAATGGGATTATACTTTTATCTCAACGGATTCTGAATCTACGTTTTTTTCTGAGTTAGAAACGTGTATCATACTTAACTGGAAGTACAGTCACGGCCGCCCTAGATTTTCAAAATCTTCGAAGAAATCGGTGAAAAATTGAGATTTAAAAAAAAACGCAAAAACACGTCCTGTGCAATTACATTTTCTTTTGTCTTTATTTCATTCATTTATAAGAAAAGAGACCTATCGGAGGCTTTCATTTCCGGTTAAAACGGAAGCCGAGAAGAAATATCATATCTACTATACATACAGGGTGGGTAATTTTTCGATGCTCACCATTGGGATCTCCTACACAGCAAAGAACAGTTGCGCTATTTGTTGCTGATTAAGAATCTGAAGAGAGTTCGCCGATATTTTGATTCGTTCCTGAGTTATCAAAAAAAATCTGAAAATTGCTAATTTAAAGAAAAATTAATATCTTCCTAATGGTTAATGTTATTTAAATGAAACTTAGAACTTTTATATTTTTGACAGATGTCAATTGAATGAGATCAACAAAAATTTTCTAGGCCTTCTATATTTTGAATAACGACAGTCAACTTTTGATTCTTTTATGGCCGCCATATTGAATTTTGAAACCATCGAATACAAAAAAAAATTGTCTTCAAAAATGTACTCAACATGAACTTTTTTGACAGATGTCAGAATTTGAAAATTGGTAGGAATAATTTGCAAAATCAGACAAAACTTAGATGAAAAACAATTGCAAAAATGTACGCCGACTTATTCAATCTCTTATAGCATGTGAAAACAATTGAATTCAACAGTAATAAAATACGTCTTGCGGTCGTGTAACTCGGGCTTTCACATATTTTTTTAAAAACGTCCATGTTTTTCTGTGCATTCGGCGGTGTTAAAATTCAATATGGCGCCCATAAGAAAAAGAAAAGTTGACTGTCTTTACTTTAAATCTAGAAGTCCTAGAAAATTTCTGTCGACGCCATTCAATTGACAGCTGTCAAAAATGTAAAAGTTCCAAGTTTCATTTAAATAACATCAATCGTTAGGAAGATATTAATTTTTCTTTAAATTGCCAATTTTCAGATTTTTTGTGATAACTCAAGAACGAATCACAATATCGGGGAATTCTCTTCAGATTCTCTAATTTAACCGACCCTGTATCTTTTACCGTTTAGGAGATTCCAATGGTGAGCATCGAAAAATTACCCGCCCTGTAAACCATCAGATACATCTTTAAAAAATCTAAGGTGGCCGTGACCGCACTTCCGGTTAAGTATAATACATGTTTCTAACTCAGAAAAAATCGAAGCTTCAGAAGCCGTTGAGAAAAAAGTATAATCCCATTTGAAAAACAAAAATTAGGGTCACATCCGATGGAACCGGAAGTGAAAAAAATCACCTAAAAATAATAACAATATAGGTATTATAAGGTTAACAAACACGAAAACAAAAGAGGCTTACGAATAATTTTTAAATTTTTGTTTGACTTCTCGATCCTCTCAATCAGAGCGTGGTTGCAAATTCCTCTCAAATTCCATTAATTTCCTCATAAATTCCCCTAAATTCCTCGATCACTTTACTTATTTGCTAATTCCACAATTTCCTCAAAAAGGCGCATTCAAATTCCTCTGTAAATTCTAAAAAATTCCTCTGTGGGGGACAACAAATTTCTCGCGTGGCAACCCCCTCGACAAAATCATTTGCAAGGCGTGCAACTACGAAAGCGTTCTGGGGTCACAATTTTTTTTAAATTTCCGTAATTACGGATTTTTTAAAAGACGCTTATTTTGTACCAATAGGCTTTTCAAGGGTGCATTTCATCCAGTAGTCGGAACATTACTTTTAAAAAGTAATTCATTACCATTACACATTACTTCGTCGAAATTGTAATGCATTACAATTACTCATTACTTTTTTCAAAAAGTAATGCATTACAATTACAATTACTTAATAAATGTAATGCATTACTTTATACATTACTTTTAACGTGACATTTCTTAAATTTCTAATTGTAGCTGACAGATTTTGAGATCTGCAGTAAATTGAAACATACCTACGTCATTCCAGACACGGCCAACTCTAATTGGAATTTAAAAAAATGCCACGTTATAAAGAAACTATAGGTGTATTATTTTAAAACAGTAAATTTATTATTTAATTTTAATTTAATTTGAATAACAATTGCGTTTCAAAATTTAGTACTGCTTGAGATGGCTAAAGTTAGTTTTATTTTAATTTGAATAACAATTGCGTTTCAAAATTTGGTACTGCTTGAGATGGCTAAAGTTAGTTTTATTTTCTTCAGCTAGGAAATTATTTCAATTCTGTAGAAATATTTAATCCGGAGTAATTGCAGAGAATATCGCTACTTAAAAATAGCAGGAAAACCTCTTCAGAATGCATCAATGTTTGCTTGGGAGGCGATAGGTAAACAGAACCCCGGTGGGTTAGGGTTAACTCTGATACAGTACCTAGCTACTTCCTGTGGTGGTTATTTCATTTCACAGAATTACATTTTTCATAAAAGTTTTATTTTCGCGTTTATCAATTAAGGATAAAAAAGTAATGTAAAAAGTAATGGTTTTCCATTACAATGACTAAAAAAATGTAATGCATTACAATTACCCATTACTATTTAAAAAAAGTAATGCATTACAGTTACTCATTACCAGCTAAAGTAATGTCATTACAGTAATGCATTACTTGTAATGCATTACTTCCGACCACTGATTTCATCCCCTCTACAATATCTATCATGGGTAGAAATTGTTATAAACAGGTGTTTCAAAAATTCGTAAAAAATAAATCCATAATTACGGGAAAAAAATCCGCAATTACGGAAAAAAAATCATTTTTAAAAGACGCTTATTTTGTATCAAAATAGGCTTTTCAAGAGACTGGGGAGGCGAACACGTGTTCCTAATGGGGGGCCATCAGGGTGCATTTCACCCCCTCCACAATACCTATCAAGCGTAGAATAGAAATGGTTAAAAACAGGTGTTTCAAAAATCCGTAATTACGAATAAAAAATCCGTAATTACCGATTTTTTAAAAGACGCTTATTTTAGAACCATCAATAGGCTTTTCAAGTGGCTGGGGAGGCTAACACGTGTTTCTGGGGGCCAAAAAAAATCTGTAATTACGGACTATAATACTCAGAATGACTTCTAGATTCCAAAAATACAAAATGTACCGGTTGTTCCGTTTAAAAATTCAAAATTAAAGCCATTTTCCGGCGTAACCGGAAGTGATAGAAAGTTCTGATGTATGTGAAAAGATAAAGTTTCGTGGATATTGTCACATTAAGGCACATCACATTAAGGCACAAAGGCATCAGTTATTACAATAAAACTTTTATAAATTAGAGCTGTCAAAACTGTCAACTGTGTCATTTGTGTATATTTGGTTGCCTATCTAGAGTACCCTAATTCCACTGTAATACACTCTTAATTCCACCGTAATGCACTCTAATTCCTAGTAATACATTGTAATACCGCCCTAATACACACTAATTCCACCGTAATACACTCTAATTCCACTGTAATACCGAGCAAGTGTACACCGTAATATACCAGCGGTTGGCCCCTCGGGGATAACTCAGGAACGACCGTATCCTGCTTTTCTTTTACCGCGTGTTGTCATTTGTCAAGGGTGAGAATGAGATGTTATAAAAGGAACCATCTTGTATATCGGTAATGGATACTCTACGCTACGTTATAAGATATCGTTACGTGACTTTGAAATAAATTGAAAACCGAGGGGAGACTCGATGAAAACAGTTCTGAATCACCTCATTTTACGGTACTTATTTTCGATTTGACTTAGTCGGCGTTTTACTGGTCACCTATCCTCCACTTACCGAACAATAGCGCAGACAATAGGTAAATTTTATTATTCATCAATGAGAGGTTTGTTTCACCTCGAACAATTCATTATTTACATTGTAAATTATGCAATTCGTTATTTTGTAATGTCGAGAAATAAAAACCCATGAAATTTTTGTTTCAATACAACCATAATGTTTTGTTTTCTAGCATAAACAATGCAATGTTACAATCCATCCTTCAAAAACAATAACAAACCAGCATTCCAGCAATTCGAATTTGGCGCGCAACCCCGTACAACAAAAACAGCCAATTCATCAAGTGCGTTCCAACATGCCCTCACCTGGAATTCCCGATTTCTTAATCCGTCGATTAAAAATCCGCGTGTTTCCCAAAACAACGGTATCCACCGCGGCGATCAACAGGTACTTCTAACTCGGTCGCGACTTTCACGCAGGCCCCATTTTATTGATTGTCTCGATTCGGCCGTCGAAAAGTGAACGCACCCGAGCAGGAGAAGCAATGACCGCTCGTGTCACGCGCAAGCGCACTCGCCGACGTCAGTCTGACAGGCAACTCACACAGCCAATGCTGCGTTATAATTGTTTGTTATCGAGGAAATAAATTTTTTAAAGCACGCAAACGGAAGCCATCCGGAAATTGGATAATCCGAGAGTCGCTGAAGCCGCCACGAGTCATCCCGCGGATGTAACGAGACGAGGTGCGTACGGCTCGCCACGGCGATTACGTCATTGGGCCATTTTGTGTGCAGGTATCTCCAGTGGACAGATCTTTGTTGAGGGTTCGAGGCATTCCTCTTTGTATTTTTTTGAGAAGCCGTGGGCAAGGAACGACTCCAAAATTCCGGTACCGACGAGAAATAAGGACCATACCGGCCATCTCGGTAACGGTGAGATGAACAACAAAAGGAGAAACAAGGGAGGCCCTGTAAGGTTGGTATTGGCTGCTGAGAATACAGATTATTCATTTGTTTTAATTGTTGTCACGTCTCGGATGTATTTTTGCAAAGTTTGCGAGAAATCCGCGTGTGATTCTTATTTGAACCCGACTTACTTTGTTTTGGTACATGTCAGCCACTCAAGTAAGTAATTTTATTTTACTAATCACTATCACATGACTTTTGCTCCAAGAAAGAGGGCCAAGATTTAGGTAACCATGGCAATATTGTTAGTAAATAAGAAATTAACATCAAGGCGGCTCTGACCAATTCAATGAAGTGACTTTTGCTGAGTTAGGGTAAATTTTCGCGATTTTTTGGTTCAAAGCACAAATGTTTAGCTGCTATAGGTTCATTTACCATATTTCATAGAAAGTTGTTTGATAAAATAGTCAAACTACTGTCAGTTTCAAACCTTCCTCCATATGTAGGTTTGAAACAGACAGAATAATGCTGTCGTTAGGCAACAGTCTCGATAATGAATGAAAATACCAATCAGAGCTAAGTATTTGTGGTTCAAACAATAAAATCGCGAAAATTTGCTTTTAAATAGTTAAATTTTTGACTTTTTTTCTGACCAAATCCTGACAAATCTCTGCTCTACAATCTCCTCCACCGAGGCACTTTGTAGTTCAATCTCTTGCAAAATATACTTGTTCGGCCAAAAACTCAAATTTTGACCACCTGTCACTTCAATAGTAAATGAATGAGATGTAGGCTTTGGTTTTTCTCGAGGGGTCATCCACTGTAGTAAAATCTGTAGGTACAGTAATAATTTTATCATGAATGCTGACTTATATTTTCTGTCAATGCCGAGTTAATGCCACAAATTCCTAGTTAATGCCGTCAATGCCGACATAACAACACATGTGAGTGATGGGAAAACCCTTTTTTCGTCAAACGTCAAAAAAACTGCACTTCGGTGACCTTTTTGACAATGGTAAGGTTGGTATTGGCTGCTGACAATACGCCATATTAGCGATGACGTGTTGCCATAGTCAACGCCTCCCACTGAAGCCAAACAGATCGAGATTTCAATGTGCAAATTCAAGGAAATTGCATTTTTCTCCAAATTCTTTATTTACAGTTTTAAGACATTTTGAGACATTCATATTAATAATTTGAACAATTGTTATCGATTAAATCGTTACATAATGTCCACCAATGAGCTTTGTGCTGAAATAATTCAATTTAACCAATGAAATGATCACTTTTGTTTAGCTTCATTGCCATGGTAACAACCTCAACCTAGTTCAACAAAGATGGCAGACCTACGTCACGCTAATAGTCCGTATACATATTATTCATTTGTTTTAATTGTTGTCACGTCTCGGCCGTATTTTTGCCAAGTTTTACGAGAAATTCGCGTGTGCTTCTTATTTGAACCCGACGTTGTTTTGTTTTGGTACATGTCAGCCACTCAAGTAGTTATTTTATTTTACTAATCACATGGCTTTTATCCCTAGAAAGAGGGCCAAGATTTAGGTAACCGTGACATTTGCTGAGTTAAGGCGTTTTTTCTCGATTTTATGTTTTAAAATTTGTATTGAAATACTGTCACTTCTGCTGTCAGTTTCATTTTTTTCTTCGAAGAACGATTCAAATCGTCATTATTTTGAAGGTATTTCAAGGTATTTCAAAACATGATTATCTCCTATGCTTTCAAATGCAAGTTTGTATTTCAATACATAAAACCGAGAAAAAACGCCTAAATAGTTAAATATTCAGTTTTCATGGCCGACTTTACTAAATTCTTTATTTTCAGTACAGTGAAGTCAAAACTTTTGTGACTTTTTTTGGTACGTAAATTGCGGTTTTTTTCTGATGAAATCCTGACAAATCTCTACAATCTCCTCCACCGAGGCACTTGTAGTTCAATCTCTTGCAAAATATGCTTGTGCGGCCCAAAAACTCAAATTTTGACGACCTGTCAATAGTAAATGAATGAAGTGTAGGCTTTGGTTTCTCTCGAGGGGTCATCCACTGCATTAAAATCTGTACAGTAATAATTTCACCATCAATTTCGACTTAAATTTTCCGTCGATGCCGAATTAATTCCACAAAAAACTGCACTTCAGTGACATTTTTGACAATGGTAAGGTTGGTATTGGCTGCTGACAATACATATTCATTTGTTTTAATTGTTGTCACGTCTCGGCCGTATTTTTGCCAAGTTTTACGAGAAATCCGCGTGTGCTTCTTATTTGAACCCGACGTTGTTTTGTTTTGGTACATGTCAGCCACTCAAGTAGTTATTTTATTTTACTAATCACATGACTTTTACCCCTAGAAAGAGGGCCAAGATTTAGGTAACCGTGGTAATATTCTTAGTAAATACGAAGTTAACATCAAGTCAGCTTTGACCAATTCAATGAAGTGACTTTTGCTAAGTTATTCAGTTGTCATAGCCGGCTTTAGTGAATTCTTCCATGCTCGTTCCACAATTTCTCATACATATACACCACAATTTTCAACACCACGAAAAAATGTGTGCTCCAATTTCCGAAATCTCCAAAAAATTTCCGAATTATTTCCACATTCATTCCACAATTTGTCATGCATATACACCCCAATTTCCAAGTGGTCAACCCCTCGGCATGAGGTTAAATAATACTAGAGTTAAGCATTCTGATTGGCTGTAGTTTGTTGCCTAGCAACCAACCCATATTTAGACTAATCCGAGTTTAATCCATGACTGAACAACGGGCCCTAACGATTTATTTTTGGTTATAACTTTATTACTATTTGACCGATTTTCTCGAATTTTATACATGACGAAACCAAAAATGAGGCTTTTAGAATTGACAACCATTTTCCAGATGGCGCCACTAATACATTTTTTATAGCAGTTTTTTACAATGCCATTTTTTGACTTTCTGGAATGCAATAATTTGTGTACCGATCAAATTGAAATTAGTGCAGGATGAAAGCTAACAACTTTACAAAATCTTATTCTGGACGTTCTTTATTTTTTTACAAATAATTTATTTTGTGGTGCTGTTAAACACGGTTTTTTTAAAGGTTTATTTATTATTTTGCTACCAATTTTAAACAAAAAATCGAGTAATTTGGCTGTAGCGTGTTTACAGACCCACATACATTTTTTCAAAAAGCACTTTTTGGGTTCCCAGGAGCCTAAAACGTAAAGATTTCATGTTTCTGGCGATTGGATTTTTCTGAATTTCTGAATATGTGACAACGGTGGCTTGGAAACAAGTGGATCGCAAACTGTCGAAAGGACGTCATTTGTGATTTTACCGGGGGTTTGTTTGGTGACATCTAGCGACGCGATTGTGCGAACTAACTTTGACAAGCGTGTTTTCGACAGATTCCTATTCACTTGTTTCCGTAGCCTCCCGTAATCACTTATTTTCTGAATTCTGAATAACACTGTAACAACTCTGTATTGTATAAGACGATGTCTTGCAAGGCTGGTATTGGTTACCACGACTGTTCATTTGTTTTAGTGGCGAAGCGGAAGCGGAGGTACTGTTTATTTTTGTCACGTCGGCATATTTTTGCAAGTCTTTCACCTATTACTGGTTTTTTATCAAGTTACCGCAGATATAAACTCAGCTCTGACTGTTTTAAATATTCAGTTGTTTTCAGAGCCGACTTTATTAACCAAGAAATGAAGGATTTCAGGAATTCTGTTATCTTCTATTTATGTGTGCTGCGCGATTAAAAACTTTTATATCTTTAATTAACTAATTGAATGCAATTTTTTTCTCTTTTGGTCGTATCGAGGGTCGTAGATGGTCCAAGGGTCTAAGGGTTAAATATATGCTCAAAACTTTTTCTGGGCGATTGAAGAAACGTTATCGAATGGCTTGAATTTCAAGCAACACTTATATGAAATTTCGAGTTTCAATCCCTGATTTTTTCCCCTTTTGTCTCATATTGCAGAAAAAACCATCCCTTATCAGATATTGTCGAAATATGTGTGTGTCGAGTTTCAGACCTAAAAAGTTGCCTAAACGTCGGAAATACGTGTTGCAGGCCACAGAGGATCCGGTCGGTGGTAGCGGACGGCGTCTACAACAATGCCCACTTCATGCACGCCGCCACCCTCCAAGTCGGCAACATCGTCAGAATCAAGACGGCCTCGGGGGTAGTCTGGGAGGGTGAGTACTACATCTCTCTCTCTCTCTCGTCCGACACCCCTATTCTCCCCCCTCTCTCTTACGCATAGGGGTGTTCAAAACGTTCTCGAGCAACTTCGACGTGGTGCTGGAAGTGGCGGCGAAAGTGGACAACCCCGACAGCTCGGCGGCCACCCTCAACCCGGAGAGCCTCGTCGACAAGCTCATCTTCAAATCGACGGACATATCGACGATGGAGGCGAGAGACGTGGATTTGGACTACCCCACGAGGGACACTTTCCAGACGGACACCGCCATAGCCGCCCGCCTCAACGGCAGCACCAAGTTGGAGGAGAGGGAACTGGAACCGTGGGACCCCTCCACCGGAATCAATGGCGGCGAGCTGCCCCTCGAACTAGACAACGCCAACGGATGGGACGCCAACGATATGTTTAGGAAAAACGAGCAGGTAATGCGAGATCTTGTTTTTTTGGTACAGGATTAGTTATTTACGTAATTAGTTATGAAAAGTCCTATATTGTCCGACGAGTCGTAACATTTGCCAAAACGAGCGATAGCGAGTTTTACAAAATTATGCGAGTCAAACAATTGGGATTTTTTATAACGTATTACGTACAGCATTTTACCTAATTGCGTAAAATCCAACTTTTCAAAACGCAATTCGGTAAAATATTATACAGAACACTTTTTGGTAAAACTTGGGGGGGCACTAAACGAAACTTGTAGTGGTTGCTTTCAAATGTGGCGGCGATTTCAAAATTGACCAAATTGAATTCCGTTTTTATCTAACTAATACATCATACCCTGTTCGTTAATATACCTCAAATATACCCCAAAAGGCATCGAAAGGTTCATTCGCAATGACGAAATTAACGTAGAGGTAAGGAATTAAAGGCAGAATACCTTGGAATCGGTATAATTTCTATGGAATCTCCATGGGTATATATTTTTTAATTTGTTTCTCAATTCTACGTTAATTTCGTCACTTCGAATGAGCCTTAAAGGAGGATTCAACTGGGGGGCAAACCGCTGGAGATGTCAGGTGTACAATTTAGAGGAAAGTCCGGGGATTTCAGGGGGATGTCCGGGAATTTCAAAGGATGTCTGGTGTACAAAATACTATTAGCGGTTTAGCCCCCAGATTCAACTCAAGAAGTAGATGTTGAGGTTATGGCTGATTCTCGTGAGAAAGGAGCGTCTCAGTCCAATGGTGTTATCAGAATTTACAATTTTTTTACCGTTTTGAAGATATTCAGAAAAAAAAGGGTAGCATGACGTCATCTTTCCACGATTTCTTTGCCATCTTGAATATCCTCAAGATCTCAAGAATATCTTCAATGGATTCTGAATTGAAGGAAAATGTTTTCAAGATGACCGCACTTCCGGTTATTCCGGAAGTTGACATCAACTTTATTATTTTAAATGGGACACTCATATTTTCATACCACACTCCGATTCTACATTAAATGATGAGAATTTTGGTGTAACATTACCCTATGGCTAAATATGATAGTTTCCGAGTAAAAAAATATTTTTCGTTTTTAGACACGAAAACCTCGTAATACTTAAAAATTAATATATGTGCCAAAAAAAAAAGAGATAGAGTATAGAAATTTGTACAGCAGTAAAAGATGCCTTGGGAACATCGGACTGTGGCTTAAAAAGCAGAGAATTCCTCTAGAGAGTGTCTACAACCAGTGGCGTTCGTCAGTTTAAAAAAACAATTAAAACTAATTTTTTTCAAATGGAATGCCTAGTTTTTTATGATCCCAGTGGATAGCAAATTTAATCACCTAACAATCCATTCAAATATTCCTATACCTATCTTCATTCGCTTTGGAGTTATTTAACATTAATTTATGACCGTTTTCATTGACGTTGCTTAAATTTAAGCTTCACTCAAATTGACAGGAATGACATTTTTCTTATTGTTTAAACGTCATTCTTTTGATTTTAAGTTCCTCTTAAAGTTAAGCAACGTCGGTGCAAACGGTCATAAATTAATGTTAAATAAGTAACTCCAAAACTAATGAAGATGGGTATAGGAATATTTGCATGGATTGATAGGGAATTAAATTTGCTATCTACTGGGATCATAAAAAACCAGGCATTCCTTTTGAAAAAAGTGAATGACCTTGTATAGTGGAATACCCTAGAAATCGCGATATATCGCAAGAAAATTTGCGAATAATCACACCTGGATTATGACCTTTATTCTGTAAATCTGCCTAAATGGTTCGAACCGGTATTTCATAACCTCACTTTACATATAATTATAACTCTCCCACTTTGAATATTTTTGGATCAGAAATAATATTAAAATGAGATAGATGCTGACCAGTCCTGCATGGAGGGGAGGCAACTGGGCGTGTATTCACAATATTTTTCACTTTCGGTTTAACCGAAAATGGCCTTAACTTTGTTTTTTCGAATGGAATATGACATCTTTTTTTCAGCAGATTCGGAATTTGCGATTTTTCCTCAGCTAAAAACATGTATCATAGGTACTTGACCGGAATTGCAGTCACGGCCACTCTAAATTTTGAAAAACTTCAAAGAAATCAGTAAAAAATTGAGATTTTAGAAAAACGCAAAAACACATCAAGTTAGCTTTTTTTAATACAAATTCATCTGTGCAATTAGATGATCTCCAAAAATCTTAATTTTGCACCCATTTCTTCGATATTTTTGAGTCAAAAGGTGTCTCTCCATTTGATGGGACAAAGTTAAGACCATTTCCGGCTAAACCGGGAGTGAAGAAATTAGGTATCGGAATTTACGCCTTCCAGGCGGGGTTGATTAGCGTCAGCGTTTATTTCCTTTTAATAGCCTTTTTACATCCAAAGATGTCTAACATGGGAAGTTAAAAAAGCGCGGTGGTCGTTTTATCTTGAGACTGGCAGATATCTCGAAAAGGAAGCATTTTAGAAAAAAATTATTTGTATAAAAGTTTTATGACTTCGAAGGGGAAAATAAATGGCATCATCACCATTTTGATTCAAGGTCATTTTCAAGGTCAAATGAAGGTCAACAAAATTTTTTTTAATGGAAATCTGTATTTTTATTACAGATTCTTATTCCCCATAAAAGAACAAACAACAAATTTTAACCTTTTTCGAAATCCCTAGACATTCCCTAGTAACAGCGGCAAGACAAAACAAATGAACAACCGTTTTAACTTAACAACGATGAATTCTAGATACATAAACCACAAAAATTATTGTAGATTTTGTTTTTGCCATGCCGCTGTCGCTAGGAAAGGCAATGGATTTCGAAGGAGATTAAAATGTTCATGTAAATATCTGACAAACTATCCATTGGATCCAAAAATAGTTTAGATGAGAGTTGTTTGTTCTTTTACGGGGAATAAGAATCTGTAATAAAAAATGTAGGTTTTAATTTTAAAAAAATGAAGTTGACCTTCATTTGACCTTGAAAATGACCTTGAAGGAAAATGGCGTTGATGCCACCTATTTTCCCCCTCGAAGTCAAAACTTTTATACTAAACATTATTTTCCAAAATGCTTCCTTTCCGAGATATTTGCCAGTCTCAAGATAAAACGGCCACCCTGTATACTAAAATAAGTCAACGCAAATTTTTCAAAAACATAATTTCAAAAAATGTGAAATGTGTTCTAATTGCAAGATTTATAGGAAATTGGCAGGTATACAATGACAACTTCGCTTCGAAAGTAATATATTTACAAGGTTTTCTGTGAATTTGCTAATTTTTTATTTGGGGATTTATTGGGAATTGTGGGTATTTAAGAGGTTTTATAATTTACAAAATTATATTAGGATTTACGATGATTTACGGATTTATTGACCAAAAAGGATTTATGGTGTACAAATTTTCATTGGTTATTTCCCCCTCGAAAAAGACAATAGGAAAGCTTTGTGAGGCTTAAAGCCGTTCATGTGATTTGTGTTGTGATGTGACAAATTTTGTCCATAAAGCTGCAGACACAAGTAGTTATCGTATCTCTTTAAATTAAAAACCTGAATTGGATTGTAAAATTTTGTTGTCGGGTTATAAGGTATTTTTCTAGCAAAATTTGTTAGTAAATCTTTGCTACTAACAATTTTAGAACATTTTCTGTATTGGTAACACCATACCAATTCTAACCTAACTTTTGCCATTCTTTATCTAGAGATGTGAGTTTGAAAAGTTTTAGTTTCAGAATTGGTATGGTTGAAACTGAAACTTTTCAAACTCACATCTCTAAATAAAGAATGGCAAAAGTTAGGTTAGTTTTCACTTTTTCTTGAAAAGTTGTTGAAAGTGTCAATGCGGTAATAATAATAAACTTCCACCGACAGCGCCGTCAATTCTAGTCGTTCTAAGTAGTATCAATATCCATTGAGCACTGGAAACAGTGATATGAAGTAAAATACTACTTAAAAGATGGAAACAACGATGAATCTTAATGTTTAATGCTTTTATTTTGACTTATTAACTTGCTTACCTATACACTTACTATATTTGTCATTTAATATTATATTATGTTCCCTCCTATTCAGCTGTTGTAGATTTATTTAATTCTCCAGAATACTTTATACTACCGTAGGACAACTTTTCATTGTTTTTTGAAACTTCAAAATTTCATGAAAAGTTTCAACAAATGTACTTTTCATGAAAACACATCTCTATCTTTATCTAGCCCCCCAAAGTTTCACAGCTTCATGAATTATTTCTTCCATATTCTTTTTTTTTTCGCTCTTAAATGTAATATGAACATGATTGTTAAGGAATATGGAGTGACGAGCACTTTCGACCACTCCCTGAAGGGCTACACCGTGCCCCTAAACAGCGACACGGCCGATTTCAAGGAGGCCGAGGCCAAGGCCAACCAGATCGCCAGCGAGATCGAAAGTCAGCCCCAATACAAGGCACGCCTCGAGCTGGAGAACGGCGATGAGGAGACCGTCTTCGCGGCGGTGGTGCGCCCCAACCAGCAGGAGGCCAGCGACAAATACATACCGCCCGCCAAACGAAAGAACCAGAACTCTGGCAAACTGGTGCGAAGTACACCCCCGCCTCAGAGTAGTGCTCAAAATACACCCCCGCCCAAAGGGAACGCCCCACCGATCGCCTACACCAATCCACCGGTCGCTCCGCCCCCCTCTCACGTACCCCCACCGCACGTCGGCATGCCCCCACAGCATCCCGTACCTAGTCACGGGCGGCCGCACTCGCACACCCCCCCTCACGCCTACAGCAACCAGCAGATGCAGAGGGCCCCCATGAATAATCAGACCAAGGTGCAGGTGAACGGGGAGGCGAAGCCCCACCAAAGGCCGACGAGGGGGGGTTATCCGGGAGGCAATCAGCCCAACGTGCCTCCGCAGTCGTACCAACAGGTGAGTTTTACATCTTGCATTGTGTGCTAAAACAATTCTCAAGAGAGCCCCCAAATTGAAAAATCCTGTGCCTAGCTAACCAATCACAAACGTGGTCAAGGCAAACTACGTCAGTCAAACGACAGAGAAAAGTAATGAGACAGGAGATACTGTGTCTGTAGCCAGCAGGGTTGGGTAATAAATGTTGCAATATGTTGTCGTAAATGTAGCAAATGTAGCAAATGTAGCAAGTTTTAGGTAAAAAGTGTCAAAATTTAAGGTTATGTTTTCGTCAAGACAAGCTAAGCCAGTCAAACGAGAGAAAAGTAATGAGACAGAAGATACTGTCTGTAGCCAGCAGGGTTGGGTAAATGTCGCAATATTTGTGTTTTACGACATTTACTACATTTGTGACATTTACTACGTCGCAATTTAAATATGTCGCAAAGTTGTCGTAAATGTAGCAAATGTAGTAAGTTTTAGGTAAGTGTCAAAATTTAAGGTTATGTTTTCGTCAACACAAGCTAAGCCAGTTAAATGAGAGAGAAAAGCAATGAGACAGAGGATACTCTGTCTGTAGTCAGCAGGGTTGGATAAATTTCGCATTATTTGGTTTTACGACATTTACTACATTTGTGATACAGCACTTCTTTGATACATTCTGCTGCTGCCACATACTCAGCTTCAGTGCTACTCAAAGCCACGATTGGCTGTTTTCTCGAACACCAGGCTATCGGACCACCACAAAACATGATCACGTAACCTGTCGTGCTCTTGCGACTCATTATATCACCAGCATAATTCAGAATCACAAAACGCATGAATCTCATCTTGGGCAGTATTCTTAAAATATTTTATCTCTTTTTCTTTCGTTCCATTTAAATACCTTAACAGTCTCTTTGCATTCGAAAGATCCACAGATGTAGGTTTTTCCAAACTTCTACTTCCAAATCCGACTGCATAAGCAATGTCTGGTCTCGTTTTATTACTCAGGTACAGCAGAAGTAGTTTTACACCGGACACAATGTCATAAACACCTTGAGCTGATCTGAAATTTCCATACTTGAAATGATTCAGCATCACGAAGTTTTTCGATTTGAACAGTTTCTTTGCTTGTGGATGACATTTTTTAAGACTTGTCAAAAATTTTCTTGACACAATTTTCAGAATTTCTTCTTGCTTCGGGTTTTACGCTTTTTACCAGGTTTTTTTACTCTCCTTAATTAGACGGATATGCTGGCCCCATAACCAGTTAAATTGTATTGATAAATACAAGTAATTAAGGAGCTTATTGAAGCAAGTTTTTATTTTTATTATAACTTATAACATCTGACACTGATGCATACATGATTATTATAACAATTAAACCTCATTCACAACCACTTTACGTACGTGGCATAACAAAGTTTAACAATTGCCAACAATTACTAGAAAAGTCAGAAGCTGTCATGAATAATTGTTGACCATTGTTAAAGTTTGTTACGTTACGTACGTAAAGTGGTTGTGAATAAGCTCTTACTTCCAACAACATTTACTACGTCGCAATTAGTCGCAATTTAAATATGTCGCAAAGTTATCGTAAATGTAGCAAATGTAGCTAGTTTTATGTAAGTGTCAAAATTTAAGGTTATGTTTTCGTCAAGACAAGCTAAGCCAGTCAAACGAGAGAGAAAAGTAATGAAACAGAAGATACTGTCTGTAGCCAGCAGGGTTGGGTAAATGTCGCAATAGTTGGTTTTACGACATTTACTGCATTTGTGACATTTAGTGCGTCGCAAAGTTGTCGCAAATGTAGCAAATTTTACGTAAGTGTCAAAATTTAAGGTTATGTTTTCGTACAGAGCGCAGATCAGACAAGTTGTTTCCTGCTCTTAAGGATGTTAAATCGTTCAAACAGTAATTATTAGTGCTTCAAAGTTAAATAAGTACAAATTAAACTTAAACAACCAAAGCAAATGTAACAAAATCGATTCAAATTCGCAATGTCGCAAATTACATTTGCTACCGCCGTAAATTGAGTCTCATTTGTATAATTTGCGACGGCCCCAATCCTGGTAGCCAGAGTTGGGCAAATGTCACAATATTTAGTTTTACTACTTTTACTACGTCGCAATTGAAATATGTCGCAAAATGGTCGCAAATGTATAAAATTTTATATGACTGTCAAAATTTAAGGTTATGTTTTCGTACAGAGCGCAGAGCGGACAAATTATTTGTTGTTGTCGTTCAAATAGTAATTACTAGTGTTTCAAAGTTAAATAAGCATTAAATTAAGCGTTAAATAAGTATCTAGTTAAGCTTAAAACAACAAAGTGATGATGCGTGAAAGAAATATTTTAGGTTATGTAGCAAATATAACGAAGTTGTTGCCAATTTGCAATGTCACAAATTACATTTGCTACCGTCGCAAATGTATAATTTGCGACATTGCGAATTTGTATCAATTTTGCTACATTTGCTACGTAACCTAAAAGGTTTCTTCTCCGCACCGTAATTTTGGTTGTTTTAAGTTTAATTTATATTTAATTAACTTTGAAACACTAATAATCACTGTTTGAACGATTTAACATCCTTAACAACAACAAACAACTTGTTTTCTCTGCGCTATGTACGAAAACATAACCTTACATTTTGACACTTACCTAAAATTAGCTACATTTGCGACGTAATAAATGTCACAAAT
Source organism: Pycnomerus fuliginosus (assembly GCA_963924575.1). Taxonomy (NCBI): domain Eukaryota; kingdom Metazoa; phylum Arthropoda; class Insecta; order Coleoptera; family Zopheridae; genus Pycnomerus; species Pycnomerus fuliginosus. Next base: position 8,840,976 of record OZ004625.1, on the reverse strand, counting down.
GTGGTAAATATCGTAAAATCTAATATTGTAATTGTCGCGATATTTAGTTTTACGACATTTACTACATTTGCAACATCGCAATTGAAATATTTCGCAAAGTTGTCACAAATTTATTAAATTTTAGGCGAGTGTCAAAATTTAAGGTTATGTTTTCTTACTGAGTGCAGATCGGACAAGTTATTAGTCGTTAAATATGTTAAATCGTTGAAACAGTAATTACTAATGTTTTAAAGTTAAATAAGCATTAAATTAAACTTAAAACAGCAAAGTTATGATGCCTGGAAGAAATATTTTAGGTTATGTAGCAAATGTAGTTGTCGGAAATGTACATTTGCGACAGTCGTAAATTGAGTCGCAAATGTATAATTTGCGACTTGTCTGAAGGTGTAGGCGGGTAAATGTAAACATAATTTTTTTTTCGAACATTGGTAAACCTCTTCCGAGGTTGTAAATTTCAGGTTGTTATATTCGTTTGTTTTTCAGAGCATTCACATATTTTGTGGACGTCACTGTATGAACAAAAAAAATTTAAATGACATTTGCATCGTTTCAACATTGTCTTGCATTTTAAAGGTGAAACTTGTTTTTAATACCCTTTTTTACTAAACAAATAAAGTGTGATATGAATAGATATTTTAAAAGTTGGTATTTCTTCATTTTGCATAGTGAGACTTGTTTTGAGACCTATGATTAAGTTGGCAACCCTTTTTTACTAAACAAATAAAATGTGAAATGGGTAGATATTTTATAAGTTGGCATTCCTGCATTTTGGGGGTTGTTCATTGGCGATTCGGTAAAGTCGGCACAATGGAATGTTAGGTATAAATTGTAGGTTTTTGTACTCATTTGTCTTTCAAAGCCATCGCTTGGCATCACATATTTTTTGAATTGCACTGTATAAAGTAAAAATTAATTTTGCACTGTTTCAATACAGTTTCGGCTTATCAAGTGGGCATTACTGTTAACTTTTGACAATGCTTGATTAAGTTGGTAACCCTTTTTATTAAACATAAATTTTGACATGAATGTGACAGCGTTGAATTTCAATTGTGACAATTTTCTATGGTAGCACTGTTTTTTGACACTTCCGGTTACAGTTCATAAATTTCGAATTTTTGATTGGCAAAGGTACTAAATTCATGGTTAAAAAATAGACTTTTAACCTCCCCACTCCACTTCACCATTTAAAAAAAAGGGAGGTTACTGCAATCACTAAAATTTTCGAATTCGAGACAACACCAGATCTTCACGTTTTGCGGTCTCAGGAACCTAAAAAAGTGGTTTTTAAAATGTGTCTGTGTGTATGTTCGTACGTACGTTCGTACGTTCGTACGTACGTTCGTACGTTTGTAAACACGCCACAGCCAAAACTACTAGACCGATTTGGCTGAAATTTGGTACGTAGGCATCTCATAACCCAACTTAGATCTGAAAAGCTTTTGGAGCCAATCGTGCAACCGGAAATGCCATTTTGGCACATCAACTTTTAAATTTTAAATGCAAACCCACATTTTTCACGTTACCATAGGAAAGGCCTTCAAATTCTGCTTCTAAAAATGTGTTCACTCTCAGTGCCTTTTTGGCCAAAAATTCAAAATTTTTACATTTTTGTCGGATTTTAAAATCGCTGTACAGCCCAAAGCCCTGAACCGATTTGGCTCAAATTTTGCACATGGGAATTGAATTGCACGTCGAAGAGCTGAACAAATTTTGGATTCAATCGGTCTACGGAAAGTGCCGTTTTGGCACACCAATTTCCAAAGCTAAAATTACTCACTCATTTAACCATCCAAAACAAATTTTTGATAGATTTATTGTCACCATCAGAAAGGTCTTCAAATTCTGGTTTTAAATAAGACAAACTTCGTTCGCATTTAGTGCTCTTTGGGTCAAAAAATCGAAATTTTGTAATAACGCTAAAAATACATTATAGGTAGCCCAAATTAGTGAATCGATTTGGCTAAAATTTGGTACATGGAGATTGGGTGACCCGTTGAAGACCTGAAAGGCTTTTGGAAGCAATTGGTCCACGGCAAGTGCCATTCAAGCATATCAACTTAAAATTTTAAATATAAGGCCTCCTTTTTTATGCCGCCAATAGAAAGACGATCAAATTCTGGTTCTAAAAATGTATTCACAGTTTCTGCCATTTCAGTGGAAAATAGAGAAAGAATTCTTTTTCAATAAAAGGGAGCGGGCTGACAGTGGATGACATAAAGTATCCAGTTATTGTCAAAAGGGTGGCAAACTGTTAACCTTAAAAGAAACATATTGTCAAATGTAACGGGTGATGTACGAGGTGATGTCGGTATTTGTCAGAAAATTAGTCACAGACGATAAGCATAAAAAAAAATTTGTTGAATTGCCTACTATCTACACAGAATACAAAGATCCACGCGATGGGGAGGTTCCAGCCGCTTCTCTGCTGCATTTTTACGCATGTTTTTAGTGTTATTAGCATTCCTGCATTTTCGAACTTATCCCATTCGAGACTAGTTGGCAATATTGAATGTTGAAAAGAGCATGGAGTTGGCAACACTGCTATTCCATTCAACGTTTGACCACGTAGAAGTTGGCAACGCTATATTTTGATTAAATTGGTAACCCTTTTATTAAACGTGAATTTTGAAGTCGTTAAACATTCTCCAATGTTGGCAGCGCTGAATTTTCAATTGACATTTGACATTTGGCACTCTGTTTTGACCCTTTCTGGTTACTGTTCACTGATTAGTCGGTTAAGTTGGCAAAAGTCAAATACGATTTTTCTTTAGTTGGTAGCACTTGGCCAGCACTTCATTAGAGACTTTTAACGCAGATAAGTTTCCAGTATTTTCAGTTAGTAGGTACATCTTTAATGTGTGGACATAATTTTATTCGGGGATTGGTAGACCTGTCTCGAGGTTATAAATTGTTGTTTCAAAGTCGTCTGGTTATAATCTAAATCTTTTTCGTTGGTCATACTGACATTGGTTATGGAACATTTAGTGACTTTCGTGTTAATCGATATGTAGTTGGTACTTGGTACAGTGCTATTCAGAAAATATGTAGTATTGTAACAATGTCAATCCCCATTTGTCGAAAAGACGTTTGGCTACAGTTAGTTCACCCAGTCGCCAAACAAAATGACGTATGTCATGAATCCAAACATGTTCCCAGTAAAATTACAGATGACACGTCGTTTTGACAGATTGCGATTGCGATTATAACTAAATAGTTAACCGACAATTTGGTTCAGGGGTTACCAACTTTGAAACTGAAAACATAATTTTTTGCATTGCCAACCCAATTTTCATGTTCATGCTTGGTTGCAAATAAAATATTACCAACTCAGTTTTTGGTTAGGAACCACTTATAAACTGAATAGCTGTCAATTGTTGCCAACATGAAAATACCACGCGCAGAAATCAGTACATACCAACTTCATAAAACAATTAATTGGAAGATTCAATTTTTTCGCCCCATCAACCCAATTCTCAGGATTGCCAACCCAATTTTCACGTCTTCGTTTCTTAGGAGCCCCCGATGAAGCCGCCGGCCAATCAGGAACCGATGAACCACCCGAGGCAGCAGCATCCACGTGACGAAACAATGAAAGATCTGCACGTGTTCTCGCAAGAGTTCAAGTTGGCGTCGCCGGCGCCGCCGCCCCTCGATCAGCCGCCCTCGTCGCCCCACCAGGTGCCTATGGAACAGATGCCGCCTCCGCCGCTCCCTCTGGCAAAACCGCCCCCTCAGGCTACGCCGCCCCAACCGCAGCAGTCCATGTCGCCGCAGCAGGAAAACGTGGACAAGATGGCCAACACGTTGAAGAAGTCCACGTTGAATCCCAACGCGAAGGAGTTCGTGCTCAATCCGCAGGCCAAGCCGTTCCAACCGAGGTGGGTAGTTTTTCGTGCGTTTGTCCGACGAGCGAGCGAAGCGAGTCGAGTTTCTTCTAAATTTCAAAGTCATGATGTAAAATTACATGTTTTTTATAAGTATATGTAATTTAACATGTAACTTTACAGTAATTTATGTTTTTTATGAAATCTAACGTTATTTACAGAAAATTAGTGATGTAAAATAGCGTGCTATTTATTTTCCGGTGATATAGAGCAAGATATATATCCTGCTATACCAAGATTGAACCACCATCGACACTTTTGTCACTTTCCGATCAATTTGATACCAAATACGTCTATATATTTTGTTTAAGTTTTTTAGTCATTTTTACTTAATTTTACAACTTTTCGGTAGAAGCGGTTGGAAGACAACATCAAACAGTGTTCTGAATTATTTTTGGATTGCGTTTGCATTTCGTTAAATTATATTTTTCCATTTGTTTTGGATTATCCAAGAAAGATTTCTTTTTTGCAACCCCTAAAATGTTAATTTGAAAGGCATTTCTCATTATACTATTCAAAATTTACAACTTTCTCTTCACTTGTTAGGTTATGTTACTCCAACTAATAGTGAAATGCTAAATATCTGCTGTAAATGGTAAATATACATATAGCAGATAAATATCAAAAGGTGATATGTATCATTTTGCTAAATATAATCATTCACAACACTACAGAAAAGTGTAAGTTTTTATCAAAATAATGTAAATTAACATGTAACTTTACAATAATTTATGCTTTTTACTTGTTATTTACGCTTCTTATGCGTTATGTATGGAATTTTGTGTAACGACAGTGGCGAGTAGTAGTTTATAACTACAATACATTTCTAATAGACGTCAAATAACTTATTTAAGCTTGTAAAACCATTGGTAAATTAAAATTACTGTAATTTACGAAAAAGAATATGAATTACGTAAGTTACATAAATTTCGTAAGAAACTTAAGTTACATAGCAAAATGTAAGTTACGTGTTATTTAACGTTTTTTTATGTAAATTACGAGAAGTTATTTTGGTAAATTACAAAAATTACTGCAATTTACAAAAGAATATAAATTAGGTAAGTTACATAAAAAACTTAAGTTACGTTACGTGTTATTTAACGATTTTTTGTGTAAATTACGAAACGTTATTTTGGTAAATTACAAAAATTACTGCAATTTTCAACAGAATGTAAATTACGAAACGTTCTTCTGGTAAATTACAAAAATCACTGCAATTTACAAAAGAATGTAAATTACGTAAGTCACATAAAAAACTTAAGTTACAGAGCAAAATGTAAGTTACGTGTTTTTTATTGTTTTTTTATGTAAGTTACGAATCGTTATTTTGGTAAATTACAAAAATTACTGTAATTTACAAAAGAATGTAAATTATGAACGTTATTTTGGTAAATTACAAAAATCACTGCAATTTACAAAAGAATATAAATTACGTAAGTTACATAAAAAACTAAAGTTACAGAGCAAAATGTAAGTTACGTGTTATTTAACGGTTTTTTATGTAAGTTACGAAACGTTATTTTGGTAAATTACAAAAATTACTGCAATTTACAAAAGAATATAAACTACGTAAGTTACATAAAAAACATAAAAACTTCGTTGTTTATTTTGAATCCCAACTTACAACACCAAGAACAGAAGAAGTAACACGATTTTATGCATATAAATATTGTACATACGTATACATAAAAAATATATAGCTTTGGGGGGGGGGGGAGGGGGCAAGAAATCATACTAAAAGGAAGATCAGTGTACAAAACTTCGGATGACGGCAAGCCCCTCGATTAATTTTTTTTCTTTTTGAATAGATCGCTATCTTATCTAAACTTTGGGTTTATCATTTGATATTGGACAATAAAATTAAATGTACAAAAAGTATTTAGTTTTGTAAAGTTTTACGTGTATCTACGAAGCTGCAGTTCCTTCCTTTCATTGGTGAGGTAAAATGGTACACCGAAAATACACCAACAAGGAAGTAAATAGGTACATAATATACAATACTGAAAAATTTCTGTGAGACTTGATCGGTCTGAACTGTGAACAGCTTTAGACACACGTCAACTGCACAAGAAACTGACAATAAGTGAATTAAATGTCGTTGGGCGTAAATTCACCGATAACTGTAATTGTTTACAATTACAATTGAAGTGTAAACTTTTACAGTTCAATTGTAAATTGTACAATTGAAGTGTAAACTTTTACAATTGAAGTGTAAACTTTCACAATTGAAGTGTAAACTTTTACAATTGAAGTTGTAAATTGTGCAATTGAAACGAATTATAAAAATTTGCAGATCTCCAAGTACGCCGTCTGCTAGCCGACCGCATACACCTCAAACACCAAGTCACAGCCCGTACATGCAGGCGACCGTCAGCGGCCCCGGGGGTCAACCCCACATGCCGGTGCTGATGCCCGTCAATTACATGATGGCCTCCCAACCCCAATACCATCAACCCCAACCCCAAGGCAACAGAATCAGGAAGAGTGAGTTTCACCCCCCACCCCCCAAACGAAAAAAACTTTACAATTCTTTCGATCGCAGTGACCATGGGCATAATGCGAAGTGACGTCACGCCCCAAATGCAGGTCGCCGCCGCCACCGGGCAACCCCTCCTCGCCCCCGGCCCCATCCAGCAGTTCGTCTATCAGCCGGGGATCAACCCCCAGGGCTACCCCCAAGTACACACCCTGCGCATGTTTGACACACCCCCCCAGTACCAGTTCTTGCCCCCCAACCCCTCGAACACCCCCAGTCCCGCACAACAACAACAGTACAACCCGGGGCAGGGCCCCCAACCCCCACCACAGCAATACCAAGCCGCACCCCCCCATCAAGGTCACCATCAATTCCCCATAATATGTCCCCTCATCCCCTCCCAGCCTCACATGATGCAAGGCACGCAGTATATACAACAACCCCCACCCCCCCAACACCACCTCCCCACAGTACTAATGCACAATCAGCACCCCCAAGCACAGCACCACGGCCAAGCCCCTTAGCGGTAATCCACGATCCTAGGTAATTGTCATTGTTTCCCCCTCCAACCGTCATTTGTTTTGGGTATCAAACTTACCTAACCTCAAAAAATCGCGGCCGACTTTCTAACAACCATTTAGCTGTGATCGTACACTAATTTTTACTACACACGACTGTCACCGGGGGTTGTTAGAAAGTGCCTTTTTTTCATCCCCACTTTTTGTTATATACTCAAATATTTTTTAAATATACAGAAAGCTACGTTTTTACAGTACGATTGATATTAGTATACAGGTGAAATTCTTGATTGTCCAACGCCTGACAAAATTTTGTTTTTATTTTTTTTGTTTGATAATCGTGACTTGTTATTTTTATTTTGTTATGTTTTGGTTGGCTAACCTCCCACTGTTAAAACACACACACGTCATCTGTTATACAGCGTGCCCGTTTGTTTTTTTACTGTTTTCGAAATTAATTCAGTGGAAATTTGAAGTTGGTTTAAATTTTACATTAAATTAACTAGGGAGCAGGGGAAAAACGAATTCCCCCAGGCGTGCTGCAGCTAATATTTTATATGAATAAAAATGAGGTTAGTGGCATTTAATAAAATCATGCAATAGGTAATCACGTCGATACATTTCATTCAATTCATTCCATTCATTGTTTTCTCAGCAGCGGTTTTGTTTGTTGGCACCACTGTCCAGTTGGTATTGATTTGAAAAACGGACGAGAGGGTGCCCTTTACAGGTGCCTTACAATTTTTTTTCTGTTGGAACAACTTGCGATGCAGTCCTCGGCACCTCAAAGGATTCTGTTAGAATATCGAAAAAATACCAAACCTTAAAAAAATGGATATTGGGGAAGGTACGGATTTGGTTTTATCATCTTGTTTCTATCATTTGCAAGATCCGTACGGTCCCGAATGTTGTGAATGCACCATGTTGGTGCTGCAAATAAGTATTGTCAAAATATTTATACATATAATTGCAGTTACAGTTGTGTGAAAATTTTTTTCGCAAATAAAGTCTTTTTGGGTTTATTTGTATTTGGTGGTTTGATTCGCGCCGGTAACCGAGCCTGTTTTCCATTTTCACAGAGGGGGGATGAAGTTCAAGTCATGCGTGGATGAAGTTCAAGTCATGCGTGACACTAAGTAATGGAAAAATCATTGGGATTTTCGTTTCTTCAAGTTGGGGTTTGTCGGCAGAGCATTTCTTCGGTTGACAACACTAAACATAACTTTTAATTATTGTAAATAGTTTAAGCTGGCGCTACTGATTGTGATTGGTTAACACAATACTGTTATGGCGGACCCTGTCAGCCACCATTTTACTGTCAAAAGCCTACGTTAATTCTGTCATCTGTCAAATTTTGCTTATAAAGAGAAAGAGACTTACAAGATTGGAAACCTTAACATACTTAATTTAGCGTTCTCTTTATTAGTCCTTGAAATTTTATCTCTTACATCTTTTTGGTTGGCAACACTGTAAAACTAAGCGGATACAGTGTTACCAATTAAGTCTGTAGGAGGTGGCAGTACTAATCGATACAATTTTTATTTCGTTTAAGAGAATTGGTAATCTTAAGTTATAGGAACTTTAGGCATTTTTTTCAGTTTCTTTGGCGGCAAATGTTGACAGATACTGTTGGATTGGCAGCTCTGTAAACTTATAGTTAAACAATGACTTTTTTCCTTGTTGGTATACCTGCCTAGTTACAAGACTGACAAATTACATTTCTGGTTTTGTTTTAAGTGAAATGTATATTGTTAAATTGGCAATAATGATTTTAGTTTGAAATTTTAATCAGGCAATGTTGGCAGAATTGAAAAAAAACTGTTCTTATTTATTGAGTATCCTACACAAATAGGTACATAGGTATCAACAGGTAATTAGGTTGGCAACACCTACACCTAGTCAGCGCAACCAACTTAAAACATTACTTACTTTGTCACACACGTAAAAAGAGATATACCTAGTTGCAGTGCGGTCAAGGTCAAACTTAATAACTACAGGTCTGGCAGTCTTAAGAAATGTCACCATTTACCTACTTTAGATGACCAGTTGGCAACACTGATTCTAGTGACATAACCAACAAAATCTAATTTTCAGTGTTACCAACAGTTTTTAAATTGTTTCCGAAGCTTTAATGGCCAACCTTAAGGATATATCTTGAGGTTATCTTGTGGTAACTAATCTAAGGTTCCTTTCAGATAGGTAAAATTTTTGAGGTTGTCTTAAGGCCTTCTTGAGGTTATCTTGAGACAAACCATGTAAATTTTCTTAATTTCTTTCTCTATTAAATATTTCAAAGATGTATGAGATTATCTTAAAGGCATTCTTGAGGTATCTTAAGGCGTTATTGAGGTTATCTTGAGACAAACCATGGAAATTTTCTTCATTTCTTTCTCTAGTAAGTATCTCAAGGATGTATGAGGTTCATTTAGAGGCTTTGGGGTGTGGTCGTCTGAGATTATCTTACTTAAGGCACTTTTTGAGATTATCTTAAGGCATCTTTGAGGTTATTTTGAAATAAATCATGGAAATTTTCTTAATTTCTTTTTCTAGTAAGTATCTCAAAGATGTATGAGATTATCTTAAAGGCATTCTTGAGGTATCTTAAGGCGTTATTGAGGTTATCTTGAGACAAACCATGGAAATTTTCTTCATTTCTTTCTCTAGTAAGTATCTCAAGGATGTATGAGGTTCATTTAGAGGCTTTGGGGTATGGTCGTCTGAGATTATCTTACTTAAGGCACTTTTTGAGATTATCTTAAGGCATCTTTGAGGTTATTTTGAAATAAATCATGGAAATTTTCTTAATTTCTTTTTCTAGTAAGTGTCTCAAAGATGTATGAGATTATCTTAAAGGCATTCTTGAGGTATCTTAAGGCGTTATTGAGGTTATCTTGAGACAAACCATGGAAATTTTCTTCATTTCTTTCTCTAGTAAGTATCTCAAGGATGTATGAGGTTCATTTAGAGGCTTTGGGGTATGGTCGTCTGAGATTATCTTAAGGCACTTTTTGAGATTATCTTAAGGCATCCTTGAGGTTATTTTGAGACAAACCATGGAAATTTTCTTAATTTCTTTTTCTAGTAAGTATCTCAAAGATGTATGAGATTATCTTAAAGGCATTCTTGAGGTATCTTAAGGCGTTATTGAGGTTATCTTGAGACAAACCATGGAAATTTTCTTCATTTCTTTCTCTAGTAAGTATCTCAAGGATGTATGAGGTTCATTTAGAGGCTTTGGGGTATGGTCGTCTGAGATTATCTTACTTAAGGCACTTTTTGAGATTATCTTAAGGCATCTTTGAGGTTATTTTGAAATAAATCATGGAAATTTTCTTAATTTCTTTTTCTAGTAAGTATCTCAAAGATGTATGAGATTATCTTAAAGGCATTCTTGAGGTATCCTAAGGCGTTATTGAGGTTATCTTGAGACAAACCATGGAAATTTTCTTCATTTCTTTCTCTAGTAAGTATCTCAAGGATGTATGAGGTTCATTTAGAGGCTTTGGGGTGTGGTCGTCTGAGATTATCTTACTTAAGGCACTTTTTGAGATTATCTTATGGCATCTTTGAGGTTATTTTGAAATAAATCATGGAAATTTTCTTAATTTCTTTTTCTAGTAAGTGTCTCAAAGATGTATGAGATTATCTTAAAGGCATTCTTGAGGTATCTTAAGGCGTTATTGAGGTTATCTTGAGACAAACCATGGAAATTTTCTTCATTTCTTTCTCTAGTAAGTATCTCAAGGATGTATGAGGTTCATTTAGAGGCTTTGGGGTGTGGTCGTCTGAGATTATCTTACTTAAGGCACTTTTTGAGATTATCTTAAGGCATCTTTGAGGTTATTTTGAAATAAATCATGGAAATTTTCTTAATTTCTTTTTCTAGTAAGTATCTCAAAGATGTATGAGATTATCTTAAAGGCATTCTTGAGGTATCCTAAGGCGTTATTGAGGTTATCTTGAGACAAACCATGGAAATTTTCTTCATTTCTTTCTCTAGTAAGTATCTCAAGGATGTATGAGGTTCATTTAGAGGCTTTGGGGTGTGGTCGTCTGAGATTATCTTACTTAAGGCACTTTTTGAGATTATCTTAAGGCATCTTTGAGGTTATTTTGAAATAAATCATGGAAATTTTCTTAATTTCTTTTTCTAGTAAGTGTCTCAAAGATGTATGAGATTATCTTAAAGGCATTCTTGAGGTATCTTAAGGCGTTATTGAGGTTATCTTGAGACAAACCATGGAAATTTTCTTCATTTCTTTCTCTAGTAAGTATCTCAAGGATGTATGAGGTTCATTTAGAGGCTTTGGGGTATGGTCGTCTGAGATTATCTTAAGGCACTTTTTGAGATTATCTTAAGGCATCTTTGAGGTTATTTTGAGACAAACCATGGAAATTTTCTTAATTTCTTTTTCTAGTAAGTATCTCAAAGATGTATGAGATTGTCTTAAAGGCATCGTTGAGGTATCTTCAGGCGTTCTTTAGGTTATCTTGAGACAAACCATGGAAAATTTCTTCATTTCTTTCTCTAGTAAGTATCTCAAGGATGTCTGAGTGTTATATTGGGGTATAGTCTGCGATTAAAACCATGTAAAATTTCTTAATTTCTTTCGACTTTATCCCGAGGATGTCTAAGTGATAATCCGAGAATATCTTGTCTTGTCTTGTCTGAAAATTATATTTTTCGTCCCAAAATTAGGCAGTGAGTAAACCTCTCCGTGTTATACCATTGGAGGAGAACATTTTTTAAGATGCTTTATTTGAGAAGAACATTTTTTAAGATGCTTCATTTTTAGAATTCCACTTTGTGTATTTGACATTTTTTCCTAGATTAGGTGAATAGTTGGCAACGCTGACATAGCCAAACTTAACCCATTTTCAGTGTTACCAACACAATAAGATTTTCAATTTATCAAAACGGTGGCGGTGTTAATAAAAGTGTTGTTTAATTACACAGGGCAACAAAATTTTGTTTGTTTATTTTTGCGCAATTTCCGTTTCTTTGTGTTAAATTAAGAATATCCTTGGTAATAAATTGTTATGATGTGTTAGGTGCGTCAGGTTTGCCACAACATTAATGAGCGTATTTCTCTTTAAGTTGGTACAGGGTGGTAAAATACGAAAACGACACCCTCAAAACCTGAAAAATATCTTCCACTTTTATAGAACCACCAAAAATATTAAATAAAACCTTCAGCATCAACTTGTAGTCCATCGTAAACCCAGCAAGCTTGATGGAGATGGGTTCTGCCAGGTTTATCAGGAAAATTAACAGAGCTTTTCGATTTTTATCATTCCATTCCTCCCACGGACAATTTGAGAGAATTCTTTCAGTAGTTTCTGACTAAAATTTTTTATTTAATTTTTATTTTTTGGTACTTACCTACCCAGTCTATAATTTGTTGTCCACTTGAATAAAAAAGAAGCAAGAACACCATTCCACACTCCAAAACCCACAAACAACGAACTTTCAACAACCAACTGCCATTTTGCCAATACTCCACTATGAAGATGCAACAACCAACAAGGGCTAGCACAGAAGTGATTACAGCTGGAACCCACCCTTTAACAAACAATCTAATAGATTTTTTAATAATCCTGAAAAAAATTATTCTTTTTTTTAAGTAAATCAAAAAGTTATTTTTACATGACAAGTTGAATGTGGTGATGAATGCAACTGCACAACTTAACATAGACAATCTCCTGATTGTTTTCTTCCGAAATCCTCCTCAAGAATCTATTCAAAACATAAATCTGCATGCAAACAGTTTTCACGAAATATATCATTGAAGCGCACACCAAGAAAGTCGCGTAAAAGAGAACGTACAAAGACGAAAAATACAACAAGAAAAAAACTGAGGAAAAATAACCAAAGTATGAGTTGAAGACACGAATGCAAAGAAAAATGTCGTCTAGTTGTCCAAAAATCGAGGAGTAAAGGACGCAGGAGATAAACCAAGCTATAAGGGAGGCGACGACTAGAATTTTGATTGTTGTTTCCTCTTTTTTCGAAGTTTTATCGTGGGTGATTGGCCAGCTCGTTTTTTTGGTTTCGTCAAAGATCTTCACAATTTTGCCAGTCGTTGTGGCTTGAAAAGTCACCAAGCACAAAAGCTGGAGATTTATTTTAAGACTCGTCGTTTTTTTAGTAACTTACGTAAGGAATTGCCGTCATAATTTGTCCGTACTTAATGATTAGTTCTTGTGTAAAATTGTGGAGAAAATAATGAACTTGGATCAAATAAAAAGCGAGGTGGAGAAAAATGCAGACGTGGTAGATATTGTTTGGAATCGGTTTGCTATTCCAATAGATGAGGATGTCTTCAACTTTTGGTGTTAACAATATCAGATTTTGAACCATTATTTTCATCAGTTTCAATATTTGGAACATTTTTGTTTGAGGTGCAATAAAAGCTTACATAAAGACTGGGGGTAGTTATTACGTTCGGCAGACATAATTTTCTCAGATGATGTAAATATTAATGAGGGGTAAGTATTATTCGATAATAATTTAAAATTTTAATGGGCAATATAGAAATGCAATCCAGTTTGAAAATTTAAAGAGGCTAATTGGTTTGGAAACGAAAATCGAACTCTCGAAGTTGAAGGTCGAAAATAATAATTTTTATTAATTTAAATTTTCTAGAAATATTCCAGAGAGCAACCTTAAACAGCCGAAAACATGCAGCTTAATGCTGTAGTATACCGAAACGTATGTTGTATACCGTAAAACCTCGATTTATGCTCTATATGCTTTAATTTAAGTTTTTGCGAAATAAAAAAATGAAAACATCACATGCTACGTAACCTATGAGCCTTTAGGAAAAACATGCAAATATGCTTTTGCCCAACCATAGTTATGAGCACTTTTTGAACTTTTGAACAAACATTGGAATTTTAAACTCTTCTAACTTGAAACCGAATATTGCTATTGATGTGAAATCGCCAGCATAGATTACTTGCAGTCTTGGCAATGTTTTGGTCTGTGAATGATGGCTTCAAAAAGAATATTTTTCGAAATTTTCAATTTTTAAATGTTCGTATTGCCTTTTGCTGGTTTGTTGATGTTAACTTTGCAACATATCGACATGAAATTCAACTCTCACATAAAAGACATGTCCGTCTTTATGTTGCCCTGTAAATAATAACTCGAGGGCTGATATGTTTGTAGAAATGAATATTTGAATGCGCGTTTTTTGAACTTTTGAACAAACATTTGGATTTTAAACTCTTCTAACTTGAAAACGAATATTGCTATTGATGTGAAATCGCCAGCATATATTACTGACAGTCTTAGCAATGTTTTCGTCTGGGAATGATCTCTTCAAAACGAATATTTTTCGAGTTTAGAGATTTTCAAATATTCGTATTAGGAAGAGTTGCCTCTTGCTAAAAGATTGATGATAACTTTGAAACAAATAAACATATCGACATGAAATTCTGCACTCACATAAAAGACATATCTGTCTTTCTGTTGCCCTGTAAATAATAACTCGAGAACTGATAGGTTTGTAGAAATGAATATTTGAATACGCGTTTTTTCAACTTTTGAACAAACATTGGAATTTTAAAATCTTCTAACTTGAAAACGAATATTGCTATTGGTGTGAAATCGCCAGCATAGATTACTTGCAGTCTTGGCAATGTTTTGGTCTGTGAATGATGGCTTCAAAAAGAATATTTTTCGAAATTTTCAATTTTTAAATGTTCGTATTGCCTTTTGCTGGTTTGTTGATGTTAACTTTGCAACATATCGACATGAAATTCTACTCTCACATAAAAGACATGTCCGTCTTTATGTTGCCCTGTAAATAATAACTCGAGGGCTGATATGTTTGTAGAAATGAATATTTGAATGCGCGTTTTTTGAACTTTTGAACAAACATTTGGATTTTAAACTCTTCTAACTTGAAAACGAATATTGCTATTGATGTGAAATCGCCAGCATATATTACTGACAGTCTTAGCAATGTTTTCGTCTGGGAATGATCTCTTCAAAACGAATATTTTTCGAGTTTAGAGATTTTCAAATATTCGTATTAGGAAGAGTTGCCTCTTGCTAAAAGATTGATGATAACTTTGAAACAAATAAACATATCGACATGAAATTCTGCACTCACATAAAAGACATATCTGTCTTTCTGTTGCCCTGTAAATAATAACTCGAGAACTGATAGGTTTGTAGAAATGAATATTTGAACACGCGTTTTTTCAACTTTTGAACAAAGATTGGAATTTTAAAATCTTCTAACTTGAAAACGAATATTGCTATTGATGTGAAATCGCCAGCATAGATTACTGACAGTCATAGCAATATTTTGTTGTATGAATGATCTCTTCAACATGAATATTTTTAAAGATTTTTTGACCATAGTCGCAATTTCTGAAATATAATTTAACAGTAGGTATTCTACTACGGAAATAACAACAGGTTTCGAGCAATATATTAAGTCATCTATCATCACATAATTCCATATACAAAACAAATAATATATTAATCATTATTGAAAGGGAGGTTCATTAAATATTCACGAGAAATTTTAGTTCAGTAAACAGATTTTCATTTCACTTTACCTGTTCCCAGTTTCTGGAAAAATCTAACAAATTATGTTCGGAAAACAAGTAATAATTAAAGAAGACTTCCTTAAGACGTTACAGCCTTCAATAAATTTAGCTCGAACGGCAGGATTTTGTCCTATTTCCACATCGAAGTCTAACAAGTGTACAATTTTACAGAAATCCACGATATTGATCATCTACGGCTACATTTTAGCATTCTTTCTCAGTAAATATTTTGCAATACATCACACAATATTGTAATTACTTATTGTATTATTTCCAGTGTTAGTGTCAACAGGAGGACTAATCGATGACTTTGTCAATTACAAAAATTCAGTAAAAATGAGAAGCAAAACTGTCAGGTTTATTACTTTCTGTGAAATGGGGGAAGTAATTTTTAGCGTTTTCATCACGATGATGTCCGTGCCATTTCGATTAAAACATTTTTTGAAATTTTGCAAACATCTGGAAATAATCGACAATGTGCTTCTACCACAACGTAACGAAGCTAAAAATATGACCATTAAGATCATTTTAGCCACTGTGATATTTACGGGTAACATAATATACGACGGGTATCTTTGGGGTTCCTTTGCCAAAGATTTAGGCTGCTTGACCGAGTTTTTACTGAAAAATATTACATTTTATATAGTTTACTTTCTAAATTTTACACAGGAAATATTTTACTGGAATTGCACGAAATTTATTCAAATCAGAATGAAAAATCTGAATCGGAAATTAAGCAGCAATTTTGAAGCAAAAAAACTCTGCAAAATCTTGGGTGTCAACAACACTATTTCGGAGGCTGTCAAATCTCTGAATAATTTTTTCGCAGTTAACGTTTTGGTAGGTTTTTTCATTGAAGAATATAAGTTTATGTTTTGTACTTTAAGATGATTTTATTGAGCAGTGTCTTACATTTAATAGTAACCCCGTATTTTATGTGTATGGAGTTTGCTAATGACGGATATGGGCCCTTTATTTCAGTTCAATTTTTTTGGACAATTCTTCATTTTCTCCGGATGTTTTTTATAGTTGAGGCTTGTCAAGGATGCTGCGATGAGGTAAGTTTTGGAGACACTGTTAAACCCCCAAAATATTTTTAGGGAGAAATCACGACAGATTTGGTGTTTCAAAAACTAAATTGCGATGAAACTGAAGCGAAACACCATAAGGTAAAATACAGGTTTTATTTTTCCATACTCTTTGTGTGTTATTTTCAGGTTGTTCTAATGGCCCTGCAACTAAGTAATAGTAAAATAAAGTTTACGTGTTTTAATTTAATCAAAATCAACCGGTCACTCCTCACTACGGTAATCATTAGTACCTACAGGGTTGTGACAAATTATTGTACCATTGTACACAGCCGCAAAAGCGTTGAACGTAATTTTTTTCTTTTTAAACCACCTATGATGGTACAATAATTTGTAACAACCCTGTACAATTAATAGGATTTTGACTGTATCTTTCAGGTCGGAGGATCTGTCACTACGTACCTGGTAATATTGTTCCAATTAGGAGGAACGTCAAAAAATACGTATTATACAGAAAATTAAGCCCTCAAATGCAATATGTGCGTTGAGAAGAGATAAAATTTACTGTAAGACATGAAAATAGTAAAAAAAGATTAAGATAGATAATAAATATGCTCTAAGTACCCAAGTAACACAGGACGGCGACTGGACGTCCACCAAACGTCCATATTCGTCCTGTACGGGACCGTACTATTTATGGTCGTATCATGGACGTACATTTGCGGACGATTTTCGAACGAACATCAAACGGACAATCTATGTTCGTTTTCAGCTGGACGGTTCCTGACCGAACCAAAAATGGATGTACGATGGATATTCGCTCATGAACTGTTTGCGAACAAACCTACTTAGGACGTTTTATGTACGTCCCTATATAAACAGTACTTGGATGAACCGATAATGTACATTCAATGGACGTTTTCGAGCGAACTCTTTACGGATAAACAAAAAATATTGTAAAATGTTTACATCGCTGTGTAAAAATTCTAATATTAAACAGACTGCATCTGCTTGCCCCTGAATTGCTCTCTGTAAAGCAATATTCAGAATACCCAGTAATGGTCCATCTTTCGACGGTTTCTGGACGTCCGCTGAGGGTCATTGCATGTACGTTTTCAGACGTATCGTTCCTGGACGAAACAGAAACTGCCGTACAGTGGACGTTCGATCACGGATTGTTTCTGAACAGACTTAAGTAGGATGTTCCACGTGCGTCCCTATATAAACAGTCTTCGGATGAATGATGAATTTAGTAAAGTTAATTCTATGGACGTTCGCTTTCGCACTTTTTACGGACTAACCAGAATTTTTGTAAAATAGTTTGCATCCCCTGAAATGCAGCATTGAAAATACAACCATTTATAACAACCGTTGTACTGCTTATGATTAACAAAGTCTCCGCAAGAACTAAAAATTTACATGAATTATTTGATATGTACATATAATGGACTATTTATCATTATCTACACTTTCTTTTATTTTCGAGCCGATTGAACAACCAAATAGAACGAAATTAATCTGGATTGATGAATAATTAAGTTAGTGTTGTGATTATTTTTGATTACTTTAGGCGACAAGGGAATGCAAGGTCGTGCAGACTGCAGATGGTATTTTTATTGCAGGGCCTCTATTGTCTCTTGCGGAGGGTTGACGCAGGTAGTCCAGTAAGGGACAGCGACACTTGTAATGGTTGCAGTTTTTAAGTTAGTTTCGACGAGAAATTTGCCCTAGGTCGTGTGTAATGGTTGGTGTGCCAATATATTAATTAAATCCATTTGTGTATTATTGGGAGTGTTTTCCGTGGAGGTGTTAACGTGAGTGCTTCATAAAGAAATTTTAGAATTCCAGACCAATTGGCCATCGTCTTTACAATCATCGTGACATCATCATCAATCATCACAAAGGCAAACAAAGGTTTGTATCGCTCATCATGAGTATAGTCATAAGAGTATTATAGGTACCTACATTTTTTTAGAAATCTGCATTTCACGATCAAAAATTCACTCACATTCAGTTAAGCGCGTCCATCATAAACATTTAATACTTCTTATTGATATTTCATGATCGATTTTGAAAATTCTTCTGAATGTCAAATTTTCCGTCTTATTAATGAGCCTGGAATCTATTTTAATTCTTAATTGTCTTATTTCAGAATCAACGCAAACTGACCAGGATTTCCAACACAACAGAGAAAGGCGTGGAGAAATGCGTACGAGAGGAGCACATTATTATATAGTTTAATAATTAACTTATACATTGGAAACAGTGAACAACTTCGGTGGAAAAATGCACTAGTGAAAATCAAGTGTTTCGGTGTAGTGGGGTGTTTCTAGTGATAGTGCAAGTACTTACATGTTACTTATTGTTCAAGTTTTAATGTGTTTTAACGAATTTTCGCCATTAATGGTCCCATATATTATATTGTAATAACTAATAAGCTATTAAATAAACCTACATATTTTATAACCCCATAGATCTATTTATTTTATTAATTATTATGCCCATCCTGGCGTATGTTCAAAAAGTGATCCGTATGACGTTCAGAAAGCATTTTGTAGCTAGTACCATAATGGTACGGTCATTCGCCGGAAATTCAATGACTGTCCATCAGAGGACGACTAATGGAGGGACTGTGGACTACAACTGGACCAATAATTTGTTCTTAAATGGTCCTAAAATCGTCCACAATGATCTCTAAATCGTACGATTATGGTCCGTTATGCTTCCAGACTAATCAAAAATCGTCCATATGACGTTCACGAATCATCCGTACATAGTGCCATAACCGTACATGTGTCGTCCGAGTCCGACCAGATGGTTCTGAATCTGTCCATTTTTGTGCACCGGGAATGTTCTATGAACGTCCATTTATTGTCCACAGGCCGACCACTGGATGGTCCTAGAACCACCTCACGGACCAAAATGGATGAATGATGGACGTACATAAGACATTTGTGTGTTACTTGGGTAAGGACCTACCGAGTTTTTGAAATGGAAAACCCAGTAGATTTGTATTTGTGCAGGCAAGTTAGGTAGATTCTTCACAAGAAAAGGTTATAAGCAGAATAATTAATCTTCCCTTGTAATATTTTGAAATATCCATAAATCGATTTTTTTAAATTTTATGTTACCTACCTATTATTTCAAGTAGAGTTAAACCAGATAGATTTCATGCTTCTTTCGGTAATAATAATAGTCTGCACAACGGAAATAAATTTTCACCTAGCTAAACCTTTCATCCTTCTTTTAATTTCTCCAAACCCTCCAAATTCACTGACTTTATTGATTTTTTTTGAATTATGAACTTTTGCTAGTTTTTGGTTCTTTTGGTGATTTTACTCGTTTTGCTTGCACTTTATTACACAATAGGCTTTGGAAATGTTGCTTCCATCTTTCCATTATTTCGTCTTAATCCCCTTCTTATTTGTTATTGTTATGCTTTCTTTTGCTTTTTCCTGCCTTTAAAAGCTTCTGGTTGTTTTTGCTGCCTTTTGTTACCTTCCTGTATCTATTATACAATTCTGTCTTGTTTGTGAGTTTTTTTCTTACAATTTTTTCTTGATTTTTACTTAATGTTGTTACCAAGAAGCTTTTTGCTGTATGTTGATTTCTTTTCTAGCAGCTGTTCTAGTTTTTATTTCATGGTTCACTAATTGCTTCTACTTTGTAGAATGGCAGTTGCCCTTTAGCGGCTTAAATTTGCAGTTTTTTATTAATTAAATTACTAGCCTGATGATGGCCGTGAGACCGAAACATGTTGCAATAAAGTTTTAAATTTTGCAAGTTCCTTCAGTTTGTGGCAAAACTTTGAGTCGTTCCCCTGTCCGATAACTTTCGTATGCCACTTAGAGAAAAATGGAGCTTCGCTTCAGTTTTTTTTTACTCTGAATTGTTCATAATTTGCCGTTAAAGAGCGTTATTTGCTACGAAAATTCAAATGGAATACCTTGTTATATTTTGGTTTCGTTAAATAACAAATATTATAATATGAATCTCGCCATAATTTTGGCTGTAGAATTTTTTCAATATAACTCGGAAACTGGATTTTTTTGACTTTAAATCAATAATTTAACAAAGAACGCAACAATATACTGTTATTATTATCATTTAGAGGGTTTTTTGTTTCTATTTTATACAAAAAGTTATACTTACAAAATTCTACAGCCAAAATGGCAAGCTCTAGATCCATAAAAATCTAACCTACTGAAAAGCACGTAATATTTGTTATTTAACGCCACCAAAATATACAGGTGTTCCATTTGAAAATCTCGAGAAAAACGAAACTTCGCAAAAAGCTTTGACCCTCTACATTATTTATCTCAAGTCGTTAGCCCTTCAAAGTGGCAACGTTCGCGCTACAAATTTCAAAATTCCCGCCAAACGGTTAATAATAATAATAATAATAATAAACTTTATTTTCCTTTGACGTCAAGTTAGAGTTAGATCTATATAGTATAGTATACAAAATTTGCAATTATGCAATTTATAACCTCTACCATACAGCGAAAACCCCTCTTCAATAACTGTAGTCCACTCACCCTTGGGACACCGCGTATATATTTGGTGTCTCACTAACAATTAATAACTGGTGGCTCAAAAAAACCGGACAAAATATTTTTCGCAATTTCTATTTAATTTTTTTACCGATTTGGCCCAATGTAGGCTCAAGTGAAAGCTAATGAATCAGGTTTTCAGGACATGACGCAAAATCACAGATGCCGATTCTATCGCACTATTAATGCTGCTTATTTTGGAGGCATAATTTGAATGCATGACGATTGGTAAATTTTCGACCACTCGTTTTCGGACCTGAACCAAATAAAAGAACGATTTTTGCCCTTTCAGATGCCTTTTACTGCCGTAAATTTGGTTGAGAGGCTATTTTTCTACAATTTTCTGAAAAAGTCTGTAACGCTTCTTACGAGGAGACAACAAAAAAATTAACCGCTATTACTTCAAGATTGTTTTTAAGCTACCCGTTAGTTGAATATGTTACATTAACCCTTAATTCTACGTTTCTTAATATTTTGGAAACCAATTTTCCCAATTAAATGAAGACACGAACATCGAACTGAAGCTCTAAACAATTTTCTAACCTGACAAGCTAATTTTGTAAATAATTGGTTCGCAATGTTCCTCAAGTTGTTGATCTGTTTTTTGCAATTGTTTTGTTTACATCCTCTTTTTTTATCTCTCAACAAGATACCTAGTCACACATTGATAACGCTTCAATTTCGATTCAGTGCCAAAATGAATCGACTGATCGTAATTTCACTCCTTCAGCTCTGCTTTTCAGCAGCCTTCACCGCCGACCTTCCAACCCTCTACGAGTACTACACTTCCGAAGGCATAAACTCGGGACTATCAGTGGAACAACCCTATTTCACTCTAAATGGAAAAAACATTTCCATCTACAGCGGGGCCATGCACTACTTCCGCATCCCAAGAGCTTACTGGAGAGATCGCCTTCGCAAATTAAGGGCTGCAGGTTTAAACACTGTCGAAACCTACATCGCATGGAACCTCCACGAACCCTTTGAAGGAAGGTTTGATTTTGGGAACGGAGGCTCGGACATGCAGGACTTCCTCGATGTCAAAGAGTATTTAAAAATCGCACAGGAAGAGGATTTGCTGGCGATTGTACGTCCAGGACCTTACATTTGTGCCGAATGGGAGTTTGGGGGGTTGCCAAGTTGGCTGCTGAGAAATCCTGGAATTACTGTAAGAACTTCCGATGAAGTTTACATGGAACATGTGAGGAGATACTTCAATGAGCTACTTCCAATCTTGGCTGATTTGCAATTCACCAAAAATGGCCCGGTTATAGCTGTGCAAGTCGAGAACGAGTACGGATATTCCCCGGATAATGACTTGGAATATATCCGAGAATTAGTGGATATTTTTCGAGACAATGGAATAGTTGAGCTCTTGGTGAGTTCTGATGGAGCTTCAAGCGGCCAGTATGGTACTCTACCCGGAATTTTGTTTCAAACTGTTAATTTTGGGTCAAATCCAGAAGGTGAGTTTAATTCTCTGGAATCGATGCAACCCAGCAAACCTGTGATGGCAATGGAGTTCTGGTCTGGATGGTTCGACCATTGGTCTGAAGATCACCACACGGTCAGCGACGAAACTTTCAGGGATTTATACGAAATTTCCTGCGTCTGTGAGCATGTACATGTTTCATGGAGGCACCAATTGGGGGTTCCTGAATGGCGCCAATATTGGCAAAGACGACAATGCGGGTTTTCAACCAACCACCACGAGCTACGACTACGACGCTCCACTCTCAGAATCTGGGGACTACACCAGCAAATACGAAATCGTCAAAGAGTTAATCTCCAAGTACAATTCCATCGAAACTTTAACCCCTGATCCTCCAGAGCTCGTCAAAAGAGTACGCTACGCAGCTATTGGAGTTTCAAGTCAAATAGAATTCGAGGATTTAGTCGAGCAAGCAACTCCAGTGGTGTTTACCCTCAACCCCTTGTACATGGAGGAATTACCCATTAACGGCAATTCTGGGCAAAGCTACGGGTATGTGGTGTACCGCAAGGAAGGTCTCGACATCCCCGCTAACGCCGTTCTAACCATTCAAGGCCACATTCGAGACACTCTAGTGGTAGTGCTAAACGGAAAAATAATTTCAACCCCTTTGACAAGTGGCAGAGACTTGGACAACTTCGGTTATTGGAGGATCGAAAATCCTTCCATAACTTTAACAGCACAGGACTTAACGAACGCCACTTTGGACCTACTCGTGGAGAATTGGGGTCGTGGCAATTTCGGTAGCATCTACCACCAGTTCAAAGGCTTGGGCTCTGACAATGCAATTTTCATAAACGACGAGCAACTCACGTACTGGATGCACTTTCCTCTCGAGTTCAAGACAAATTGGACTCGGGGGTTGAGGAATTGGGGGGATGTGCAGGGTTTAGCTTCAAGTCCAGCTCTTTACAGGGCGATATTGACAATTGACGATGAGCCAGCAGACACTTACATTGACATGGAAGGGTGGACGAAAGGGACGGTTATTGTGAATGGATTTGTTTTGGGGAAATACGCCCTGATTGGGCCTCAGCAGACTTTGTATTTGCCCGGGCCGTTTCTCAGGAAAGGTGATAATGAGATTGTGGTTTTTGAGCAGTTCAAGGCTGCTGGGGAAGTAAAGTTTTCAGACGAACCCATATTTTCAACCGTGTAATGATTAAAGAGTTGTCAAATTAATTATTCGTTTTTCTGTAGGCAGGGATGACAAGGTCTCTCTTCAAAAAGACAGCAAAAAATGTAGATTTTTATTAACGTAAACGATGCAACATATTTGCAATGTTCAAGGTTAAAACATGTAAGAGAAAGCCCTTGCAGCAAACAGGTTCCAAGAAATTTCATTCATGGTAGGTATTGTCTTCAATCCTTTAATCCAAAAAGATGTCTCAGTATTGAGTCGATTAGTGTGAGATTTGCTCTTTGTCATAAGACCCCTATAGTTGCTTTGCCAATCAATAACAGAAACAGGACTATGGTCTGTCCGGGATCCACACGACCGGGATTCACCCTATTTCCATGGTGAATCATTGTTGTCAACAATGAATCGCCATGGAAATCGGGTGAATCTCGGTCGTGTGGATCCCGGACAGATTATAGTACTAGTAGCAACACGACAATAAACAAACGACACAATGTAACTATTGCTAAATGCTGCTGAATTAGAAGCGTGAAACTTTTGTTGAAGCTGAGAAAACTGCGTTTATTTTCGTTGTTAACAGAGATCAAGAAACCAAATCAACGAACACACAATAAGATCAAAAATGCTTTAACGCAATAAGGAAAAATTACTGAAACTGGAAGCTGAAGGTAGGAAATCTATTAGAAGTATGGTTTTAAGATTCAGAAAATAGTATCCCAATTAGGTACCTATTCATTCCAAAGATGACTATCGCTGCAAAGTCTCGTGGAACACAGTTACCAAATGTAAGTTTGAAACGTGGTGTATTTGCGAAAACCTCAATCAAAGCTGGACCAAAGCCAAAATAGCAAAATGTTGCTCTTATACGAGGGAATACGGTCCTTATTTTAGTCAGTTGCATAATTGTATTTTTTTGTTGGAATTAAACTACCTAATAATTACAGAATTCAAATTGTCTGGATTTTATGTCACAACAAAAAGTCAAAGACGATCCTTCTTATCAGCAATAAAAATAATAATTCAAATCAAAAACTCTATTCACTCAAGTGTTTACACATTACCAAATCTCGGATCAGCTGAAAACCTTATCTCTCCCGCGGGTTTGAAGTGCTCAAACACCAAAATCTCGTTATCGCCTCTTCGAAGAAAGGGTGCAGGCAAATACAAACTCTGCTGAGGCCCAATCACCGCGTATTTACCAAGAACAAAACCATTCACAATAACGGTACCCTTCGTCCACCCACCCATATCCATGTAAGTATCCAAAACTTCTTCGTCAATTCTCAAAACCGCCCTAAAAAGGGCTGGAGCCCTTTCCGTAGAACCTCTCCTCCAATTTTTCAACCCCAAAGTCCAGTCTTTCTTAAATTCGAGGGGGAAATGCAACCAGGATGTAATTTCTTGATCGTTTAACAGAATCTTGTTATCACTGCCCAGACCCTTCCTCTGGCGGTAGATGTTGCCAAAATTACCCCTCCCCCAATTCTCCACGACTAAATCTAAAGTAGCGTTAATTAACTCCATTGGCAAGGTAATGGAGGATTCTTCCATTCTCCAATAGCCGAAGCCGTCAAGATCCTCGATGTTTTGCAAAGGGGTTGATACTAGATCTCCATTGACAATAACTAGTAAAGTATCACGAATGTTACCTTGAATAGTTAGGGTAGAATTGGCAGGAATGTCAATCCCGTCTTTTCTGTAAATTATATAACCAAAGCTTTGCCCTGAATTGTCGTTGATTGGTAATTCTTCCATGTACAAAGGGCTGAGGTTAAAAACGACTTCAGCTATTTTATCAACTAGATCCTGGTACTCTACTTGATCAGTTATAGTAATAGTTTCATAAGATTTTCGTGGCACTAGTTCTGGAGGATCAGGAGTCAAAGTTTTGACAGGATTGTACTTGCCAATCAATTCCTTAACTATCTCGTACTTGTCGCTGTAATCTCCCGCTTCAGTTAAAGGCGCATCGTAGTCATAACTGGTAGTTACTGGTTCAAAATGGATATTCCCACTAAGCCCCACATTGGCGCCATTAAAAAACCCCCAATTGGTGCCCCCCAAAAACATGTACATATTAACAGACGCTGGATATTTCAAAATCGTTTCAAACAAATCCCTGAACGTTTCGTTATCGACCACGTTGTGTTCCTCAGACCAATGGTCGTACCACCCTGTCCAGAATTCCATCCCCATGATTGGTTGATCAGGCTGCATTATCTGGAGAACGTCAAACTGGAGGTCTGGAAGGGTCCCAAAATTGACAGTTTGGAACAAAACTCCTGGTAAAGTGCCTCGTTGGGCTGTCCAAATACTGTCAGAACTCACCAGAAGCTCAATTATACCTTTGCCTCGAAGCAAATCAACTAAATCCTGGACGTACCCCTTGTCGATGTCGAAGGATGATCCGTACTCGTTTTCTACCTGAAGGGCTATTATAGGTCCTCCGAGGGTGAACTGCAGGTCCACTAATAGTGGTACCATTTGGTCAAAGTACCTCCTCACGTGCCTCATGAAAATTTCGTCTGAGGTTCTCACAGTTATGTTGGGGTTTTTCAACAAATAGCTAGGCAAGCCACCCCATTCCCATTCCGCACAAATGTAAGGCCCCACTCGCACGATTGCCAGCAAATCCTCCTCTTGTGCGATTTTTAAATACTCCTTGAAGTCGAGGAATTCCTCCATGTCGGAACCTCCAGCTCCAAAATCAAATTTTCCTTCAAGAGGTTCGTGGAGGTTCCATGCGATGTAAGTCTCGACAGTGTTTAAACCTGCAGCCCTTAATTTGCGGAGGCGGTCCCTCCAGTAGGGTTTTGGGATGCGGAAGTAGTGCATGGCACCACTGTAGATGGAGATGTTTTTGGCGTTGAGGGTGAAGAAGGGTTGGTCGACTGATAGGCCCGAATTTATTCCGTCGGTGGTGTAGTATTCGTAAAGGGTTGGCAGGTCTGCATTTTGGGCAGTTGTTGCGAGGATTTGGAGCAGTATTAATCGTAGGCTGTTCATTTTTGTACTGAATGTTGTGAATTAGTCGAGTGCTTGATAAGTGAAATAATGGAAGTTCAGAGATCGATTGAAAAAATAATTTCATGTTTA
Organism: Pycnomerus fuliginosus; assembly: GCA_963924575.1. Taxonomy (NCBI): domain Eukaryota; kingdom Metazoa; phylum Arthropoda; class Insecta; order Coleoptera; family Zopheridae; genus Pycnomerus; species Pycnomerus fuliginosus. Next base: position 8,814,223 of record OZ004625.1, on the reverse strand, counting down.
TCACGTTAATGTGTATGTAAGGGCCACCGGGATTTACTGGTAGAATAGGGTGCAGGTTTTTCCAATCTGCACCTAGTAGTGCCTCCGCAGAAGCGCAGACGTGTTTGAAGTAGAAAAACATCACAAAAATTTTACAAACTGTAGAATTAGCACTTTATGGGGTTGAAAAATATTAAAGGCAATGAGAAAAGACAAAGACAAGAGAAAATTTACTTCAGTTAAGTAGAAATAGGTGCCAAAAGTAACACGGCGGAAAATTTTCCAAATTTATGTTTTGGAAGGGATGAAATATTGTGAAGAGGGTAAAAAGTTGTAAATAGTCAAAATATAATCCAAATAAGTAAATAATGAGTGGTTAAGTTAAACAGCACAAAAATAAGCCAATTATGAAAATTAGACTTTTGTTGGGGTTGAAATACTCCCACACTTATTGAGGAGTGGGCTTAAAAATTGTAAAAAGTAAACTGAATTTGCTACTGAAGAGAAATGAATTTACATTTAGGGGGTTGAAAATTTGTAAAGGGGGATGAAAAGTCGAAGGGAGTGACGATTAATCGTAGTTAAGTAGAATTACAGAAAATAACACGAGAACAGGACAATTGTGCAAAAGCCTTTGAGGGGTTGAAAAGAGGGTCGAAAAATGAAAAAAGGCAAACAAAATCCAAATGATAGTAAAATTATTATTATGGAAAAAGACAAAATTGCTGGAATTTTACAAAATTAACGCTCGGAGGGTTGAAAAATTGTGAATAATTAGCACCTCACTGGTTAAAAAAGGGTCGTTTAAGATATTTGCACCGAGGACCAGGCAATTTTAATTCAACGTAAAACCAACCCCTAGGCAATTAACTCCCAACTTTTTGCAAGCAAATAACTACATTTTATTTATTTTTTCTGAAATCCTATTGATTTACTTATGAACAACCGAAGTCAGTAAATACGCAAAGAGTTATGTAATACCGGAAAATTAAACTCACCCCTGTAAATCATAAAGTGGTGAAATCATGAGGGGTTGAAAACATGAATCTGTAAATCGCCGCAATTTTTCAACGAATTGGATTAGGGCTGTGAAATTGAAAACAACTTTCTTTAATTTCTAATTTAATCAAACATCAGTTCCTCTTTGAAAAATGGACCAAGTTTTCAACCAACTTTCTTTAAGGCGTGTAGGGGTGGTGAAATAGGGGGTTGGAGTTTAGTGGTTGAAACATCTATGAAGCCGTGTAATTTGACGCAGAGAAGCAATATCTTCCGTGAAACTGTGAGATCTTACACATTGCATCTTCGCGAAAGGAAGAGTGAATTTTAGGAGAAATTTATCGAAGGGGATGAAATTTAAGGGTGGAAGCTCCAATTTTCACTGAATAATGTAGGGTTGAAATTAATACCATTCGATGGCTTTCTATTGATGGTATGTACAAAAAGGTTCGTAATCATCATTCGCGAAAAACGATGCCGGCCCTTAATGCCGGTACTACCCCTAAAATGCCGAAACATAAAAATGCGAGAACCCAAAAAACTGCTCAAAATTTTAAGTTGAGTTGTTGTTGAGTTTATTGAGTTAAACTTTAAACTTTAAACTTTAATGCTTACCCATTGACGTGATAAAGATCCACAGGGATACAGATCGCATTGATATACATCTGCAGGTAGGTACCTACTAGATTCAAGGCGCGAAATTTAAATCACAACAGAACCTAGAAGGTCAAAGACGATTTTCACCATTAAAATTACATTTTTCGAAAAAATGGTTCTAAGGGTTTGCCTTTCATGTTTTCTCAATTTCGAGAGTTTTAGGCTTTAGTGATTTGAGAACTCTCCAAAAAACGGAAATTATCATGAGATCAACTGACAACTGATAAGCACGTCCACCACTTTCGATTGCACTTTTTCCTAGAATAGTATTAAATTCGGTTCAATTAGTTTACGATTAGATTGCAAAATTAAGTGCACCTGTGCATCAATCTGTGATTTAGTTCAAATAATGCCAAGTGTCAGGTAAATAGTTACACACAGTCAAAAACATAGAAAACCTAGTACATACAGTCAAAGATGCTGTTTTTCATCCTAGTGAAGAAAAATTGGATATTTCTGTCATTTTCTCTGATGACTGTCCTTTACTTTTTTATATTTCTGTCATCACTTCCACATCACCATACGAGTAAGAACCAGAATAATTATGAAAAAGAGGAAATTCATATTCCGCAGTTACCTGGCATAAAAGTGCGAGGAGATTTTTACGTTTTCAACGATTTCATTAAAGCTGAGAAATCGTTTGGATATTACGATTCCGTAACATTTGCTGCACCAGCGGATTACACATTTCTAGAGAATCTACAATATTTGACTCAAAGATGGAACGGTCCTATCAGCGTCTCCTTATATACCCCAGGGGATGATTTTTTGACCACAGTGCAAGCCATCAAACAATGGAGAGAATGTGGCAATGCTGAGATAAAAGAAATTGTCACTTTCCATTTATTTTTTGAGCGAGATCACCTACCTTCCATGATACGCAACACAAGTACTTTAAAAGTAAACTGCTCTGCTGATCTTCCAAATCCTAAAGAAACCTACAAAAGGAGTCACGATTTGCCTTTTCCTATAAACGTGGCGAGAAATGTGGCAAAAGAAGAGAGCAAAACCCATTTCGTCCTAATTGCAGACATAGAATTGTACCCTCCAGTGAATTTCACGGATAATTTCGTGGCAATGATGAAGCGTCTTGGAAAAATTGCTTTAAATCAAACTGAAGTCTTCGTCTTACCAGTGTTCGAAGTTTTTGAGAATTCCTCAGTTCCTGAGACCAAAAGTGAACTTCAGAAAATACACGATAAGACTGCTTTTATTTTTCATAAAAAACTCTGCATACAGTGCCATAAGATCCCTGGATTTAAGGAGTGGATTCTGGCAAATGAAAGTGCGCAATACGATGTCTTCAAAACGTCTAAAAGGGCTGGAAAATTTAAAACGTGGGAGCCGTTTTATGTCAGTACGAAGGCCATTCCTATTTTTGACGAGAGGCTAACGTGGGAGGGGCAGAGCAATAAGATGACTCAGGTAAGAGGTTTCACAATACGATTAAATAACGCTATCACTAGAAACACCCCACTACACTGAAACACTTGATTTTTACTGCTGACGCGTTTCGAACACAATGTGCTCATTATCAAAGCATGACGATACTTTCCATTGCATCTAGCATCTGCACCTTGTTAACGCTACAAACTAACTTAATATTATCACTTATTATATAGTTTACGCTACTTTAGGAAGAACTTGTTACATTTATACTTGTTCACCCACGCGTGACCGTTCCTAGACCTGTGATTGGTCTAACTTTCACAGTCGAGGGGTGCGGCTGCACGGGTGGGCCTATAAATATTTCAGTTTTCTGGAACATAGGGTTGTATAGCTTCGGCTTTGATAATGAGCCCATTGTGTTCGAAACGCGTCAGCAGTAAAAATCTAGTGTTTCGGTGTAGTGAGGTGTTTCTAGTGCATTTTCCTCCGAAGTTGTCCAGTGTTTCCACTGTGATTAAATAACGATTTCTTGCAGAATTATCTCATGTGCCTTTTGGAATACGATTATTTGATATTAAATGATGCTTTCTTGATACATAAACCTGGGATCAAGAAGAAGAAAACTCAATTGACTAAGTATGGGAAGCTAGTTGGAGCGACAAATCGATTAATCAAAAATGTTATCTTGCCAGAATACCATCGCTTATATGGTTTTCGAGAGGGTTGTGGTAATAAGCAGAAACAGAATGAATCGTTGAGTTCAATTTGAAATGGTTTGGGGTTCTAACTTTAAGGCCATTCTTCCCTTGTAATTTGGGTCAAATTCAGCTCATCTTTGCCTATTTTCGACAATAAATTGAGAGAAAACTAATGGATCAATTTCAAAAAATTATAAAATAAAATAATAATAAATAACAATACCCAAGAGGATAACAGATAATAGGCCCGAAGGAGTTATGGGGTCATCTTTGTTTAATCCCAAATCATGCCTCCTGGAGAAAGTAATGTGGGCTTTCTGAAAAAATGCACCTGTGATTAATTTTTACGTTCGCAATATGTTAACAAAATTTCTGACTTTTCTGCCCATATCTCGATATGCTCCTAGTTTATGTCGACGTTGATGTAAAAACTTGTTCTGACTCGAGTGAGAGTCTTAAAATTTGGGAAGAATCGCCTTAACAAATAATAAAAGGAAAATAAGACCAAATTTTTACATAGAAATTTTTTTTTCCAATATCGACCCATTTCCTTTGATTTTAATTCCTGATTTTCGTATGCTAAAATTTCATTATAATACCCTGTACCTACCAAAATTAGGGAATAAAAATTTGTAATCCCTCATTTGTGGAAAACAGGGATTACAAATTTTTAATCCCTGATTTTGAGGGAATACTAATTCCCCGGTTTTTTTGGCATTAAACTAAGGTTACCATCGCAATAAATGGCTGCGTTTTGGTTATTGTATAAATAAATAGGTGACATTATTTCAGAATTGAATTTAGTATAACTCTGTTCGATATTGGAAAAATAGTATAAGTAACACAGGACTGTTTTTTATTCCCTCAGGGATATTAAAGCCTTCGACTTCGTCTCAGACTTTAAACACTATTCGGGAATAAAAAACTTTTTTAGTCCCTTGTTACTTAGTACTATAGAACACGTACTTAAATCAAAAATTAGTCAATGTCTTTTTGCAACACTGTATTTAGAGAAAAAAATGCAGCAGAGAAGCGGCTGGAACCTCCCCATCGCGTGGATCTTTGTATTCTGTGTAGATAGTAGTCCATTCAACAGATTTTTTTTTATCCTTATCGTCTGCGGCTAATTTCGCAATTTTCTGACAAATACCGACATCATCTCGGACATCACCCATCACATTTGACAATATGTTCCTTTTAAGGTTAATCTTTTGCCACCTTTTTGACAATAACTGCCACTTTATGTCATCCACTGTCAGCCTGATCCCTTTTAATGAGAAAGATTTTTTTTTTCTATTTTCCACTGAAATGGCAGAAACTGTGAATGCATTTTTAGAACCAGAATTTGATCGTCTTTTTAATGGCGACATAAAAAAGGAGGTCTTGTATTTAAAATTTTAAGTTGATATGCTTAAATGGCACTTCTCGTGGACCAATTGCTTCCAAAAGCCTTTCATGTCTTCAACGGGTTACCCAATCTCTATGTACCAAATTTCAGTCAAATTGATCCGGTAGTTTGGGCTATAATGTGTTTTTAGTGTCATTACAAAATTTTGATTTTTTGACCCAAAGAGCACTAAATGCGAATGAATTTTGTCTTATTTATAACCAGAATATGACGACACTTCTGATGGTGACAATAAATCTTCCAAAAGCTTGTTTTGGATGGTTAAATGAGAGAAAAATTTTAAATCTAAAACTTGATGTGCCAAAACGGCACTTTCCGTGAGCCGAATGAATTCAAAATTTGTTCGGCTCTTCGACGTGTAATACAATCCCCATGTGCAAAATTTCAGCCAAATCGGGTCAGGGGCTTGGGCTGTACCGCGATTTTAAAGTCCGATAAAAATGAATTTTTTCTTTAATTTTGGTCAAAAGGGCACTAAGAATTAATACATTTTTAGAAGCAGAATTTGAAGATCTTTCTTATGGTGACGTGAAAAATGGGGGTTTGCATTTAAAATTTAAAAGTTGATGTGCCAAAATGGCATTTCCGGTTGCACGATTGGCTCCAAAAGCTTTTCAGATCTAAGTTAGGCTACGAGATGCCTATGTTCCAAATTTCAGTCAAATCGGTCGAGTAGTTTTGGCTGTGGCGTGTTTACAAACGTACGTACGTACATACACACAGACACATTTTAAAAACCACTTTTTTGGGTTCCTGAGACCTCAAAACGCATAGATCCGGTCTTATTTTCTCATCTTTTGTCTTTTAGTTTGTCCTATAATTGGAATGTATAATTCTGTTGGGCAAATAAACTTATTATTATTATTATTATTATTATTATCTCGAGTTCGAAAATTTTAGTGATTGCAATAACCTCCCATTTTTTTAAAATTGTGTTGGGGTTGGGGAGGTTAAAAATAAACAAATTGAAACCGTTTAAAACATGTTGAATTTGACTTCGCTTCTCTACCACTTTACATTGCAAACCAACTCTGGAAAGATCAATGGAATTGCAGCATTGCAGTAATATTTGTTAGATAACAGTAAGTAAGTAATATCCTTAATGTTAAACTTCCGCCGTACCTGTACGAAAAAATTACATTTCGAACTAGAGATGGGTACTCAGTTGGTGAGTCGACTCAAATGAGCCACTCATCATCGGCAATGAGTGATTCAACTCACTCGCAAGAAAAGAGTCGAGTCATCGATGAGTTGAATTTTCGCTCGATTCAGCGCAAGGCGTCAAGATCTAGTATTCAAATTCAACCGCAAACGCAGCGATCGACGTAATATTCATAAATGCCGGTGCCGCCTCAACTCAACTAAATAAAATATAGTGTAGCGCGCGTTGCTCAGATGGGTGTTTGGGAGCGAGTCGTGGTTCGATAAAAAATTGATTATTTGGGCGCCAGGTAACTTGGAGCGCACTACCAGTAGTTACCGACTGAGTTGACAAGCTTTGGCACCGGCGATGAAACTTACTGAACACTATCTTTAACGAAGGAGGAAGGGACGAAATACAAAACGAAGAAATTTAACAAAAAGTGTATTAAAAATTATTTACAAAAGTAAAAACACGAAGTGTAATTAAAAAGAAACTTTGTCGAAAGGGGGTACCTTGAAACCCAGCGCATATGACAAAAAACTAAAAACCGCTGTTGACGTATAGCTATACTCCGCAGCGTAATTTTAAACAACCTATTGAAAATAAGCGCAAAACAAAAAGGAAAGCGAGTAACCCTGACAAAGTAACTTAAATGGAGATATATAGAAATGGTCAACCACTGAGGGCGGTTGAAGGCAAAACAAATTTGAAATAAAATCCAATAAAGGATCAAAGTTATCCTTGCAAAAAAATTAACTACAGCGACTTATCGCTTTCTCTAAATAAAAAGAGAACTTAGGAAAATGATTATCTTAGCAAAAATGAAATACAGCGACTCATCGCTTTCTTTAAATAAAAAGAGAACTTAGGAAAATGATTATCTTAGCAAAAATGAAATACAGCGACTCATCGCTTTCTTTAAATAAAAAGAGAACTTAGGAAAATAATTTTCTGGCCTGTTTCTTCGGTGTAGGTCTTCGGTGTAGTGGCAGTGGTTACAAATTGGGCCGGAGATGTAGAAAGGAGATTTCTGTTGCACAGCCCAACTGAAACTCTCGGGGCGATAAAAAGTCTCTCTTCCTTGGAGGGGTACAGGACATAGAATGCCGCCGTCAACGCAGAGGAACCAGGAACCTGACTTTCAGACTCCTCGATGAAGAACAAAAAAAAAGGCATCCAACTTCAATCGACGAAAAATCGATGGTGGATGTTAAATCCAGAAAAACGACCCTGTATTAAACAGGAAATTACTCACTGCATGTGCCAAGAAATAAACAGACTCACCTCTTTTCTGGGGTCGTAATTTGGAAAACTCGAGGAAAATCTATCAGATCTAACCTCAAAAACACGTTTTCTTGATCCTGCTTGAAACCAAAAAAAATGCCTTCAAAAAAAGTGGGACATCAATCCTCAAAACTAGTAGGACAAATCCGCACCCTCGGCACTACCGGATGGCTTCTCCAGGTCAAGAAATAACGGGATTCGGGAATTTTTAGCCCGTTACATTTTTCGTTACAACGGAGGCTTCCACACCGTCGGTAAAAGCGATCACGACCTCTCGTTTGTCAAACAGCTGGCGCCCTCTGTTGGTGCCACTATTTCCAGAAAAACTCGAGAAAACTCTGGTTAATTAAATTTCGTTTTAGGGAAAGCAAAAGGGGACTTCGGTGATGAAAAGAAAAATGTTCAGCTGCCTTGAGCTGGAAAAATTGAATACTGGTGAGCTGCAGATTAAAACTATCGGAGACTAGAAGGATGGTGGCTGGAAAGACGAGACGACATTTAAGGAATCAAAGTGCCGGGTTCATCAGAGGTAAATTTGCTAATTTGTACAAAATAAAGCAGTAAAACAAATAATGTTGTTATTTAAAGAAAACTCTCGTTTGTTTTCTTATTAGGCAACCAATTATACCCCTAGGGGTAGGAAGGGTGGCGGCTCAAAAACCAGAATGCTACACTGCCCCTCTCCTCAAAGAAAGAAAAACACCGGGGGTGATTTTCTACGATAAAGAAACGCTTGGTCAACAATTTTACGGACGGATAACTACGCGTATCATACGGCCTGGGGGCGACAATATTTGGGCAAGGGACAAAATCGGTAGGGGACCAAATCGATAGGGGACCACATCGAGAAAAGTTACGAATTGTCCATAAACATTGATGACGGGGAATGAAAGCTGCACCAGTACCTGATTGAGGATCTGTTTACACCGAATTATGAAAGACCAGGTTAAGGAAAACGAACAAAAAGCGAAGAAAAGAAAAGAAATAATTAGCCCACTGAAATATCTGAGTTTGAACCCACGTAGGGCTTAAGGTCCTTCACATGCCAACATCCTGCATCGGAATCATCTTTATTGGTCAAAAGGTACACCAGCTTGGAGATCTTCCTTTTTACGGTACCTAACACGTACCTTGGTGCCAGTTTGGCGGCATATTTCTGACCTTTGTCGGAGAGGGTTTTGTTCTTTCTCCAAACTAATTCGCCAAGGCGGTATGACACTTCTCGTTTACCCAGGTTGTACCTATCGGCATTCCTTTGGTAAGAAGAATGGAGTCTCCTTCGAACTGAATCGAAAAGGTCGGTTAATTGAACCATGCCTGCGGCATACTGTTCTCGATCGCCTGGTCGCAACTCAATGTCTCTGGTGCTGAGGACGGTACCATAAAACTTGCCACTGAGTGGGACGTGTCTACCAAAGTTTAGGTATTCTGGTGTACATCGGGTGACCTCGTGAACAGCAGAGTTCACGGCTTTTTGAATTTTAAAGACGTTCACATCCCAAAGGGGATGTTCTGTGACGTAGGAACGAATGGCTACACCAATTGTACGATTGTAGCGTTCTACATAATTGGTTTGGGGATGGTATTTTGCGTTGAACCATATTTTTTGTATCTCATACTGTTGACAGAGACGTTTAAACTCTCGACCGGCAAACTGCGTGCCGTTGTCTACGATCATAATCTGGGGTACACCCCAAACGTGGAAGATGTCTTTCTCGAGTGCTCGAGCTACATTGACAGCAGAAGCCTTTTTAAGGGGCCACATAACTGTGTACTTGCTAAACCAATCTACCGCGACCAGCAAAAAACGGTTACCACTGTTCGATCTTGGGAAGGGTCCCATTAGATCTAGTGCAAGAATTTGCCACGGATGATTTACCCGTTTTTCTTTACCCATTAGGCCCGCGCGTCCTATTGGAGGAATTTTTTGCTCGCCACATACTATACAATTACGAACAGCCCGAATTACATCTAACTTCATCCTTGGCCAATAGTAGAGCTCTTGGATTCGGTTCAAAGTTTTGAAAACGCCAAAATGCGCCATAGCAGGGGGTTCATGAAAGGAATTTATTATCTCTTGCTTTTGTGCATCAGGGACCAGAACTTTCCATTCATGTGCATTATTTTCGACCGGTAGCCTACTAGGTACAAATTTGTAAATCAGGCCTCCTTCAATTTTCCATTGGGGGTATTCATCGGGGTCCTTCCGGATCCTAGTTAACATGTCCGCGTACCACTCATCATTGTCATCGAGAACAATATCAATTAAGCTAAGTTCTACCAGGGGTGCTCTCGAAAGTGCATCCGGGACCGTGTGCTCACTGCCTTTTCGGTGGATTAGATCAAAAGAGAACTGTTGTAGTTTGACTGCCCATCGAGCGAGTCTGCCTGTGGGCTCTTTCATGCGCGAAAGCCACAACAGTGAATAGTGGTCGGTAATCACACTAAAATGCGCACCTTCCACATACGGACGGAAAGCCTGAATGCTTGTTAAAACTGCTAAGCATTCTCGTTCGGTAACCGAGTAATTACGCTCAGCCCTAGATAGTGTTTTGCTGGTATAAGCAATAACCCTTTCATCACCGTCTAACACTTGAGTCAGCACGCCTCCTAACCCTACGTTAGAAGCGTCGCAATGGATTGCAAAAGGCTTAGAAAAGTCTGGGCTATACAAAACTGGTGCTGATACAAGAGCCTGCTTAATACTAATAAAAGCCTTTTCCGCATCGTCGGTCCACGAGATATCGGACTTTTTACGCACCTTTCCCTTCAGAAGGTCATTTATAGGAGCTAAAAGGGTGGAAAAATCTTTGACAAATCTCCTATACCAAGAGACAAGGCCGATAAAACGCTTGATCTCGGTTGTGTTAGTGGGACGGGGATAGTCAATCATGCTAGAAACTTTATCAGGGTCCGTTCTCAATCCCAATTCGTCGATAACATAACCCAGGTATTTTAGATGGCTCCTACAAAATTGACATTTCTCTACGTTAATCGTAAGACCAGCTTTCTTTAAAATTTGTTGAACTTCTTTTAGCAGGTCGATATGGTGTTCGAAAGTAGGAGAGACTAGAACGATATCATCCAAGTACGTGAAGAGATGCGGCTCAAACTTAGGTCCAAATAAATGATCCATCAGCCTCTGTTGTATCTGAGCTGAGTTTTTGAGTCCAAAAGGAACAACGTTGAACTCGAAGAGGCCCTTACCGGGAACAGCGAAAGCAGTTTTCTCCTTGGACGAATTATCTAATGGTATTTGCCAGAAAGCCTTCCTTAGATCAATTGACGTAATATATCTAGCTCCTTTAAGCATGTTTAGAATTCTGTCAATGCGTGGAAGAGGGTAGGAGTCAGCTTTCGTGATTTTATTCAAGGTCCTCCCGTCAAAGCAGAGACGGTATTCGCCAGACGGTTTCTTAACCATCAGGATCGGTGAAGACCACGGACTTTTAGAGGCTTGTATTACTCCTAATTTTATCATCTCATCGATTTCTTGGTGAAGGATTTGAAGTATATAGGGGGATAGGGGATATTGTCTCTGCTTGAACGGTAGGTTGTCTCCCGTATCGATAACCATTGAAGTGATATTAGTCCGACCCAGACGGTCTTGGGAAGACAGTTCCTTTATAAAGCATTCTTTCACCTTCTCTAACTCATTCTCCTGCTCTACTCTTAACGCGTGAAGGCCATTGCGGTTATCGGAGGAAGAATTATCGCTCGAAGATTCAAGCAGACAGATTTGGAAGACACCCTTTGGATCAGTCCACATGGCTAAATCGAAAAATTTCGCAAAGTCAGCGCCCATTACAAAAGCTGTCGATACATCAGGTACTGCTAACATTTTGAAACTTCTAACCCCCTCGGAAGTTGAAATCGGTAAGTCAATACTGCCTATGACCTTGAGCCGGGTATTGCCAGGTGTACCTATATTTCTAATAGGACTTGGGTATATTTTCAAATTCAATTCTCTTAACAAATCCAATCCCTTTTTCCCAACTACCGAGTGGGTAGCTCCCGAGTCCAAAAGTGCTGTTATAGTACGTCCTTCTACCGTTAACCGTGCATATTCCCGAAGGTCGGAGATATGTGAGACTTTACAGAGCGATATTTCTGGTTCGGTTTTCGATTTACAAAATAAATTAATTTTTTGCAACCAGTGCTGCCAGCCGGGATCTTCTTTTCTCTCCCGAAAATGGGAAGCATTGGTTGAACTACTACTACTACGTTGACAAGAAAAAGTTTTAACTGCTGGGGGCCTTAGTTGTTCACACCCGGCCCCTGTGATACGTTTTTTTTCTTGTGTTCACAACGGTCGGTTGAAACTCCTTTGTTTCCGCACTTACGACAAAAAATTGCCCTCTTGGCCATGCAATTATAATAGAGGTGATTTTCTAATCCACAGTTCCAACAGACAATTTTTTTGGAAGTTGATGTTCGTTCACTAGAGGTTGGGGGTATTTGAGGGGGGTCCTCCTTAGAAGTTGGGATGGCAGCATCAATTGAGAAGACTTTAGGTCGACTCGTAGGATTCGTATTAACATTACCTTTTTGGGTTTCGTAAGCGTTATCCAATTTTTTACATAACGACAACAGCGTACTAACTGAATCTATGTTTGAAAGAGCAAGTGGTTTTATGTAATAGCTGTGCAGATTTCTATAGAGGTAGTCCAGCTGGGTGTCATCAGAAACAGGTTTTTTAAGCTTGTTGAAAAGCACTTGCATTTCTGCCACAAAAATAGCTACCGATTCCGTGCGACCTTGCTTTCGTTTCGTTATCTGATCCCACACCTGGGCATCATTGTCTATAGGCATAAAGCTTTGTTTCAATAACTGTACTAAGGATGGCCAGTCCCTAGCTCGGTGTTTATTCATTTGGAACCACGTGCTTGCAGGTTTCTTAAACAGATCGTATGCCGACTCAAAAAGTTCATAATCTGTTACGTGACGCGCTGTTTTAAGTTGATCTACCTCCCTCAAAAATTCAAGTAAGTCCGTCTGACCGTCATATTTTAAACCCCATTTATATACCGGTACACTTTTCGCTGTCGGTGTATAATTCAATTGACGACCTAAAGGATTTACTACTCTTGGCGTGGGTGTAAGTGTCTGATTGGCATCTAGGTTTAAGTTGATTGAAGACAGCCATTGCTCCTTGTCAATACTTAGCACTCCCGTCTTGATAAGTAAGTCTGTTTCCAGCTTTAAGCATAACCCTATCATTTTCTTAACAAAGGGTGGGCCTTCGGCACCAGCAGTTTGATCAATATTCTTAACTCGGCCACCTAAGTGGGCCACTCTTGATTTTAATTCCAATACTCTGATTGCGTTGGTAGGGGACATATCCTCTAAAACTTTGATTTCCTCGTCTAAGTCGCTATAATACTCATTAATAGCAGTAATCTCTGTAGCCAAATCGAACTCTGCATCCTCATCAAGGCGCATCTTGACTTGCATAGCCCTATGTAAAACTTTAATTTTGTCCTCGACACTACCTGTAGGTGCAATGCCCCGAATTCCCAATTCATAATCAACAGCTATTTCATCTAACAGTTGGGGTATTACCTCAAAATGATCCGCCATCTTATTTTGAAAGTACCAGATAATTATTACTATGTATTTTTAAAAAATTTTTTTCTTGTTTTGTATTCTCCCCTCTTCGAGATAGTGTCAGTGCCAAAGGATAATAAAAAAAGGCCCCACGTTGGGCGCCAAATTTGTGTAGCGCGCGTTGCTCAGATGGGTGTTTGGGAGCGAGTCGTGGTTCGATAAAAAATTGATTATTTGGGCGCCAGGTAACTTGGAGCGCACTACCAGTAGTTACCGACTGAGTTGACAAGCTTTGGCACCGGCGATGAAACTTACTGAACACTATCTTTAACGAAGGAGGAAGGGACGAAATACAAAACGAAGAAATTTAACAAAAAGTGTATTAAAAATTATTTACAAAAGTAAAAACACGAAGTGTAATTAAAAAGAAACTTTGTCGAAAGGGGGTACCTTGAAACCCAGCGCATATGACAAAAAACTAAAAACCGCTGTTGACGTATAGCTATACTCCGCAGCGTAATTTTAAACAACCTATTGAAAATAAGCGCAAAACAAAAAGGAAAGCGAGTAACCCTGACAAAGTAACTTAAATGGAGATATATAGAAATGGTCAACCACTGAGGGCGGTTGAAGGCAAAACAAATTTGAAATAAAATCCAATAAAGGATCAAAGTTATCCTTGCAAAAAAATTAACTACAGCGACTTATCGCTTTCTCTAAATAAAAAGAGAACTTAGGAAAATGATTATCTTAGCAAAAATGAAATACAGCGACTCATCGCTTTCTTTAAATAAAAAGAGAACTTAGGAAAATGATTATCTTAGCAAAAATGAAATACAGCGACTCATCGCTTTCTTTAAATAAAAAGAGAACTTAGGAAAATAATTTTCTGGCCTGTTTCTTCGGTGTAGGTCTTCGGTGTAGTGGCAGTGGTTACAAATTGGGCCGGAGATGTAGAAAGGAGATTTCTGTTGCACAGCCCAACTGAAACTCTCGGGGCGATAAAAAGTCTCTCTTCCTTGGAGGGGTACAGGACATAGAATGCCGCCGTCAACGCAGAGGAACCAGGAACCTGACTTTCAGACTCCTCGATGAAGAACAAAAAAAAAGGCATCCAACTTCAATCGACGAAAAATCGATGGTGGATGTTAAATCCAGAAAAACGACCCTGTATTAAACAGGAAATTACTCACTGCATGTGCCAAGAAATAAACAGACTCACCTCTTTTCTGGGGTCGTAATTTGGAAAACTCGAGGAAAATCTATCAGATCTAACCTCAAAAACACGTTTTCTTGATCCTGCTTGAAACCAAAAAAAATGCCTTCAAAAAAAGTGGGACATCAATCCTCAAAACTAGTAGGACAAATCCGCACCCTCGGCACTACCGGATGGCTTCTCCAGGTCAAGAAATAACGGGATTCGGGAATTTTTAGCCCGTTACATTTTTCGTTACAACGGAGGCTTCCACACCGTCGGTAAAAGCGATCACGACCTCTCGTTTGTCAAACAGCTGGCGCCCTCTGTTGGTGCCACTATTTCCAGAAAAACTCGAGAAAACTCTGGTTAATTAAATTTCGTTTTAGGGAAAGCAAAAGGGGACTTCGGTGATGAAAAGAAAAATGTTCAGCTGCCTTGAGCTGGAAAAATTGAATACTGGTGAGCTGCAGATTAAAACTATCGGAGACTAGAAGGATGGTGGCTGGAAAGACGAGACGACATTTAAGGAATCAAAGTGCCGGGTTCATCAGAGGTAAATTTGCTAATTTGTACAAAATAAAGCAGTAAAACAAATAATGTTGTTATTTAAAGAAAACTCTCGTTTGTTTTCTTATTAGGCAACCAATTATACCCCTAGGGGTAGGAAGGGTGGCGGCTCAAAAACCAGAATGCTACAATAGTATAGTTTACACTTTTGCTTTATTCAATTTCGCCAGGAGAGTAGTTTCGCTAAATATGAGTCGAATCACTGAGTCAACTCACTGAGTCGACTAATCAGTTGTGAGTGAGTTGACTGACTCGACTCGTTTAAAAGAGTCGATCTGCCCATCTCTATTTCGATCTACCATTCACAACCGTCGGTTACGAAATATTGATAACCTAGCTGATATTCCAGAGCATTCTCTTTCTTGTTTTAAGTCTTCATTCTCGTATTTGTCAGCATACACTATAAATCACGTGCTTATCAGATTCGATCATCAGTCCCTAAGGCTCATTATCTCTTGTCTTAAAAATGAAATCATAAACTCTGAACTGGGTTTGGATCTTTCTCTGTTTTAACACGAATTGCGTTGACTTTGAAGTAGAGTCTACATAAATCTCAAATGTCTTTTTATTTTCTTTATATGCCGACAGTCTCTTGTTTTGTTTTACCTTGGGCAGAATATTAATCAGCGTATAGCTGTTTCTGTCCTCTTGAGTGTGCTCTATTTTCTTATTATATATTATATTATTTTATGTTATACATAAATTCATAATAAGGTGCAGGATTGTCTTTATTTGTAATTTATTTTTTGGTACACTCAATAAAATTATTATTATTATTATTATTATAGTATAATGAAAGTTGAAATTTATTTCGTTTAGGCAGGATAAAAACAAATATAAAATTCTTAATTTAACCAAGTTTGCTAAAATATAACCTGACCCAACTAATCAATAGTTAATCAAACTAAAACTTATCCTTGTGGAGGTGCATAATGGCAACCCTCAGATTAAAAGCCACCGGAAGATGTACATCAATGCGTTGTGTATCCTTGTAGATGTTTATTACTTTAATCTACATGTAGGGGCCGCCTAAATTTAGTGGTGGAATCTGGTGTAGGTTTTATCAATCTGCACCTAGTGGTAGTGCCTGCGCAGGCGCACAGATGTGTCAAAAAGGCGAATTGTTGACAAATACAGTATTAAAAAACTCTGAACTGGGATGAGAAACCTGAAATAGTCCTTTACAGTGTTTGCAGTAAAAAAAATAGCAAGAATTAGCAAGAAAAAATTTACTGCAGATAAATAGAAATACAAAAGTAACACGAAAAATAAGACAATTTTGCCGATTTGTCGATTTGAAATCTCGCGACGTCACATTTTTGGTCCAATCAAAAACCTTAAGGGTTTTTACTACCTATCCTATCTATACATGTAAAAAATTCAAAATAATGGGTCATTTTGCCGCTGGACAACCTTTATAATAAATTCGCCTTATAATCATGTAGCTACGCGAATTTATTTTGTTTGTTAACCAAATAAATACCTATTAGTGGATGTTCCTCGACATCCACGATGGCAACACCTAAGTTGATAGCCCATAAAAAAAGACAACAATTCCCACCTTTCAGGTGACGTATATAGTTTATAGATATTTTTTAAATAAATGTGGAAATAATTAGAATAAGGCAGTGGCTTCTTGCGTTAATATGTTGTATTTTACATAATGTTCAATATTCGAGGACAGCCTTTACTTAAGGCTCTAGTGGATTTGTCACAATGGACCCTCTGCCTCCGTATTTGCCTCATCATTGGGTCGTCTCCTGAGAAAAAAAGTTGAAAAGATGCATTAAAAAATACACATTTTGCGTTGGCTTTCAGAAACGTGTTTTTCTATATGATTTAATCGCAATTTAATAATAATCTTATATCTTTGATAATGACAAACGCTCGAGGAACGTAAACAACGTCACGTCAATAAACGCACTTCTAATTAAATGTATAATTAGAGATAAGTAGCCAACTAAAATTTAATTATTGCCTATAAATAGTCTACGATATCGAGACAACACGATTGTCCTTGTCCCTTGGAAAGCTGAATCCAACGTTGCCATTTCAGCGGACAATTTCGAAAAAAAAACTAACTGGAACTTAACGACTCGTTCTTTTTCTTCTTCCCGCAACCTTCTCGAAAACCGAACAGCTGATGGTACTCCGGCAAAATTACATTTTTGATTAATCGGTTTGTCTCTCTAACGAACTTTCCGTACTTCGTCAGTTGAGTTTTCTTCTTCTTAATCCCAGGTTTATGTATTAGAAAAGCATCATTTAATATCAAATAGTCGTAATCCAAAAGACACATGAGATAATTCTGCAATAAATCCTCATTCAAATTAATTAAATAATTAAAACCTCTTACCTGAGTCATTTTATTGCTCTGCCCCTCCCAAGTCAGCCTTTCGTCAAAAATAGGAATATCCTTCGTACTGACGTAAAAAGGCTCCCACTGTTTATGTTTGCCGCTTCTTTTAGCAGTTTTAAAGATATCATATTGCGCACTCGGATTTGCCAGAATCCACTCCTTAAATCCAGGGATCTTATGGCATTGCGAGCAAAGTTTTTTATGAAAAATAAAAGCAGTTTTGTCGTAAATTTCCTGCAGCTCGCTCTTAGTCGCAGGAATTGAAGAATTTTCAACGACTTCAAACACCGGAAGTACGAAAACTTCAGTTTTATTTGAAAAAATTTTCCCGAGACGCCTCATCATTGCCACGAAATTATCCGTGAAATTCACTGCAGGGTACAATTCTATGTCTGCAATTAGAATGAAATGCGTTTTGCTCTCTTCTTTCGCCACATTCCTCGCCACGTTTATCGGAAAAGGCAAATCGTGAATATTTTTGTAAGTTTTAGGGCTTGAGAGTTTATCCGAGCAATTAACAGTTACTTCTGAAATGTTTGCTTTGTTTACCATGGAAGGTATGTGTTTTTGCTCGAAAAATAAATGGAAACTTACAGTTTCCTTTATTCGAGGGTTGCCACATTCCCTCCATCGCTTGACTTCTCGCAGGGTGGTCAAAAAATCGTCTCCTGGAGTATACAAAGAGACGCTTATAGGACCGTTCCATCTTTGAGTCAAAAATTCTAAATTGTCGAGGAATCTGTAGTCTGCTGGTGAGGCGAACGTTACAGAATCGTAGTATCCAAACGATTTTTCGGCTTCAATGAAATTGGTTAAAACGTAAAAATCTTCTCGTGTTTTTAGGCCACGTAACTGCGAAATGTCGATGTTTTTTTCACAATTAAAGATTAGAAGACAGGCGATGATCAGCAGTGAAGTTGCCAGAAACCTCATTTTTTTTCTCGTTAGATTTCTGAACATATTTCATTATGCCTAAAAGAATTGTTTGTTGTAACACAAATTGTTTTACATATTTTGTACAAAACACTAAAATAGCAGCAGTGACTCACCTACTTAACCACAGGTGTTGCGGTGCAGTGCAAAGCTGAAAATTGTAACAAACATAACCAACGACTTTACCTAATTACCAATTTACAAGACGAAAAAAATTGGTTTAAATGTACTCATCTCTACGTATTTTTACCTGCTGTCTGAACTAAATCACAGCTCTTTTCCGCAGATTTTTTATCACATACCACTTACCTACAGATAAGAAAAATCGATAATTAGTAGCAGAGGCGCTTAGTTAATAAAAGAATCTATATTTGAACTAATTTGATTATTATCAGTCTAATTGCCGAAGATTCAAAGAGATACCTTTATCAAATTCCGTCATTCGCTGGAGGGAGGATGAAAATTCTCAAGATTAATTATTCTTGAAGATTCTTCCTAAAAACTAACTAGACTTCGTACAGTTTTAGATGCAATTAAAAAGTCTTCAAGATGCCTAAAAGACTTCTTTAGAATTAATAAGCAAGTAATCACCTAAATCTTACAATCTTCAAATCGTTCACTATTTTAAAAAAATGCAGCAGAGAAGATTTAGAGTTTGCAATAATTCTTGATTTTAGCCCCACTACTTGGACCTTTTTTGAGCAATTGACCCTACGCCAAAATGAACAATTTCTGGTTTAATTCCCCCGAAATTTCGTATTTATTTCCTGTACGTAGAGCAAAATTATTTTTTCTTAATTATGAGCCGATTTTGAACAATTTTTGGAATTGCAAATTGTTCGAATCTTTATAAAAATGTCACCAGAGTCCTTAATTGGATCGTTTACTTACAGTTTCAATTTTAACAATTGAAAATTGCTTATAACTTAATTTTTGGTTTAGTTCCTTCAAAATGTTTCTATTTATTCTCTGAACGTTGCGCAAAATAATTTTTCCTTAATTTAGAGGACATTTTTACAATTTTTGGAATTGGCAGTTGCTCGAATCTTTAAAAAAATAATTATTAATTTCAACCCCACTGCTTGGGCCTTGAATTATTGATCACACGTCAAAACTCAAAATGAACAATTTTCGTTTAATTCTTTTAAAATGTCGTACTTATTCTTAGCACGCTGCACAAAATGTTTTTTCTCAATGTTGGACCGATTTTTTCCAAGATTGCCAAGCATCAAAATGAGGACAAGATCAAATGGTTTTATTGCGATTAAACAACTCAAGAATTTTAAACCAATTAAACGTCAGAATTTATAGACAGTCGACCAATCACCATGGTTTTGAACTTAAAAACACCACGAGTGAGAAGCAGGACGGTTTTCCAGCGAAAATGAAATGTCATGGCAAATTTCTTTTGTTGTTTTATCGTCTGAATATAATTCGTGGTCTGATTTTTTCTGCAAAATTTGCTTACAAATACAAATACATTCGTAGCTTTTGCTTTTGAAAAATCGCCACTCGCGCCAAAGCGCTCGTGACGATTTTTGTTGCAAAAGCTATACTCATTTATTTATTTCGCAAATTTTGTCGGAAAAAATCAGTACCACGACTCGTTATATTATATACGATAAATGTGACTTCAAAAGTAATAGGAAGTTTGATCTAAAACAGCATATGATGACCATTAAGCATCGAAATAAAGCCGAGATTGAATTGCTTCAGTGTGCGCAGTGCTAAAAACTAAAATTAGGGATAATCTGAAACGGCACATATTTGCTGTACATTTTCTGTAATTGAGTATCATAAAACATTGAGAAAGCAGTATTTTGTACGTTTTCATGTCCAACAATTTAGTTTGAAGGTTAGCCATTTGAAACCTTTAAAATTCAAGTAAAAGTTAGTCATATTTGCTGTAAGTAGTTGAGTTCAATAGCTTGTGAAGGTTAACTCCCAACTACTTGCAAATTAAGTTAAGATTTAAGATATTTAAGCACGATTCCACCGACCTTACTTAACTTTAAGAGAACCTTAAAATGACAATAATGACGTTTATACCACAAGACAAACGTCATTCTTAATTTTTAAGTCTAACTTAAGTGATAAGTTTGGTCCGTGGGATCGGCCATTAAATACATACCAAACTGTTTTGAAGTTTTGAGCGCCAAGTTCTTAAATTTTTGAAAGTCAACCCTTAAAAAGGTAGATTTATCAACAGTAGTTTTGGTTAATTTCTGCGAATAGCAGTGAAGAGGATTAGCCGCTTAAATTTGTAAAAAATACCAAGTTTGAAACTTGACCATTAAAAGTTATGATGTAAAATCATTCTCGAATTTCAAAAATCCGCTAAGAATCGATTATCAGTTTGAAAGTTAACCCAAAAGTGAAGATTTAAGGTTTTTATAGAGCACTAGTGTTCATGTGACAGTAGAAATAATTTCGATCTGTCACTTCTTAACTGATTATTCCATGGCCAACTCTAATTCTTGCAATTTTATTCAATGTACGCAAGAGTAGTGTGAATCAGGCTTTTTTCTCATGGTGTAAAGGAGATTATAAACAAAGCCTGACTCACGCTGCCTATCAGTTCGTTAGCATATCAGCACATTTTATATAACCATAGACAAAAACCTTCCACAAGCTACATAATAAAAAGCAACTTGAAAAAATATTTTTTTATTTTTCGCTTAATTCTTGATGCACACTCTCCGGAACAACTTTAGCCACTTTTCTAGCCTCTTTCACAAAAGTCTTTGAGCACTGCATCTCCGTCCAACTGACCGGGACCATCGGATGCCCATGCTCGGAATGCGCAGTCACAACCCCCAACTCATTCTCCGCCGTGGACAACTGATATGTATGAGCCTCAGTAATCGGTAGCACCCTAGCCAAAATAATGTCCCCAGGCCGAAAGTTTTTATAAATTTCCACTCGATCCTTCTCGGCTGCCCTCACATCCTCTTTCCGAAGGATCCCCCGGTAAGGCCTGCCTAAAGCCTTATCCCCCACGCACTTTATATGGCACTTGCAGTACTGCTGGGTTATGAGATGGATCTGGGCTGTGACGATGTCCCCTTGGCTCGGTACTACAGTTTGTTGACCTACACTGTGTACCTCGATGATTTTTACATTGCCTTTGTCGACGATGTCGACTACCCCTGCGAGTGTCGAGTAGATGTAGCCTTGCCTTTCGTAGGTACCTTGCCCGGAGACGTGGCCTTGGTCGGAGAGGCACAGCCGCTGGCCCGGGAGACAAATTAAATGTTCATCCGATGACATTCTGATAAAGGAATGAATTTTAGAAAGTTATTTCGAGAAATAATTGTACCTGATTTGAAAGTTCACTGGTTTTTGAGGAATTGAAGAAAAATGCGCGTGAAAAAGCGAGGTTAGGAGAACCGTCAAGCGGACAGTTGACGTATGTCAAATTTGAAATGAGAGGGTATGTTCCAAAACATAGTTTGTAAGGTCATATTCCGTGGGCGATTTTTCGCAAAAAATTTTGCGATATCGCTATTTCTAGGTTGTTCCACTAAATATTGCGGATTTTACAAAAAAATTCAATAAAACGCCACCTAAATCGCCTGCACTAGCAAAATGCAGTTGTTGTGTTGAATCTGCAAAGGAATTACAGATTTCTTTATCGTCCCATGTGCGAAAACTGTGAACTCACTGTATACCGGCAATTCCGACTTTAGACGCTCGCCACCAGAGGGCACTGATAACCTCCACAGTTGATGGCCTTAGATCCTGTGGTTTTTTCAAAAGTGAGGTTAGAAATCGGACATAAAAAAGCTTGACTCATACTGCCCTTGTGTATTTTATGCAGATTTCAGTATTTTATGCCGTAAAAACGACACTGCAAATAACTCATCATACGAAGTTGATAAAAAAACGTGTTTCGGATAATTTTTGTTTTGCATTTTTTCCATAAATTACATCGTTTATACATTTATCTACAACTATTTATACAGGAATATAAATGAACAGATAAAAATAAATGCTAATTAACCTAACTCTCGTCTTCGCCTAAAAGTCTATTCAATTCGTCTATTCTTCTTTTGTGGTCGTCGTTCTTCACATCCTTCTTCAGCAGATCCTCTTTTTCCTTCTTCAAATCCAATCGGTTTGCGGCGTTTAATTCGTTGAATTTCCAATCTCCCGCACCGTCAAACTGTAAAATATGAGTATGGAATTTCCTAGAAAAAAAAAATTAGTGATTTAAAATTTTTTTTCAATTTCTTACCAGAGGGTGGGTCGGTGGGTGATGGTTAATAAAGTGATTCCCATGTCGATAGCGGTCTGATAAATGTTGCTTTCCACATCGATAGAAACGGCTGAAGTGCACTCGTCCAAAAGGGCATATTTTGGCCTAAAAAAATTGTGTTAGATTTTTTATCAAAGTTTTTTGATTTTTTACTTGTGGTAGAATAGTCTGGCGACTGCCATTCTTTGTTTTTCACCCCCAGATAAGATGTCAGTCCAGTCTTTGATTTGATGGAAGGTGTCTCTTTCGACTATGTGCTCCAGGTGGACCATCCTCATTATTTTTCTAAGATCTTCTTCAGTTATTTGTTTGTTTATCATATCTGTGCTGGTGTCGGGGTAGATTATCTGGTCTCTCAGGTTACCTGAAAATATCAATTACTATATTATTTTTCCCGACATTCCCCTACTAAGTCTATTTTCCCGGTATTCCCCTACTAAGTTCGGCTTCATAATAGTCGCTTTCCTTTTAGCACAGGGTGCAACTCCGAACTGTTCAAGAATAATTCGCCCCGTGTTCCTTTTAGTTGTGCATTTTGCCCCAGAGTTACTCGATCTGCCTTCCCCCTTCCCCTCAAGCACTAACGCTGGAGCTGGTGCAACAAGCCCCCGCATGCGCAGTGCGTAGTTTGTAATTGTCATTATGAGCCGAGTAGTTTTCCGTGGTTTTCTCCAACATTTTACCTGTGGCTTTTGAAAATTTTTGCATCGCCTTCATCTCTACTCCGCCACTATGGCATCAGCTTGCGAAATGGGCGATTATTTTACTATTGACTTCTGATGTGGTTAGGTTATCTGTCAAACAACGCAAGTCTCACTCACGCGGTGAATAATCCCCTGAAATACGTGTTCCTTTTAGGGCAGCTCGGAGTTGCTTTAGTGCTTGTAGCTCTAGAGCAACAAACACCTAAAAGGAAAGCACTTAATATGTTTTCTGTTGTCCACAGTATTACGTGCGTTAAGTTTAACAGCTACTTTACCTACTTTATCGTAGTTGCTATAAGTCATTTTAGATCTCGTTTTATGCTTAGTTTACGCCTAAGTTTACGAATGAAAAAAATATAAAGCTTGCTTTACGTCAGTTATTATTAGACGCAGTTGGCGAACGATATGGATTATTTCGTTGAGATTAAAGCCTGTTTCACAGTAAACGTTTTCATCTCCGTTTAATTGCATTTGAAATTCAGAGTGTAAGTGAGTTCACGCGAGAAGAGCGTATAACGCGATCTAAAGCTAGCTTCACGCTAACGTTACTATACTGTTGTTTTGTGCGCACGAGTTTAAAGATCGTTTCATACTAACATTCTCTTGCCAGTTTATTTTACACCTAGTTTTACGCCGAGAAGGCACAACAAAGTCTAAAGCTCGCTTTACGTTAAAGTGTAATTGTCTCTATTGTAGATGGACTTTAGGGCACGATATGAATCACTTTAAGCTTAATTTACACGAGCTTACTTTACGTCAGCAGTTAGAAGTAATTGATGCAGTAGCAGTTTTCTTGAAATTATTATTTGGCGAACCATAAAGCCTACTTTACAGAATATTTTCATGCGGTCATAAGTTTAAGACTAGTAAGTAAACACTTATACACACAGAATTGTGGTTAAAGGCTGCTTCACACACTGTGTTGCAGTTGGGCTTAAAACAGTTACACACAGAATTGTGGATAAAGGCTGTTTCACACATTTTATTGCAGTTGGACTTAGCCTCGGACTTAATTCAGTTTACACAAGGAGAATGCATGGAAAAATCTGAAGTTTTCTATACACCAATTATTATTAGACCAGCTGGTGAGCAATAAGGATTATTTCTTCACGTTACGTGTTGTGAGCGTAAAACCGGCTTTACTCAAACGTTTTCTTCTATTTGAAATCAGAAGGTACGATCTAAAGCTAACTTCACGTTGACATCAATCTACAGTTGTTCTGTTTACGTTCATTGCATTAAAGGTAGCTTTACATACACTAACATTCTCTTGAAGTTTACGCGAGGAGAGCCCATTAAAAATGTTGAGATATTCTGGGTTTCCTACGTGCGTTGAGCTAAAGTTTGCTTCACATTAATAAGTAAATGTAGTCGATCTGCGTTTACGACAGTGGTTAAAGGCTGTTTCACACGCTTTATTGCAGTTGGGCTTAGCATCGGACTTAGATTAGTTTACGCGAGGAGGACGCATTAAAATGTGAAGCTTCCTTTACGTCTATTATTATTACGTAGCTCGTGAGCTATCAGGATTGTCTCCTTAAACGTGTGGCACGATCTAAAGCTACTTTCACGTTCACATTTTTTTACTAGAGTTCTATTTACGATCACCTTGCATCAAAAATTGCTTTACACTAACATTCTCTTGTTTTCGCTAATGGGAATGACAAAATATAAAGCTCGTTTCACATTAGAACTTAGATGTAGACGATGCGCTTTGGGTATTAATCTTTTCTTCATTGCCTAATATGTGCGTTGAGCTATTTTTATTTATTATTTCTTTAAACGTATGAAACGGTCTAAAGCTACTTTCACGCTAAATATCTTTTTACTATAGTTTTGTTTACGATCATTCCATCAAAGCTTGTCTTACCCTTACATTCTCTTGTTTATATTAGAAGGAATGACAAAATCTAAAGCTCGATTTACGTCGGAACTTGGACGCAGTTGATGCGCATTGAGCATTATGTGCTCTGCATGAGCTGAAGTTTGTTTCACATTAATAGGTAAATGTCGATATGCGTTTACGCGCGTTGATCTTAAAGCTTGTTTTACATTAGGAATTAAAATTTTGAATAACCGACAAAGTCCAAAACATGTTTTCACATCAACAGTTAAACGCAGTCTTGCTGTTACTAGAAATCTAAAGCGTTGTTTATATCCACATAACATGCATAACATAGCAAACTTTAACAACCATCAACAATTGCCAGAAAAGTAAAAAGTTGTCATAAAGTAATATTGATGACGATTGTTAATGTGGATGTGAACAAGGCTTTAAGCAGTTATAAACAGAATTGTGAATAAAGGCTGTTTCATACATTGTATTGCAGTTGGACTTAGCGTCGGACTTAATTCAGTTTACACAAGGAGAATGTATGGAAAAAAAGGATAACTTTTTCGCGTTACGTGTGTTAAGCGTAAAACTTGCTTTACACTAAACGTTTTCTTTTATTTGAAATCAGAGGGTATGGTCAATCTAAAGCTAGCTTCACGTTGACATAAATTTACAGCTGCTCTGTTTACGTTCATTGCATTGAAGGTTGCTTCACATACGGTGCATGAAAAAACGTAAGCTACCTTTGCGTCTTTGTGTTAAGCATAAAGCTCATTTTATACTAAACGTTTTCTTGCATTTGTGAGTATACGTCGAAGGCAAGACACAATCTAAAGCTAGCTTCACGTTGATACTTAGGCGTAACCGTCACGCATTGAAAAAAAGTTCTCTAATTTACTTACCAATGACCATATAAGGCCTCTGCGGAATGTAGAACATCGAGTTGGCCGGTGCCCGCAACTCCCCCCCATAAGTCGGCCACAGCCCACTCAAAATCCTGAACAAACTCGACTTCCCACATCCATTGGGCCCAGTTATCAACAAATGCTGCCCTGGCCTCAACCCCACACTCAACGAGGGGCAAACCACGTCACAGTTAGGCGTAACAATAGGAACGTTCTTCAAAACAATCTCGTTGTTGGTGGAAACGACAATTTTCCCCTTTGGGATTGGTTGATCTCCCCTGAACTCCACCTCGAATCCCCCACACTTCTCCTTCTTTTCCACCACAGTCTTGTGGTAAATCCCCTTGCTGGCTTCTTCCAGAACCGTGAACATGTTGGCAACCCTGGCAGTGTGCCCTGCCAACTCGACTATATCCTTATAGCTGGACATTAACCTCTCCACAGCGTTTGATCCCGTGATCAGAAGGTTCTTAGCTGTGGTGAAGTAGTGGGTGCGTTCCGCTACACTGTCATTGCCCGAACTGTCACTGAAACTAGCAGAGGGGTCGTTCAACACCGGAAGGTTCAAAAGTTTCCTTTTCGAGGTTGGCTTTGCCCCGCTGCCACCCGCCGCCAAAAGGATGGGCAAAGACACCACGATCATACCCGTACCCGACCACACGTACTTCATTAAGAACTGCTCGAGCATCACAAACCACAGTTTAACACCGAACATGTGCTCCAAGTGCTCGGCGAGGAATCTGAACGCACTCCGGAGTTGGGATTGTTCGACTTTGTGGCCGCGGTAGAAGGCGATTTCTTCGGCGTTGGCCACGATGCGGGAGTGCACGTGGCGGAGGTAGCCCTTTTTTTCGGCCTCTTGGGCGACTAGTTCCCCGAATTTGGGGGAGACTAGTTTGAGGATTAGGGCTGAGAAGACGACCACGGCTGTGATGATGGCAGGGCCTGTGATGAGGTTAGAGTTGCGGCTTTTGACGAGGTTTGCTAGGGCGATGGTCATTAGGAGGATGTCGAACATGGGTTTGGTGATTTGGCCGTAGAGGTGTGAGACGGTGTTGGCGACGGTTTCGATGTCGTCGGTGAGGCGTTGGGCGCAGTTGTCGAGGCGGCCGTCCAACACTGTCACCTGGGGACAAAGCACAATTCTGGGTTTAAGGGAGGTTTTACCTTTGCGAAAACGGCGAAAAGGCGCATATTTATTAGTTTTTTGACACAAACTGTTTACCCACAGGCAAAAGATGGCAAAAGTCGACAATGTTTACGTGCCAATATAAATAGCTATTTGTATTACAAGGGAGGAAAGTGCATAGGTGCCTCCTGCTGGTACAATAAGTACCAAAGGGAGGAAAAGGCCCTTTACTTTACCCCAAAGTGATGTATATGGTTTCTTCTACGACCCCATCTAAAAAAACACGTTCCAAAATCAATACTGACGTTATTTAAGGTGCGTACACTCCTCGCCCGTCTCTTTTTATCTGATGATTTCATATTTCACTGTCGCATTCTTCCCTTTTAGCTTTACACATTTGTCAAAAAGAGATGGACTAGGAGTGCACGGAGCTTCCAAGCCGAACGCACCTTTAGTAGGTAAGTATAGATGCGTTCGGCTTGGAAGCTCCGTGCACTCCTAGTCCATCTCTTTTTGATCTGATGATTTCATATTTGGCTGTCGCATTTTGCCCTTTTGGCTTTACACGTTTTTGACACTGTCGTCATGATAACAGGAAGCCCATTGACCCCAACTGGCGTTATGGGGCAGAAGGAGTTATCATGACGACAGTGTCAAAAATGTGTAAAGCTAAAAGGGAAGAATGCAACAGTGAAATACGAAATCATCAGATCAAAAAGAGACGGACGAGGAGTGTACGGAGCTTCCAAGCCGAACGCACCTCATGTAGTTTATAAGAAATATTCGAATATCAAGCCGTTTCTAAGGTGACCGCACGTTGACATGCCTAAATAATTCACTGATTATTTGTTTAAATAAGAGAGGGCGTTTAGGTGTATAATTTATGACTGTTAAGTATCCGTGGAACTATATCAATGCGAGATTATTCACCCTTAGATGACAGTAAACTATTATATTCGCTTAAAAGGGGTTCCCCAATGCTTTAAATTCAGATAACCTCTAACCTCTCAACCCTTTGGCGAGAGGAAAGGGAGGAGTGAGATCCTCTGTGGGAGTACCACTTTCCTCCCTCTCTGACCGCCTAGGCGCGCCCCCCTCCTTAGAAAGGGAGGAAAATAACCACTTTCCTCCCAAGGGAGGGAAATGGCTACTTTCCTCCCCAGAAAAGGGGTGGAAACGTTCACTTTCTGTTAGGGTCGTAGGAAACATAGGTACGCACTTATTGTGAATTCCAAAAACTTCCAGCTACATTTCAGTAGGTACCTACAATGATCCAAAGAAACACCCAAACAGATAATAACAGAATTACGCTGATTTTATACTACCCTATAAAATAATCAAGAAATATAATAATGAGAATGCACCCTCGAGCAAGTATCGAAGCGAACGTGTTGACAAATTATGCTCTAATAAATAAAGCTCCAATTGGGCCGTATTGAGTGTATGTAAGCACTGGAATAGCGAAGAAAACTACAATCATTTAAATGGATGAGAAAAGGGACAAGAAGAAAGAAATTACATAAAGATCTACGGAAGAAAACATATTTGAGGTTAGAAAAGTCAATTAATTACACGCTTTTAAGAACAAGGATACAGAAAATAACAACTGTAGCTAGACAACCAAATATAGGAAGCCCTGCCAGAAGAACAGGCTAAACCGAGAGTTAAACAGAAGAAAGACAAAGAAGGAAAAGAGGAAATCTTCAGTAAGAGTAAAAAGAGTAAAAAGATTGCGCACACACCAGAAAAAACGATAGACATGTTGATTATGAATGCTTATGCAGGATGTCAAAGAGATCAGGAGCGATCAGAAATAATATAAAGAATAAATAAGAATTCTCAAAAAAGAAAATGAACAGGTAAAGAATGAAAATGGAAAGTTCAAAGAGGAGATTCAAAAGGTTAATAAAAGACTGGAAATCAGAGAAAGATAGAAGGAGGAATAACGTGGTAATACAAGGACTGAAGATGGATCAGACTAATGCAGAACTACTAAAGATCATGAGAACCAAGAAATTGTAAGATAAGACATGCTTGATAGAATTAGAAAATGAAGATGAAAAGTATAAAATAATGAAAAATAAAAGCAAGCCAGTCAAGGGAAAAAAATGTATACATAAACTAAGAATTGACTAAAAAGGAAAGAGAAATACATGGAAGGATTAGGAAAACGGCTCAATATGACAGGCAGAAAGGGAAACAAACTAAAGTGGGCTACAGAAGGGTAACGATACAAATGGGAAGTCAAATATATGAAGATTACGCCGCACCGCGTAAGGATAACAAATTACAGACATATAGGGGAAAACTAAACAGAAATGAAAAGAAATAAACAAGAAGAAGATGGCGAAGAAAAGGTTAATGATCCACGGAAAGCAATAAGCAAGGTTCATAAAAATGACGACGAAGAAAGAAGTAAGATAAAGAAGTGGGACAAAAGAAGAAGAAGTAGACAACGAAAAAGGAAAATAAAAGGATATAGGAGGTGACATGGAGAAAAAAAAACATAAATTATTTTGGAACATACAGGGGATAAAAAATATGAGGAAAATTTAATGGAAACATAAAATAATTCGATATAATACAGAGTTGACGGAGACATGGGTAGAGGAAGGTACACAGTAGAGACATGAAAACAACGAAAAAGAAGATAGAAGAAGGGAAAGGGGAATTCATACATGCTGGGGGGGACTTCAATTCGAGACTGAGGGAGAAGGGAGCAAGAATCTGGACAGAACACAAAGGAAAAGTAAGGATAGAAACAAAAGACAAAGTAGAGAATAAAAGGAGAAGAATCGTAGAGGAATTGGTAGAAGAAAAGGGGTGGAAATTTAATGAATGAAAACAAGTTAGACGAAAGGGGGAGTTTACGTATGTGGGAGGAAAAATCAAGAAGCCTGGGAAGAAATAGAGGAGTTCAGATCAGTGGTTCAGAATATTGGAAAAGGTAGAATTAGACCACAAAGGGTGAAACAAAAAGAGAGGAGAAAGAAAAGAGGTAAGAGGGGCACAACAACTGGTCGAAGAAAAAGTTGAAGAGTTGGAGAAACTTATAATGAAGGAAATACATAAATGAAGAGAAGAAAAGAGGGAGAGAAGGTGGAGAGGGGATGATAGAGATGGAGATAGAGGGAGAACAAGAAATTGAAAGCGAAAGAAGTGACGGATGATTCGATTTCAACAAGGGCGTTTTGCAGGGAGAGTCTTTAAGTCCCCTTCTTTTCGGACTTTATATTTCCGAGGATTATTTTAGGTAAAAAGGGGTGGAATCTTGAGTGGAATGTTCAAAAATTGACAATTATAATGTTGCAATTTGTCTTCGTCGAAAAGGGCGACTGTCGTTTTGTTTAATTGCTTAATACCTACAATTTTTAAGGTTAGGTATCTATCTACTTGCTCTAAAGTAACAGAAAGTTCTCCCAGCCCACCATGTAGTTAAGTTATGCACGCAACTATTATTGGTTATTCATAGGAACAAATAAAGAAGCAGGGAATTAACGAGGGAATGAATTACTACTTAACAAACGTAAAATAACCAGCAAATAACGACGAAATAACGTATGAGCTAATGTAGTCGTAAATTGAAGATCCTTCGTAACAAAATTAGTTTATTTATAAAAGCAAGAAGGTTAATGCTTTTATGACGAATACGGAGATTACTTGTCCAAGCATAGCGTGAGTCATAAACAGAAACTTCAATAACGAACGACATGCATTACATTTTTTGCGTTTTCTTTTAATCGTAAAAGAATTTAGAATATGAAACAAAATTTTCTTACTTTACTTGTTGTACAGACTGACAGTAAGATCAAAAACTAGGAAATGCAATAATAATTAAGTAAGCAGCTAATTACCGGTAATAAATTTTATAAAACATTTCTAGTTTTTCAGTATGATAACTCAATTAATATGGAAATTTTTGTATATTTATTACTAAAAATATAGTAATGTTTAGTAGAATTCATTTAAGCATAAAATGTACTTGGGAAGATCGATGCGTTATAAATTTCATATCAGCAGATTAATAAAAGTTGAAGAATAATATCTTTCTTATTTTAAACATAACTATTTCAAAAAAAATTAAAACTAATGTGAGGGACCCCCGGTCAAAAGTTAATGTCCTGAATGTACATCACATTCTATTGTCTAACTAGTGATCTATCCTGAGAAATATAATATGCAAAGTTCAAGCGTTTGTTTATATACATTGATTTATGAGTAGTTACGACGATGAGATCAGACTGTCCTTTTGCGATCTCACAACACACTCCCTCGATATCTCAATCCGTGCTCAAGTTATGCGAAAGACAGTTTCGACGAGCGATCAATATTGTGACGTTATTTCGGAACAGAATGTATAGTTTTATTTTTTATAGGTACCCTCGAGGTTGCCCTCGATGTCTCGAGCAAATTCTTATATAGACGTAGAAAAATTATGATTGATTATCAACCTAACCTAAATAGTTTACGCAATTTTGACGTTTTAATTTCCTTTCGCGCAATTTCTACCCCCGAGGGAAACCATCAATCTCTTCAAATCGCCTGAAAAATCGACAGTATCTACAAATTCTAGGCTAAACTAATAAGACAAACATCGAATGCCGCTTATGTATTCAGGACATCCGATTCGCACGATGTGTCCATTGTAAGGCGATCATAAATCAACGGCTTAGAAAGCCACAAAATGAGTAGTCCAGTCATATTTAGATCTAAAAAAGACGAATAGAGAAATGATTTATATATTTTTGAAATTTTGGCTACGGACTCCTGTTGCCACCTGAAATGAAGGGCCGAAAAGTTCCCACCCCCAAGTGTGCGCTTCATCCCTTACTTGGCGAAAACCGAGGCGAAAACCACTAACAAACGTGACATGGCGCTAGTTTTTAGCATTTTTCGGCGAAACTATCCATCTGACAAAACATTTATTCTAATCAAAAGTATTTCTTATGAAATTGTGCATTAAAAAAGTCCTTTTGATTATTTTGCTTATCCCCACCTAATTCACGCAAACGACGTCCGAAGTTGTAGAACAGTCAAATTAGATTTTTTAGTAGAACATATTTATATATTTACGAAACGAAGGGTCACAAAGTTAACCGAGGGGTTGACAACTTGGAAATTGAGAAATTTGTACAATTTTTTTTAGGAACTTTGGAAATTTTGGATATTTTTACATGATTTTGCACATTTGCACCATCATGTTACGTTTGGAGGTGGTTGTCGCCGAATAAGTGATGAAGCGCACACTTGGTGGGTGGGAACTTCTCGGCATTTCATTTCGGGTGCCATCATTAGTCCAAAATCTCAAAAATATATAAATTATTTCTTCTAAAAAACCTAACTTGACTGGACTAGAGGGCAATTTTTCAATAAAAAAAAAACTCACCCTATAATAGCTCTCGTTCTTGAAGTACAGCTTGTAGGAATGATCGACCAGCCTCGTCCTGAAGCTCAACGCGATCTTGCTCTCCAAAAACTTGATCATACTATTGATAAAAGTGGCGGGAATGGCCACAGCGAACCACTTCATCAACTGCTTGATGAAGTTCTTCGGTTCCTTCCTCACGATGTACTTCACGATAGCCCCTTCGAGGTTGGCCACGTAAATGCTCAAAAAAGTCCTCAAAAACAGGAACATGGTATGTCCCGATAGCAACCCGATTTCCGCACAAAACAAATTCGGGATCATTATCCTGACGAGTTTGATGAACTGCAGGATGAACTGAAGGTTAAGGGCGGGGATGGAGAGGCCGCGACGTTTCGGCAATGGTTTGAAGCCGTTTTTTTTCTTTATGGGGAGGTTTCGCTTGACTAGATTGTTGTTGATGTTGGCTTCGGCTTGTTTGCCGGCGATGAGGGGGTAGGCCACTTTGTAGCTGTAGGCGAAGAGGGCTGCGGCCACTACGGCGCCCGAAAGGGCCGTTCTGTTCACGTGAAGGGCCTGCTCGCCCTTCGCGAGGAACTTTGAGATTACCCCCGACATGGTTAAGGGTTGAGGTTTGTTCGTTTAAGGCTTTTTCCTGACTTTGCTGTTCATTGTGTTGGGGACATCTGGAAAAAATGCGAGATTTATTTATTGCGCTCAAAAGCTGATTTGAGGGGTGACAGCTTGGAAATTTTGGTGTATGAGCATGAGAAATTTTGGAATTTTTTTGGCAATTTTAGAAATTTTTTGGAAAAGAAAGGACCCTATACAATAAGCGACTGCCTGGGCTCATCTCAACCAAATTTTAAATTTAGGTAAGGAAGGGATAGATGAATGTTTGATGGAAAAATGAAAGGGTGGGATCTTCTAGTTTCCGAGAAAAAAATTCGTGAAAAATTCCATTTTCGGAGCCCAAATTGGTTTAGAGCCACAAAAAATGTGACCGCCTGGCATCTATATTTTTGTATTCAATGTTATAAGAACACTTTATTATACCTCCACAACAAAAATCAAAGTTTGAAATCGTCTAGATCCAGATTTTTCCTGGACCATTATAGTATAGGGTCCTTAGTTTTTAGAAATTTTGGAAATTTTTTAGAATTTGTAGGTATATAAATTGAACATTAAATCTTGATTAAATCGGCACATTCAAGAGTTTTTCAACTTTAAATTTTGATCGGCGCATTATACAGAATCTTAGACGACCATGTCGATGCTGTGCAGTATACGGATTCTTAATTCGTAATTTGATTTAAAATGAACATTAAATCAGCACATTCAAGAGTTTTTCAACTTTGAATTTCGATCGGCGCATTATACAGTATTTTAGACGACCATGTCGATGCTTCGGTGCAGTATACGGATTCTTAATTCGTAATTTGATTTAAAATGAACATTAAATCAGCACATTCAAGAGTTTTTCAACTTTGAATTTCGATCGGCGCATTATACAGAATTTTAGACGACCATGTGGATGCTTCGGTGCAGTATACGGATTCTTAATTCTTAATTTGGTTCAAAATGAACATTAAATCAGCACATTCAAGAGTTTTTCAACTTTAAATTGCGATCGGCGCATTATACAGAATCTTAGACGACCATGTCGATGCTTCGGTGCAGTATACGGATTCTTAATTCGTAATTTGATTCAAAATGAACATTAAATCAGCACATTCAAGAGTTTTCCAACTTTAAATTTCGGTCGGCGCATTATACAGAATCTTAGACGACCATGTCGATGCTTCGGTGCAGTATACTGATTCTCAATTCGTAATTTGACTCAAAATGAACATAAAATCAGCATATTCAAGAATGTTTCATCTTTAAATTTCGATCGGCGCATTATGCAGAATCTTAGACGATCATGTCGATGCTTCGGTGCAGTATACGGATTCTTAATTCTTAATTTGGTTCAAAATGAACATTAAATCAGCATATTCAAGAGTTTTTCAACTTTAAATTTCGATCGGCGCATTATACAGAATCTTAGACGACCATGTCGATGCTTCGGTGCAGTATACGGATTCTTAATTCGTAATTTGGTTCAAAATGAACATTAAATCAGCACATTCAAGAGTTTTTCAACTTTAAATTTCGATCGGCGCATTATACAGAATCTTAGGCGACCATATCGATGCTTCGGTGCAGTATACGGATTCTTAATTCGTAATTTGACTCTGCCCAAAGCAGAAATTTTGGTGTAATTTTTTCGTTGTTGTCAACCCCTCGAACTAATTTTTGAAAATAACATAACAAGTGGCTTCGCCCGTAATCGGGGCGAATTTTGAAATAGGATTGTGACTTGATGGATCGAGATGAAATTTGGCACAGACGCACAGATGTGTCAAAAGGACGAATTGTTGAAAAATACAATATTAAAAAACTGCGAATTGGGGATGAGAAACCTGAAATATTTCTTTACAATGTTTGCAGTAGAAAACGAACAAACAACACAAATTAGCACTACAGGCAAGAAAAAATCTCGGAAAAAAACTGCATTAAGTAGAAATACCAAAAGTAACATGGAAAATAAGACAATTTTGAAAATTTATGTTTTGGAGAGGATGAAATATTGTGATGAGGGTGGAAAAGTTGTAATAAACAAAATTCAGCGAATTTTGTAAAATGGTGCTGTGGTTTGGACCACTTTTTCTGATTCCCAGGACCCTAAAACGTAAAGATTTGATGTTTTTGGCGACTCGATTTTTCGATCGATTTTAACTAAAATCTGCGAAATTAGAAATTAAGTTGGTTAGACTGAAATTTATCCTATTTGTTTTCGGCAAAAACAGGTTTTAATGTTACCAACCTTGTTTAAGTTGCAATAAACAAAATGAAACTGATGCCAACATGATAAAAAAAAGTCCTGGACATGGTTCAAAAAGTGAGGTTAAATATTTATAATTTAACCTCACTTTTTAACCATGCCCGGGTTATGTAAGTCTTACTCATTAACTTTTTCATCTATGACGTATATGTAGGTACTTCAGACCACTGTTTATTACCTGATGATGGCTTAACTGCCGAAACATGTTGTAAATATTAAATAGGTACTAAAATTTATATTTGATGGCAAGACTTGAGTTTAAAGTTACTGCTCTTTCAACACTTGATGCCACTTTGAGAAAAATGACCTCTATTATTTCTTAAACTAAAATTTGGTTGACAAGACTGATAATTCATTAAGTTGGTCAAATTGCTTTTTGCGCGTAATACCACACTCAGAAACTCAAATTACTACTACTATGAGGTATATAACCGAGTATAACACTACCAACTTAACAAAAGTGAACGCAAAAGGTACAGAAAAATTTGTAAAAACTTCCATTTACTCCATGTACCGGTACTACCTACCTAAAACTTGAGGGAAAAGTAGTTGCTCATTTTAAAGATTAAAGATATAGCTAAACCAAAGGTTGGCCCCACTGATTTCAGATTAAGAACTTATACTGCTATAAAAATAAAAAATGACGATTTAATGATTTAAATGACTTCACTGGAAGCCCTGTAATTAAAAGTAGTTTAAGTCAATTTAGTATAAGTACTTATACTACTAGCGAGGGGTTAACCACATGGTAAATTTGTGTACACAAAATCGCAAATTGTAAGAAAATCGACAAAATCGCTAAAATTGCCAAAAACTGCCCAAAAGTTGCCAAAAATCGCCAAGTTGCTAAAAATTAACCGAACAAGCGGAAATCGCCACCAAAGTTCCCATAAAAAACAATAAAGTTCGATGATAATCGTCATAGAATAGGTACCTGATATTGCTAAAAAAAAACATAAGCTGTTTGATGTGGCTCTTAATTTAATCTTAATAAGAAAGACTTTGCAAGAGATTGTGGAAAGATTTGTTAGGTAGGTATTGGTCGGGAAAAAACGGCAGATTCAACCCTTTTTCAGTCGAAGAAAAGTAATAGTAAAAGACTGGGATGTATTTTTAAAATTTGTCCAAAATCAGAACAGAGTTTTTGAATCTAAAAAATGAAACATTAAAGACCACAGGAGGAGCTTAAAAATCGCCGAAATTGCTAGAAAATTTCCAAGTCGCCAAAAAATATGCCAAATTCGCTCGAAAATCGCCAAAATTGCTGGAAAATCGCTGGAAACTTGCTTAAAAATCGCCGGAAACTTGCTTGAAAATTGCCAAAATCGCTAGAAAATCGCCAAAATTGCAGGAAAATTGCCAAAATCGCTGGAAAATTGCCAAAATCGCTAAAAATCGTCAAAATTGCTAGAAATTGCCAAAATTCCAGAGAACCGTACACCAAAATCGCTAAGTGGTTACCCCTCGACTACTAGCCTTATAAGTGTCACTTTTCACTCAATAGAACTATCATATAAGCTGTCACTTATATGACGTTTTTTATGCTTTTATTGCTTTATCGTAGTACAGTTTTCAATTAATTTTAATATGCAAAATATGCAAACAACTTTGAATTGAACACGTTTTGCACAGGATTTTGACTTTTGCGTACCACTTGGCCTAAGGAATGAAGATTAAATATACGATTTTTATAAAGAGAAAACAATCAAGAAGCTGAATTTTTGAAATCTTGCGCCCTTTACACTTTTTTAAGTTTTGATCTATGGTTTTAACAAATTTTGTCTTCTTTACCACAATTTTTTCTTATAACTAATTAATAAAAATCAACCAGAACATTCCACTTGCAGCGATTTTCTTTTAAATGCCGACTCTCCTCAGTCTGTAAATTGCAGACGCAATTGCCAATTACGGAAAACCTGATTTCACACGTAATTCATTTGGCTAGGACCCGTTTCACAGTAATTTCATAAAAACTAATTTTTTTATCACCCTCTAACTCGTGATTCAAATCGCTCACCGATTCTGCACTTTGCTAACGATTTTGTAACCGCCAAGCACGGTAAAAGGGTCATACAAGCGATTATTATTGCCCAAGAAACAAACGGCGGAGATAAATCCGCAATAAAAAATTGCATAACCAGTCTTGAATTTTACTTTCACGTCCAATTCGGGCCGTTGATCCGACGACAAAGGCAAAAGTAGGTGGCCGAGGTTCTTGCATGGGACTACCGCAACGTTCAAGGTCGACGAATTTTGACTTGACGTAATGGTGACGCAAGTGCACTGCAATGAGGATTTTTTAGTACCTACTGATGAAATAAGAGGAAGGAAAGCGACGGTGTTTTGTGTTTATGTGGCTATAAATCTGACACTAGGGAATTTATAGCGAGGCTGAAGTTACTTATTTCCTAATTATGTGATACAAGAGAACGATTTGAAATTACGTAAAAAATTATTAAAAAAAAAAGTAAAAATTATTATTTTAATCACTATTGCACAAAGGTAATAAGAAAGGTCGAGTCTGGATTAAAATCGTATTTTGCATCATGAGAGGCTCTAGAAAAACTAATCACCAGTGATTTTCTAATAAAAAACTCGAAATTCACTAGCAAAAAATATATAGTACGTTAGAAAGGTTATTTTTTTAAGTTGTTGAGGACCCCAAGCACGACCTATCTAACTTCCTCAAATTTCAAGGAGAAACGATTGGAGCGAATTTTAAGCTTCTAGGAGTCGTCCACTTCGAAAAAAGTAGATTTTCAGAACTTTAAAACTTCAAAATCCCACGAAATCGACGGAAAACAAAAAATTTCAATGAAAACCGTATTTTGTCTTAATTTTTCTCATGAAAAAATTTAAAAGCAAAAATTTACTTGCAAATATACATCAAAAAATAATTTTTTAAAGTTCTGGGAAACTGCAAGTGTGACCCATGTTACTTCATCAAATTTGAAAGAGAATCGATTAGTGCATATCCCAAACTTTTAGGGCTGACGCCCGTCGAGGAAAATATCTTTGCTCGATGTTCAAACTTCAAAATATAATAAAATCGTAAAAAACGGTAAATTTTAATTAAAATCGTTCTTTGTCTTATTAAAGGATCTAGGAGAACTAACTGCCACTAATTTTTCTAATGAAAAGCTAAAAATGTCAAATTGACTAAGATATACACATTAGAAAGATGATTTTTTTAGAAGCCTTTGGCAACCTCAAGTGTGGCCCATCTTACGTACTCAAATTTGAAAGAGAATCGATTAGTGCATATTCCAAACTTTTAGGGCTGTCCCCTTTCGCGGAAAGTATATTTGCACGATTTTAAAACTTCAAAATCTAATAGATTTGTAAGAAAAGTAAATTTTATTTTAAATCGTATTTTGTATTATCAGAGGCTCTAGGGAAACAAATTGCCATTAATTTTTTAATGCAAAGCTAAAAATACGAAATTGACCAAAAAGTATACAGGGTGGTTCCTTTTCTCACTGCTCACCATTGGCATCTCTTAAATGGTAAGAGTTACGGAGTCGGCTAAATTAGAAAAAAGTTGCTCTATTTTTTGGTGATTTAGAATCTAAAGAGAACTCCCCGATATCTTGATTCGTTCCTGAGTTATTCTGAAAAATCTGTAAATTTAGATTTTAAATAAAAATTGATGCTATTTAAATTAAACTAGGTACCTCGATATTTTTGACAGCTTTCAATGAAATGGCATCGAAAAAATTTTTCTTGAGCGATGACGATGAACTTTTGATTCTCTTATGGCCCGCCAGGGCGAGTTTTGGCACCATCCGACACAAAAAAAAATTGTTTTACAAAAATGTAATCAGAAAGAACTTGTAAAAAGTTTGAATCACACGACATCAAAATCTACTTTATTGAATCTTCAATTCAATTGTTTTAACCGTTAAAAGGAATTAAAAAAGTTACGTGTACTATTTTTTACTTTTTCTCAATAATTTGTAAAATTATTGACACCAATTTTAGAATTTTGACGATTTTTCAAAAAAGTCCATTTTCATTACATTTTTGAAAAGTCAATTTTTTTCTGTATCCCACGGTGTCAAAATTCAATATGGCGGCCGTAAGAGAATCAAAACTTGACTGTCATTACTCAAAATCTAGAAGGCCTTGAAATTTTCTGTGGATTTCATTCGATTGACAGCTGTCAAAAATACAAAAGTTACAAGTTTCATTTAAATAGCATCAATCGTTAGGGAGATATTAATTTTTATTTGAAATCGCAACTTTCAGAGTTTTCGGAATAACTCAGGAGCGAATTAACACATCGCGACATTCTCTTCAGATTCTTAATCACAAAGAAATAGCGCAACTTTTCGCTAACTCAACCGACTCCGTATCTCTTACCGTTTAAGAGATGCCAATGGTGAGCAGTGAAAAAAACCACCCTGTATACCTAATGTGATTTTTGGGAAGTTGTTGGGGACCCAAAGTGTGACCCATCTTACTTCCTCAAATTTGAAGGAGAATCGATGAGTGCATATCCCAAACTTTTAGGGCTGACCCCCTTCGAGGAAAGTATCTTTGCACGATTTTAAAACTTCAAAATCTAATAAAATAGTAAAAAACTGTAAATTTTGATTGAAATCATATTTTGTATTATCAGAGATTCCAAGGAAACAAACTGCCATTCATTCTTCTACTAAAAAGCTAAAAATACGAAATTACAAAGCGGCAAACTTTAGAAATATAATTTTTTTAAAGTTGTTGGGGACCCAAAGTGTGACACATCTTACTTCCTCAAATTTGAAGGAGAATCGATTGGTGCAAATTCCTATCCTCTGGAGCTCACCCACATCGAACTTCCGAAATTAATAAAAACACGCCAAATAGTATTTTGTATTATAAAATGTCACTAATTTTTTGAATGAACACATCAAAATGCTAAAATTTACCACGAGAAAAGTTTTTTTTACGATTGGCCGTGAGATTTTTAAGAATTTAGGAAATTTTCTAGAAATTTTGTAATTTTTTAGGAATTATCTGGAATTATACAAAAATTTTGGTGAACATATTTTTACCCAATTCTCAACTCAGCGTGTTATTCGTCAACAAAAAACATCACTTAAATCATGACGGCGAAAAATATACTAATAAAACTTCAAAAATCAATAAAATCGGTTTTTTGCTTACAGTACACTTGAAGACATTATTTCTTTGGTTTTCAACTCGCACTATTTAATGAACATTCCGCTGTTTCTTCTCAGGTTTCTGGTTTCTTACAAAGTCAAAATCTAAATATTTAAAAATTACTTAAAATTATCCTTTATGCAAATGATTCATCTCTGGAATTTTGCTAATTTTTGAGGCAACAAATGTGGTCTTTATATCTACAATAATTTATCATAAACAAACTTATTATCAATTGTCTAACAATAAACAATAACTGAGCGTCAGTTTTTCTTTATAAATAAAATAAATATTCTATTTTAAGTTCCTAAAAATTAAAACTAAATTTATAAAACTGCTTTAAGTTTTTCTACCTGTAATTACCCGATTTTTTTCCAGGTTCGCCTTGAAACCGAGAAGTTTAATTTAACTTAATAGCGATTATCTTCACAATTAACTTTCATACACAGTACACCACACAAATATTTATGAAATAATTACCAATTCCGCTGCTATTTTATCTATATTCCAAGACTGGTTGTCATTGAACCAAGAGACGCATCGTCAAGTAATTAACAGGTGATAAACCTTATAAAAGCATTTTCCGAACACGACGGCTGGACATGATTTTTCTTTTACATTATTAAGTAGGACGTTAGTGAAATAGTAATTTATTTAACCAACACCGTAAAAATAATAAATTCGTTCTATTCTAGTTATTTTTCTTGCGTTTTTGAAAGTCGGCGGGTTAACGAATTGGCCTTCATGTCTGGATGTACTTTCCGCTCTAGTAACATCCTTGGGTATCATCGGAATCGCTTCAAATTTTCGCCCTCAAGTTGGCAAACATGAGTGTCAACCGTCAACGTAAATTAGATTATGGACGTTAAAGTCAGTTGACAGTTGACCTGTTGACCAACTTCGAAAATTTAGCTACTTCAACAATTGAACGAGGGGGTAACCACTCTGTGCAATATTGGGACAGATTGCTGCGCAATGGTGTGCAATGATGTGAGATAGTGTGCAATGCTGTGAACGAGATGTGAAATAGCAGGGAATGCTGTGAAATTGCGTGTACAATGCTGTGCAATGCCGAACAATAGTGTGCAATGTGTAATTTGCAATGCTGTACAATTGTGTGTAATGCTGTGCAATAGTGAGGAATAGTTTGCAATGGTGTGTAAAGCTGTACAATGGTGTGTAATGCTGTACAATAGAGTGTAATGCTGTACAACAGTGTGCAATTGCGTGTACAATGTGTAATGTGCAATGCGTATGTGCGATGTTTATAATTTACAACGCCATCAATTGGGTGTGCAAATGTGCAATGGGTGTGTAACGGGTGTGCAATATGTTCAATGGATGTGCAATGAGTGTGCAATGAGTGTGCAATATGTGCAATGAGTGTGCAATATGTGGGACACTAAAAATCCAAATCGCCAAAAACAGCCAGAAACCAGATAAAATCAGTATAATATTAATTCGAATTACGTTCCACTCATTGTTTTAAACTTTTAAACAATATCCAATTGAACTTTGCGACAATAATCTTCCTACTCAAGGTCCAAGTTCCAAGTCTAAAACACGACATTCGATTCCTAATGTTTTTTTTTCAACGCCTCAAAACGCAGGCATCCATTTGACGTCATCGTGGAGGTTAACCAACGCCTCGCATTTCCAATAAAAAATAAAAACACGTGGACGACCCCAGGATAACGTCACGAGGCGACGTGCCGTTTCCCCCATAAAAACTTTTGGACATTTATTACAATTTTTTCCCAGTAATAATTAGCATTTTATTTAAATTGAGAATTTAAATATCGAGGTGAATTTAAATAAAATTTACGTGTGCAAGGACGACAAAAAGGATGATCATTGGAATATCAGAAGAATTTAAGACAATCAGCCTCCCACTTGCAGATAAATCTAATCCAGCTGTTGTAATGTCCAATTATGTCATAAAATAACAAAACCACTTCAGGCAAAACACGATCGGATGTTTGAAACTTTTCCTTTATCACTTTCAAATGCAGCTGCCGAAAAATTCCATTTGCTTGAAAAGTAGACAGAATATTGCGTGTTGGGGAAAATGTCTTTCGTAATATCCTGAATTGCATAAGGCTTGAAAAAAGTGGAAGATGAGATATTTAATCGTCGACAAAGAAATGATAGAGAAAGTGAAAACAAAACGAATTAATCACTAGTGTCGTTGATGTTACATAGTTGGTATCAGCACTGAATTTAATTGCATGTAAGACATTCGAGGACTTTCAATTTGTTGGCAAAAAAGTTGGTACAATTAAAAATGTCGCAGCATAGTACGAAAGCGTAGAAGTGCCACATTTTTCTCTTTTTTTATTTCCAAATTATCACAAAAAATGTGTAAACGAAAGAAAAAACTGTCAATTTATACAAAAACTGTCAATTTACATAAAAACTGTAAATTTACACAGAAACTGTCAATTTACACAAAAACTGTCAATTTACACAAAAGCTCTCAATTGTGTGTAAATTGACAAGTTTTTTTGTTTTACAGTTTTTTCTTCCGAAATTTACACATTTTTTGTGATAATTTGGAAATAAAAAAAGAGAAAAATGTGGCACTTCTACACTTCCGTAGCATAGGCACTTTTTTCACATTTTTCCTTAATTTTGTATGTTGGCAGAACATTTAACCTCATATTCAACTTTTTTTTACCATTTTAAGTTGGTACCATGGTTGGCAGCTATTTCTAGATTTACGAGAGGTTAACCAGTATTCGAAATTGTGTTCGTTGATCCTGTTTTGGCAAGTATTAATCCGTCCCAAAAATGGCAACGTCGCATTCCCCTTATCCATTTGTAGGCACTTGAAAACACAGCATTTTCAACGAGGAAAACGTTAACTTGTACGCTTATGAGGAATACCACTGTATGTCTTGGTAGGGGGAATGCGACGTTGCCAGTTTTAAAACGACCTAACCCTAATGCGTGTATTAGTAGTATTGAATCATGTCTTGAAACATTTATTGATGCTGCATAGACAACATTTAACGTCAGTTATGGGCATGCGCGAGCCATTTTGAGGGTTGTATAGCGTTGCGATGCTTAGTACCAACAGACAAACATATATTTCCCTGACGACTACTAACTTTTAGGTTATCTTTTTGACGATCAAGTTGCCTTTTGGATTGTTGCATTAATCCTACACTGAAAACTTAGCGTGTAAAGCGAGAAAACACGTGAAGCAAAAGTGACATTTGACAAGTGACAGTTTACAATCAGTTAGGTCAACTCGAAATTATCCGGAATATAATTTACATACTTATAACATTACTGATCATAGATTGTGTTGACATTGTGAACAATGACAAGTTATTAAGTACACGTATTGCAAGCAGTGGATGCCCCCTCGCAGATTTATAGTTGCTTTTAGTTTATGAAAATGGCAAACTGCCATTTTCAACGCTTTTTTTGAGATATTTAAAGTTGGCAACATTTTTCACTATACAGGGTGGTGAATTTTTCTTTGCCCACCATTGGAAACTCGGAAACAGTAGGAGATGGAGAGTAGTTTAAATTAGAAAAAAGTTGCACTTTCAAGTTTATTTAAATTCTGCAAGTAATTTTCCTTTATCTTGATTCGTTCCTGAGTTATCAATAAAAAATTGAAAGTCGCGATTTTAAAGAAAATTTCATATCTTTCTAACGACTTGAGGTAATTAAGTGAAACTTGGAACTTTTATATTTTTGACAGCTGTCAACCCTATGGCCTTGACAGAAATTTTCTAGGCCTTCTAGATTTTGAGCAACGACAGTCCGAGTTCCCAATGTTGAAGAAAGTTAATATGACAAGTTGGCATCACTTCTTGTCATTTAGTGATTTTTCTCTTACATAAATTTGGAACATTACGACATTTAAAGTTGGTACAGTCAGGCA
This sequence comes from Pycnomerus fuliginosus, assembly GCA_963924575.1. NCBI lineage: Eukaryota > Metazoa > Arthropoda > Insecta > Coleoptera > Zopheridae > Pycnomerus > Pycnomerus fuliginosus. Next base: position 8,769,936 of record OZ004625.1, on the reverse strand, counting down.
TTTTGATAATGCCCACCATACCGTGTCAATTCGCTTGGTCGAATGTATATCAGTAAAATTTGACCGCCGACCAAGTGAATCGTCGCGTATAGTGGGCATTTTCAAAGTCTCCGACTGTACGACTTCTTTTTAAGACAATTTTTGGCGAACTATTACCGAAACTATATTCAAAGTTGGCTGCAATTGGTAATACAGTGCTATTCAGAAAATATCTCGGAAAATATGCGATAACGGGAGACTATGGAAACAAGTGATTCGCGCTTGTCAAAAACAGTCCAAGATAAAATGACAAACGACAATGTCCTCTAAGAACTAACTTCGGGCAAACGTCCTTTCGTCAGATTGTAATTAATTTGTTTCCATAACCATATTTTCTGAATAGCACTGTATAGTTAAACCGGTCGATTTTTATTCTATGAATTTTTCAAATTATTTGCATTCAACAATTTGGTGCATTAGATACCTAGTAACTTTTGTTATATTAATTTGGTACGCTGTCATAATTTTCAATTTTTTTCAGTTCGTAAGTTGGCCACATTTTGACCTTTTAACTCGGTTTTCAAAGTTGGCATCATTGTAGGTGAGGGCATACTTCTGAGCAGTATGTAACGTTAAGTTAGCAACACGTAGCGTCTATTTTACATATTTTAGGTTAGTTTTCTCGGCAATTTTTTACTAAATATGTACTGTAATTTTTATTTTGTAAATTTGACAGATCACTAAAACATATTTTCTACTTTTTAATAGATATGGCAGTCCCGAAGATAGTCAATGTATTTTTAAGTTGGTAGTGTTATTTTCAAGGTCATTTTTAAGTCACTTTTTTCAAGTTTCGTTTGGTGACATTTAGTAGCTTTAATTAGGTACATTGGCAATACTTGTGAATTACTTAAATAAATAGATGGAATGGGTTATATACTCCTTTTTGTAAGCTTACAATCAATTTGTTCTTTTTTTTGACTATATTTTGTTCATTTAGAAACCTTTGGGGACTTTATTTTGGCCATGGTGGCATCTGCAATCCGCAATTTTGAGTGAGCTGTTCAACCACACAGAGCGATCAATAAACGACCCTTTTTGACCTTTGACATCTAATCACAAACATTAGTCAAGAATGATCGGAAAAAAACGCACCAGGACAACACGTTCCGAATAATAATAAAATAGACAAAGGACAACTGGAAAACAATAAACCCACGGCCTCCTAAATATCGATCCACCGTAATTCTTTTGTTTTTCAAGCCACAGAACGGAAAGATTCCTTCGTTACTTTGGCAATAAAATCAATATTATTATATAATATAAATATTCAATATTAAATAACTAGTGAGGTTAACTGGAGATAATTATTGTGTGAAGTAATCCACAGCCCACTTTCAATGACATAATAAAGTAATAGCACCACTCACCTTAACACAGTCAATTGTTTTCGCAGAAACAACGAAAACGCACAAACTAATCCACCACACACTTGATTTAGGAGCACGATTATCGTTTTGCGCGGAAACGCTGGATCACATGTTCATCGAGTGTGCGTAAAACAACTGAACTGACAGAACGAGCCGACAAACAAATGAATAGCGAAAGTGACACTTCGCCTCCCACGAAAAAATCCAGTAGGCTGCTGCATTTGTGGTGGGAGATGCGGCGTGACGTCACTTGACGGAGAAAACAGTGGCGGAGGGAGAAGGGCGTTTTTTGCGCGAGGCGAGGAAATGGTACTTGCTGTGGATTAGAAAGTCGATGGACTTTTGCTTTCTTCAGGTGCCGTTTGTTATTTATTATTATTTAATGGCGAGATCACGTTCGCTTTCTATTTATACAACCATTTGTCAATAAATTAACTTCCGCGAGATTTTTTTTTATAACTGATGTGCTTATACTTAGGTATGGTATAGGTATGTTGTATGTTGGAAAAAGATTAGATATATAACATAATTTTCTAATGCGATAAGCAGATAAGCTCTTGCGGTAGGTACCTAATAAATAAAAATAAAATAAATATTTTCTTACAAATTCTGGGTACCTACTTACTGCTAAAGCTTTCTCTGAATAAAGCTAAAAATATAAGTTATGTAAGTAAATTCTTTCGTTTTTTATTTTTATTACCTGCTGCTGATTTTACACTATTTGAACATTGCCGGTTTTTTCTGTACATGAATCTCTAAAGATTGATATACGGTTTAATTAGAATTTCCAATAAAAACCCAATCGTTTTTTATCGGTTTTATTTGATTGTTTAATTTTTCAGTTTTCTTTGATTTTCGTCACTTTAGAAGTAGGGTCCAACTTTGAAATTTTAAATGGCAACCCCCATTTTTCATTGCAGATTTGGATAGAGGAAGAAAAACTAGGCCTAAAACATCTAACATGTAACTCGCTTACAGCAGCCGCCTAGGATTAATTAACATTTCTAGAAAAAAATGCAAAAAGCAGTGCTGTTGTTTCTTTTTTTTGTCACTTTATGGGTACCGTATAAAAGAGGATACAATTCTGCACCCATCCACGTAGAAAAACTTGCAGGGTGCCATTTGAGAAAAAAAAATTATTCGGGTTTAAAATTTCCAGTAAGTATTTCAATTTCTATAAATCAACTTCTACATATCTACATAATTAGGTACTTACCTACCTACCTACTTTTTACACCTACAACTACATAATAATATTATGTTTACCTATTTGGTTTATTGTGTTTAATTTGTTCTTGACTTGAATTGCATTTAGCTTTAGAAAGGCGGCAATGCACCTAAATCTCCACTATGCGCACTAGTTATTCACATTTCACAGTCCACAATTTATTTCTTAAAAACCTGACTTGTATTTTTCCCGACAACTTGCGAAATCTCGGAATTAAAAACCAATAAAAGATCATTTACAGTTGCCATCAAATGTGATATTAATTGCGTTAATTGCATTACGCCCAAGAGGAACTCAAATACCGGCGTCATTAGGTAATTATATATTTTCAATTTTCAGGTTTGAATTTATCAAAAGGATAAATAATAATGTTTTACAATTCTAGATAAAAAGCCAACGGAAGATGCATCAATGCGATGTATATCTCGGTAGATGTTTATCAAGTTAATGTGTAGGTCGAGGCGGCTAGTCTTACTGGTAGAATCGGGTGCAGATTTTATCAATCTGCACCTAGGAGTAGTGCCTCCGCAAGCGCACAGATGTGTCAAAAGGGCGAAATGTTAAAAAATTATTGTTACAGAATTTAAAAATAGAAAATAAACAGGAATGAGTAAGTGAAAAGAATTGCCGGAATTAAAACAAAATTTAGCTAATTTTGAAAAATTAACACTCGGGGCTGAAAAATTGCGAAAGGGGATGAAAAATCAAGAGGAATGAAAATTAAGTGTGATTAAGTAGAATTACGAAATAAAACACGAAAATAATCAAATTATGCAATTAAAACTTTTGTGGGAGTTGAAATACACTTATACCTACCTATATTATTGCGAAGGAAACTGAAAAACTGTAAAAGGTAAACTGAATCCCAAATGCGTTCAATTTTATTACCGACGAAAAACGAATTATGCAAATTTTGGAAAATTAGCACTTCACTTAGGAGGTTGAAAAATCGTAAAGGTGGATGAAAAGTCAAAAGGTATGAGGATTAACCGGGGCTAAGTAAAATTACGGAAAATAACACCAAAATAACCCAATTATGTAAATTTAGCGTTTGAAGAGTTGAAAACATTGCGAAGGGGGATGAAAAGAGGGAAAAATGTAATCATCATCCAAATGAGTTCATTTATTACCGAAGAAAAACGAAATTACGCAAATTTTGCCAAATTAGCACTTAGGAAGTTGAAAAATCGTAAAAGGGGATGAAAAGTCAAACGGGATGAAAACTAATCGTAATTAAACAGAATTGCAGAAAATAACACGAAAATAAGCCAAATTATGCAAATTTGGCTTTTGGGGGTTGAAATATTGCGAAGGGGGTCGAAAAAGTGAAAAAGGCGAGAACAATGTGCCTATATGATAAGGCGGATGAAAACTCAAGAGGGGTGGAAATGAACAGTAGAACTAGCGAAAATCACACGAAAAAGAAACGGTCTGGGTAAATTTAGCTTTTTGAGGGTTCACATATCATGAAAGGGGTTGAAAAATTGTCGATGGGTTAAAAATTAATGAAAATTACTCGCTTTGACTTATCCAAAAATCAGAATTGTGGCCTTCATAAACATATAATCCAATTGTAGACGCCTCAAAATAGCAAATAATCAAAATTTTAACACCCAGCCTTATGGCAAAAATGTCACTGTTTCTCTCAGTAGAGAAAATTGCGACGTTGCCATTATCAAACTCCTACTCCTACATGATTTGTTTTAATACGTTGAACAAGATCATTAATACAGTGCAATCAACAGAAGTTCCTGAGTGTCAAAACTGCGGAACACAAAATGGCGGAAAATAACACCAAAATAACCCAATTATGTAAATTTAGTGTTTGAAGAGTTGAAAATATTGCAAATAAGGGGGATGAAAAAACTCAAAAATGAATTATTTTAGAAGACAAAAATTTACATTGCGGTCTGTGTGAATGTTTAATGCAATTAATTGAAGGTATCGGGATTCATTTTGTTTACTTATAGATTGGCACGGAGTAAAATTACTTCAGGTTGTGTTTCATGTAGTCAAATACCAATCAAAGAGTGTTTAAAACTTATATTAATAAAATGTGAAAAAATTTTTTGCAACATGTTTCGGTCTACATAACAAGTGAGACCATCTTCAGGCTGAAAAGAAAGAGAAAGTCATGAACAACTCAAAAAGGCCTGAGCAGATGCAAATTATACAAATTAACAAAATTAAACTTTTGAGGTTATGTCCGAAAAAGGATTTTAAGTTAAATTCTCATAAAAACAATCAGTTAAAAACAGAAACAGAAATACAAGATAAAGTCTTACTGGATGGAAAAAGCTAATTCCTAACGTATAAATGAACATTTTATACGTTAGGAATTAGCTTTTTCCATCCGGTAAGACTTTATCTAACACAACCTGAAGTAATTTTAATGCAATTGTCTAGGCACCTGAAAATAGCAAATAATCAATATCTTAACTTCCAGTTTTATGGCAAATATCACAGTTTCTCTCAGTAGAAAAAATAGCGACGTTGCCATTGTCAAACTACCGACCCCTATATGATATTTTTTAATGTATTGACCAAAACCATTGATACCCTCCGATCAACAGAAATTCCTAGATGTTAAAACTGCGGGACACAAAATGGCGGTGTTTTGAATTATTTTAGAAGATAAAAATCACATCTTGGCCTTTATGAATGTTTAATCCAATTGTAGGCACCTGAAAACAGCACTTGATCTGAATCTTAACAATTAGTCTTATGATAGATGTCACTGTTTCTCCCAATAGAGAAAATTGCGACGTTGCCATTATCAAACTACAAACCCCCACATGATTTTTTTTAAATGTGTAGAGCAAGATCATTAATACAGTGCGACCAACAGAAGTTTCTAAGTGTTAAAACTACGGAACACAAAATGTCGGTGTTCTCTAGCCTTCATGAATGTTTAATCCAATTGCAGACACCTGAAAACAGCAAATAATCAAAATCTTAACACGGCCTTATGGCAAATGTCACTATTTCTCCCAGTAGAGAAAATTGCGACGTTGCCATCATCAAATTACCGACCCCTACATGATTTTTTTTAATGTGTTGAGCAAGATACAGTGCAATCAACAAAAGTTCATAGGTGTTAAAACCGATGCACACAAAATTACGGTGTTCTGAATTATTTCGGAAGATAAAAGTCACATTGTGACCTTCATAAATATCTTATCCGATTGTAGACGCCTCAAAACAGCAAATAATCAAAATTTTAACAGTCAGCCGTATGACAAAAGTCAGGAGAGAAAATTGCGACGTTGCCATTATCAAACTACCGACCCCTACATGTGTCTAGCAAGATCATTAATATAGTGCGATCAACAGAAGTTCCTAAGTGTTAAAACTGCGGGACACAAAATGGCAGTGTTCAGTGACGTAGACAAAAATTGTCAATGGGAGTGTGGTGAAATTGCTTAAATTGTAATTTCTCTTACTTTATGTACGCAATAAACATCATTTTATTATTATTTTTATTAAAGAGGTTGTGTTTATCAGATAGGTATAATAAATTATTCTCAAAATTGAAAAATTTTCAAAATTAGGTATAAACAAATTTTTTCTTTCAAAGAATACCTATTATTGTCTGGCTAAATGATAAATAATTAGTCCCAAAACAATGAATTTTAAATGAAGAATTAATTTACATAATTAGGTACCTTTTTACATCTACATCTACATAACAATATTATGTTTATGTATTTGGTTTATTGAGCTTAATTTGTCCGCGATTTGAATTGTATTTGGCTTTAGAAAGGCAGCAATGCACCTAAATCCACTACCCAGATTTCACAATTTATTTCTTAAAAACCTGACTTGTATTTTTCCCGACAACTTGCGGAATCTCGGAATTTAAAACCAATAAAAGATCATTTACAGTTGCCATCAAATGTGATATTAATTGCGTTAATTGCATTACGCCCAAGACGACCTCATTTACCGGTGTCATTAGGTAATTACATCTCTTCAATAACTATCAGGTTTGAATTTATCAAAAAGAACAATGTTTCAAGTTTTTATTTTCAATTATAGTGATGTCTTCTTCTTCTGGACAGCACGGTGGTGTAGGAATACGCAGTTTTCAGTATCTAAAAAAAAATTAACTCCAACTCCCCCAAAAAACACTTACGGTAAAAATGAGAACGTGTGATAAATGAGAGAAGGGCCCAGCTCGTATCTTAATGGGTCTTGAGGTCCTCATCAACATGAAGAGAATTTTCTTCTGGACTTGCAAGTCCCTTTCGTACCATCGACTGAAATAAATCGCTTCTGCCACGGAGGAGGACTCGTCCAGAAGATGCTGTCCACTGACGCTTACCAAGGCGAGGGCCAAAAACCAGCCCACCCACAAAGAAAGGGTGTTCAAAGTAAGTCCCTGGAAATTCGTGCAATATTCCAGAAATATCCCTGGGACTTACTACGTTTAATATGGAATACGCGATGATTCCAAAGAGGATTCCAGTGAAGATCCCATGGACGAAGAGGCACTCCGCGTGGGACTCGTCTATTTCTCGCCCGAGTTTGAAGATGGATTCGTGGTACTTAATGCAGTTTGTTAATCTCTTCTCCAGGAGTTGTTCGTCTTCAGTGTTGATGGCTTCTTTTACCATCACTTTGAAATGCTTGACCCTCACCACCAAGTGCTCCAAAGTCTCCATAACGATGAAAGAGACGCAAGCAGCCCCTTTTAAAGTGAACAACAGGCAGTAGGTTTGCCAAACGTAAAAAATCTCTCTGACTGGACTTCGGGTGAAGTCGAAAGGCAGCCAGATTGGCACCACCATCCCGCAGAAGTCCTGAAACTCCCTCGATTTGTTCACCTCCACGCATTTGTGCTTCACAAAGGGTGGCTCGAGGAAATACGTGATTATCACAGAGTCGATGAAGGTTTTGTAAAATTTCGAGAAAAGGGTGAGTCGAGCGTTGAGGTCGTCGAAAGTCGGCGGTTTTTCGAAGAGGAATGTCGACAGTTGCAGGTACACTTTGGATATTCGGTTTTGGTAGAGAAAATAAACGATTAGAAAGTAGATGCATCCGATTTCGGCCGTGGCCACGATCAGGTCCTCGGAGATGGGGATGTCTGCTTTATCTGTAAAGAGGGGTTGGAAGGGGTGGGGGGTTGAGGTTGGACTTACAGATTCCAGCACTGACTACGAGGTGGAAGAGGCTGCCGACCAGGGCGAAGAATGTGGTCAGGATCATTATCGTGAATTTGATTTTGTAGCTTGGAGGGGGGTTTAGTTCGTCCTTTTTGGGCGGCCAGACTAGGTTGAATCGTAGGTAGCTTAGGGTGGACTGCATGGTTAGGATGCTCATCTTGTTTGCTGGAAGGCAAAGAAGAGAAAATGTTGTTTTTGATCTCAACTATTTCGCTGAGATTTTGTAGATTTCGGTAAGTTCCCAAAATTCAAAGCTATGGCCCATAAAAAACTGGAAAAGTTGTTGAAGGAGATAACCTTTTTCCACAGGACAACCTGAGATGTCCGCCAATGAACTTCAGATATCCTCTTAAATTCTTTCTGGAGAAGCTCGAAAAAAATTAAGAAAATTTCTAATTTTCCCTGGTTTGTCTCAATAAGCTCAAAAGCGCCTTAAGATTTTTTGAAGGATAACCTCGTACTACCTTAAGATACCTCAGCTCAGCCCTAAAATAAGATAACCTCAGATTACCCCAAGATAGCCTAAATCCTCTGAATGAACCTCAGATATCCTCGGATCACCTTTCTTATCTCTGTATGTTTTCTAATAACCTCAGATACCCACTAGCGAAAGAAATTAACAAAATCTCCGTCGTTTTCCTCAAAATAACCTCAAGAATGCCTTAAGTCCTTAAGATAATCTCAGATAACCTCTTAAATATTTTCTGAAGAACCTCGAAAAAAATAAGAAATTTTCCAAGTCTCAATACGTGCAAAAGCGCCTTAAGATGACCTCGTACTACCTCAAGATACCTCAGAGGACTCCAAGATAAGATAACCTTAGATTACCACAAGATATCCTAAATCCTCGAAATGAACCTCAGATATTTTGGAATATCCTGTAGATTTCCTTGAGTACATCTCTTGATAACTTCAGATCAGATATCCACTAGCGAAAATATTAAAAAAATCTCCATCCTTGCCTCAAAATAACCTCAAGAATGCCACCTCAGATTACCACAAATCACATTTTAGTACCCCAAGTTTGCCTTAAATTACCTCAAATCTTCTAAATCAACCTCAGATACCATCGAATAATTTTGATATCATTAGATATTATGTGGATGACCTCAGGTATCATGTGGATTTCTTCCTAGATAACCTGAGACACTGGCGGATAAGCTAAGAAAATTTCCATGGCTTGCCTCAAGATAATCTCAAGAAAGCCTTAAGGTTATTGCCTTGAGGCTGATAACCTCGGTTCACCCCAAGATAATCCGATATAACATCAAGATAGGTATCCTTAGACTTCCTCGCTGTAGGTACTTATTTTATTTCAGTTAAATAATTATTTTCAGCAATTTGGTCGCTTTTTTGTTTCAACAAATATGTTACCGCAAAGAGAAAATCATTTTCCAACACTTTAAGGCAAGAATAATGAAAGATTTCATCGTTTGTTTTTGCTTAACAGTTTCTACAAGAATAAAACTGAAGATTTCTTTTTGAGTCCCATAATGGAGAAGACCGTTAAATAACACGTTATTTACATTTTTATGTAGGTAACTTACGTAATTTATTTTCTTTTGAAAATTACAGTAATTTTTGTAATTTACCAATGGTTCTACAACTATACGTTATTTGACGTCTCGTCTATTAGAAATTTATTGAAGTTACAAACTACTCCCCATGCACTATGGGTTTAAAAAAAATCATAAAAAACATAAATAACGCATAAAAAACGTAAATTACTGTAAAGTTATATGTTAAATGATATTTTTATAAAAAAACATGTGAATGAACCTGAGATATTCTTAAATTATCTCTTGATTATCTTTTCGATAAACTAAGACAAAAGGCAAAAAAATAAGAAAATGTCCTCCATTGAATTTCAGATATATCCTCGGATTACACCTGATATCCTCAGATTACTACCTCAGATATCCGTTAGATTTCCTTGGATATCCTCTTCGATAATAATAATATGCTCTTTTCCCAAGAAAAATTCAGAAACGGGAACTTTTGCCCCTAAAATGTCAATTTTTGAAAAAAATGGCACAAATGTTTCTGATCCGTCAATGTAGCAGCTATCGAATCTAATAGCAAGAAAATGCTTTTGCTAAGAAGAAATTCAAAAAAGGGCTCTTTTGCTACTAAAATTACATTTTTAGAAAAAATGGCACTCGGCATCGATTTTTGACCAAAAGGGTACCAAGTGTGAATGCATTTTTAGAAGCAGAATTAAAAGGGCTTTTATATGGGGACATGAAAAATAGGGGTTTGCATTAAAATTTTAAAGTTGATGTGCCAAAACGACACTTCCTGTGGATCGATTTAGCCCAAAACCTGCTTAACTCTTCCGAAATCCATAAGATGTTCACGTTCCAAATTTCAGCCAGATCGGTCTAGTAGTTTGAGCTGTGGCGTGTTCACAGACACACAGACATTTTTCAAAAGCCGGTTTTTTTGGATTCCTTTGATTTTTCGATCGATTTTAGTAACTGCTCCACGTAAAAAATACCTTATCTGTTCTGGGAAACTTTTAACTGTATCTCAATGGAAAAAAAAGTGGAAGGTTTTATTTTCAATAGCTTTTTTTTATTAATATTTTGGAGAATTAAATGGAGAGTTTGCACTAATATACCGGGTGGTCATTTTATTTCGGAAAGGAAGCATTTTATAAAAAAAAGTTTTGTATAAAACTTTTATGACTTCGAGGGACAAAATAGATGGCATCATCGCCATTTCAAGGTCAAATGAAGGTTAGCTTAATTTTTTTTAATGGAAACCTATATTTTTTATTACAGATTCTTATCCCCCGTAAAAGATCAAACAATTCTCATCTAAACTATTTTTGGATCCGATGGATAGACAAAATGCTTCCTTGCCGATTGCCAGTCTTGCCAGTCTCATGATAAAACGACCACCCGGTATATATTGGTAGAGAATTTTAGTGTGTGCATAAATATATTTGAAATTTTAGAAAACGACCGACATGTTTTGCCTTATGAGGGCATCATCGGGGTCAACAGTTCATATCTTCATATGAAGAACATTTAAATTGATACTTAAGTAGATAGATAGATTTAAATCTATTTGTTAAAATTTTACATTAAAAACTAAAACTTAAACTATTAATTGTTGTTGTGTTTATCTCCATTAAAATTCTTTCAAGGCAGTTTTTCCATATGAAAATTTCCATGGTCATGGACAGGTCCATAGGTATACCTACATATAAACTGATAAATTAATGGAACATTTAAAATTTAAAATAACTTTCTCAACTAACGACAGTTTCCATTGCCCCATTGCAAACATTTTCTAAAAGCGCCCCCACAAAAATCTGCTTATCATTTTCTGGTAACGTATAAATTACTTACTCCTATACCTACTAAATATAATAATAATAAATAACATCTATTGGCACTTAGGGTATAAAACAATTGCAATTAGAAGACATGCTACTCCAAATCCAAATGATGGTAAAGAAATAAAAATTCGCAGAAGAAGAAAATTACATTTCAAAATGATTTCACGACAAAAGGAAAGTCGCTATAAATTATCTACACGTATTATGCAAAATGTGATGGAAACAGCAAACGTAGAATTTTAATAGGAAATCTCCATTTCGTTGAGGAAATAATGGAAATTTTCATTGAGGTTTCATTGAGGTTGGACTAGCAGCAGCTCATAAAATGTTGTGGTTTTAATGGAAAATTCCTTTAAAACAAACTAAACTGAAAATGTGACGATGAGTACCTAGCTATTTTGGAAACCGGCTAAAAAAGTATTGTATTTTCTAATAACAAACCCAATTACTGAAAATTTCCTTACTTATTGCAAAAGCAACCATTAGAAATCAGAATTTCATGCCACGAAAGTATAACAAAGGTGAGAAGAGTCAATATCGGCTTGCATCTAGTTATTAAATTTGTTAAAAGTGTCTTGTTGCATTTTATGCCTTGTTTATAGACACGCTACGTGATTCTGCAGCTATTACCTTAAAACCTATTTCTGCCTTTCAAAAATTCGCAAAACTATCAATCGTAAAATTGTGAAAGTGCATTTGCATTGAATCTCTACATCAACAGTGCAAGTCCGAAAATTTTTGCATTACTTACATTAGAAAACCGGCAATTAATTTGTGGATTTTTGTATATTCCGGGCTATTGCTGGACATTGAATAATTTCAGGTCCCCACATTCGCCATGTACTTACTTTCAATTAATATTACATGTCCGAAATTGTATGTAATTTCCGGAATTATAGTGGAGCCACCTGACATATCACACTGTTCTAATCCAGGACGTAGTTTTTTTTTTTGGGGAAATTAAATTTGTTCGTGCGTGCCTCTAGTCTCGTAGCCAAAGATTCTCGTCTGGCCAGGAAAAAAATTAAAACGGTTTCAAGGTGATCGAAGATTTAAAAAAACAGTTTCAGGATAATCGTGCATAATTGTAAGGTCAACGTGACCGTAAACGATAATGAATTTTAATGAAACCATTTCCTCGAAATTTGCTTCAAAAGTCTTGGAGGTTAAACTACGGATCACGTTCGCTTTTTCTTGCATATTCAACAAGTTGTTTTGTGATCACAACTTTTTTACTTTTACTTTCGCTCGATTGTAAAAAAAGAGAAATTGGTAGGGTCAGAATGTAATATGTGAGGATAATCGCTTGATCGAATGTTAAGTGTACCCTAAATAAACACGCAAAATTGTAAATAAGCAGGGGAGTTATCATTCTAGAAAAAAAAAATATCAGCAAAAATTAACTCAGAATGGCTTTTGAAATGAGGACACTCTTGTCCTTAGGCATAGCTGATAAGAACTAAGAGTAATTTACTAAAAATAACTGCAAAAATCAACCCCCACTATGACACCTTCCCTCTTTACATACTATCTCTGCAAATATGAAAAATCCCCGTCATTAGCAATGAATACAGGTTGACCGTCTACCTGACCCGAGTTGTCTTAAGCAGGAAAGGGATGAAATTAGTTTTTCGAAGAATCGTCGCAATTTTTAAACGTGGTTTTAACAGAAATCTTGCGAAATAAGCATAAATATAACTTAAAAGAAAGAAAATATGCGATGATTTTTCTCCAAATAAGCGGAAATGACAAAAAATGACCAAATATGTAAAATATGCATGCAATATGCATTTAGCATAAAATCTGCTGTCTACTTATTAGTAATATAAAATAAATAAAATATTATTGGAAGGTTGGACGAGGACCCCCCTCAGCGGAACACGCGGAACAATGGTAGTTACGCCACTGGTGCAAATTTTACAGACATAGCATAATTTTTATGTTTTTTTGTTCATTTTTTTCTACTGCAAACACTGTGAAGGACTATATTTCAGGTTCCTCATTTCAATTCATAGTTTTTTAATATTACATTTTTCGACAATTCGCCTTTTTGACACATCTGTGCGTCTGCGGAGGCACTACTACTAGGTGCAGATTAATCTGCACCCGATTCCACCAGTAAATTCAGGCGGTCCCTACATACGTTATAAACATCTACAGGAATATAAATATAGCAGTCAATAAAATTGTAAGTTTAATATACCTAATATAAAGGTATATTTGTTAAAAACCTAGGGAAGAACCATTAAATTTCATGTTACGAAATCACACTCACTTTTCCTTGCATGTCGTTGTCCAACAAATTATCTTAATTTTTTCACTTTTACTTTCTTGTTTGATTAAAAAAGTGAAACTGCTAGAAAAGATATATTGGGAGGTTTTTATGGTTATTTCAGCAAATAAGATTCTATATATATATATTGTTCTTAAAAGGTTGAACAGTCTTTGTAGGTAAGATTCGATATCCTAAGGCACAAATACTCGAGTATTATTTTTTAGCAAAAGAAAACGTGATGTCCAGAATTGGGTCGGAAGTAGCATACATTACAGCAATTATTAGTGATTTGCACAAAATAAATTGCCAGAACGACATCGATCGCCACGAGTAATAGGGTCGGGTTTTGAGGGCAAACACATTCTAACATTATTAATTTAATTATTAGTTCATAGCAATTTACTGACGCCTTAACTCCCCTGTAATTTATTCAAAACTTCTCTATTTCAAATCATTATTGACTTAATTAAATTCTAGGACAAGAATTCATATTTTTGAACATAATTTGTTGGCTTTCTTTCCTCAATTAACTTTCACAATTAAATAGTTGCGAGTTGGGATAATTCAGATAATTGGTACCTACTGACAGGGCCGTATTTGTAATTAAGCAGATGAAGCAGTTGATTCAAGCGCCAGATTTTTAGGGGCGCCAAATTTAGTTGGAAAAAAAATTGATCGCTTATAATACCACAAGTGCATGCTATTTAATCGGTTAAATTTTGAAAATGATTACGAAAGCTTGTTGCCGGTGGTAAAATAATGAGAACTAAATTGTCATTTATTATCTGATTAAAGCCCGAGAGCTTTAGCTCGAGGGCTTTAATCTTTGATAATAAATGGCAATTTAGTTCGAATTGTTTTACCTATACGGCAACAAAGCTTGAGTAATTATTTCTAAAATTTAACCGATTGCAATAGCGATGCACGAGTGGTATTCGGTAAGATTATTTCACAAATTAAACTCTTGTTTTGATAAAATTATGATTTTTTAAACCGGGGTTGCCTATACTCAAAAGCCCAATATGATGTTGCGAACGAGCCTTTATAGCTCATTGACATTAATGACGTTTGAGGTTAGGAACCGTGCAAACAAAATGTTATTGAGTTTTTAGGATATATCCAGAAGAAATCAGCGTTCTTTATGTCCAAAAACACCTAAAATATGGTTTTTGGCAAGACTTGTGTTTGGTGGTCGTATTTGTGGACCTTTATTTCCCATAATTTTGTTTAAGTGGTGATTTTCAGCAGTGAACAAATTGTGTTTAAAATCAAGTGGTCATCGGAAACGATTAAATGACTCGTGCAAACACCGATAAAATGCATTAATCACTCTTAAATGAACTTGATTGGATAGAAATTTAAAAATGAGTCTAATTGATTGGTTTAAAAGGAGATTTGAAAATAATCGAGATAAAATTTGCCAGTGCTAAAGTAGGTACGACGTGTTTTAGTTAGCTCATAGAAAAAAAATCTGTTTCGGTTGAGTGAGATGTTCTAATTTAGGTTTATTACTGTTCCAGTTTTTTTTTTATAAAAATTGTCTTAATCCAGCCCTGCCTACTGACCAAAATGAATAACCATTGAAAGAAAAAAGTAAGTTTCAGGACAAGTTTAATACGATTTGATCTTTATTTGTTAAATAAAGTTTTATAGCTATATTAAGACAATAAGAGTTTTATAGGCAGTTTAAAAATTGAGGCCGTAGTTCATATTAAGAGCGACGTTAGGAGCGAAAATATAATAGGCCGAGATTTTTAAACTATAAAACACGCGTTGTCTTCTTGATTTTTTCTAATACTAACACAGCCTTTTAAAGTTTCTTTTGAGTTTTCTTGTCAATTCAAGTGATAAATGTCAATTATTTTCACAACAAACGAAACATAAAAAAGCAGAAAGCAGGACGGGTGCATCGATGCATTAATTAACTTCAAAAAGGTCTAAATAATTATGAAATTTTTATTCGAAAAAGTTCTATGGGCCATATTTCTAATATCTAATTGTTCATATGGAATGTTTTTGGCACTCTGATCCTTTTGACATGAAAACCTTCAAAATTACCAAACGATAAACCTGAAAGTTTCTGAATCTGGATTGGAAAAAGCTTGAAAAGGAATTTAGAAAAAAACAAACAATTTGTTAACAACGACAAAGCCTAGGCTCCAGAGCCACAAAACAGCCCCCTTCAAGCTTGATAGCAATATTAAAGCTAACATTAAGTTCCAGCAACGACTTTACAGAAGACGTAACTTTGTAGTGCCTCAAAATTTTTGACATAAACACCTTCATCGCTGCCATCGCATAATGGTAACCAGGGCAGTTCCTAGCCCCGACGCTGAAAGGAATAAACGTTCCAGGCAACCTTTTTGCATTTTCTTCTGGGGAAAATCTGTCGGGGTCAAATTTTAAAGGATCCCTCCAATATTTAGGATTTCTGTGAACTGCCATTATGTTCACGGCGAATGTGCACCCTCTTGGTAGAACGTAACCATCGTCTAAGAAATATTAAAAAATACATTTCTCCATGGAAAATTCTTTACCTAATTTCGTGTCTTTTGTAACGGCTCTGGCGAAAATAGGGGCTGGTGGAAACATTCTCATGGATTCGTTAAGAACTTGTTCTAAGTATGTCATTTGGTGGATGTCTTCTGGAGTGGGATTTCTGTCGCTTTTGCCGAAGATAGTCAGCTGTTCTTCATAAATTTTGTCTTGAATTGAGGGGTGAGTGGCTAAAGCTAGAAGGGTGAAGACGAGGGATGATCCTGAAGAGTCGGTACCTACTCCGATTACTGTCTGGAAAATGTCGACGAGTTCTTCTAAATTCCAGCTGTCGTCTTTGTTCATTGTGTCCACTAGTTGACTAATTAGTGAGACTAAAAATTAGAAGTTAAACAATGCTGTAATAGGCACTTTCTATAATACCTTTAGCAGGAACTGGACTGTCGTTTATTTGTTGCATTTTCCTGGAGACGATCTGAAATAATCGCGTCTAAGTTTTAGATTTTTCCTAAGAAAGGATTGAATTCATTATTGGCAAACTCTAAGGATGTTACTGGGTAATATTGGAGAAGTACTAGGTAGTACTGGGTGGTACTAAATTCAGAACAGTACAGGGAGGTGTGCCACATGGATCTGTCCTCGGATCGATTCTTGTATGACGATATTATGCGTCTAAACCTACTGAAAGGAGTTATAAACATGTGCTATGCACACTCCCTGGGGGTAGTACTGACTGCTAGAACTCAATAAGACCCGGAAAGAATAAAAAATCGGAGCCCAAAAGAGACCCTCAGATGGACCGAGAAAAACAAACTGGAAATAGTGCTACAATCACAAAATGCCCAAGGGATGATATCCAACCGAAATCAGAACACCCCTGTAAAAGAGACAGGGTGCTTAGAAGTCTAGAAAAGGTACCACGAAGGCGAATAAAGTCTTGTCAATTGACGACATAAAATTTACGGTACCATAAAATGAGCTGATAACTCATGAAATGTCGCTGGCAGTAAAATTCCTGCAATAAGTACTGCTTCTCCAAATTCGACAAAATAATCATAAACGATCAGGAACATGCGTTGTAGCAGTTCTAAATTGTTTAATAATTGTTGTTACGCGCTAACTATTTTATGGTACTGTAAATATTATGACGCAAATTAAAATTTCAGCCTAACAGAGAGAGATTATGGTCTCGATGCAAAAGACTTCTAGATTTTCAATAACTTTTGATTCTTTTATGGCCGCCATATTGCATTTTGACACCATCAAATGCACAAAAAAATTGGTTTTTCAAAAATGTACTCAACATGAACTTTTTTGACAGATGTCAGAATTTGAAAATTGGTAGGAATAATTTGCAAAATCAGCCTAAACTTAGATGAAAAACAATTGCAAAAAAGTACACTGACTTCTTCAATCTCTTATAACATGTGAAAACAATTGAATTCAACAGTAATAAAATACGTCTTGTGGTCGTGTGACTCCGGCTTTCACATATTTTTTGAAAAACGTACATGTTCCATAAGAAAAAGAGAAGTTGACTGTCTTTATTCAAAATCTAGGAGGCCTCGAAATTTTCTGTCAATGCCATTCGATTGACAGCTGTCAAAAACATAAAAGTTGCAAGTTTCATTTAAATAACATTAATCGTAAGGAAGATATTAATTTTTGTTGAAGTGGTAGGACTGCAGAACGTGGGGTTTGTACTAATTTCCAAAAGCCGAAGGGTCGGTGAAACTTGTTTGGTCCAATATCCCCAAAAATTAAAGAAAAAATATTTCTCCTGCTATATATATATATATTTTGGAAAATATTAATTTTTCTTTAAATTGGCAATTTTCAGATTTTTTGTGATAACTCAGGAACGAATCACAATATCTGGGAATTCTCTTCAGATTCTTAATCGCCAAGAAGTAGCGCAACTTTTGTGTAATTTAACCGACCCTGTATCTTTTACCGTTTAGAAGATCCCAATGGTGAGCATCGAAAAATTGCCCACCATGTATATTTCAACCCCCATAAAAGTCTAAATTGCATTATTGGCTTATTTTCGTTATATTTTGTAATTCTACTTAATAACATTTAATTTTCACCCCTCTTGGCTTTTCATCCCCCTTCGCAATTTTTCAACACACTGAGCGCCATTTTACAAAATTCGCCGAATTTTGTTTTATTTCTTATAACTACTCTTCATTTACTCATTTGTACGAAAGCGTAGAGCTGTCATGGTATTTGCTGCCTTCTTTCATTTTATAATTTACAGAAAAAGTGTAAATTTACAGAATAAGTATACATTTACAGGAAAAGTGTAAATTAGAAAAATAAAAAATTAACATTATAGCATGGCAGCTCTACGCTTTCCTAACTTTAAGAAGTAACAGTTTACAATAGTTATTTACGTAATTAGTTATGAAAAGTCTTATATTGTTGTACGAACCGTAATATTTTCCAAAACGAGCGATAGCGAGTTTTGCAACATTATGCGAGTCAAACAATTTAGGCTTTTCATAACGTATTAAGTACAACATTTTACCTAATTGCGTAAAATCCAACTTTTCAAAACGCAATTAGGTAGAATAGTATTTAATAATATCTATTGGAAACACTTCCTTAAAATGAGCGTGAGTAATTTTCATCTTTTAATTTATGCATAAAAACCTTTTAACTTAATCTAAACCTTTGTCTAATCATTTCATACCATTATTAAAGCAATTTTAAGATTTAGGTACCTAAAGGCCTGTAATTCTAAAATTTTTAATTTTTAGATACCTACCTAACTCGAAAAATTTATATTTTTCAAAAAATTTAATATCAATGTTAGGTTCTGAAGACTCGAATTAACCAGAAGCTGAAGCAAGTCAAAACTCGATAGATATTTCAATTTAATGTTGACAACATATTACAAGAAACATTACTAGGTAAATGTGTTATTGCACCAAACCTAAAACACATAAATATGACCAAAGTTGAAGTCAAAGAAATATGAATAGATAACCCTCGAGGTGGCCATAATAATCATGTTTCACATAATTTGTAATCATTGTCATTTATATTTAAATGGTGTAGGGAAAGTATCGCAGCGATAATAAAAAGCAATTGAAATAATATTACGAAATTGCTACAAAGTTTTCGTCAAGTATTACATTTGACACTTGCTTATTAATTTGGTGTTGATCTATGTCTCACTGCGTTTTATCATTTCGTCAGAGGGATAAAGTTATAAAAACAGCGTAATCTGTGGGTATCGATAAAAATATCAATATTCCTCGCAATATTCATTGTATTGTCTGGTTAAATTTAATCTCCTAGTGTGATTAATCATCGAGGGTATTTTTAGTTGTAGTTATACTATTATAGATGATTATTGGTACCAAATTAAATTTTTATTCACTGTTCCTGCATCAAGGTTCTTTTTTGGATCTTCTGCTTCTGCATTACCGACACGAAATAACTTTTGGCAGCAAAATAATTGATTGAAAACCTTTAGAACCTTCCTCGAGTTGTTAAATTATCAATAGATATATAACAAGTAGTATTAAGTTTACGATCAACATAAATCTTACCTGTCTAAAAAAATCCTTGACGAAGTGCGTCAACTTTGAAAACTCTCTACCTTTTTCAGTGAAATTCCAAAGAGAAAGAAGATAAAACCTGGCAATGATCATTCTCTGCGGCAGTATACTCGTGAGTCTTAAAAAATTTTAGGAAATTAATAATAATTATCTTTTGCCATTACCTCGTGCCTTCTTCTACGTAAATAGCAGGTTCTCGATTTAACTTAAAATTAGTATCTAAAAGTGTAGCAAGGGAGGCTCTCGCAGAATTCGCCAGAAGATACGAAGAAATGTTGAAGTCACCATTGCCACAATGTTGCCTCAAATTTTCTACAAGCTGTTCAGAGCATTTCCCGAAAATCTCCACGAACGAATCCACAGATTTTTTATTCAAAACTGGGGCTACGATTTTTCGATGCCTCCTCCACTTAGTCACTAAAAATTGCTTTGAAATTTTATTTAAATTAATGAGTCTTACCATGAGCCGTTACTAGACTGTCACCTGTAATGGGAACCACGTGCTCGTAAAAATCTGGATCTTTTTCCAAAAAATTTTTGGCAACAAGTTGAATATCATTTGGACGTCTGGACATAATAACTAGTTTCTCCCCCAACCATAGTTTAAACAAATCCGGGTATTGTTCAAACATTTTATTGGTTGCCTGAAGCAAATCTACTTTTTGGTTAGTGAAAAAAATTGAGGGATGCACTTACCCCCTCTGGAAGGGATGAGCTTGTAAGCATTGCCGACGATAGGAAATGATAGAGGCCCTTTGAATTTTAATGAATGATAGTATAGCCACTTTTTGCGCCAGAAAAACTCAATGGTCACCACTAGAATAGACACTGATAGAAACAAAACAGTAACACCCGCCATTTCTGACAATTGAAAATCTTTGGGGTAAAGTACAATGGATGTGGCTTTAAGTATTTTTTTCGCATGACGAAAACTTGTTTCATTGATATCTGTTACAAGTTGTTCCCTCAATTAACATATACAGTAATTTCTATGTACTATGGAATTGCAGGTATTTGTTCCTGCAATCGAGTGCAGGTTCGACTGTACACCTGGATTTAATTAATAAATGCACTCGGAAATGCAAATTTTCTAACAAATATGATGACAGGTTTAACGAATTATAAGGACATTCAATTAAAGCTTCCGCAAATTTGATCGCCTTGTGTTCTTATGTACTTCTTATGTACTCATAGAACAATATATGGCCAAATGGCCACGTGTTGGCCACGTGTATCTAATTTTCGTATTCACAATCGAGGCCACACACTTTTGCACGTGTTGGCGCTGAAAATTTTGGGGGTAATTTTGTGACAATTTTGAAATTTTGACTTTATTGTGAGAAATGTTCCCAGTCAACACGAAATATTCCCAGAATATTCAGAAAAAGTCCATTTTATATGCCGAATATTCTATGTTTTTTCTAAGAATATTTCGATGCCCTAGGACTAAATTCAGCTCAATTTTCACTACAAAACGTTTTACATGTATTTAGATGTGTTATTAATATGCAGGATATCATATATATGTGCAATGAATATTCGTGATATACAGGATGAATTTTCAATTGATAGATACAACTAACAACTTATGAAGCCATAAAATGATTGTCCAGATTAGTACTTTGTGCCAGGGATTTCTGTATATTCTAGGAATATACATAGAATAAAATAGCTTATTTGAACATTACAAGAATGTGCATGAAATATGCCATGAACATCCCTGTATATTCATGCAATAATGTATGTACTTCACAGGAATATCAAATGAATATTCATATGAAAATCAGGGAGTTGCATTTTGAACGTACTAGGAACAAAAAAGACGACATTTTGGATATTCATAGAATGATCATGGCTTATTCATAAATCACAATGTGTATGTACGTGTAGGTACACTTACTCGCAAAAAAATCGGGACACTCAATTTTCTCTATGTCCATTTTTTGAGTTTGGAGTTGAAATTTGTTTCGGTTGTGCCGATTTTTTTGCGAGTAAAGTTCATATATTCATGGACGAATATTCATTGTTCATTAATTAGTGAGTTTGTGCTATCTGGATTTTCAAATCCATTTCGAATAAGAAAAATAAATGTTGTTAGCGCCTTCTCTAGCCGTCGGCGATTTCTTTAGATTCGACGATGTGGCAACTGCGCCTTTTGTTTCTAACCAATCAGAGCGGCCGACAGATACGTCAAATTAGAGGCATCTGTTTACCTCTTTACCCCTCTTCTAAGAAATAAAGATAAAAGTTATACCAAAAAATGTTACCTAGAAGCATCATCCCCCATCAACCCCTAAAATTAAGGAAAAACGTTGAGAATTCCTTATTTTATTTAGTCTGTGTTCTGTACCCCTTCCTGAAAAATGTACCACATCCCCTTCATCCCCATAAGAAATAGAGAGTAAGTTAAATTGAAGAAAAGTTACACCATTTCTTGGGGATTAAGAATCTGAAGAGAATTTCCCGATATCTTGATTCGTTCCTGAGTTATCCCGGAAAAACTGAAAATTGCGATTTTAGAGAAAAATTCTTATCTTTCTTACGATTGATGTTATTTTAATGAAAGTTGGCACTTTTATATTTTTGACAGCTCTCAATTGAATGGCATTGTATAAATTTTCTAAGCCTTCTAGATTTTAACACCGTCGGACGTCAAAAATGTAATCAAAATGTACTTTGTTTGACAGATTGTCAAAATTTGAAAGTTGATATGAGTAATTTGTAAGATCAGCCTAAACTTGTAAAAAAAATACCACCAACATTTTTCATCTCTTATGACGTCAAAAACAATTGGATTTTGAACGAAAAAAAATAGATATAGAAGTCGTGTCACGCGAACTTTGACATGTTTTTTCAAAAAAGTTCATGCCAGTTACATTTTTGAAAAGCTAATTTTTTACGTATTTAACGGTGTTAAAATCCAATTTGGCGGCGATACGAAATAAGAAATTTGACTGTCGCAACTTAAAATCTAGAAGATAAAAAAAAATTCTAATTACGCCATCGAATGCCCCATACTGAATAATACAAATGTGCTGTTTCAGTTTTCCGTCAATATCTTCAAAAGCAGTCGAGATATTCAAGATTCAAGCAGTAAGACTGTTGGCCGGAGGTGGATTCAGAGACCACTGTAGGCCATTCTTTAAATCTCTTGGAATTATGTCACTTCCTTCTCTATTTATTTACTATCAATTGCTGGAAATTTATTCCCAAGATCTAGAAACTCAATCAGATGTACATGGCTACGCGACAAGATCTGCAAATACAGTTAGATTGCCCAGGCATAGATTAGCGGTTTCTCAGAAAAATTCATTAAACATGAAATTGTATAATCACCTCCCTTTGAAGGTTAGAGAGCTGTCTGCGGCTGCATTCAAATTGATTGTGAAGAAGCATCTCTTGGCTCATTGTTTTTATTCTGTGGGCGAGTTTTTTGAAGTATCTGTTACTGTTTTATAAAATACCCACATACCTATTTGTTTCTGTTGTCAATTAGGTATTTAATGTTTTCTGTTGTCTGTTGCTTTATTTTTATTTTATATAGCTAAGTATATTCTATGTATACGTCTAATATATTTTCTTTCAAATGTTATTTTGACTTGCCACATAAATATATATTCTTTTATGTATATATATATGTAAAAAAAGTGGTAAAAAATAAATATCTATCTATCTATCTATCTTTTCAGATTATTATTCAGCATAAAATCGCGCAACTTTTCTCTAATCCTGAATAGGGCTTTCATCGGTATGAAGGGGGTGTGGTACATTTTTCTGGAAGGGGTTTAAATAAAATAAAATATGAAATTCTCAACGTTTTTCCTTAATTTAATTAAAATGAATTAAAAAAACTTGGATCAACGTATGAAAGTTCTATTCTAAACTTCTTAGAAAAGGGGTAAAAACTCAAATTATATTAACATAACCTCAACATGTGCCTCTAGTTTGACGTGTCTATCATCGGCCGCTCTGATTGGTTAGAAACAAAAAGCGCGGTTGCCACATCGTCGAACTTAAGGAAATCGCCGGGCGATGAAGAAGCGCTAACTTCACACACATGAAAAACGAATTGATTTAACAGAAGAAAGAAAGAAAAGAGATACCCTCAAATGAGTATTAGGTACATTTAGTATAAGAGAGCATGATAATTCTCAACTCTTTTGAAAGTCATTTTACCAGGAAATTGAATATTTAAATGAGCTTCGAATTAATCCAGTTAACAGATAAAACATATTTGCGAAGTGTTTTAACATTCTGGAAATGTACTTAACCCTCGCATTTTATATTTGCGAATGGATTGTGGACAAACATCGGAAATTTTTATTCGCAAAAAGCACAATCTCGACCATGAACCATGATGCTGAACGTAAACCAGGTCATGGTTCAAACCGAAAAACCGATTAGCTTCTATTTTTGCACTTTCCTCACGCACTTTCTCAGGTATCAACGACCGCGCATATTCAGTATTTTTTCAAGAAGGAATCGCTTTTTTAAGTTTTTGAATTAGCTATTAAAATTCTTTTCGGATTTGCGTTACATCATACGGCCAAGGTTGGACCCGGTTTGATAAGATGACCAAATGGGTATTTTGCGGTTTTTATTCAGTTTTATATTGTACAGGCGGACCTTGGTTATGATGGTCGCGGACTGAAAATTTTGAACTATTTGTGTAGAAAGTTGTACTGGACAACAATTATGATTAAATAATTATAATGTAACGGCACGCAACGTAGATGTTTCTTCATTTTGCTCTATAATAGCACTTAATTGTTGTAGTTGATTAGCTTGTTACGCGATGTTTTTTTTTGGCAATGTTTATGGGAATACGAAAGTTTAGTTTTGACGCGGAATAGACATAGATCAACGAGTTTAGGAATTTGATGAATAAATATTTATAACTTCGTATTATTTATGAGCAATCACACCTATGCTGGCTACTTGAAAAAAATTAAACTTTTTCATAACTTTCTTTCATTATTATGCAAAATATTCAATTAATTAGTGTACTTTTAAATACTTTATGCAGTAAGTTTTTTCATAATAGTAAGTACCTACCTTAATGTTAAAACTCGTAGTCTCTAATTGACATTATTTAATTTATCGTAAATTCCTATTAATCCTGCGATGTTTTTAAAATTCACTTTAATGCGAATCACAACATTTTGTGTAGGTAGGTATTAACTAAACATTACAGTTTCTACTTATTATCTGATGTCGTTCATTCAAGCCAAAATGGTGAGCTGCGTAATTTGATATAGGAACGAATTAAATAAATCCTTGGATGTAACAAATTAAGGTGAAAAATAGCCTTGTTTTCAACACGCTTAATGTATTACGTAGTTAACAGATAAAAGTGACAAAAGCGCAAGTGATTTTCGGAAGTTAAAATTTATATTTTTTTCCGTATCTGTAAATTACGCAAATCTACCAGCGTTTGATATGATAATGAACTACTTAGAATGTGGCGTAGAATTTACTGAAGCTTTTTTCCAGCGGAGGTTATTTCGGCGCATCCGCCATTTTCGCACAGGCAAATACCTATATGTATGTATACCTCGGTAGGTAAGTAAGAAAGTACATTATACATACTATGTGTTGAAATTTTATCTTCCCAATATGAATACAGGATGCTTGTTTTTGCAACCACTCGATTTAATTTTCTTCCTGCTTCTCTAATTTAATGATGTGAAGGAAAATTTGAAAATTTTGAGGGGCCAAGCTTTAGGTGTCGGAAGCCTGTATCCGTGAAAAAATAATGGGCAAATAATTCCCAGCGATTAGATCATAAATGGAAATTTAGGTACTGGGGACTCAAAATGCGCTACTACTATATGTATAGATCGACTTTTTGTGTGGCTTACGGAAGAACTAATTAGATTTTGTGCCTTTTTGGCACATCAACTTCAACTTCACAATTTTAATATAATAAATCACCATTTTTCACATCATAGGAAAGGTTTTCAAACTATGTTTAAAAAAATTTATTTCCCACACTTAAGTGTTCTTTTAGCAAAAAATCAGTACCGCGATGAATACCTACAGGATACAGGATGTCAATTATTTAGGCGGTGATTCAATTATCTTAAAAAAAATAATTTCAGTGCCTCTCCTGTTTTATTACGTATTACTGCTGTATTTCGTTGTTTTGTTTGTTAATGTAAATTTTATTATGCAGCCCTAACTTTCCCCCCAGGTCTGCGTCTAGCTCTACTTCTAACTCTGACTATAACTCTAGCTCTAGCTCTGACTTTAACTGTAACTCTGACTCTACGTTTAACTCTACCCCAACCTCTAGCTCTACTTCTGACTATAGCTCTACCTCTACCTCTAGCTGTAACTCTTAATTGTAAGAACTATAATTTTAACTCTATTTCTAGCTCTACCTGACCTGTAGCTCTAGCTCTACCTCTACCACTAGTTCTAATTCTATCTGTAGCTCTAACTCTACATCTAGTCCTACCTTTAGCTTTACTTCTACTTCTAGCTCTACTTCTGTCTCTAGTTCTACTATAACTAGTAGAATTAGAGGTAGCGCTAGAGATAGAGCTACAGTTAGAGCTAGAGGTAAAAGTAGAATTAGAGTTAGAGCTAAAAGAAGAGCTAGAGGTACCGTTAGAGGTAGAATTAGAGCTGGAGACAGAGTTAAAGCTAGTGTTAGTTATTAGAGTTACAGTTAGACCTACCGTTAAAATTACAGTTAGAGTTTCAGTTCCAGTCATAGTTATAGAGTTACAAAGTATAGCTAGAGGTAGAGCTACAGTTAGAGCTAGAGATAGTATTAGAGGTAGTTAGAGCTAGAAATGATGCAGGTAGTTAGAGCCAGAGGTGTATTTCGAATCACAGTAAAATTTACAGGTAGAGCTAGAGTCAGAAGTAGACGTAGAGTTAAGTTACAGTTAGATTTATAGAGTTTCAGAGTTAGAGCTAGAAGTAGAGCTATAGAGATAGAAGTACAGTCAGAGTTAGATGTTGACACTGAGTTAGAACTTAACTCTAACTCTAAATCTACCCTTAGTTAGCTTTAACTCCACCTTTAGCTGTACCTCTACTAGAAGTAGAGCTACAGGTACAGTTAGAGCTAATGGTAGAGCTAATAGCTAGAGCTAATAATGCTAAAGATTATTGCTTTTTCATAACAATTTTTGATAAAATTTTCAAAAAAAATAGCACCGCCAGGGTCGGTAACAATTTTGATTCTGTAGTTGGCAGGCTGGATCCTCATCCATGTTTTTGGATTGTAAACTACTGTCCGCCTATTCAAAGGGTCCTCGAAAATTCAGTTTCCTGCAAATTATCGATTCAATAAATATAAATGTTACGATTTTGAAATCTGGAGCAAAGGTTAGTGTTCTAAAGGATCTTTTTTCCGGCTTTTATCGAATTTTTCTTATTTTCATACACGTGCGTTCTTGGGAGGGCCTTTCACATTTTTTGGTAATCTTTTATTTATTTTATTTATCTCTTTCTTCCACTTGTCACTATTTTACCCCCTTAAGGTTTTTTCTTAAACTTAAACTTGTTAATCTGGATTGGAAAAAAACATCTAAAAGAAATTTAAAAAAACACAACAAGGATATTCTTAACGGATATAATAATAATTTATTTATTTTTTAAATAATACTTATTCAACAACATTTAATTTAAAAAGACTGGCAAACTCGATAGTGTCTAAACATATAGATACAATTAGCAACGACAAAGCCTGGGCTCCAGAGCCACAAAACAGCCCCCTTCAAGCTTAATAGCTATATTAAAACTAACATCAAGTTCCAGCAACGACTTCACAGAAGACGTAACTTTGTAGTGCCTCAAAATTTTTGACATAAACACCTTCATCGCTGCCATCGCATAATGGAAGCCAGGGCAGTTCCTAGCCCCAACGCTGAAAGGAATAAACGTTCCAGGCAACCTTTTTGCATTTTCTTCTGGGGAAAATCTGTCGGGATCAAATTTTAAAGGATCCCTCCAATATTTAGGATTTCTGTGAACTGCCATTATGTTCACGGCGAATGTGCACCCTCTTGGTAGAACGTAACCATCGTCTAAAAAATATGTGAAAAATTCATTTTTCCATGGAAAATTCTTTACCTAATTGCGTGTCTTTTGTAACGGCTCTGGCGAAAATAGGGGCT
The DNA here is from genome assembly GCA_963924575.1 of Pycnomerus fuliginosus. Classification (NCBI taxonomy): domain Eukaryota; kingdom Metazoa; phylum Arthropoda; class Insecta; order Coleoptera; family Zopheridae; genus Pycnomerus; species Pycnomerus fuliginosus. Next base: position 8,742,316 of record OZ004625.1, on the reverse strand, counting down.
GGTGGAAACATTCTCATGGATTCGTTAAGAACTTGTTCTAAGTATGTCATTTGGTGGATGTCTTCTGGAGTGGGATTTCTGTCGCTGTTGCCGAAGATAGTGAATTGTTCTTCATAAATTTTGTCTTGAATTGAGGGGTGAGTGGCTAAAGCTAGAAGAGTGAAGCCGATGGATGATCCTGAAGAGTCTGTGCCTACTCCAATTACTGTCTGGAAGATTTCGACGAGTTCTTCCTGATTCCAGGTGTCATCTTTGTTCATTGTGTTGACTAGTTGACTAATTAGTGAAGCTAAAAATGAGAAGTTATAAAAAATTCTGTTATAAGTACTTCTTCAATACCTTTAACAGGAGCTGAGCTGTTGGTCAGTTGCTGCACTTTCTTGGAAACGATCTGAAATTATTTATTAATTTTTACTGTTGAACGGGGTGTTATTTAATTTATGATTAAATAAAGTGTTTAAGTTTTAAAAGTTAATGTAATTCCAAATTTTTGAAAATGCACACACGCGTTAGTAAGGTATACCTTTCCGTTTTACGACATATGAGACATAAGACAATTAATTGTTATTAGTCTCAAAGTAAACATGTTACTTAGTCGTAGTATCGTATACCTATGCGTATCTAGTCGATTCATAAAAAGGAGCTGATGAATTGCAGCTGTCTCCATTTAGTGACGCAATTTTAAAAACCAAAGACGTACAAACTTACAAACGTACAAACTGACGTGTAAGTACCTAAGTATGTTTGTAATTTGTAAATACATTAGGGCAAGCAAAACTATTGGCTCTTGTACGAAGTGTTATTTTGCCTCTGTTTCTGATATCACATTGAGAGAGAGAAATCCAAATTTTCCAAGAACGTAAAGAACATTCTAACTTAGACCAAACTACCGGACCGATTTGGCTGAAAGACATGTTGACACTTCATAATCAGGAATTGAGCTAAAAAAATTTTGGAGCCAAATCGTACGTTGTTGTGCACTTTGAAACAAAAAATTGTAAGGAAGATAATTTATTACGACAAGAAAGGGGACTGATGGTACGGAAACGGTAACCGAGCTTTTGCGTGTAGTTCCGCCATTATCTTCCGCAAAAAAAACTTGTATTTCTATCTTTAATTAGTGCAAGTTTGTAACACTTTATTCATTCCATTCATTGAATTTGTTGGCAACACTAATAGGACAGAATGTTCTTGGGAATTATTTCGGCCATTTCTTAACCGATTTAAATGAACCTTGTTTTGAATTAAAGCTAAAGAATTAGGCTTTCGAACCTCACAAGAAAATACGATAGATGGCGCTACCGTAGTATTCCTATTGATACCTGTTTTTAAGGCTTACTTTAAGTGCGTGGGGATTGGTCAAACAACAACCAATCGTTATGAAACTCAAGTGGCCTTGAAGATCGTTCTTTTCTCTATGCAAATCTTTTTTCAGAAGTCGATTTGGTTCATTCATTAAGTTTCTCTAATCTTTTTACGCCATAATGACATGAGTAAAGTTTGTGATGTAGGTAGAAACAGGGTAATGTTCGGTTATAAATTGTCGAATTTGATTTGAAAACATGGCTGACTACTAGTGAGGAGCAAATTATAGAGTTATTATTGAAAATTTCGCATGAACTTTACTCGTAGGTTGACTTTTATTCTATTTTTATTTAAATTTAACATTGTGGTTAAAATCCAGCTAGTAAATTCGGGTAAATTCCATGCTACTTTAAACTTTAAAACACAAACGTGACAAAACACTGTTCTCGTATAGTCAAGAGGTCTGACTGAGTGGGTCTGAGGCTCAAGGCCAAGAGAGAGGGCAAGACGTGAGGAAGTTTCGGACGTATACAGTAGTGGTAAAGTGTCTAAAAACTAAAGCGATTTAATTTCTTTGTAATAATGACGATAAGGTCAATAATAGGGTCGAAAACCTTAGATGTAGATACCATTTTTTCGAAAAATGTTATTTTGATGGCGATAAGCTGTCAAAATTTGGGGTTTAAAGTTAATGTGCCAAAATTGTACCAAATTATTTTCAACCAAATCGATCCAGAATTTTGATAGTGTGTTTTTAGTGTTTTCTTACCTGTCTGAAATAATCCTTGATAAAGTGCGTCAACCTTGAAAACTCCCTGCCCTTCTCAGTGAAATTCCAAAGAGGAAGAAGACAAAACCTTCCAATGATCATTCGTATCGGCAATATACTCGTGAGTCTAAAAAAAATTATTAGGAAATAAATCATCATTTTGCCATTACCTTGTGCCTTCTTCTATGTAAATTGCAGGCTTTTCGTTCGACTCAAAAAAAGTACCCAAAAGCGTACTAAGAGAGGCTCTCGCAGAGTTCACCAGCAGATACGAAGCAATATTAAAGTCACCATTGCCACAATGTTGCCTCAAATCTTCTACCAACCCCTCAGAGCACTTCCCGAAAATCTCCACGAACGAATCAACAGATTTTTTGTTCAAAGCTGGGGCTACGATTCTTCGATGCCGCCTCCACTTTGTCACTAAACATTTTTATTTTAAATTGAATTTAAATGAATGAATCTTACCTTGAGCTGTTACCAGACTATCGCCTGTAATGGGGACCACGTGTTCGTAGAAATCGGCATCTTTTTCCAAAAAAATTTTGCCAGCAAGTTTAACATCGTTTGGACGTGTGGACATAATAACTAGTTTCTCCCCCAACCATAGTTTAAACAAATCCGGATATTGTTCAAACAATTTATTGGTTGCCTGAAGAAAATCTACTTTTCAATTGTAGTGGAAAGAAATTGAAGCATGGACTTACCCCCTTTATAAGGGATGAGCTTATAAGCATTGCCGATGATAGGAAACGATAGAGGCCCATTGAATTTTAGTGAGTGATAGTATTGCCATCTTTTGCGCCAGAAGAATTCTATAATAACCACTAAAATACCGACTGATACTGATAGAAGCAAAGCCGTAACACCAACACCCACCATTTCTGACGATTGAAGTACTTTTGGCGGAAGGCAAAGTGGATGCAGCTTTAAATATTTTTTTTTATTTACGAAGGAAGTGCTTGATTGATATCTATTACAAACTGGTTGACAATAAATAACTACAGTCAGTTCTATGTAAAATGGAAATCCACGTATTATTATTGCAATTTTTCCATTGAATCAATGCAGGTTCGACTATACGTTTAGATTTATTTAAAGTAATGCGAAATTTCATACGTAATTGTAGTGCGGTAATTGACGCACTATTTGTAGACGTTCATTCAAGCTATACATTTAATAGTATAAGTATAAGTAAGTAAGTATAATAATAGATTGTTATTGTAGGACATCATCATGTCTTAACAACTTTTAAATACATGCAATAAAATACCTGATGGATTCCTAATACTTCCCATCATGGATGTTCAAACAATTTAACATCCTAGATTTTATTTGTTAGTCTATTAAGTTGACAAGAGTTGAAGGCTGAGAAGAAACGAAAATGATATTTTCTTTGTGCAAAATCTTTATTGAGAAAATAGGTATTTCTCATATGAGGGGGAGAAGTAACAGATTTTAGCTTGAGGTGTGAAGTGTTTTAATTTTAAACTTGTTCGGCCTGTTTTGTTGCATTTACACATAATTTCTCCCTTTTCCGTATTGATAGTAAAACATACAGAAAGGAAAATTGAGGAAGAAATTAATAATATAGGTATAGCAAAAGATGCCAAACAAAAATTGACAACAGAGACGTACTTTATCCGCCGAAATGGTGGAAATTGTAAATAGATTTTTCATTCTCCCCCTATTGTAAATTAACTTTACTGTGTTGTCAAGAGGATCCGAGGTCCCGGTTGCTAGGTCCGAAAGTGTTACTTTCGGTGCATGGACAAAAAAGTCTTTAAAATTTCTGAAAAATTCAAGCAATATCCTCCAGACAAAACACAGAAATACGGGAACATCTAACCATTGAAATGAAATGTGATATTACAATAAATTTGTATAAGAAACGTTTATCGGACAATTTTGAGTGGTCATTTTTTCTACAGAAGAACTTGCAAATCACAGATGGTAGGTACTTCATTTTCAGTGTCTACGTCACATCCATAACAGCGGATTGGGCTAATTTAATGGTAGATTATTCAAAAACAATTATTCGAAAGAGACAATTATTCGAATGAACAATTCTTCGAAAATATGTCATCCTAATAGCCAAAACCAATTCATAAATTCGGTTAATATTTCTTAATTTCCTTTATTTTCAACCTCCATTCGGTCTATGTCAGGTAAAGTTTTTTTTTTTAGTTAAACAATTTCTCATATTCTGTTTGCTCACCTAAGCGTGTACGATTAGCGCCCTCACTATTCTTTCTACCAATTGTAAATTCGTTGTGGTTGTTCTTTTACGTTTCCTTCTCTTTCTTGCTACTGTTTTAATCGCGGCGAGCTTTCGGCGGAGCCGGAAGCGAGCAGCTGCCGAAAAACAAATCCGTCTTGAGGTACGAATTAAGGTTTCCAATTAAAAGAGATAGACAATATATGGAGGCAAAATTTGACAAAGCCCGCTAGGTATGCAAAAGTCTGTCATTGTCAAATTTTGCCTCCATATTACGTCACGAAATAGAGAGAGACCTACAAGTTTGGAAACCTTAACCTTCATTATTATTGCGAAGAATTGCTTATTCGAATAATTGTTAATTGGAATAATTATTGTTTTCGAGTAATTTTCCTAATTCCTAATTGAATTGTTTTGCTTTGTATTTTGATGGAATTCTCGTGTAAAATCTTGTTGACTATTTCCATGTAGTTTGTTAGAGACTCAGCTATGTATTTATATGTAACCTTCTGTCTGCTTCTACTTGATTTCCAGAATGTTTGTCCCACGTGCATTTACCAAAAATGTGGACGATGTCCTTCGAAACGAGTAGCCAGTGCACTGCTTTGCGTTTGGTATTACCTAATTGTGTTTGGAAATTGTGTTTTCCCATTATCTGATTTACGCATTTCCCGCGCTCCTATCGATATAATAGAAAAGACGATCATCTTTAGCATGTCTGGGTCGAAGTTCCATATAAACGTTTTCTTCCTCTTCTCCTATGATGCTTATTACAAATTTTCTTGGCACATTGGTTTTCCAAAATCACCTTTGTCTTCTGCGTCCTGCATCTTCATTCTTAAAAAGCTTTTCAGATCGGCATCTTCCAGCGTCACTCCAAAAATTGCTACCTCTTTCTTCATTAAAAATATCTCGTCAGGAGCTTTTATCAAAAATTTAGTTCTTTCTTCTTTTTTCAATAAGTTGGGACTTCCGGGGCAGATATCTATCAATATTTTTGCCTCTTGAGAAACGCTTTTAATGACGCTTTGTATTTAAGGGGTCACACAATCTCTTCCTACCAAAGGAGACCGCACACCTCTTATGGAAAACTGAAGGCCACTCAAATTCGGATATTTTTTGACCAATCGATGCGTCTTGAAATGTAGATTATTTCATATCATTGCGCCAAACGTGTATCTCGATTAATAAAGCCGCAATTTTCAATAAATTGTTGAATGGAGAATGCATAAGTGAGACAAAGAGAACATGGTTGTCCCAGACGGATTCCCAACCAGTCCATAAATAATTAAACTGTAAAACTCTTAACTCCACCGGGGTGCACTTATACTTTTAACTCGTCGGACCTAAACAAACAGATGTTTAGAAAAGAAGCAATGCACCCTTTAAACGGATTATGGTCATACATTAAAAATGGCATATTTATGAACTCCATGACGGGTGTCAGTCTTGTAATAAATCTAATATTCTGGCCTTATTAATCGAGATACACGTTTGGCGCAATGATATGAAATAATCTACATTTCAATACGCATCGATTGGTCAAAAAATATTCTAATTTGTGTGGTCTTCAGTTTTCCATAGGTAAGAGGTGTGCGGTCTCTTTTCAGAAAATCATTCTAGTAGTTTGGGCTACGAAAGCGTAGAGCTACCATATGATATTTGCTGACTTTTTTTATTTTGTAATTTTATTTTGTAACAGAAGAACTTCTGAGATCACCGTTACCGAGTTGTACATACAGGGTAGTCCAAACGCATTAATACACACGCCTCTTACGGAAAAATCTTAAGATGAATAGAATAAAAAATCCGTGGTAAATGGTTGCATAATTTAGCAATAAACAAAGAGTACCTACATAAATTGAGCAGTAAATTTTTTAATTTTCATTGTTACTTGAGAATGCAAGATTTTTAGTTTTTGGTCATTTTATTACCTAATTAACAGCTTGATTACAGCCTGATAAAAAGTGTTGCAAAATGGCTCGTAATTCTGCACTTTTCTGAAGAAACGTCCTTTCCTTTGTAACGAAAAGCGCCATTTCTTAAGTAAATAACTATAATTAGGCCCCGTTAAAATCCTTGAGGGGGCGTGTACAGTAGGAGGTGTGGTAAGACGAGAGCGGTTGCATCGGTTGCATAGATGATGAAGTGCGTTGTTGCCGAACCTTCGCGCGAAATTTGAATTAATGAAAATCAAAAAAATTACTGTTCGATTTATCAAAAAAATTAAATCATCACCATAAAGGAGGACTCATAGGGAATACAAAAAAATTGAAACATTGGTGATGCCATTTAAAAAAATTTACTTGCTGTTCATCGCTAAATTATGCAAATTAAAATTTGCGACGAAATGAAGCTACCTAATTTACTCTAATTTACCCTGGGATTTTTTATTTTATTCGTTCATTTTATTATTTGTACAACTTTTACGACTTGCAGTGGCGGGCCCAGAGAGGAACTAGGGGGGTCAAGCCCCCCCGCCCCCGCCCTTCAGGTAGAGCCGCCCCAAACTTCACTCTTTCTATTTTTTCTTTATAAAAACACTTTTTTATATTTTTTTGGGGTGGTTATTTTTGAAAGAACAGGAATTATCTCGTACTTAGGCAACCAAAACGTACTGAACTCACAAAGACCCAATTCAAAAAAAGAAAGTCTAGTGCAGCATACCGCCCACATAGCACACGAAATCCTAGGGGTGTCCAGGGGTGTCCCATCTATGAATGTATGTCATCGGCCATTCACCGTACAACCATATGCATATGATAAATTAGTTAGGATATCTATGTGACTTAGCCTCTAAGTCATCCCCATGAAGTCGTTTTTATGTATGCATGTTTAGAGTCTTTCACCGCGTGTCATCTGGATGACCGGACTGCTAAATTATTATGTTGTCCTTTGAGAACATCCTGAGGATGTCACTTAACCGATATCAAGAGGACATAGCCCATCTGCCTACATCATGACTATAGTAGCGTGGTCTGTCTACCAATAGGAAACAAGCAAGTGGCTGTACTTGAAGTCATGGTGGACAGGTGTTTGTGTTGTCTGCGTAATTATGGTGAATTATTTGATCGTTTTTCTGCTGGAAATAGTTAAGTGGTAGATATACTTTACTATTTTCTTAGTCATAGTACCTAAGCAAAAGGCGAGGCCCTGTAACAATAAGATTTTTATTAATATAGGTTAGGTTATGTGGTAAGGCTTTTTTCCACTTAAGTTTTTCCGAGGGTTTTCTTCCCGGTTTTCCTTTATTGAATTTCTGCGACCTCTAAGTCTTAAAGTAACAAAATGTGTGAACACCCCTTAATGAATAGGCACCTAACCTCCTTTATAAGATAGTCATAGGATGTCCAGAGATGCAGGGCCGTCGAGAGCCACGGCGGGCCCCGGGGCAATTGAAATCTACGGGCCCCTTAATAATAATAATAATAATGGTTTTTTTAAAGTTCCCTAAAAAATTCGTAACTGAAAACATAAAGTGGTGAAAATTTTTGTAACTTTCAAGGTCACGCATTTTCCCAGCACTTCAGAATACAAACGCAAGGAAGAAAATATAAAACTTAACTTTAGCAAGGCGATTTTAGCCTCCCCAATCCACTTCACCACTTATAAAAAAGGGAGGTTACTGCAATCACTAAAATTTTCGAATTTGAGATAGCACCAGATCTTCACGTTTCAAGGTCTCAGGAACCCAAAAAAGTGGTTTTAAAAATGTGTATGTGCGTACGTACGTGCGTACGTTTGGAAACACGCCACAGCCAAAACTACTAGACCGATTTGCCTGAAATTTGGTGCGTAGGCATCTCATAATCCAACTTAGATCTGAAAAGCTTTTGGAGCCTATCGTGCAACTAGAAATGCCATTTTGGCACATCAACTTTTAAATTTCAAATGCAAACCCCCATTTTTCACGTCACTATAGGAAAGGCCTTCAAATTCTGCTTCTAAGAATATATTCACTCTCAGTGCCCTTTTGACCAAAAGTTAAAAAAAAAATGTTTTTTATCGGACTTTCAAATCGCGGTACAGCCCAAGCCCCTAAACCGATTTGGCTGAAATTTTGCACATGGGGATTGTATTGCACGTCAAAGAGCTGAACAAATTTTGGATTCAATGGACCCACGGAAAGTGCCGTTTTGGCACACCAATTTCCAAATATAAAATTATTCACTCATTTAACCATCAAAAACAAGTTTTTGAAAGATTTATTGTCACCATCAGAAAGGTCTTCAAATTCTGGTTTTAAATAAGACAAAATTCGTTCGCATTTAGTGCTCTTTGGGTCTGGAAGCAATTGGTCCACAGGAAGTGCCATTTAAGCATATCAACTTTAAATTTTAAATACAAGGCCTCCTTTTTTATGTCGCCATTAGGAAGACGATCAAATTCTGGTTCTAAAAATGTATTCACAGTTTCTGCCATTTCAGTGGAAAATAGAGAAAAAAATCTTTTTCATTAAAAGGGAGCCGGCTGACAGTGGATGACATAAAGTGGCAGTTATTGTCAAAAAGGTGGTAAAAGATTAACCTTAAAAGGAACATATTGTCAAATGCGATGGGTGATGTCCGAAGTGATGTCGGTATTTGTCAGAAAATTGCGAAATTAGTCACAGATGATAAGCACAAAAAAAATTCTGTTGAATTGACTACCAGCTACACAGAATACAAAGATCCACGCGATGGGGAGGTTCCAGCCGCTTCTCTGCTGCATTTTTTTTTACTGATTTTACGATTATTTTCCTAAAAAGAGTGATTCCTCGACAAAAAAGGTCACAGTGTTTTTTAAGAAATAATCTGGGATTCTCGAAATTACATTATTGGAATATGGTATTATGGTACAATGAAGGTGTTGCGTGTTTACGTTTTTAATTCAGTGATTTTGCGAATTGCACAATCGGGCCTGCAGAGATGTTATCAGATGGACATCTTCAAACATATGTCCGAAGTATATTTCTCACTGACGAACGGTGTACGTCAATATTTGTGACATTTGTATGTCCCCGGGACGCCCTACGTACAACTTCCATCTTTAAAAAAGACATACCTAGGACATTTATGCATCGCTGATACGAAACATACATGGGACATCACGAGGATCACTTTGTGCTGCGTGGACGTAAGCGTAAAGATAAAAGAAATTAGGTTAAGGGCAGCAACTTCAACAAATAACACGGATATTTTATCCTTTAAAAAAAATTTTCTTGTTTGTATTTGAAACACAAGCATTTTGTTACATTTGGTTCACTATTAACGCCGAGAAAAGAAAAAAAGAGTACATATACCTAAACTTCGATACCCCCCGGAGAATTTTGAATATGTTTCCCCCCCATACTTTCCTCAATAATGTTGAGCCCCATCGGCCTTCGCCGCTATCTAAAAATATACAGGGTGTTCCATTTGAAAAAGTTGAGAAAAATTGAAAATAAATTTTGAGCATCCTGTACATAACAACTAAAATTGAATCAGAGCTGTTTTCAAGCCTCTGCAATAAGGTCTTCATCTTATTTTCTTATAAAAACTGTACCTGCGTAAATGGAAAATTTTTACTCCCAAACCAGAAGTTCAAAAGCCGTAATATTTTAGGGATGAATAAAGGCTCCTAAGGGGGTTGCAAATATGCTAAAATAAACCGGGCATTCCATTTCTCGGATGGTGTAGGCGCTATGGAAGCCCGACGCACTGTTGCAGGACCCTGTATTTTCGTTCCTAACGTCGCTCAAATATAAATTACGGCCTCGAATTTTAAATAACTATTAAATCCTTGAAAACAATAATAAAGTCAATTTCATACCTTATTCCGTCAATTGTAACACCCTTAAAATGCGCCATTTTTATGTGAAATTTTTTTTATGTATTTTTTCAGCGATCTGCGATAAAAGATGAACGTCATAATAGAAAATACGAATATTTTTTTCAACCCTGTAATTCAACCCCATGGCGAAAAAAAATTTGCAAAGGTTTTTCTGATTTTGGACCACTGTGCGCCTCCGCAAAACAAAAGGGACATAATAAGGAAGAGTACAAGGGGAGAAGAATAGCACTTCTGACAAAGTTTAGCAACAAATACGAAGAAATATTGAACAAGTTGCTCAGAACAATTCCGAAAATCCATAGCAATGCATGCAACCAATCATACACCAGTTACTGTCGCAAGATTTCGAACGCAGTCCCGACCTCAACTTAAAACGTCAAGTTTGACAGTCGATTGACGTTTCTCCGACCAAAGATGGTGGCCGCATCGCATCCTTGACTCTCGCTCGTGCTTCTCAACCCCTTTTTAATTTCTTCGTCGTCACCAGCGAGGTCCCAATCAGGTTAAAAACAGCCCCAAACCCCAACAATTCGCTAATTTCTAAAACCAACCCCATCAGTGTGTTCCACAGTCCTGCGCCCGGGACAGGAGCGACATCGCCCCAAAGTTTTCGGCGGTACTAATCAAAGAACATCTCAATTCTTCTAAATAACTGGTTGGAATGTTCTTTTAATTGTTACCGTACGAAGACTTATCTCCAAAAGCCAAGCTGTCATGTCCGAAGGCCCCGCGCATTGCAACGGCAACCGTGACAACATCTCCCTGCTGAACGGAGACGATGATGTGCGTAAGTTCCACATTTTGGACGAAACCGAGGACTCGGGCTCGGAGAAGTATGCCTCCGATGACTCGGATATTCCCGATGAAGAGATTGAAAAGATGCTGGAGGATGCCTTGGTTCGGAAGAAGAGGAGCGCAGAGGAGGCAGGTCTAGGTAAGGGGGTTGTGATGTACAAGTCAATGCTGTGAGGACACTTTTTGAGTAGATGAGGATCAACAGCCTTTCGAGGAGAAAGACAAAGTTGTGTTGATCGAGAAGTCACAGAATCATTTCGATGTCTTGCCGGAGGGGTGGATCCAGGTTACACACAATAGTGGGATGCCCCTTTACTTGCATAAAAATACAAGGGTCTGCACTCTGGCTAAGCCCTATTTTTTGGGACCGGGGTCTGTGAGGGTAAGAAATGACGCAACGACGCCAGCTTGATTTTTTGACATGCATTTTGACATTTGACATCTGTCTTATCAGTAGGCCAAGGGTGTTCCAAGGTGTAAAGTAGTACAGTTGTGATTGACAAAGCTTTAATACAACAGCACCCCAATGCAAAATCTATAACACTTTTCTGAATGATTGCTCTATTATAGCACAAATAAATTTTTGTGTTTTGGTAGTGGTTATATTTTTGTCATGTTAGCCTAGGGGTATTCAACATTTAACGTCGTGACCGTGTCTGTCAAGTCTACCCCTTTGTCAAGGAATGTGATAATTGTCATTATGTCACATCTGTCACTTGTTAACTTTTATTTCAGTTGTAAAGGTCGTATTCCATGCGATATATCGTGATTTTTGAAGAGTTACTGAATTTTTTAGTGGAAAACCACAGAAATCGCTATACCGGGTGTCAACGAACCCATGTAACACCTCGCCATTTCTTAATTTTTCGGAATTTTAGCTTGAAATTTTTATTCATATTCATATACGTATCAAAACGCTAATTTTGACATATTTACAAAGTTTTTCTTACTTCCGGTAAACCGGAAGTGACTTTAACTTTGTTACTTTAAATAGCAAGGTGGTATTTTTTTAACATAGTATAAGTTTCAAAGACGGCCGCCAGAGGGCCGAAATGTTTTTAGTCAAGTTGCCTGTGATTTCTGCCATTTTAAATTAAAGTGACTATACAGATTAGTTCATGAGTCCTCTAAAATGCGCATACTGTGCAAATAATAAACATTTTCATTTTTCTAATACAAAGTTGTTCGTTTTTCGGAAAAAGTGTAAAAATATCGGATTTTCAGAGGTTCTCAAAATTTTCTATCAAGAATGCTTCCCGTTTGGTATATCCTGTTTATTGACGTCCATTAGAAAAAAGAAGAACCAAATTTTATTTTTCACTTAAAAACAGGTACCTTTCCATTTAAAATTAACGTAAAAATTGGCTTAGAAAATCAACGTTTCAGCGAAAATAAATTGTTAAAAAACGAACTTTGCATTGGAAAATTTATTTAAATGTGTAATATTTAGGCAATATGCACATTTTAGAAGACTCCTATATACTAGTCTTCAATCTCCACTTTAACTTGACAGAAATCACAGCCAGCTTGACTTGAAATATTTAGGTTCTCTGGCTGCCATTTCTTAAACTTATGGTAACATTTTTTGATATGTTTGTAAAGAGAATTCAAATGTCTCTTGAATTGCGTGAAGAAACCCGCCACCTTGCTATTTAAAATAACAAAGTTAACGTCCCATCGGAAGTAACGAAAAGTTTGTATGTGTCAAAATTAGCATTTCCATAAGTATATGTATAACCTATAAAAATTTCAATAATCGCACATCGAATATGACTTGGGGGTTTTACTTTATTTTTTAGTGGAATCCGTCAATATTTAATGGAAAACCACAGAAATCATCGCAACTTTTTTGCGATATATCGTGATTTCTAGGGGGTTTTACTTAATTTTTTAATGGAATCCGTCAATATTTAATGGAAAACCACACAAAGCGCGATATATCGCAAATTTTTTGCGAATAATCGCACATGGAATGTGACTTTTAAGGTAAAGGTTTAACCTGACTTGGCTGTTGCCCCTAAACAATCTTTCTTAAGTTTTTTCCAAAAGGCGGCAAGGTTTTACATAATCACGTCGCACCTAATCCTCTTTAAGTATACTTTTTGTTTTTTGAGTTATTTTTTTCTTGTTTTAAGTATAACTTTATGTGTACTTTTTGGGTTATCGTTAATTTCCATAATACATACACATACACCTTCTATTTCATAATAAGTAAGTTTAATATACCCCTTTTCCCTTGATACCTTAGAGCCAATCAGAACGCCTGTTGCTATGCTCCATCCTAATAGTAGACATATTGTGGATAAACCGTTATATGGCACTCGTGTCTTATCACTTATCAGCATTCGAAACACTTAAGAAATTGGACACTCGACCTTCGGTCTCGTGCCTAAATTTTTCTTGTGTGTCTAAAATTGCTTATAAAACACATGCACCATAAATAACTATTCCATTGTACATTTTAATTAGCTTCTTATGTTTGCTATATAACACACCATTCTATATAAAAGCACGTCGCACATGACAACGTGCTTTAAGGCTATTAACAGAGATCTATTAAATCAAAAAATTTTGACATTTATCACTTGAATTGACAAGAAAATTCAAAAGAAACTTTCGAGGTCGTGTTAATATGGTCATTGGTCAGTATTAGAAAAAATCAGACACGTGTTTTATAGTTAAAAATTTCGGCCCATTAGATTTTGGCTCCTAACGTCGCTCAAATATAAACTGCCTATAAAACACTTGTCTTAATAGTTAATTATGATATAAGCGTTAAAAGTATTTTATTTTGTAAGAAGGGAAGTTAAAATCACTTTTAACACGCATATCATACATTATTTTTTCTACAAACACGATTAAAAGCAGAAGTTTTCAAATTTTCATTGAAAATGTCCATGAAATTCGCTGTAACTATGGTTACCCTTCCAAATGAGTTTTACGTAAAAACCTTAAACCTCACTTTTGGGTTAACCTTTAAACTGATAATCCGTTCTTAATTGATTTTCGAAATTCGAAAATTAACTCACGCTAACGTTACTTTACGGTTAACCTTCAAACTTAGTATGTAACTTTTACGATTTTAAACGTTTAATCCTTAAAACTGTTATAAAAACGTTAACAATGGATAACTTGCAACAGTGTTATTTAACCTTCACAATTTTAAACAATTAACCCCCAACACTGTTATTGGATGCAGTTTACCTTCAAATTAACCAATCTACCTTTTTTCCAAAAATGTTCGGTTTAAGACGTTCTTAATGGACCAGTTCAGTTAACCTTCAAATCTACCATTTAAATGGGTCTTGGCTGAAGTTAGCTTTTAACATGTTGGAGTTAATCTTCGTACGTACGTTTGTAAACATGCCATAGCCAAAACTACTGAACCGATTTGGTTGAAATTTGATACGTAGGCATCTTATAGATCTGAGAAGAGCTGAAAAGATTTTGGAGCCAATCGTGCAACCAGAAATGCCATTTTGGCACATCAACTTTAAAATTTTAAATGCAAACCCCCATCTTTTACGTCACCATTAGAAAGGCCTTCAAATTCTGTTTCCAAAGATGTATTCACTCTCGGTGCCCTTTTGACCAAAAATTTTAAAAATCGAGATTTTTATCGGACTGAACCGATTTGGCTGAAATTTTGCACATGGAGATTGTATTACACGTCGAAGAGTTGAACATTTTTTGGATTCAATCGATCCACGGAAAGTGCCGTTTTGGCACATCAATTTTATTTAAAATTATTCTCTCCTTTAACCATACAAAACAAGTTTTTGAAAGATTTATTGTCACCGTCAGAAAGGTTTTCAAATTCTGGTTTTAAATAAGACGACATTAATACACATTTAGTACCCTTTGGGTAGACAAATCGAAATTTTGTAATAACACTAAAACCACGTTATTGCCCAAACTACTGGATCGATTTGGCTGAAACTTGGTACATGGAGATTAGGTTGAAGAGCGGAAAGGCTTTTGGGAGCAATTGGTCCACGGAAAGTGCCATTTAGGCATATCAACTTTAAAATTTTAAACACAAGACACGGAAATCAAAGACCTACGCGGTGGGGAAGTTCCAGCCGCTTCTATGCTGCCAATTTTTAATGTTGTAATGTTTTATATTGAAAATTGTTGATGTATTTTTGACATTGACGTCTGCCGTAACCAAATTTTGACGAAGATGAAAGCCGGATTACACTAAGACGTAGAAAGGATCGGCTCCCACTGTTCCTGTCTACTATTTTGCATTGTATGTATGATTGTACCTAAGTTAAAGCATATTTTACAACTATTTCGTCTGGTTTTTGAAGCGCTTTTGTGAGACACCGTGTATAACAAAGATAAAGACACAAGATTTATCTTTATACATATTCGCAGGATTTTTCTAGATTTCTACAAATTGTACGATTTGAAAGAGTAATATAAAGATAAAACCAAACTATAAATGGAAATATAAAGACACAACACTTACCTTTATGCATATTCGCAACTTTTTTCTAATTTTTACAAATTGTATGATTTGAAAGAGTAATATAAAGATAAAATTAAACTATAAATGGAAAAATGAATAAATATAGAGACACTCGACTTATTTTTATGCATATTCGCAGGATTTTTATAACTTTTTGCGAATTGTACGGTTTGAAAGAGTGATATAAAGATAAAATCAAACTATAAACGGAAATATAAAGACACCAGACTTATCTTTATGCATATTCGCAAAAATTTTCTAATATAAATGTAAAATCAAACTATAACTGGAAATATAAAGATCTGGATTCTCCGTGTATAAGAAATTTTAAAGATATCAGAGGCCCGAATGCCAAAATATACAAGTATCCAAAAAGTTCGAAATATATTCAAGATCTTTATAGGTAGATTCTAACACTTGTCTAAGTCTTGATACATTATAATATATTTCTTATATAAAAATCAAGTAAAAGTAAAAGCATCTAAATCTTTATATCTTCCAATTTGAAGGCAAGATCTTCAAGGAATATAAAGATCCCTTAACGAGAATCTTCACAGAAAATCTTGTTATAGAAACACGAGGTGCCCCTCAGCGCCATCCCCTGCCTCAGCTACCGCCGAGCAATAGCGAAACAAGACGAAGACAAACAGAAGCCTCCAGAACCCAACCCCGACCCCGTAAACCCGGACCTGCCCAGCGCGCGCATAGAAACCGTCAAAGAAAACATAGAATCCCACAATTTGGGCCCTGAAGATGTCCGCAAGTATTGCGAGAATCTCTTCCAATTCAGATCCATCAAGGTCATGAGGTTCAAGTCGTGGTCGGAGCGGCGGAAATTCGCGAAGAAGAAGAAACACGAGAAACAGCTGCAGAGACCTAACTTACCGGCCGGGACGAAGCTGATCACGTTTCCGATTCAGAACTCGGAGGCGGGGGAGAACACCAGTTCCGGAACCAAAAAGGAGTGGATTATGAATCCGAACGGAAAATCGTACGTGTGCATTTTGCACGAATATGTCCAGCATGCGTTGAAAAAACAACCGACTTACAAGTTCACGGAGTTGGGTAATTATTTTTGTTTGTCTGTCTCTTTTCTGAGCGTTGGAGGAAAAGAGATGCGAGATTTGCGGATGCGCATTTTTTTTAAGAAACTGTTCCAAAAATATTTTCTTTGATCAGTCGTACCTACCTCAAGAAAACTTCAAAATTATCCAAAATTTTGATATACATCTTCTCCAACGTTTTTTTCAAGAAAGTATGTGCAATTTTTTTTAAAGAAGGTGCCGCTTTGATATTGTCTTTGATATTGTGCAACTAATCAGCCTTGCTTCAAGAGAAAATCTCAAAATTATCCAAAATTTTGAAATGCAGCTCTTCCAGCCTTTTTTAGTGCTTCTCTTTTTCAAGAAAGTGCTGTAGATTTAATATTTTCTTTGATATTAGGTATGCAACTCATCAGTCTTCAAAACTCCTCAAAATTAACCAAAATTTTTAAATACAGCCCCTCCTACCTTTTATGTGCGTTTTTTTTAAAGAACGTACTGCAAATTTAATATTTTCTTTGATATTATGCAACTCATCAGTCTTACTTCAAGAGAAAACCTCAAAATTTTCCAAAATTTTGAAATACAGCTCTTCCTAGCTTTTTTTTTCAAGAAGTACTGCAAATTTTTATTTTCTTTGATATACAACTCATTAGTCTTACTTCAAGAGAAAATCTCAAAATTATCAAAATTTTTGAAAAAAAGCTTCTCCAACCTTTTTTAGTGCATTTTTCTTCTTGAAGAAAATGTTGTAGATTTAATATTTTCTTGGATATTATGCAACTCATCAGTCTTACTTCGAAAAAAAAATCCTCAAAATTTTGAAATACAGCCCTTCCTATCTTTTTATGTTCATTTTTTTTTCAAGAAAGTACTGCGCAACTCTTAGTTAAAGAAACCTCAAAATTATCCAAAATTTTGAAATAGAGCTCCTCCTACCCTTTTATGTGCATTTTTTTTTTCAAAAAGTGCTGCAAATCTAATATTTTCTTTGATATTATGCAACTCATCTGATTTAAAAGAAAACCTCAAAATATTCCAAAATTTTGAAATACAGCTCCTCCAACTTTTTTTAGTGTATTTTCTTTCAAGAAAGTGTTGCAGATTTAATATTTTCATTGGTATTATGCAACTCATCAGTTTTATTAAAAAAAAAAAAACTCAAAATTATCCAAAATTTCAAAAAACAGCTCCTCCAGCCTTTTTTAGTACACTTTTTTTAGAGAAAGTGCTGTAAATTTTATATTTTCGTTGATATTATGCAACTCATCAGTCTTATTTCAAAAAAAAACTCAAAATTATCCAAAATTTTAAAATACAGCTCCTCCAACCTTTTTTAGTACACTGGTTTTAGAGAAAGTGCTGTAAATTTAATATTTTTGTTGATATTATGCAACAATTCAGTTTTACTTCAAAAAAAACCTCAAAATTATCCAAAATTTTGAAATACAGCTCCTCCAACCTTTTTTAGGGCATTTTTTTTAGAGAAAGTGCTGCAGACTTAATATTTTTTTTGTTATTATGCAACTCATCAGTCTTACTTCAAAAAAAACCTCAAAATTATCCAAAATCTTGAAATACAGCTTTTCCAACGTTTTTTAGTACATTTTTTTTAGAGAAAGTGCTGCAAATTTAATATTTTCGTTGATATTATGCAACTCATAAGTCTTACTTCAAAAAAAAAACCTCAAAATTATCCCAATTTTTGAAATACAGCTCCTCCAACCTTTTTTAGTGCATTTTTTTTTTTAGAGAAAGCCCTTTTAACACGCTTTCTATTGATATACACCACGACTACCTTCGACGGTTTCTTTTTTTCCTAAAAATTGAATTAAAAAACCCAAAATTATTGGTTTTAAAATTTTGAGCAGGCATAACTCAGAAACAGATTCCCTTATTGCTTTAAACGGTATGTCATTTTAAAGCCATTTTAACACGCTTTCGTTTGATATGCAATACGATATGTTCTTTTTCCAGAGAAATCGTTTTAAAAGAATTCATAATATTGGTATAGAAAATAACTCAAAAACGGGTTATCTTATAACTTTAAATGAGATGTCATTTTAAAGCTCTTTTAACGGGCTTTGATTTGATATGCAACGCAGCTATTTTCATTAGTTTCTTTTTTTCCTAAGGATTAATTTGAAAAACTCAAAATTGTTGGTTTTAAAATTTTGAAACAGACTATTCAGAAACGGATTATCTCATTCCTACCTTGAATGGGATGCATTTTTAAAACCCTTTTAACACGTTTTCTTTTGATATGCAACAAGACTATATTCGATAGGTTGTTTTTTCCAGGGAAATCGTTTAAAAAAAATTAAAAATATTGGTTTAGAAATTTTGAAAGAGCCATAACTCGAAAACGGATTATCTTATAACTTTAAATGATATGCCATTTTAAAGCTCTTTTAACAAGCTTTGCTTTGATGTGCAACGCAGCTATTTTTAATAGTTTCTTTTTTCCTAAAGATTAATTTAAAATACTCAAAATTATTGGTTTTAAAATTTTGAAACCGAGATAACGCAGAAACGGATTATCTTATTGCTTTAAATGGGATGCCTTTTTAAAGCCCTTTTAACCCGCTTTTCTTTGATACGCAATAGCTTGTAGTTTTTTGGCAGAGGAATCATTAAAAACTCAAAAATATTGGTTTTAATTTTGAAAGAGGTATAACTTAGAAACGGATGATCTTTTTAACTTTAAATGAAATGCCAGTTTAAAGCGTTTTTAACACGTTTATCTTGGATATGCGACACTGACTGTATGTATTCGACAGGGTTTTTTTTCCAAAAAAAAAAAAATATTGTTTTTAAAATAAGACACCATTTTAAAGCTTTCCATTGATATGCAATACGACTATCTTTTTAAAGCTCTTTTAACACGCTTTCCATTGATATGCAACACGACTACATTCGATTGCTTCTTTTTTCAGAGAAATAATTTTAAAAAAATCAAAAATATTAGTTTTACAATTTTGATTTTTCGATATACTATCTTCAACGGGTTATTTTTCCAAGAAATAAAAACGTTTGAAAAAAGCTCGAAAAATTTGGTACTAAGATTTTCAAACAGCCATAACTCAGGAAAGGATTATCATATAACACTGAACGATACGTCATTTTAAAGCCCTTTTTTCGTTGCAGAAAACGCCGCCACCCCCTACGCCGCCACCGTCTCCATCAACGACATGCAATACGGTGTAGGCTACGGCACCAGCAAGAAACAAGCGAAATCCGAAGCGGCCAGAGCCACCCTGGAAATTCTGATTCCGGAAATGAAATCCAAGGTCACCGCCGACGCCAAAACTGGAGCCAATGCGAGCAAGGACGAGGAAAGAGACTTATCGGTATAACCACAATCCTGCCAACCGCAAGAAACGAAAAAAACTTTTTTTTGCAGTTTTTCGACGAAATTCGAATTGAGGATCCTCGGGTGGCCGAATTCTGCGCGAAAACAACCGAACCACTGCCCCACGATATTCTCTTGACATGTCTTCAGCGTAATTTCGGATTGAGCGACCTTCAAATCAGTTACCAAGGCAACACGCTCAAGCATAAAAAGAACCAGTTTACTATGACGGTTGGCAAGCATACCGCCACTGTTGTTTGCAAAAATAAAAGAGATGGAAAACAGAGGGCGTCGCAGGCTATCTTGCAGGTTTTTATAAAAAAAATTCTCTTTTTAAAAGTTGTTTCTACACAGTGCTATTCATAAAATAAGTGATAACGGGAGGCTATGGAAACAAGTGAATCGCAATCTGTCGAAAGCACGCTCGTCTAAACTTAGTTCGTACAGTCCCCAGATAAAATGACAGATGTCATGTCCCCAAACAATTCGTCTGTAAATTATTGACAGATGACATGCCCTGTACGAACTAACTTTGGACAAACGTCCTTTCGACAGATTGCAATTCATTAGTTTCCATAGCCACCCGTAACACGTGACATTGTTACATTGGGTTGCTCAGGTTCAGGTTGAGTACAGATTTTGAGGCTAAGTTGTTCGAATTGAAAAAAATTATTTGCAGATTTTTTTTGTTTTTTTTCAAAATTCCAAAAAAAAAAAATCAAAGACGAGATGGATTAGTTCTGTAACATATCGCTTGATGGTAAAACGGACTCAAAAAATACTTTCCCGCCATTAGTTTTGTCTTACAACGCCTGGTTTCCGAAATACCACTTCTTGAAGGTATTAAATAGCTATAACTCGGGAACGAATTGTGTTACAAAGCTGCTCAATACATCATTTTAAAGCGGTTCAAAGGAGCTTTCATTGGATATGCAACTCGTCTATATCGAAACTTTTGCTTTCATTTTCAAAAATTTCCCAAAAACATCGAAGACAAGATAGATCAGTGTGACCTACCGTTTGATGGTAAAACTAAGTCAAAAAACACATCCCCGCCGTTAGTTTTGCCTTACAACTTACGGTTTCCTAAAAACCACTTCTTGAAGATATTAAATGGCTATAACTCGAGAACGAATACACTATTTTAAAGCGTTTTAAAATAGCTTTCATTTGATATGCAACTCGTCAATATCGAAATTTTTGCTTTTTTGTTCAAAAATTTCCCAAAAAAATCAAAGACGAGATAGATCAGTCGTGTGACCTCTCGTTTGATAGTAAAACTAAGTCAAAAAACACATTCACACCGTTAGTGTTGCCTTACAACTTACGGTCTCCTTAATACCACTTCTTAAAGATATTAAATAGCTATAACTCGGGAACGAATTGTGTTACAAAACTGCTCAATACATCATTTTAAAGCGTTTTAAAAGAGCTTTCATTTGATATGCAACTCGTCTATATCGAAACTCTTGCTTTCTTTTTCAAAAATTTCCCAAAAAAAATTAAAGACGAGATAGATTAGTCGTGTGACATATCGTTTGATGGTAAAACTAAGTCAAAAAACACATTCCCGCCGTTAGTTTTGCCTTACAACTTACGGTTTCCTAATTACCCCTTCTTGAAGATATTAAATAGCTATAAGTCGCTAACGAATTGTGTTACAAAGCTGCTCAATACATCATTTTAAAAGAGCTTTCATTTCATATGCAACTCGTTTATATCGAAATTTTTGCTTTCTTTTTCAAAAATTTCCCAAAAAAAATGAAAGGCGAGATAGATCAGTCGTGTGACCTATTGTTTGATAGTAAAACTAAGTCAAAAAACGCGTTCCCGCCATTAGTTTTGTCTTACAACTTGTGGTTTCCTAAATACCACTTCTTGAAGATATTAAATAGCTATAACTCGAGAACGAATTGTGCTACAAAGCTGCTCAAGACATCATTTTTAAGCTTTTTAAAAGAGCTTTCATTTGATATGCAACTCGTTTATATCGAAATTTTTTCTTTCCTTTTTAAAAATTTCCCAAAAAAATCAAAGACGAGATAGTTCAGTCGTGTGACCTATCGTTTAATGGTAAAACTAAGTCAAAAAACACATTCCCGCCATTAGTTTTGTCTTACAACTTGTGGTTTCTTAAATACCATATTAAATAGCTGTAACTCGAGAACGAATTGTGCTACAAAGCTGCTCTAGATATCATTTTAAAACGTTTTAAAAGAGCTTTCATTTGATATGCAACTCGTCTATATCGAAATTTTTGCTTTCTTTTTTAAAAATATTCCAAAAAATTCAAAGACGAGATAGATAAGTCGTGTGACCTATCTTTTGATAGTAAAACTGAGTCAAAAAACGCATTCCCGCCATTAGTTCTGTCTTACAACTTACGGTTTTCTAAATATCACTTCTTGAAGATATTAAATAGCTATAACTCAGGAACGAATCGTGTTACAAAGCTGCTCAAGACATCATTTTAAAGCGTTTTAAAAGAGCTTTCATTTGATATGCAACTCGCCTGTATCGAAAAATTTGCTGTTTTTTTCAAAAATTTCCCAAAAAAAATCAAAGACGAGATAGATCAGTCGTGTTACATATCGTTTGATGGTAAAATTAAGTCAAAAAACACATTCCCGCCGTTAGTTTTGCCTTACAACGTCCGGTTTCCTAAATACCACTTCTTGCAGACATTAAATAGCCGTAACTCGGGTACGAATTGTGCTACAAAGCTGCTCAATACATAATTTTAAAGCGTTTTAAAAGAACTTTAATTCGATATGCACCTCGACTATATTGAGATGTTTTGTTTTTTCAGCAATTTTTTGACGTATATTTAACGGAAAAGAAAAAATATTCAGCTTTTCTAAAGATTTTTATTGATTTTTTCATAACATTTCAGGCTTTGCATCCGCACATTACATCCTGGGGGTCCCTGTTGCGCCTCTACGGAAATGGCTCGGTGAAGAGCTTCAAAGAGAAGAAATTAGAGGAACAAGAAATCACTTTGCTTCAAAGCAAGGCGGCTGTGAACTCGCCCAATTTTGCAATTCTTGACAAGCTGAAGCTGGAACTGTCCAAGTTGAGGGACAAGAGGAAAGCCATTAAGCCTATAGGAGTGCTGATACCGGCTGAGACCGATAACTTACCAAAACTGTCTTCTTCGAACCTGAAAAATGTTGATTTGTAAATTTTGTTCTTACATTAAGTAGTATCTCCGATTTTTTTAGTCACGCAAACGAATAAAGCAGCTTTTATGATAAATTAACTATTTTGTTTTCTTAATTCCACCCGTCAATTTTGGAGCTATAAGAGCAATACCGCAAATTGAAGTAGAAAGATGAAAAGTATTTCTAACCAAACTTTTGAAAATTGAGAAAAAATCAAATTTTTGGTTTTGCGTAAAAGCGGATACCTACCTTTCCAATTAAGATTAATGGAAAATTAAGTTCGAAAAATCAACTTTTCAGGGATAGGATATGATGAAACATGGACAAAAGTTGACTTTCCCAGCAAAACTTGCGTTAGCTTTAAACAGAGGTATACAGGGTTAGTAGAAAGTCTCGGGATGGTAAGTTATCTCCGTTATTTCTTAATATTTTACTTTGAAACCCTTTTTGAAGTCGCAAAATTAATGTGTTACTACTTACTACCCCTCCGTAACCCTTACGAAGTGCACAAGAATCTGTAAGTATAGTAAGAAGTTATGTCACCTGTTTGTACATGGCGATGTCCTAGAAGATCTAGTCTACGCCCTACGTCTCTCACGGCAAGGGCTACTAGTTCAGAGAAATTTTTGTTCACACGTTACTTAGGTTACGTCATGATTGCCACAGCTACCACAATTTTTGACAAATCTTTTCAAAAACCTGTCATGGTCTCAAATAAACAGATCTTTATCTTCTTTACCACCACTGCGATCACCCTCTGCAAGGGGTTGATCGGCAGTCAACTCGCCGACCCCCAAAAGTACCCCTTTCTGGTATCAATCGAGTTCCAGTCATTTTACGCGGACCCCTTGTGCGGAGTTCTAATAACAACGTCTTGGATTTTGTCCACAGGCCAGTTAGAACAACAATTGATCATGGACAGCAGACATAAAAAAAATAAAACAGTCGTTCGCGCAGGGTTTCACGGAGACAACTTAACGCAACAGATTAGATTCCCCAAATTATGGTCAGAGACACCCAGATCATTGGATGAACATTTCGTGTCGGTGATGAAAGTCGACAAACCCTTCCAAGAGACAATTTTCGTAAAACCAGCAAAACTTCCCAAGAATCTCGTTGAGAGATGCAGCAGGATTTGCGATAAACCCCTTTTGGTAGGGCTTGGAGTTTATGATTTGAACGGAGCAGCAAATGAAACGGAAGCCGACAAGAGAATTGATAAGTTAAAATTTGGTGAAGTAGAATTATTGGAAGGCAAAACCCTGTGTGATAAGCTGCTTAAAAAAATCTCAAACGATTCTGTGTTTAGTTCAACAATTTGTTCTAATAGCAGGCCTGGACCGACTTACAAAGATGATGGTGCTCCGTTGATATGTGAAGACGATACGGTGGTTGGAATCACTTTAAGGTCCTTTTTGTACGTAAACGAGAGCGATGTAATAACTTCTTTAGGACTTTATATGCCAGTTTGCTCAAATTTGGAGTATATCCAAAGGCAGATGGAAAAATTTGATAATCAGAAAGAAGCAATGGCTATCAAAAACTAGTCAATTTGCACATCACAAAAAATATTCCAAATATCCCACGAAATATCCAAATATGCTGCTTTTGGCTATGTGCGAATATTTTGTAGTTTTATTAATAAATTTTTTGGTGACATTCATTGAATCACTGGATTTGGATTCGGGTTCGTGAAATTTACGACTAATTCTAAATTTTCTGTGTCCTCGACGGTATATACAGCACTAGAGGTAGAGGTAGAGATTAGATTAAAGTCGTGTGCGAATTTTTTTTAAGGGACTATTTTATGATATTTGGGGGTGGCGAATCTCACCCTCATCCCCAATGAAGATTTTTTGAGATTTGAATTGAGGTGGCACCGAAGTCGAACCGTTCAATTAGTGGAATTTTCTTAATATTTCCCTCGTGGAAATCGATTAAACTTTGCATGGGGCCTTCTAGGCAGCACCGATGTCCGTTTAGTTAGTGGAATTTTTTTAAGATTTGTGGGTGGCCTCCGGGGAAATGGATAAAACTTGCAGGTTACAATTCTTGCAGGGAAAATCGTTTTTGACACCTAAGGCCACAGTTAAGATTTTTTTCTCCCCAAACAACAGCGAGTTTGTAAAGGGGGTTGTAGTTCATTTTCTCCCTTGTAAATAAAACGGTGGTATTTTAATCGTTTTTAGGCTTTATTTATGGTTTGCGGCACTCCGAAATGTTCCGGAAGTTCGTTTAATTAAAGAAAACGTTATTTGAACACTATACCTACTTGTTTGGTCCGGTGTAAATTTCACGAAAATCTGAATCCAAATCCGAAGCTAGCTTCAGCGACATAAAAAATTTCGGATTTTTATCAAATGAAGGTAGCAATTGCATGTTGAGCTCTTGATTGATGAATTTATTTCCAGTGGGGAGGTTCCAGCCACTTCCTTAGCTGCCAATTTTTTTTGCAAGCCAGGCAATAGGCGTAAGTCATAAACTGCGAAGAGATAACGAGTGGGTACATTGAAAATTTCTACTACGACTCGCAGGCATCAATAAGTATGTAATTATCGTAATTGTCTCGACTGAAAGAGAATTTATAATTAAATAGATTGCCTTTTCTCCAGTTTGAACTTCACACACGTGTCATACATTATAAAGAGAGGTATCGAGTTTTTTAAAAATCCAAAGTCTGTAGGTGAAACATGTCATGGGGTTGTTCCCTTGCTCCATTTGTTTGGATTTAAAAAATTTAGATTTTTTGAAAGTATTTTTGCTTTCTAGCTTTCTACCTAATTCGTTAACACCCTATATCTGTTAGTTCTATAATGAATAATTAGTCAAATCATGGAAAAGCGGGCTAGCCCCACCTCGGTTTGAATGTCCTCGCTACAATTTTTCGCTCTTCCACCGAAAACAAAGATAAAACATTAGCAGAGATTCTGTGTGACACAATTTTTGAGATATCAAAATCAAGTGCTGATGATAACCATCGCCAAAATATTTTCGAAGGTGAAATAGCTTGGCCTTATCATTTAATTAGGTATTTTGTTTTGGGAAATTCTAGGCGTCCACTTTCTTCTTCCAAGAACCAATACTTGACCCAAGAAAATCGTGTCTCTAGGCTTCCACTTCGTCAAAATATTCCAACCCTGTTAAGTTTCAAAGAAATTTTTGTTGTTTTTTAACAACTCAAAAGATAGAAGGTCGTCTGCGAAAAATTTGGGTCATGGAAACAATTAATCCTCATCACCTTGCAGATTAAACTTCGCTATAAAACTCGTCTGGTTCTCCCCTACAAACAGTAAAAAATGAACCATCTAGCAGTGATTTTTCTAGCATCTGCTGCTTGGGCAGCTCCTTCCAATCTCGAATTGGTACGTAAACCCCTTCAAGAATTCTTCTAATTTTTACTTTCCAGTCAAAAGTCGCGACTTTCAATGACATGAGTAAGTACTTCTTGGTTTTTCTGTTTGGTTAATTAAATCTTAAGCTGGAAGGATCATAAGTGGGTCCCCTGCCGGCAGTGGTCAATTTCCTTGGCAAGTGGCTCTTCTTCTGACCCTTAATGGTGGTTCCTCTTTCTGTGGGGGTGCTTTAATCAGTACCAGATGGGTTCTAACAGCTGCTCATTGCACTTCTGGTATTCGTGCGGCCACTATTGTTGCTGGTACTACAAACTACAATTCTGGTGGTGGTAGAATTTCTGCTGCTTCTGTGGTAAACCATCCCTCGTACAGCTCTTCTACTTTAAGGAACGATGTTGCTCTTTTGCAATTGTCCACCACTTTTTCTACTTCTAGCACCATTCGTACAATTCCTTTATCCACTAGTACTCTGGGTACTGGAGCAGCAGTTACCATAAGTGGTTGGGGAAGAACTAGCGATGGTAATTATTCTTCGTTAATTAGAAGTAAAAAACTGAAAATTTTAGCGTCAAACAATATTAGTCCAACACTTAACTACGTGGGATTGACCACGATTACTAATAACGAATGTGCGAATTCCTTCGGAAACATTATTCAGTCGGGAATTGTCTGCTGCCGAGGGAGGAGTATTGAGAGTACTTGCAATGTAATTTTTTACAAAACTTAGGGGGTGTTTTAAAAATTTTTTTTAGGGGGATAGTGGTGGCCCTTTGGTGGTTGGGTCAGGTACTAATGCTGTTCATGTTGGTATTGTTAGTTTTGGGAGCTCGGCAGGCTGCGCAAGGGGGTATCCTTCTGCATATACGAGGACAGCTGCGTACAGGTCTTGGATCAGCTCCAATTCAGGAGTCTAAATGAGTTTTTATATTTTTCTTAATAATAATATTGTGACAAAATATGTATCGAATTTTTTCAGCTGTACTCTTATGGGATAATAAAAAAGTTAATATCTGATGACAAACTTGACAAAAACGTGTTTTCTAAATACTAGCTAAGAAGAATGGACCCTAACAAAATTAGGTTTTGGGTCAAATAGGCCCACGAAAAGTGCCTTTTTGGCACATTAACTTAACAAATTTATTAGCAAACCCCAATTTTTCGCGTCGCCATAACAATGCTCTTCAAATTCTTCCTCTAAAAATGTATTTACACTGGGGGTGCCCTTTAGACAAAAAACGGCGCCGTGAAGAATTTTTTTCAGGTCGAAAACCGTGCCATTTTTTCGAAAAATGTCATTTTATTGCCTTTTTGGCAAAAGATCGTAAATGAAAAACGCCACAATCCAAATTACTGAAGATATTGAGATAAAAATTGGCACTCGTTCAGTGGGCACTTTGTAGGTGCTCAAAATTCGAAGACCCTTCGAAACACAATACGTAATATTTTTTCGAAAAATGTAACTTAATGCCGAAAAGTCTCTTTGGCAGGTTTTGTTGCGATTTGAATTTAAACTTCGCCCCCGAAGCTATCTTCAGCCATTACCTGATCATACTTGCTGCAAATTCTGTAAAAAAGTAGAAGCTTTTACTGTCTCCGAGATTGCCAACCTTTTTTTTATCTCTGAGCAGAAAAGTGATTCATAAACTCAACAAATATTTTGAAACAATTATAGTAAACTAAAAGCTAAGTTGTCGTTCGGTAATCTGAAGCGAAACTTGTAATAATAGCAGTATCGCTTATCGGTGAAGTTTGTTCAACAAATGGAAATCTGTGCACGTTTCCGTTCATTTTAGTAGTATTTCCTCAATTTTCAAATCTTTCGACTGAAGAGATTTCAGATATGGGTCCAAAAGCAAAGGATGTTTTATATTTTATATATTTTTTTGCTGCGCTAGTAGGGAATGTCAGGTAAGTACCCACTTATTCTATGAGGACACAAATAAGTACCTAGCTAGGTGTTTAACGTTTTGAACTAACTATGCGCATTCCTTGAATGATTGAAAAAAATGAAGAATAAATTATCTAATAATTAATAAGCGTGAACTTTCATTCAAAAGGTTTGTTTTGGGATGATATAAGACTATTTTTTGCACTCCCGACATTAAAAGTACTAGGTACTTTATTGACTTTTTTTTAGGGACTGAAGACTGAAGTAGGTATAGCATTTAATACACGGGCGGGAGACTACATTTTTTCAAAAATCCCAAGGGATTAAATGTAAAATTATTCAATTTTACAATAGGTTACTAAAATTTATTTATTATTTATTTATTTTTGTCGATACATTATCTCAGGGTCGGTAGTAAGTAAGTAAGTAAGTAAGTATGTAAGTAAGTAAGAAGTTTATTAATATGCATAGTGTGCATAATAAAATACTACAATATATACCTATAACGTTACATAAATACCTATTCTTAAAAGTATTGAACAATTTCAAATGGTAGATTGAAATGCAGGCATTAAATATCAGAATTTACTAAAATAAACTAAGCTAAAACTTTCAATGCTGCCTAATCTTAACATGTTTTGCTAACTCGCGTCGGAAAGAACTTAAACTATTTAGGGATTTTAATTCGTCAGGTAGGTAGTTGGTTGTACAAATATAATCCTTCTGAAAACAGTGAATTTTTTGTGCTCTGTTTGTTAACTTTCTGAATATATAAATTATGATTGTTACGAGTTGGACTGACATTAAACACAGACAATCTAACATTAACTGGACAGGGGTGTAGATGCTACATTTCAAAATTGAACGAAGGGCTTTGTTTTGTAATGTTTGCAACTTATGAAGTCTACCTTTACAAACGAAAAAAAGTATCGTTGGACAGTAGGGTTCACGTTTTGTTAGATCTGCACGCATTGATGTTCAAAAAACGCTCGTCCCTTCTCGCATGATTCAGCTCTTCGCTCGGCTTTTCGGCAAACTTTCCATAAAAATTTTTGTTTCTACAAACCCCAATCTGTAAAAATCGTTTTAAAGCTAAATGAAAAACGATCAAGTAACTTTTTATTTGAACTACATTAAAACAGCAATTTCCGGCCAAAACCTATCAATATTTCCAGAATTTAGTGGCAAAAAATAAGAAAAACAAAGCTTTTGGTGGCCGCGATTGACGCCTGCCACTTTTTGATTGCTATTATTGTTGTCGACAACGCAACAATTCGGCTTTCGCGTGGACAATTCATGTTTTGCTAATTTTACCGCCTACGAAGAATCCTTAACCTCTTCCTTAATCCACTTCAAAATCTTCCTCGTATACTTTGCTTGCACTTATTGATATAAAATACATTTTGCCGTTACTTTACCAACTAACTCTTCAATTTTACGACATTAGAGCCGTTTTTTGTTGATTTTGGGTTTTAAACTGAAAATGCTTAAATGTGATTGGTGTATTTGTCCATTTTTTGGATGTTGTGTATAAATCAATCTCGCAGTAGTCCTAGCATTAATTTGTTCTTTTTCCAGATCGTTAAACTCTCCCTGGGGTTGGCAATGCGAAGACAACAACTGCATAAAAAAGGAAATAACTCCCGAAACAGAAGAATCTGCCCTCAGCTTGACAGAATGCCGCATCACATGCTCCTCTGTAGCCTCAATTTGGCCCATGCCTACTCAACCCATCTCAATAGGAGATAAGTTTGTAAAAATCAACGTCACGGACATCAAAATTACCTCTGTTAACCCTGAAGCTCCCGTTTATAATTTAACCACAGGCGCTATAGAGGTATTCAAGAAAAACGTTGAAAAGTTAGAATCGTCTAAAAACGATGCTTCTGCGTTTCAAGTCAACCTGCAGATCAGCAATCCAAACTTAACTCTTCTAACTATAAATACAAACGAAAGTTATAATTTGATTATCTACCCTTCTGACGGGGTTGTATACGCAAACGTATCTGCAGAGACATTCTACGGAGCTAGGCATGGTCTTGAAACTTTACTTCAACTAATCGTTTACGATGACCTTAGAGACGAGGTGGTAGTTCCTACAAATGTTTCGATATCAGATGGTCCAGTTTATCCCTACCGTGGTATTTTGCTGGACACTGCAAGAAATTTTATCGACAAGGATACCATCAAACGCACCCTCGACGCTATGGGAGCTTCCAAGTTGAACAGGTTTCATTGGCACATCACTGACAGTCAAAGTTTTCCTTTCGTGTCTAAATCCAGACCAGATTTATCCAAGTTTGG
This sequence comes from Pycnomerus fuliginosus, assembly GCA_963924575.1. Taxonomy (NCBI): domain Eukaryota; kingdom Metazoa; phylum Arthropoda; class Insecta; order Coleoptera; family Zopheridae; genus Pycnomerus; species Pycnomerus fuliginosus. The sequence goes on along the minus strand of OZ004625.1, from coordinate 8,711,843 downwards.
TGCTTATTCACCCTCGAAAATTTATACTCCAGAAGATGTTAAGGAAATTGTAAAGTATGGCTTGGAGCGGGGGGTGGGGGTTGTGCCTGAGTTTGACGCTCCAGCTCACGTAGGGGAGGGTTGGCAAAATACTGGACTGGTGACGTGTTTTAACTGGAAGCCTTGGGGGCAGTTCTGTGCTGAACCACCGTGCGGGCAGTTAGATCCGACTAAAGGGGAGGTTTACGACGTGCTTGAAGGTATATTTTTAATAATAAAGGCCAACGGAAGATGTATATCAATGCGATAGCACATTTTCATGCAAAAAAAATGAAAAAATTTACCGCGATGGCACTTTTTTGCGCGTTGTTGTCGTTAATAACAATATTTGCAGATATTTACGGTGACATGCTGGAATTATTCCAACCAGACATCTTCCACATGGGAGGAGACGAAGTCAACTTGAACTGTTGGAACTCAACTGAAACCATCGTAAACTGGATGGAAAATAAAAATTGGGGGAGACAATCGGACGATTTCCTCCAACTTTGGAACTACTTCCAAACTGAGGCTCAAAGTCGTTTGTACAAAAGCGCAGGGAAAGAAATCCCTGTGGTCTTATGGAGCAGCTCTTTAACCGAGTCAAAATACATCGAATACCTTCCAAAGGAGCAGTACATCATCCAAGTGTGGACAACGCGCTACGACGTGCAAATCAAAAACCTTCTGGATCTCGGCTACAATTTGATTTTGAGCAATTATGACTCGCTGTATTTCGATTGCGGTTTTGCCAATTGGGCTGGAGGGGATGGTACTAACTGGTGCTCGCCGTACAAAACGTGGCAGAATGTTTACGAGAATACTCCGAGAAGTATTGCTGGGGATAATGTGAAACAGGTTTTAGGAGCGGAAGGGGCGCTGTGGACGGAGGAAGTTGGAAGTTCTTCTGTGGATTCCAGGTTTTGGCCTAGAGGAGCGGCTTTGGCCGAAGTGCTTTGGTCGGAGCCTAGAATTTCCACAAATGAGGCTGAAGTTAGGCTATTGATACACACGGAGAGGTTGACTAGTAGAGGTGTTAATGCTGATGGTCTGCAGCCGGAGTGGTGCGGTCAAAATCAAGGTAGTTGTTGAAAAGCTTTTGGATGATTAAAAAATCAAAACGGTTAACATTTTTTATTGCTTCGTTAATTATCTTCTTAGGGCCCGGTTGAACCACGCATCTGGCCAAATCTCGGAAATGGTGCATCGATATGACACAAGTATACCTAGGGTTTTGATGTAAAAAACTTCTAAAATACGCGTGCAAAAAAATGAGGGTACATTTACCCCCCAGCCCTCCAGGTTAAGACGCCCGCGGTAAGAATTTTAAAAGTTTAACCAAGGCGTTAGAATGGCCATGCGTCGGAGGGACACTGTACCAAATTTCACGTTTCTATATGGACCCATTCCGGAGATATTCAGAAAAACCGAAATAATCGCACCCCCTTCAAGGGGCTCTTAAGAAGCATTTCCGGACCCGTTTTGGTAGAAATCTTTTAATTAATTACTCATCAGATATCGCTAATCTCATTGCTATAGTACAATTTTGCAGAGTTTTCATAGTTCACTCGTTGACAGTAAAATACTCGAAATTTAAAACAATCATGTTGGACAATAAACCTTTATTCATTCCGAAGCTAATTTCTGGAATATTTACAGACCTGACAAAATCATGGACCTAATCGTCTAACAGTAAAGCTGGTGCGTCAGAATCGAACTTTAAATGCAGAATTTTTTAATCGCTTCGTCCTCCAAGAATAGTGGAAATAGAAAAGGCAACACGAGGAATCTAAAAAACAACGTAAATCCAAAACCAGAAAACAGCTTAAACGACCTGTATAAAAGTGGTGCGGTTTACAAAGAACAAACCAGCAGCTTTTATCTGCAGCGGTTCTTGCGCCTTCGTTAACATGAACAACACAATTTTCTTAGTCCGGTTAGTCTTCGCATTGTACCAATCCGTTGTGTAAATCGCGTCCACGAATTCTTCAGCCTAAACAAACAAATTTTACTTCTTCGCAAAACGAACGACCCCTTACTGCTATCTCTGGATCACTAGCTGGGTAAACCGAAAATCGCAATTGTATAAAAAGCGCCGACAGGTAAAGGCCACTTCTTAAAAAATCATTGAATCCAACGCCACTGAAAGAAGTTTAAGCAATTTTTCGCAAATTATTTTCTCAATTTCACCTTTCCCTCAGCACGAAGAACTGAATGCAAAGCGATGTAACGTTAATGACAAATTGCCAGGCCAAGTTAACGGAGAAAACGTCTTCCACTTTCTTATGAAGTCTTAGAAAAAAATAATAAGTTTATGGCCAAAATGTTCTTACCCCAAGAGCACTATCATTAGAAACACTTGATTTTCACTGCTAACGCGTTTCGATCACAATGTGCTCATTATCAAAGCCGAAGCTAAACAACCCTACCTGCTGGAAAACTGAAATATGTATAGACCCACCCGCGTAGCCTCACCCCTCGGCTGTGAAAGTTAGACCAATCACAGGTCGAGAAATGGTCATAAGCCTATCTCTAGACTTATAAATGACGATACTTTCCATCGCATCTAGCATCTGCACCTTGTTAACGCTACAAACTAACTTAATATTATCACTTATTCTATGGTCACTGGATTTCTCAGTTCAGCGATGGAAAGTATCGCAATTTATAAGTCTAGGGATGGATAAAGTGTTTCGGTGTTTCTAGTGACAGTTGTCCAGTGTTTCCATTGTTACCCCAAGAGGAAAAGATGATGCTGCGAGCATTCCTTCAGGATTTCCAAGCATTTGCCATCTTCCCTGTGCTTGAAATCAATTCTTCCCAAAGTATCGTTTAGTACATTGAACTGGATCTTAATTTCCGTGCAAAGTAAATAAAAAAAGAAATCGGTCACTATAACCAGGGAGCAAAGCTCAAATAGCACCACAAGCTGTCCCCAACAAACGAATTTGGTGAGGTAAAAATTATCGAACGGCAAAATACAGAAAAGAGGAGTCTTCAAGTCGGTGTAGAAAAGCGGAGCAGCTATGGAGGCACAACCCAAAATTGAGCAACCCCTGTAGAATTTGCCAAATCTGAGAGCGAAATTCAACTGACTTCTGTATTTTTCTCCCATTTCTGTTCCATTTAAGTCCAGGCTCCAATACCGCTTCCGATTTTCAAAAATTTCGTCGTAGACTGTAGATTTCACCAGTGGCGTGATTTTTCTCACGACAGCCTACAATTTTTTTATTTTTTTCTCCTGATTTTAACTACTTACGAGACCAAGGCCTGAAAGTGCGTCGAATGCTAAAATAGCCTCGGCCATGCTGCCCACTTGGAAAAAACTCAGAATCAGCAATAGGTAGAGAGCTAGTATCACGGGTGTTAAGATGTACACGGAAATAATTCTGTTTATGGAGTTTACGTTTGGGTTAAGGCCGAGTCTGTCACGCCAAATCAGCACGTAGTTCATGGGATCCTTAAAAGCCATGGTTTGGTGATATTAACTGAGAAGTGATGTTTCTCGGACTGGATAGAATTTTAATGAACTTGCAATTAAATGATTATAAATTTTATATCGAGGTGAAAGGGTTTCTGTAATTATAGGCTAGTCGCTGCGTATGTGTAGGTATAAAATGTTTGCTCTATTTTCGATTTTTCCGACATTTCTTTTGGTGCCCATACTTGTAGTAGATTTGCGAAAGGTCTGAATGCTTTACTTATTCTTGCTTCGATGTCTTCGTCTGTTCCTCCTTTTTCATCGACCATGCTGTTCTCTGTTCTATGTTCTGTTGGTGTATTAATATTCATTATTTTTGTTTTTTTTTACGTTTTATTTTGAGCTCACTTTTTTTGCTGTATTGACAATCTTTTCTGTCTTCTTGTGCATATGTTGTCTTTTCTCGGAAAACAGACATACGTCATCCGCGAACTCTAGATCTTCTAAATGGTTGAACACATTCCATCTTATTCCTGTTTTGTTTAATAATAATAATAATAATAATAATAATACATTTATTGTTCTCTTAGTACATAGTACTATTAACAAGAGGTTGCATATATTTAAACTTAACATATACTTAAACTTAACAGAAAAATACTGATTTAAAAGTATAAACGTAAAAGTCAAAAGAAACGGGAGGGCTCATCGGTACCTAGACGACCCCCCAACCGCAAGCGAGCAAGACCAACGCCAAGCCGGAGAAGGCAAAAAAAGGGCGGTGTTTCAAAACGGCCGGTAAGCGATCACATGGCAGGGCTGCGTTTATTCGAAGAGGACAAATGATCGAATTTTCATAGCTTGTTGTTTATGGCCTGCACCATGATCCAGTCGACTATTATGAGGAAAATCGTTGGTGAAAGTATGCATCCCTGTCGGACTCCTGTTTCTACATTAATCTTCTCCGATACGCCTCCGTTGTGAATTACTGTTGCTGTGCTTCCTTCGTATAACGTCTTTATCATCCTTTATAATTTTGTCCGGTAGGCCGTACTTTTTAATAGTGTCTATATTTTGCATTTGCCAACACAGTCAAACGCTTTTCCGAAATCTATAGTTTATGTACATTTTTACATTTATTCCTACCTTACCTTAATTACCTTAATTTGAAGAGAACATAAGTCATAAGTTAATTTGAAAAAATTTACCCAATCACCCCACTCAACCCTCCACCTTCAATCCCCAAACACATGAAATTGCCTTGGAAGAAATTTAACCCTTAGACCACCTACAACCGGAAGATTGGAAGATTGCACCCCTAAAACTCAACCTTGAAACACAAAACATTGACTGAAAGGAAATTTAACCCTTGCACCACATATTACCGGAAAAAACTAATTGCACGCAAAAATCTGCAAATCTGCACCCAAAACCACCAAGCCCACCTCAATATATGAGTCATTCACGAAATACACATAGCTTTGACATACATCTTCCGTTGGATTTTTAAAATGCGCTAAAAACCTTGAATTTTTCAACTTTTTGCCAAGAGTGAAAATAAAATCTTTGGAAACAGAATTTTAAGGCCTTTATGGGGGTTTGCATTTAAAAGTTCAAAGTTGATGCGCCAAAATGGAACTTCCGGTTGCACGACTGGCTCCAAAAGCTTTTCAGATCGAAGTTATGCCTATGTATCCAATTCCAGCCAAATCGGTCGAGTAGTTTACGCTGTAAAACGTACATACCTACAGACAGATTTTAAAAACCACTTTTTTGAGCTCCTAGGATCTCAAAACGTATAAACCTGGTCTTATCTCAAATTCGAAAATGTTAGTGACTGCAGTAAAATCTAATTTTTTTTAAAATTGGTTGTGGGGAGGTTAAAAATAGAATTAAAAGCTGTATTAAGGAAAAAAAACCATTTTATTTCTGTAGTTTTTCGGACTCCGCAAGTTGTGACTTCAGTTGCATGATTAGGTTGAACCTCTGATTGACATTACCGAAAAGCGATCACCCTGATTATTCTGAAATAAGTACTAATTAAGAAAATTTACTTTCCAATTAAAAATTAACTTACAATTTAAGAATGCCTTTACCTAATCCTTTAAATATTCCTCATCATCCTTCTTGAAGTCCTCGTGTAAATGTTCCGGAACTGCCACCTCCTTCAAATTATCTTCACCGATTTCTTCTTCAGTCCTTATTAAAATATCCACCAAATTTTCACAAGCAAGCATCGCCTTTTTGTCCTTCTCCCACTTATGCAGCTCCCTTAGTATAACATACGTGTTTCTCTCTCTAACCAACTCTCTATTCCTCCTTATCGAGCATAACTGTGTCAGGGCTTCCAACAGCATACACCTAAACACCCCACAATTCAGGGTCACAATTACCCCACCCCACCTTACCTAATGTCAGGATCTTCCTCTCGTGTCTTATCCTCGGGAAGATACTGAAGATCCAGAGGTAACTTATCGTTGTCCTCTTCATCGAACTCTTCGTTTCCGGCAAGTGGAAGTAGTAGCCTCGGCAAAATGTCTACTTCCTCCCCGAGGAGCCACTCGTGAAAATCAGTCTCAAAGCAGCAATTTCGAAGGGTCCCCACAACACCCCCTCGGCGCACTAACGAACCCTTAAATTCAGTAAAGGTCAATAACCTTTGAACCACACACTTGTCTTTATCTAAAATATGTCTTCGGACACGACTGTTTTGTGATAAATTCGATAAAACTGGCCCCAAATAGTGCAACTTAGCACCAGTTTTATTAAAATTGTTTTTGGTAAAAACTGAAATTATTTCATCAAACTTCCAGGGGCTGTCTTCAATTTTATCGATGATTTTCTCGGTCAAGTGACTCGGTCGTGTGAGGTTCGAGAGAATCATGCAGCAGGGGTCTGCAAGTTTACTCTCGGGGTTAAAAATGAATTTCAGCACTGAGCTGATGACGTCATCGGGGGGTTTTTGTAGCCTGGGGCAGTGGTCTGAAGGATCCAGGTTGATGAGAGCTTCGGCTGCCTTTTCATTGGCCGAAATGTTTACGAGGGCGAGGGCAGAGTCTTTGGCAATGGGGGCACTGCCGTCATCCAGTAGGCTCATTAGGGAGACTAGCAATCCGGGAATGTCGATTAGGGCTTGAATTCCAGGTTCGCTTCCTGTTATTCCTGGAAAACAAAAAACATGGAGTAAACATAACCTCACTTTTGGTTTGTACCTAAAATGTGCTCGACTGCAACTGCTTTTAGGTCGAGACGAGCACCGATTTGAAGGAATTTTAGTAGATCTTTCGTTGGGTCGGTCATTTTTGATAAATTAACCAGGAATTGGGCAATATTTTGAAAAACAAACTAAAATCTGGGGACTTTCGTTTCTTGGTTTTACAAATGTCAAAAACAGAAATGACATGAAAGTTACTAGAGGGGCCCCCAGCTGGGTATTGTGGGCTGCCTACCTCGTCTGGAATAAACAGCCCTCAATACAGGAAGGTGTAATGCCGGCTGCCTGAAAGTTAGACAATTATACTCCTTACAAAAGAAAATTTTGAAAACACGCAGAAAATCGAATTAATCAAAAAAATTTAATCTTTACTCAGTGCGCGCAAGAGGACTCATAATAATACCCTTACATGGAATCATCGAGAGGTAAAGGGGGGTGGGCTAAAATTTTTCGCCTTGCCCTCCGTTAGGTACATCTGATTTTCAGTGCATTTCACACATTTTCCCGATTTTTGGTGCATGTAGATCTTCCAATGATTAGTGAAAATGACGTCGATATAATAACATAAAAAACACGTTGATAAATGCAACTAATTATACATTCTTCTTTCATTTAATCCTGTGTATTTGTAATTTCACAAAAATATGCCTTACGAAGACAAATTAACTGCGGAAAAAATTTACAATTCGAAGAGCAGTCGTTACATTGTTTATTGACTGTTCCAGATTTGTTATTTTGTTGAAATAAATTGAAGAAAAAAATTAAGAAATCTTACCTACATATCACGATTTCTTAATTTATTTCTTTTTTACTAATTTAATTCTTTTCCAAAACAGGGTGGTTCCTTTTTCATTGTTCACCATTGGCATCTCCTAAGAGGTAGGAGGTCGGTTAAATTAGAAAAAAGTTGCACTATTTCTTGTCGATTAAGAATCTCTGATGAGGAGAATTTCCCGATATCTTATTGATTCGTTCTTGAGTTATCCCGAAAAAACTGGGAAAAAACTGAAAAATGCGGCTTTCAAGAAAAGTTCATATATTTCTTACAATTGATGTTATTTAATTGAAACTTTGAACTTTTATATTTTTATTTTTCGGGATAATTCAGGAACGAATCAAGATACCGGAGAATTTTCTTCAGATTCTTAATCACCAAGAAATAGTGCAACTTTTCTCTAATTTAACCGACTCCGTATCTTTTACCGTTTAGGAGATCCCAATGGCGAGCAGTGAAAAATAGAACCACCCTGTATACTTCCATTAATTCAGTGCCAAGTTAATTCTTCACCCTATATACTTCCATTATTTAGTACAAAATTAATTCTTTCTTGTAATACTAGACATACAAATGCGTTAGCCTTCAATTTTCAGGCATGGAGGTACAGTCAGGAGATAAAATATTGGCCCTCGACCGCGAACAATGGTCGACAGATTCTTAGAAAAAGCACTCAAATTAGGTTTCTGAAAGCTTGTATCCCACAAGAGCCGTTTTACACATTGTGAGCGGTCCAGGGCCATTATTTTATCTCTTGAGTGTACTCTGTCAGGGGTCATTAGGTGCTTTATACAAAACTTTCAAAACGGAAACATTTTAATTATTATTAAGTTAAGAACAATTAATTAATGTATCGCCGAAGTCGATGGTCTTCCTGGTTTTTTTCGTAAGAGCCAAAACCCAAGGTACTTTTCTTATAATTTTCAGGACTTGGTGCATCTTCAGAAGGCTTAACTTGGCGCTCAACAGAAGTTAGTAGAAAATTTTGTCTAACTTCGTTTGAAAATAAAATATTTTATTTTATTCGGAGTTTAAGCGCCATTATGTGACTCGCATGGATTTAATTCGCCTCGCTCCGTTCGGCGTCTAAACTTCCATACTCCGTCACATAATGTCGTACTTAAACTCCTAATAAAATAAATTTCTATTATTTTCAAACGAAAAAAGACAAAATTTTCCAAACCTTTCGTTTAACCAGTTGTGCCATGCACTTCACGTGAATATTTGGTCGCATATATTCAATAACTTATATTGGGTATAATGTTGTACTTAAAATTAATTCCAATCAATTCCGCGTCAATTCCATATTAATTCCAAATAATTCCAAATACTTCCAAATAATTCCAACTAATTTCAACTAATTCCAGCTAATTCCTACTAATTCCAGCTAATTCCAACTAATTCCTTTAATACCATTTAAATAATGTATACTTATCAATTCCAAACAATTCCTTATTAATTCCATATCAATACCAAATAATTCCATAATAATTCCAGTTAATCCCAACTAATTCCGGCTAATTCCAACTAATTCCATTAATTCCTTTTAAATTCCATCAATTCCAGAATAATTCCGTAATAATTCCATAATTCCGGAATTAATTCCAAGTCGGATGTACCTAGGTACTTACAACTAATTCCATTATAGTGATCAGCCCCCCATCAGCTTTTAATCCAAAATTGTCAACTTGCAATGTGGACCCATTCGACAATTGGGGACCCGATTGACAATTGTCGACAATTTTCCATCCGGTTCGACAATTGTCGAGTGCAAGTCGACAATTTTGGATTAAAAAGCTATGTTAACAAATGTGGCCCCTCTACTCCTTCGTAATTTTTCTACGGTTACAAAATAACTAACATTAGGTATGTATTTAGTGTTATGCATACATTATGCGAATATTATTCAATAGTTGTGATAAACTATAATTTATTAATTAAAATCTTTTCCGGAGTACCGGAGTTAATCTTGAAAAAAACCGTTATCAATGATTTTAGGAAAAATCTTCTCGGGGATTCTGGTCCACGTCATTCAGTTGACAGCTGCCATCAAAAACATAAACGCTCCAAGTTCCATTTAAATAGCATCAACCGTCAGGGCCGTATGTGACATCACGATATAATATTTGTACGAAGGCGTAGAAGGGCCATGTTGTGCTGCTTTATGTTAATTGACACTTTAAGCTTGCAATTAGCTTAACTGACACCTTAAACTTGCAATTAAGCCTTAATTGACAGTTTAAACTGGCAATTAGCTTATCTGACACCTTAAATTTGCAATTAAGCTTTAATTGACAGTTTAAACTTGCAATTAGCTTAACTGAAACCTTGAACTCGCAATTATAAGCTTTAATTGACACCTTAAACTTGCAATTAGCTTAACTGAGACTTTCAACTTGTAATTAAGCCCTAATTGACACTTTAAACTTGCAATGAAGGTTTCCAAACTTGTAGGTCTCTCTTTATTTCGTGACGTAATATGGAGGCAAAATTTGACAAGGACAGAATTTTGCATTGCTTTTGCCTAGGCTTTTGCATACCGGGCTTTGTCAAATTTTGCCTCCATATATTATCTATCTCTTTTAGTTGATGGACCCTAATTAGCTTAATTCACAGTTTAAACCGTCAATTAAGCTAATTGCAAGGTTAAAGTGTCAATTAAGGCTTAATTGCAAGTTTAAACTGGCAATTAAGCTAATTGCTAGTTCAAAGTGTCAATTAAGGCAATTGCAAGTCTAAAGTGTCAATTAAGCTCCTAATTGAAACTTTAAGGTGTCAATTAAGCTAATTGCAACATTAAAGTGCCAATAAGGCTTAGGTAATTGCTAGTTTAAAGTGTCAATTAAGCTAATTGCAAGTTTAAGGTGTCAGTTAAGCTAATGGCAACTTTAAAGTGTCAATTAACATAAACCAGCACAACATGGCCCTTCTACGCCTTCGTATAGGACCAATTATATTATTGTATCGGTGTAACACCGCCCTAAGAAAGAAAAGCGTCACCCTGGTGTATATACCTACTTAGGTACTTAGCTACCTAATATCACAATACCTATGTTTGTCTCAATTTTTGTATCATGATGTTGTTGAACCTATACTCCACCTATTTCGATAAATACCAAGATAAATACCTTTGCTTGCATGGTATTTCCCAAAGTTTACATAACAGAGACCAATCACATATATTTACATAATAAAGTTATTTTTATAGAAGTGATTTGCCTTTTAATTGGCCACACGATAACATTGAGATGCCGTCATTTCATCGCCACTTCAAAAGCATCGAGTAGAAATCGTTTGGTCTTGAGATCAAAGTGACGACAGCCCCTTGCAAACATCCAGGTCAATTATTCAGACTTTGCCTTTGATCTGCCGCGAATTAATCGAATTCTAATCGTGGTGATGAAATGCACGTAGAAACTGACAAAAAATGTAATAAGAGGTCGCAACCTGGGTCATTCCATCGACAGACAAATTACAAGTGGAAGGAAACGTTCACGGTGTGATGTCAACACTTCACACTAGCTACTTTCATTCATTTTATTTTACTGCTCCCATGTGTGTTGGCTGTTGGTTTATAAAGGATTTTTGTCTCCCCAATTTCACCAGAATTATTACATGTCGAGTCAAACAAAATTTTAACAATTTATGCCAATTATTTAAGCTTTTCGGCTGATACGTAAACGATGGAACGAACGAATATAGAGTTTATATAAGATTTAAATTTATTCTGGGTTCAACACATTGCCAAACTCCAGGTGGAGGTGATGAAGGACGAGATCATTGTCGGCTTGTCGCTCGGAGTGTACTAGGTGGGTCTTGAAGTGGAGACCACGCCTGTTTGTGTACTCGTTGGGAGCGATGATCGTAAATCAGACTTTATATAAACAGATTTGACGTGAGGAAGAAAGCAAGAAAGGAAAGGGTTGTATGTGAGAGACCATCAGTTTTCGTCCTAAAATGGTTCTTAGCTAATAAGGATCTATCTTTGTCTCTCGCGGAATGCACGCAAATCGGGAGACCATATAATTATGCCTACGCGTCTCGATAACCTGAACAAGTCTTAAATCATTGTGTCAATACTCAATACTGCAGCTTTATTAGTTTAGTCGAAATAATAAATTTTTTATCAAAAAGCTCCCATAAGTATTTTACACAACTTTTCGATATAAAATTCATTATTGGGCTAAACTAATAAAGCTGCAATATTGGGCAAAGATGTTTCATATGAAAACAATATTGAGGACAAGGTTGAACATTTAAATTTTACAATGGTGACAAATCTTGACAGGCATGCTCATGCATTTAAGAAAATTTCGTATTACCAAAAAGCAGGCTCCATATGATGGCTAACCAATAATAACCTCAAATTAAAGATGAAATTGAGGAAAAGGGCAAAGCAGAAATTTAGACGAACCGGTGATTTAGACAACTGATGGAATTATTATAAAACTGTAATGAGGAACTTCACTATACAGGGTGTCTTACGAATATGGAGCAGTCAGGGGCGTGTTTAACGTAGGTTGGATCGGTGCATCGCACCGGGCCCCCAAGCAGATTCTGATCACTTGGGCCCCTAAGCTGATTTCGACAACAATATTTTATTACGAACAAAACTTAAAATTCAGTCAGTGTCCCTCCAAAAATCTTCATTTTCTAGCGTTGAGGGCTGGGGTTGGGGGCCTTATTTGGCTTGGCATATTGAGTTCCAGGCACAGAAATCTAAAGAGTAGACCGATGAAAAGACCCTTCAGGTTTCAGGAATTAACAATAAGGTCGAGACGTATGGCGCATTTTCAAAGTAAATATCCCATAATGCACACATCTTTTCTTAACACTCCCCATAGGGTCATGCAGCCCAGAACGAGCATTTAGTGTTCTAAGAAGAATGAAAACGTATTCGAGAAGTACTATGGGACAAAGAAGGACGTCCGACTTAGCTCTTTTAACAATTGAGCGAGACACACTCGACGCGATAAGTTTAGAAAACGTTATTTCAAAATTTTTGGCCAAGAAGGCAAGAAGAGGGGTGAGGATGTGAATTTGGAAAAATAAAATTGTATTTAACGTTTGTGATTGTCAAAAATTTTTTCTCGTGCTAATAAACACCGCGGGGGGGGGGCAAAAAAAATTTCGGGGGGCTACCGCCCCCCCCCATTGGGCCCCTTCGGGGGCTCTGCACCGGGCCCTTCCACTCCTTAAACACGCCCCTGGGAGCAGTATCGATATCTCTGGGCTTAAGGAAGGTACAGTTGTAAGATTTGGCATTTACAGAAACTGACACCTTCGGAATCTATTGAAATTATTGGCGACCATGGGGCAGTTCCGGTTATACCGGAAGTAGGGTCCTACTTTTAAATTTTAAATAGCAACCCCAATTTTTCATTGCAGATTCGGATAGAGAAAGAAAAATTAAGCTTAAAACACCTACATGTAACTTGTTTGCGCCAGCCGCCTAGGTTTTATTAACGTTTTTAGAGAAAAGTTCCGCAAAACAGTGCTATGTAAAAATGGTCATAACTTGTAAACCGCGGGCGATAAAAATAAAAATAACACACCGTTGTAAAGCGGAAGGACTGTTTTACATTATGATTGCCAAAAATCCTAAGAAAACTAATTGAAAGTTGATTTCGAGAAACTGCAATACTGGAAATTTCAAACCCGAATAAAATTTTTTTCTTAAATGGCAGCATACAAGTTTTTCTGCATGGATGGGTGCAGAATTTTATTCTCTTTTCAACGGTACCCATAAAGTGCCAAAAAAGGAAACGATTAAAATCGCAGTTTTTTCCATAAGAAGAAAATGTTATTCGGCTTTTAAATTTCCAACATTTCAATTTCTTTAAATCGACTTTGAATCAGCTTTCATATGACTTTTTGGCAAGCATAATGTAAAACAGTCTTTCTACTTTACAATGGTGTGTCATTTTTATTTTTATCGCCCGCGGTTTACAAGTTATAACCATTTTTACATAGCACAGTTTTGCGGAACTTTTCTCTAAAAACGTTAATAAAATCTAGGCGGTTGGTGCAAACAAGTCACTTATAAGGTGTTTTAGGTTTAGGTTTTCCTCCTCTGTCCGAATCTGTAATGAAAAATGGGGGTTGCCATTTAAAATTTTAAAGTTGGACCCTACTTCCGGTATAACCGGAAGTACCCCATCGTCGCCAATAATTTCAATAGACTCCGAATGTGTCAGTTTCTGTAAATGCCAAATCTTACAACTGTACCTTGCTTATGTCCAGAGATATCGATACTGGTCCATATTCGTATAAGACACCCTGTACAGCGGCTGTAAATAATGAAAAAAAAAGCGTAGGTATATTAGATCTACTCTAACAGGAGAAGACTCAAAACATTATGGGACAGCTTAAAAGAACTAAACATAAACAAAAATACAAATATCTCTCTGCCTGAACTTATAGCTAGCTGATGCTCTCTCTGGTGATAATATAAATAAATATTTTATTAATGCAATTCTTTTAACGCTGCTGCTTCTAACTAAGTATAAGGATTTATTATACATATTGAAGCTCTCTATACAGGAATTATGAGTATGAATATCTACTGGTTTCTATAAAGTCTTCAGCAAGAGCAAGAGGTCTTGATCAGCATAAAAATTTTACGTTTGTTAGGTAATATAAATGTCCTTTTATTTTAAAATTTCTTGTTCATGTTTTTAATTGTTGTTTATTAAGGACATTTTCCAACTCCACTGAAAGGAAGCTCTTCTGATGGTGAAATACGGCATATTATTGTAGTACCTATTTATATCCCATCAGCGCGCGAACATCAAATTTTGTTCATGGTTATACATATTATACTATATGAAAACACGCATGCAGTAACTATATGGTCAGATTTTGTTGCTATATTACACGGGGGAATACGGTAATAATCTAAAGAAATTCTCATTTATTTTGATTCGTTTCTAGGCCTTCCCGAAAAAAACAGAAAATGGCGATTTTAACGAAAAATTCATATCTTTCTGTTGGACTTTTCATATTTTTCACAAATGTCAACTCAATAACATTGACAGACATTTTCTAGGCCTTCTAGATTTTGGCCGCCATATTGGATTTTAACACTGCCGGATCCACAAAAAAATTAGCTTATTAAAAATGTTTAGGAAACTTTGATTTTTTTGACAGATCATCAGAATTTAAAAATTAGTATGAATAATTTGTAAAATTAGACTAAATTTAGGTAGATGAAAAACTTGCAAAACCCTATACAATACACCAACCTTTTCATTCTTCTATGACATGTGAAAACAATTGAATTCATAGTAATAGAATACGTCTCGTCTTGGGATCGTGTGATTCAAGTTTTGACATTTTATTTCAAAAAATTTCTATGCTGACACATTTTGAAAAGATAATTTTTTTGTGGATCCGGCAATGTTAAAATCCAATATGGCGGTCATAAGAAACAGAAAAGTTTATCTGTCGTTGCTTAAAATCTGGAAGGCCTAGAAGATTTCTGCTATAGTAGCGCTACACTTATAACAAGGTGAACGAGGCTAGATGATTAGCACCCCGCTGCTTAAGAAGAGTCGTTTAAGATATCTGCACAGAGAACCAGGCAGTTTTAACACCTGCACAGTGTACATTTATCCGCGTCAGGTCTTAAAATTGCCTGGTCCTCTGTGATGCAAATATCTTAAACGACCCTTTTTAACCAGCGGGGTGCTAATCGTCTAGCCTCGTTCACCTTCTTATAAGTGTAGCGCTACTATACCTATAGATTGACAGCCGTCAAAAACATCATGAAAGTTCCACATTTCATTTAAATACCATCACTTTTCGGGATAACTCGAGAACGAATCAAAATAAAGCAGAATTCTTTACACATTCTTAAATCTTACTTAATTAACTTAAAGAAGCGCAACTTTTTTCTATAGTGTAACCATAACTCTTCACCTCTTATAATTTCCGAAATGCCAATAGTGGGACAATAAAATTGTGAACACCCTGTAAAACTTCTCAATTTAAACGATGATTGTTCATCAGGTAGTCGAATGCCAAACAAAGGTTGCAATGTGTGACATGTATATTAAAATTCAGGGGGCGCTACATGTTTCGGCTTTTATCAAAATAAAGGCCATCCTCAGGCTGTAATAAGAAAATTTGAGACATCAGAATAATTACACGCAAAAACACATGGTATAGAATTTACCTAAGGTTAAGTTGAAAGGCGAACTAAGTATAAGTATACAAAAGGTTCCTCACCAAAATTGGGTTACATTAATTGAACGAAAACTTGTTTAAAAAGAAAATGAAAAAAATTTTTTTTCATGATGGATCAAGTAATGTGATTCAGTGTCCAGGTTGGTTTAGTGACCGTGTTGCCTTCCGAGCTATGCTGTACTGACGAGGCCTAATAAGGCCGAAGCCGGTCTGAGGGTGACTCGAACATCTAAGTAATACCATTGTTTTCGTTTTTAAGGTCTTGAGAATATAAAAATTTTCGTCAGTTTTGAAACGGAACATATTTTTTTTCTTCCATTTCCGTTCCAAATCTGGAGAACTTTACCTTTAAGGTAAGTATACCATACGAAATGCATTAAAACGTGTAACAAAACGAATAACCCGATGGAGTTGGGGTTACTCACGAAAAAGTTAACTCTATATGTATAGGTATAGGAATGAGATGACTTTTATTTTAACTTTTAAAAATTAATGAACAACTCTAATAATTAAAAAACAAACGGCGGCGGGGATTAACATTTCCCCCTCGATTTACTTCAAAATTCTTGACAATGTTATTTATTAAGCAATTAAAACTAATTAATTGAGGTTAACTTACTGTTGTCCATTTTTTCTGTTTTTTAGCATTATATCTATTGACAGGAATTTTGACATAAAGTTGAAACTCGTCTTAGCTAAACAACAACAAAAAATTGACTCATGCCAATGCTCATCCTGCCCCTGAGTGCTTTAAAAAATGGTTTTATGTTAAGTATATAGGCACTTAAAAAAATTAAAATTTATTTCTATCCACTTTTCTTCAAGTATAACTATACCGATTTATACAGGATGTATAATTTTTCGATGCTCACCATTAGCACCTCGGAAACCATAACAGATGGAGTAGTTTAAATTATGGAGAAAAGTTGCGCTATTTCTTGGTGATTAAGACTCTGAAGAGAACTCCCCGATATTTTGATCAGTTCCTAAGTTATCACAAAAAATCTCAAAATTGCCAATAGAGTAGGTATTGCAGTCCTAGAAAAAAAATTTCGAAACCATAATTTTCGGAAAGTAGGATAAATGTAGATAGTCTAACGTTGTTAGAAGGACTCATTGTGACTAATTATGGCAAAAAAGTGGAAAACAAGTTTAAAATTTCGCCTTTCCTTGCCATTTTAACCTCCCCAATCCACTTCACCACTTAAAAAAAAAGGGAGGTTACTGCAATCACTAAAATTTTCGAATTCGAGATAAGACCGAATCTATACGTTTTGAGGTCTCAGGAACCCAGAAAAGTGGTTTTTAAAATGTGTCTGTATGTATGTACGTACGTACGTTTGTTCGTTCGTACGTTCGTACGTACGTTCGTAAACACGCCACAGCCCAAACTGCTCCACCGATTTGGCTGAAATTTGGTACGTAGGCATCTCATAACCCAACTTAGATCTGAAAAGCTTTTGGAGCCAATCGTGCAAGCAGAAATGCCATTTTGGCACATCAACTTTTAAATTTTAAATACAAACCCCCATATTTCACGTCACGATAGGAAAGGCCTTCAAATTCTGCTTCTAAAAATGTATTCATTCTTAGTGCCCTTTTGACAAAAAATTAAGAATATCGGGATTTTGATCGGACTTCAAAATAACGGTACAGCCCAAGCCCCTGAACCGATTTGGCTGAAATTTTGCACATGGGGATTGTATTACATACGTCGAAGAGCTGAACAAATTTTGGATTCAATCGGCCTACGGAAAGTGCCGTTTTGGCACACCAATTTCCAAATTTAAAATTATTCTCTCATTTCACCATCCAAAACAAGTTTTTGAAAGATTTATTGTCACCGTCAGAAAGGTTTTCAAGTTCTGGTTTTAAATAAGACAAAATTTATTAGCAATTAGTTCCTTTCGGTATAGAAAAATCGAAATTTTGTAATAACACTGAAACCACGTTATAGCGCAATCTACTGGATCGATTTGTCCGAAATTTCGTACATGGAGGCTAGGTGACCTGTTGAAGAGGTGGAAGGCTTTTCGGAGCACACGGAAAGTGCCATTTAGGCATGTCAACTTTAAAATTTTAAACACAAGTCACGGAAATCAAAGACCCACGCGTTGGGGAAGTTCCAGTCGCTTCTCTGGTGCAAATTTAAAAAGGGAGGCTACTGCAATGACTAAAATTTTCGAATTCGAGATAAGTCCGGATCTATACGTTTTGAGGTCTCAGGAACTCAAAAAAGTGGTTTTTAAAATGTGTCTGTGTATGGATTTAACTGCTGGATTTTGTGTAAGTTATCATATTAAAGTAATAGGTAAAAGGTGTGAATAGTGAACGAAAATCATCAATTTTTCCGCACAATTGTAATTTTCATTTCATTTCCGACTTTTAAACATCAAAGAGGCGGGTGTCAATTCCCACTGAGTATGACGTTCCCGTGATTCTGTTATACTGAATTTTGCATTTTTATTCATTAACAGATTATCAATTACTAAAAGTATCTGAATAGTAAACGAAAATCATCAGATATTCAAGGTAAAAGTCTCCACATAATAATTTATTATTGAAGTTGTGGATTTCCGTCGCGGTGATTGTCAATAAATAGGATATTTGGAACCATCGTTAAGTAGCTCAAAAAGTAAGTAATTATTCAAGAAAGATAATACCTACTATTATTAATAAAATTTTAGAAATGCGAGTTAAAAAAAAATCAAATAAAGCCAGGAAAGTTATTATTAAAAAGGCCGTGCAGAGATTGCGGGATGATTTAGAATATGCAGAAGTAGACGCGCGGAAAGCACAAGAAAGGATGCGGAACCTGCGAAGTGACCCGGAGTTCAAGCAGAGTGAGTCTGTTAAAACCCAAGAACGAGTTCGGAACATGCGAAACGACCCGGAGTTCAAGCAGAGTGAAGCTGTTAAAACCCAAGAACGAATTCGGAACATGCGAAACGACCCGGAGTTCAAACAGATTGAAGCTGTTAAATCACAAGAAAGGATGCGGAACCTGCGAAATTTCCCGGAGTTCAAGCAGAGTGAAGCTGTTAAAACCCAAGAACGAATTCGGAACATGCGAAACGACCCGGAGTTCAAGCAGAGTGAAGCAGTTAAGTCACAAGAACGGATGCGGAACCTGCGCAATGATCCGGAGTTCAAACAGATTGAAGCTATTAAATCACAAGAAAGGATGCGGAACCTGCGAAATTTCCCGGAGTTCAAGCAGAGTGAAGCAGTTAAATCACAAGAAAGGATGCGGAACCTGCGAAATGACCCGGAGTTCAAGCAGAGTGAAGCAGTTAAAACCCAAGAACGAATTCAGAAAATGCGAAACGACCCGGAGTTCAAGAAAAATGAAGCAGTTAAAACACAAGAACGTCTTCAAAAATTGCGAAAAGGTCCAGAATTCAAGCAGAATGAAACTGTTAAAACACAGGAGCGAATTCAAAAACTGCGAAATGACACGGAGTATAAGCAGAGTGAAGCATCTAAAAATTTACAACGCATACAAAAACATAGACGTAAAAAAAGTTTTGTTGAAAAAGAGACTATCAGAAATAAAGAAAGAATTGGGTTAAAAAGGAAATCTAAGGAAGAAAGGCAAAAAGAGCGTGAAGCGGAAAAAGAACGAAGACGTATTGAGAGGTCCAACAATTTATGTCGACATCGTGAAAAGATTGTAAGGCAAGTAAGAAATTGTGAAAGCCCCACCTCCAAAGCGAAGCAAAAGTTTATTGTTGCCTCTAAAGAAGTTCCTGAATATGTTTGTTGTTGTTGCCAGGGACTTTTCTTTAAGAAATCAGTGAAAGATTATGATTTAGAAAGGTGCTTTTCAGTTTTCGATAGAAACCAAAAGGGGCTGCCAAGTAACAAATTTGATATAAATGAATTCAAAAAACAAATTGAAAGTTTCCCGTCGGGATATATTTGCGTATCATGTAAATATTCAACTGATAAAGGTAGAGTTCCCATTATTGCAATCAGCCATGGATTAGAATTTCCCGCAGTTCCAGCTTATGTGACGGATTTGTCTGATTTGGAAGAACGAATGGTTTCTCCGTATTTGTACTTTATGCAAGTTCGAGATTTAAAACCACATGCATTGAATCCACAGATGGGGGTAAAAGGCATTGTAGTAAACATTCCAGTAGATATTGAAGACATGGTTGCTGCTTTGCCAAGACAATTCGACAACTTGAGTACTATTCAGATCAAGTTAAAACGGCATGTTGAATACAAATCACATTATATGTTCGAGACTATAAGATCACAGAAAGTTGTTAAAGCGTTGAAGTATTTACTCAATCAGGAGTTGTACGCAAATAATAACATAACATTGAATGAAAATTTTCTGCAAGAATTTAATGATGCTGATGATAATACAACAGTAAATTTTATAATAAATGCTGAAGATCGTACTGATGAAGGCGATAGTAACGACAATAACGATGAAGAACAGGTTGATACAGAGGACGATTTGCAGGGTCTAGATCTAGAAGAAGAATTATTCATAGCAAATACGTGCGAAGAAGTTGTACTGCTAAATAGAGGTATAAACGGTGACAACGTAAATAATATCAAGATAATCGCCCCAGGACAATCCAAAAGACCAATTTCATTTTATGACGTTAGCAATTTGGACGAAATGCTTTTTCCGACTATTTACGGTGGTCAAAAATTGCATTTGCATTCTGGAGTGACTTACACGAAGAGGATTAAATCTGAATTTAGAAGATTCGACAGACGGTGTAGTAGGAAGCCGCGAGTCGTATTGTTTAAAGCTTTGCAAAAATTATACCGGGATGTTGTAAACTCAGTTCAAACGGCATTAAGGAAGGTGCAGAAGACAAGAAACTTAACCGCTGCTCAAGCTTTGGATTCTAACTTCATGCAAGACGTAATTTTCACATCCGATTTAGGATACAAGTTTCTAAGTCATATTCGATGTTCACCGGCATACTGGAAAGAACGTATGACAGATATTCCTGAAAATGCTGTAAGACTTTATTACGAAAATAAAAACGTCGACGAGTATAACAATGCACGGATTAACAGTAAATTGGGTGAAGAACATGTGGCAGAGGCAACAGATAAACTTGTCGGTAAAATAAGTGAAACCAGTAGGGATAAAATTCTAGATAAATATAAAAATAAGCCAGTATGTGAAGTTATGGGTGTTCCTTATAGTATCCGTTTAAAAATTGGAATTAAGTACATGCTAACTGTCAACAGTGACCTTCAAGATGGTCTTGTCAATGGGGCAACGGGCGTACTAAAACATATCAGTTTTAAAGAGAATTCAACTGCTCCTGAAATTTTGTGGTTAGATTTCGATTCGAATCGTGTGGGCCAGAAAGCCAAATTAAAACATTCTTGTTATATTCAACAACATTCCGATGTTTGCACGAATTTGGTACCAGTCGAAAAGATAATTGTTGAATTAAACGTTGATAAAAATTTAAAATATCGTTTATCCCGAAGAAACTTTCCATTGGTCCCTGCTGAAGCGATAACAATTCACAAGTCGCAAGGTCAGACATACAGAAATGTTTGCGTTGATTTTACCAAATCCAAAAACATGAACAGAATGCTCAAGTATGTAGCTCTTTCTAGATCCGATTTCGATGGTATTTTCATAATTGGTCAATTCAGAAAGCCCAATGCGGTAAAAAATGACATAGTTTTGAGGGTAATAAACAGATTACAGAAAGAATGCAATTTGCAATTGAGTTATGACAATTTAAGTTTCAAGACAGGTTGCGTAGTCGGATATCACAACGTAAGATCACTTAATAAAAAATGCAGCAGTGAAGCGGCTGGAACCTCCCCATCGCGTGGATCTTTGACTTGGGTTTCTAGTCGAATTAGCATAGAAAATGTATAAGACTGGTTTCAACGACGGTTTTAGAACTTTGGGGGTCCTGCCTAAAAAGGACTTACTTATACCTACTCTTCTCTGATGAATGTTTCAATTTGTGTGTTCTAAAAAAGTTCTAAAACCATCATGGAAACCAGTCATACATTTTCTATGCTAATTCGACTAGAAACCCAAGTCAAAGATCCACGCGATGGGGAGGTTCCAGCCGCTTCACTGCTGCATTTTTTTTTTTGCATTTATAAACTTGTTACCATCATCGGCATGACATGCTTTAATCGCGTTTTTCTAAAAAACGGTTGATCGTATGACTAAGCATCAAGAGTAACTTTTTTATGTAGAATTGTTCGGAGAATAGTTATCTGAAGTCAAAAATTCAAGAAAGCCGGAGAAAAAAAAGTTGTGCCAGTTTTTTCTTAAGACCCCCCTGTTTCGCACGCCTATGGTCGTTAGTTACCTTTTTTGTTGTCCCCCTAAAATTACCGCAGAACCAAAATTTTGTCATTCTGGCTCAAACCGGTTCAAAAATAATTAATAAACATCACCTGTTTTTGAGAGGCAACTTCTTAGGCGTGTAGTGCCCCCAGGAGGCCCTTTCGGACATTTTTTCATATAAACTTTTCTTCCTATTTTTAGGTGTAGAATCACCCCCCAAATATTGTGACGTTATTTCGGGACACCTTGTATCTTGTATGCCTACTTATTGAAAGTTTTGTACAGGGACTTAAACACCTCGTTTCTCATTAACTGAAACCCACCTCAATTAATATTAAAAATCAACATTCCAAATTTCATAAGAAGCGGAAACACAAAGGCTGCATCTACGGATACATCCAGCCGCCAACATAAACAAAATTCTTTCCCTGGACTGTATCCGTCTCTGTACATCATCCAAAGACCGACCAAGCCACGCCTCCACCGCGCTTAAGTTGGTTGCTCAGCTACTTGGAGGGGGCAGCAAAGTTCCAAAATTGTCATGGCTAACGTTGACAACATGTGTGAAAAACTTACAGTTCAGTCACTCAACGTGCTTCATTTAAGTTGGCCGTGAAAATATCGAAACAGTTAATGATACAAAAGACTAAATCCTCCGTCGACATTGGTTTGTCGTCAAAGTTATTTGTTTTTATGTTTTATTGTCCAGTCGCGAATTTTCGGTAAGTTAAAATGGTGGAGGGAAAAAAGCGGGATAGGAATTTATGTGGCTAAGCGTGAAAGTGAATGTTTTCCGGGTAGAAAAAAAAATTGGTTTTTTGAGATCCGGGCAGCCATTATTTTCACACTACCAAAAAAAAAGTGTAAAAATATAGGTATGGTCCTACCGCAGGCAAAGAAAGGCCATCACTTGTCATTTTGACATAATCTGTGAACGGACCTGTATACGTAAAATTAACCTTACTTTCAAATTTTGACTTGGGGGGCACTGTCACTGAATGGTCAAAAACTTCAATCAATTGAAACATTAGTCATAATGACAATTGGACTATATTGCCTTTTTTGAAGTGACAGAAAATTTGATGTCCCGTTTTTTTTTGCCCGCGATTGTAGGTACCTACTTATTTGCGTACATTAAAAAACACGTTTCCATAAGGCCAATTAATATTATCGCACGAGGATGTTTGATTGTTTGGACAGCGAGGGCAAAAAGCCCGAGTTTTACAAAATCCGAGTGCGGCGATAAGAGCCTTATGGAACACGTTTTTTATACAATTTTCATTAGGAAACCGAAATAGAAAAAATTAATTGTGATGTTTTGACAAAGGCTACTTGGGTATTTTCTTGGCTTGCCGTGAAAGCACGAAATTTTCACGGCAAGCAGAAAAAAGTACTTCCACAAGCCCGAAAACGCAATTTTCACCTGGTGTAGGAAGAAAACTGAAATTTACAGTTAATTACCGTAATTCACTCGTCGAACTCACCCCGAACCAATGAATTTCAGGTAAATGGAAGGTGTCGAAAATTCGATTTCATCGCCCGTGCCTCGATCAAATTAAAAGTGACGACGTTCAACTGTCCGCGACTGCTTGCGAAGCTAATCAACTTTTCACTGGGCACAGCTAACTAGCTCCCGGATTAATCGGTTTTTTGAACTTTCGGCGCGAATGTGTTTAACGTTTCGTGGTTATGTGAAAAATGCACCATCAACAAAACAATTTGGTTTCTTCTTCGTCAATCGCCTCGACCTCAATGGAGACCTACCAGTATTGTTATCCACAGGGGGACACTTGGCATCAGTACAATTCGGGGGTGACCCCCATGAAGCAGATCGAAGGTGAGTCTTTGGGAAAAAACAGGAACATACATTGAGGGTAATTGATGGGGGTCGATAAATCTCTTGGTTTGGTACAAATGTGTAATGTGTTTAGCTAATGAGACCGCTTGATTTAGTGAAATTGTTTTGCGTCGGGTGCCTGCAATTAGAACGGCGCTGAGCGTCGGGACGCGTCGCGGCTTCAAACGGGATTCTTGGGGTTTGAATGGGATTTCTGGAGCATAAATTACGGGTGGCGGGACAAAAAGCCGCTATTTTAGGGAAATTTCACTGAAATTCTTTATTTTGAACTTAATTAAGCCCGCACTCGGCTGTGCCTAATCCAAAGTTTTTGCCTGTTTATGAAAGAACTGTCAGTTAAGCAAGCGATTGCAATAAGGACTACCTAGGAAGGTCTCATCATAACATCAATGTGATTCAGTTCAGTTAATTCTATGGCCCTATTTTAGATAACACATAGGTTACCTATACCTACCTATACCTGACGTTCCATTCAAATTTTAATTTTTCTATTTCGATTAGTTTTATTTAACAGTTCGGTTAATTCTTTGGCCCTATTTTAGATAAACATACATATACGTACCTAAATACCTGAGTGACGACGTTCCATTGAAATTTTACAGCTTTCTTGATGATATCAAATTTTGTTGTTCAAACGGTAATTATATTAAAAATTGTATAGGTGTATTTCGATTAGTCTTATTCTTATTTAACACTTTAGTTGACTCTTTCGCCCTATTTCAGATAAACACATACCTAGGTATAGGTATACCTATACCTGCCTGACGTGCCATTAAAATTTTACGGCTTTCTTGATGATACCAAATTTTGTTGATCAAATCGTACCTATTTATATTAAAAATTAGGTGTACAGTATCTATTTCAATTAGTCTTATTTAACAGTTCAGTTAATTCTTTGGCACTATTTTAGATAAACACATATCTGGTAGATGCCTACCTGCCTGACGATTTTCAATAAAAGCGAACAAATTAGCTGAGATCAATTCTCTGCAATTAATACTTAGTCATATTGTATCATAAGTATTTTTAATTGACTTTTAAAGTTGATCGCTTTAAAGGGTATGAAATACTCTGTAAACTGATGCCAACATATATTATTTGAAATTCATCCCTTACTTCAAAAGTTACACTGAAGAACATGAATTAACTCTGGGCCTAGAAATAATTATTGTTATTATTGTAACTTTTGAAAAATCAAAAATTATATTGTTTACGTTCACAGAAGATTTCATTACTTTTAAAGTGATGCAACGAATGTAAAGAAATCGCAAAATTAAATTTACAACGAAAAGGCTCCACACGATTTAAATGGAAAAGTGCTTCGATGGATTTAGCTGAATTTTTGATATAACCATATCTTATGGCTATAGTTTTTCCGTTAGAGGTCATTCAGTTACACTTTTTGTTAGATGCAATATTTGTCTTCGATTCTAAAGAGTCAGTTTAAGATATCTTGATGACTCATAGGTGACTCGTCTGGGAGGGGTGCCGATTTCTTTTTTAAAGATAAGTAGCGAGAATATTTTCCGCGGACTGAAAAAGTGCCTCCGGAATCAGACTCTAGACTCAATATACATTGGAGGGTGTTCTTTAAAAAAATCTATTGAATACTAAAACGAGTCCAAAATTTAAAATGCTAAAATACATCGTTTGAAAAAAAATATGTTGCCTAAAATTCTAAAGCTTCCTCGTTCACACATTTTTTTTAAAGATTGCGGTTGCTCCTCTCTCTGCTCTCCAAATAAAAACCGTCGTTTTGGCACTATTTAACGACTAATGAGATAAATTATGTCTAATCAATAATCTCGCAATAATTATTCAAGGGGCGCTGCGGAAAAATTGTGCAATTGAAAAGTCAACAAAAAAGTGGCATTTGAATGTCATATTCAAATGCCAAAACATAGAAAATACACAAACTGCTCATCTTATAAAAAAAAATCCGTCGCCACTTCCGGACGAGTCACCCATGGGTCATCAAAATATCTTAAACTGACTCTTTGGAATCGAAGACAAGCTGTTATTATACACTTTAAATATTGTAGCTGACAAAAAGTGTAACTGATGAACGTCGAGGAGAAAAATATCGAAAAATCGTGATTTCAACGACCTCTAACGGAAAAGTGGTCATAAGATGTGGTTTGGCCTTAACATTTTTGGTTCAGAATTGAATGGGCTACAACATATCAAAAATTCAGCCAAAGCCACTGAGACCATTTTTTCATTTAAATCGTGGGGGGGTCCTTTGATTTCAAATGACGTGTCACAAGTGGGGGGTTGACATTTGAAATTTTGAAGTGGGGGTTTGTAGAGGCGGGTAATATGTGGTGAAACTTTCCCAAAGCACGAATTCAAGTGTCCTCCTCGAGATAAAAATCAAAAAATCTAATCGTTTTGAGGCTTTAGTTTCGTCGAAATTTCTATCTGGCCGGCAAATATAGTTATGAGAAACCTGTCTGCATTTGATAATGTGTTTGCTTTAGTGGAAAATCAAATTGTGACTTAATGGTTCTGTATTTATAGTCCAGATGCTTATAATTTTACCCTTACCGCCTCAACAATGTTGAGCCCCTAAAGGCCACGGCACGCCACTGGAGGTGTCAAACCCACAGATATTGCAAACACTCCGTCTACCTACTTAGGTTTGATAAAATAACGCTAAAATTAAATTATACTCAAATTGAAAGATTGGAGTTCAAAAAGATGCAATGCATTCTCAGGGCTTTATTGCAAAATTTAAGAGGATCTAAAATTGAAAAACATGAGCTATAGTTCTGGGCCTAGAAATCCTGCCAAGTTTATGCTGTAACTTTTGAATGAGTGGATGGAATTCAAAAATTCTTGCATCAGTTTACAGAGAATTTCAAACCCTTTCAAATGTAAATGTCCTTTATGGTCAAATTTAAAATTATATTAGGGCCCTTTGTGATACATTATTTGAAATAATAGCATGACATTCTCTGTTAACTGATGCAAAAATTTTTGAAATCGATCACTCCTTCCAAAATTACAGCAAAAACAATAATTATTTTTATGTCCAGAACCAGTTCATTCCTTCTGTAACTGTAACTTTTGAAGGAGTTGATGGATTTCCGTTGTATTTCCAAAAACAATATTTTCCAAAAGTTGCCAAAAATCATGAAAAGATTTTAATCTTTTCACCTTTTTCAAGTTTCACGTTTTTCCCTCATAACTTTCAAATATTTTTCAGCATGTCTCCAGATTGCAGGAAAAGACAGGAAAGCCTACTCGCCCCTAGACCAAGCAGATTCCATGAGCCTCGACGCAGATCCAGAACAAGAAAACAACAACAGAACAAACACACACAACAAAAACCATTCAAGGTGATTTTCCTGCCTGAAGCCTTCTTGCAAAAACCATTTACGATATTTTCTTACAGTTTAGGCAATTCCGCCCATCCAGCCCTGACAAACGCAGGAGCAATCCTAGAAATGAAACATCTTTGGGATGAATTCCACGCCTTAGGCACAGAGATGATAGTAACCAAAGCTGGAAGACGCATGTTTCCTACCTTTCAAGTCAAACTTTGCGGGTTGGACCTCCATGCCGAATACATGTTAATGATGGATTTCGTCCCAGTGGACGATAAACGATACCGATATGCTTTCCACAGGTGATTTCCTCTCAAAAGTTGGTGAAAATTAATAATAAAAAAAATTTCAGTTCGAGTTGGGTCGTGGCCGGAAAAGCGGATCCGGTTTCACCCCCACGGATCCACGTCCATCCCGATAGCCCCGCCACTGGAGCCCAGTGGATGAAACAAACCGTTTCTTTTGACAAACTAAAATTAACTAACAACCAGCTGGACGATAACGGACATGTAAGAAATTTCCGAAAATTTGGATTTTTAATCTTTTTTTGTAACTTCAGATAATTTTGAATTCTATGCACCGGTATCAGCCCAGGTTTCACGTTGTGTATCTTCCATCCAAGAACTTGAATAATGGGGAAGAAGGCTGTGGTGAAAATTTCAAGACTTTCGTGTTTTCGGAGACGGCTTTCACCGCTGTTACTGCCTATCAAAACCACAGGGTAAGTTTTTGCTTTACTTACGGACTGGCAGAGTTAGATAGTTCCTACATTTATCCAAAGGTGTCTCTGTAGTTTAAAGGCTCTCGCTCCGTTATGAGCTCTTTACCGTTAAAAACGAAAAGGGTTCCAATAACACAAAAACTCTTGCTAGCAATAATTATTTTTCGTTTAGTAAAAAAGTAATGTTTTTTGACCTCTAGGTGTGTGCTTAAAAAGTTGACAATTTCACAAAGTAACTAATTATAACGGGTGGGCTAAAAAAACGGTCGCTTTTATTTCCCCTGTATCTTCGTTAATTTTAGAGCGATATTTTTGAGCTTTATATAGAACGTAGCTGAGGGTTGAGACTCTCGATTCCACCCGTTAGATTTTTAGAGGGCACGATCCTTGTCCTTCCTAAGAACTTTTTTTTGACACAATTATTTAGGCATTTTGGTTACTCATTGACATATGATATGACAGTTTCGTTTTGACAGAATTAAAGGCCGACGTTTTGTCTTTCCAAAATTACCTTCAATATAAAAATTAGTCCATCCTTCAATTTTTTGTGAATTTTTTTCCAACACAATAAATCGTATAATTTACAACTAAAAGCAGGGAGACGGTAGGCATTTTTGTTTAACTTGTAAATTATGCAATATGAGGTGATAAACTGCTCAATTTACAATTTCCGAGATTTCGTCGTCTCCCTGCTTTTAGTTCACAAAAAACTTGGGGAATGGATTCATTTTCATTTTTAAGGTCATTTTTGAAAGAGATAAGGGTGGCCTTCAATCCTGTCTAAACATCACTGTCATGTGAAATTTTTTTTTTGTCCACCCGTTAGTATTTTGAAAAAATAGTGTGATATGGAAGAAAGCTTTCAAATATAACAAATTTGATACAAACTATCGCAATGTTATTGCAAATTACATTTGCGATCATCGTTTTATCCATCATCGTCCTATATTGCATTTTTAACTAATTTTAAATCAAAATTTCTTCACATTGCATAAAGCGTGCGTTGTCGATGTGAGTTATAGGTTACTTTAGACGCTGAAGCCAATTTTTTAACCCTTTTGCAATACTAAATTTTAGCTTTAGTTTTAGCTTTTATTTCCGTTGAATCCAATTGTTTTCAACCGCCATCAGAAATTTAAAAAGTCGATGTACTTTCTGCAATTATTTTCCCCTAACTTTAGGCTGATTATACAAATTATTTATACAAATTTCAAATTTTGACAATCTGTTAAAAAAGTTCAAAACTAATTTTTTTTTGTGTTTCCTATCGTGTTAAAATCCAATATGGCGGCCATAAGAAAAACTAGAAAAAGGAAAGTTGACTGTCGTTATTCAAAATCTAAAAGGTCTAGGAAATTTCTGAAAAGGCAGACTTGACAGCTGTCAAAAATATAAAAGTTATAAGTTTCATTTAAATCATAGCACTGTAGGAAGATATGACCTTTTTCTTTAAAATGTCAATTTTCAGTTTCTTCGGAATAACTCAGGATCGAATCAAGATATCGAAGAATTCTTTACAGACTGTTAATCACATTCAAAAAGAGCAACTTTTTTGTAATTTAACCTAACTTCTGTTATGAGCACTTTTGCAGAAAAAAATATAAATTTAAAAATTTGAGTCGTAATATAATTTTTTTAAGCAAATATGGAAATAATTAGAAGACAATGTTTTTTTGTGTTGAGATGTTCTACTTTATGTAATGTTTAACATACCAAAACTCTCCAAAAAATGGTGGAGGACGTTGGTCCCTCCGAGGTTTTTCCTTTATATCTCGAAAACAGAACAAGCTATGAATGCAAGTATAGTACACTTACTCCCAAAAAAATCGGGACACTCAATTTCCTCTATTTCCATTTTTTGAGTTTGGGGGCTGAAAGGGGTGAGTTTTGGGGTTGATTTTTTTGTCGGTTGTCCCGATTTTTTTGCGAGTAAGTGTACATATTCATTGCAAATTTTATTCTCTTTCTGTTTAATCGCGTGAGAAATTCACGTAGGATGAACGGTTTTCGAGACATAAAGCAAAAACTTCGGAGACACCTTATACGTCCTCCACCATTTTTTGAAGATTGCGGCTAACACACACACAGGATTTGTCAGGACTTTTAGTGTGTTAAACAGTACATAAAGTAGAGCATCTCAAAGCAAAAAATCATTGTCTTCTAATTATTTACACATTTGCTTAAAAAAATTCTAAATTTTTCAATCATCTCTTTTTCTGCAAAACAGACGAATCTATGAATGCAAGTATACACTCGTTTTATTGCAAATTTTATTGTCGTTCGATTTACTCACGTGAAAAATTCAACGGTTTTCGAGATGTAAAGGAAAAACGTCAGAGGGGCCCACGTCCTCCACCATTTTTTGAAGATTGCCACTAACGCACACACAGGATTTGTCAGGACTTTTAGTATGTTAAACAGTACAAAGTAAAAAACTATTGACTTCTAATTATTTCCACATTCGCATAAAAAAATTCTAATACGACTGGACTAATAAAAAATTGTTTCATCTTAATTTTGACGCAATTTTTTAAATTAATTAAACTCGGTAATATACTTTATTTTTCACTTGCCTATTATATGTTGATAATACCTAGGATACGAAGCATATAAACAAGACCATAACATCCGGGGTATTATAAGAGGGCGTTATAATTCATAATGCCCGCTCATTACTGATTTTTATTTATAAGTAATTATTGTTACAATTAAAAACGGAATACATAAAAATTACTCCTGGTGAACTTCTAACTAGTGCTCTTATATTCTTCACGCAGTTTCCTAGGATTTTCCATTGTACCATCTTCCAATATTAAACGGAAATCTGGACCTTGATGGTTCTTTCCTGTTCTTCAGTTTCTCCCACAGATCGAGCTTGCAAATCTTGCTATCAAAGCACCAAAACATCCATAATCATCAGAGACGCCTGTAAACATTTATGTAATGTACCTATAACGTAAATGATATGCCAGCATTTTACCTCATTTATGCATCTGCAGATAAATTTCCTTTAGGAGTATATTTCATAAATGCCAAAGCATAGCTTCCTGTCAAAACTTTTGACTCCTTTTTGGACCTTTGTTTCATAAATGACATCACCAAACAATCGGATGCTCTAACGGAAAATGTCAACGTAGTCTTCATTATTAACAATCAGAATGGAGCGAGTTGGTACCTACCAAAAGTCTCAAACTGTAAAAAAGGAATAAAATTAGTAAAACTCGAGTAGGTAGAAAACATACCAATTCCTAAAAGTACGCCAACATAATCACCGTATCGTTCACAACCAAGACTCCGACTTCCAAAGTTGACAGATATTATGTATTCTTATTCATAACTCGCCCTCGATGTCGTAGATAACAAAATTTCAGTAGTCTTCTTCGATATAACCAAAATATCTGCCGGAAAATAGTCAAACTTCTTCCGAAATTTCGCACCTTCAATTCGCACAGGTCAAAATTTTAAAATAAATAAACAAGGTCCTTAGCAACGATCAGAGCTTGCTTTTACTTTGATCACAAATATTATTGCGAATTAAAACCAATTCTACATATTACTGTGAAAAATAAAATTATGTATGCACCACGGGTGTTACTAGATGATAACGCCCATCGGGCGACATCATCGTCGCCCTCCGGGCGTTATCATCTTTATAACACCCTTGGTACATAAATAACTATTCTGTCGTTATCTCAGATTGCATTATTAACCAAAGCATCTTTCGCAGATAACGCAGCTGAAAATCGCCAGCAACCCCTTCGCCAAAGGCTTCCGAGACTGCGACCCAGACGAGGCGTAAGTAAAAAGCTAAAACATGAACCTACGGAAGCGTAGAAGTGCCACATTTTACTCTTTTTGTATTTCCAAATTATCACAAAAAATGTGTAAATTTCGGAAGAAAAAACTGTAAGTTTACACAAAAACTGTTTTACACAAAGACTGTAAATTCACAAAAACTGTCAATTTACTCAAAAACTGTAAATTTACACAAAAACTGTCAATTTACACAAAAACAACTATCAATTTACACAAAAACTATAAATTTACACAGAAACTGTCAATTTAGGTACAGTTTTTGTGTAAATTGGCAGCTTGTTTTGTAAATTTACAGTTTTAGTGTAAATTGACAGTTTTTGTGTAAAT
This sequence comes from Pycnomerus fuliginosus, assembly GCA_963924575.1. Classification (NCBI taxonomy): domain Eukaryota; kingdom Metazoa; phylum Arthropoda; class Insecta; order Coleoptera; family Zopheridae; genus Pycnomerus; species Pycnomerus fuliginosus. Next base: position 8,679,873 of record OZ004625.1, on the reverse strand, counting down.
TTACAGTTTTTTCTACCAATCTAAAATGGTCAAAAAAAAGTTAAATATGAGGTTAAATGTTCTGTCAACATTAAGGAAAAGTGTGAAAGAAGTGCGTATGCTATGGAAGCGTAGAAGTGCCACATTTTTCTCTCTTTTTATTTCCAAATTATCACAAAAAATGTGTACATTTCGGAAGAAGAAACTGTAAATTTACACAAAAACTGTCAATTTACACACAATTGACAGCTTTTGTGTAAATTGACAGTTTTTGTGTAAAATTACAAAATTAAGGAAACATGTGAAAGAAGTGCCTATGCTACGGAAGCGTAGAAGTGCCACATTTTACTCTTTTTTTATTTCCCAATTATCATAAAAAATGTCTAAATTTCGGAAGAAAAAACTGTAAATTTACACAAAAACTGTCAATTTACACACAATTGACAGCTTTTGTGTAAATTGACAGTTTTTGTGTAAATTGACAATTTTTGTGTAAATTGACAGTTTTTGTGTAAAGTGACACTTTTTGTGTAAATTTACAGTTTCTGTGCAAAACAGTTTTTATGTAAATTGACAGTTTTTGAGTAAATTGACAGTTTTTGTGTAAATTGACAGTTTTGTGTAAATTTACAGTTTTTGTGCAAATTGACAGTTTTTGTGTAAATTTACAGTTTTTGTGTAAAACAGTTTTTATGTAAATTGACAGTTTTTGTGTAAATTTCCAGTTTTTTCTGCCGAAATTTACACATTTTTTGTGATAATTTGGAAATAAAAAAAGAGAAAAATGTGGCACGCTTCCGTACGAACCAGATAAGCTCAATTCGCCATTCCATCACCCGTCGCTACCTCGTTACAAGCAGGAGCGCTTTTTCCACAGGCGATAAGTGGCACTTTCTATTTTCACTTATGAAAGCTATAAATATAATCGGGAGAAGCATCCCGTGTCATATAAAAACTGTGCAGAGTGTAGATATATTTATTTAAAAATCCCCGGCTACACTGAAATGTTTATTGGTTTTACTCTAAAAATATCGATCGGGAGCCAAGCAAGAAATGTTTCAAATTTAAAAATCCACCAATATCAAAACAAATAACGCTCTCATAATCCGAAATCAGTTTCGACGTTTTTTCTTCTCGGTGGAACCTAATCGGCGATGTGTATGTGAAGAATCCGAGTCGGGGATGAAAGAACGGCATCATTTGTAAGAAGAGACAAGCAGATTGTAAGATGGATGCGTTGGAATACTCGGAGGCTATTAATTCCGACGCTTGGCAGCTACAGAAATAACACCACGCTTGAACTCGGTATTAGCTGGGGTTTCGCTTTTAATTGATATCCACCCCATAAGTTACGGAAATAAAAAATAAATCGGAAATTAAAAAAAAAATAAACAGATAAATCGGACAGTCGATGTCAAAACACCGCGATAAATTCGCGTGGAACAATAAACGACGGCGGCGTCGCGGTGCCCCGCGTGACTAATTCGTTTTTAATTTCAAACAGAAGCCGGGAGTCCGTACTAATATTTTAAAAACGCACTCGAGCTGAAACTAATAAAGTCACTCGTAAATACGTTAAGGCGACGGTCTTTGTAATAATTTCAGGTAATTTGCTCGTAAATTCCATAAAACAGTTCGTTTTGAGAAGTTATTGGACAGGTTGGGGATATTCTGGTGGGACAACCTAAATCCGTTTTGGACGCTTTTTGATATGTTGTGATTTTATTTTTGGACGGCCACCACTATTCATTTTCATTTATGTAACGAATGAACATCATTAACTTGTTTAAAAGAACAAGAATTTTTTGTAGCTTGAAAATATTTCTATTTTTATTATTTTATTATTTGTTTAGCAACTGAGACTAAGCTTTAAGTAATTTAATGAATTATTGCTTTCAGAGGACCTGAAGCCGTAAGCCAGTCAACTCAAATTCCAAGGCAAAGGACGACTTCCAGATCTACGCCAAATGGATGTTCTACAAGCAATAAAGGTTTGATATTTTAAGAATTAACATCCCTTTTGCCTAAACATTTTTAAGACGAAATTTTGAAAATTTTGTAAAATAAAAGCCAGCAGAAGATGTATATCAATGCGATGTTTATTCACCGTGGACGATTAATATATTGATGTAATCTGCACCTAGTAGTAGTGCCGAAGCATATTATGCTCATGATAAAGGAATCGTGAAGGTGTATCAGCAGGTGATGAATTTTTTTGGCGTTCAATTAGTATCTTCCGGTTGTAGGTAGTAGATAGGGGATGAGTTTGGGGGTGCAATTTTTCCCGTTCAATTATCATCCTCTACTAACACAGGTCTAAATCTTAAATTTAAGTATGCGCTCAATTAGTGTTTTCCGGTAACAAGTGGTCTAAGGGTTTTTCTTTTATGTTTGAGTAGGGTTGAAGGGTATGTGTATTTTAACCTCCCCACAACCAATATAAAAATGGGAGGTTACTGCAATCAGTCCAAAATTCGAAATTGAGATAACACCAGATCTTTACGTTTCAAGGTCTCAGGATCACGAAAAAGTGGTTTTTAAAAAATGTCTGTGTGTATGTACGTACGTATGTACGTATGTACGTACGTATGTGAGCACGATTTCTCGGAAACTACCGAACGGATTTTAGTGAAATTTGGTATGCAGGTTAGTGTTGGCCTTCTGGTGAGCTCAGTTAATTTTGTTGCGAATCCGAAGAAGCCAAGTGCCTTTTAGGCATGTAAACTATGAAATTTGACTGATGAACACTAATTTTTCTTAACAGCGCATGAAAGGTCTTGAAATTCTGTATCTGAAAGTGTACTCACACTTAGCGCCTTTTTGGCATAAAATCGAAAAATTCGAAGTATTGAGGAAACATTAAATAACACGCTACAGCCCAAACTGCTGGATCGATTTGGCTGAAATTTGGTAGGTAGAGATACCGTCACCCGCCGAAGAACTGGTTTAATTCTGGTGGCAATCCGAGGGCGGCAAGTGCCATTTTGGCATATCAACTTTGAAATTTCAATAATGAACTCCTATTTTCTCTATCAGCACATGAAAAGTCTTCAAATTTAGTTTTCAAAATTGTACTCAACCTTAATGCCCTTTTGGCAAAAGATCGTAAAATTCAGAAAACTCACAGAAAACACATTTGGTTTGGTGGAGTAAAACTTAGGCATAGTAAATAGTAAAATTTAAGTGATATTAGTGATAGGATTGGATCATTCACCAAGTGGGGAGGTTTCAGCCGCTTCCGTAGCTGCCCATTTTTTTATTTCTTTTGCCTTTATGTATTCTTCCCTTTTCGTTTTTCCTTTCTTCCATCTTCGTTACTCTCTTCTCGTTTCTCTTTTTGCTTTTTTGCATTCTTTATCGAACCATCCCCCCCGTTTCCGTCCTTCTTTTCTTACTGACCTCCTTATAATTTCCTCCAGTTCCTTCATTTTTTCTTCCACTCTGCTTCAAATTTTAAATTTGCCAGTTCTTGCCTGTTCTCCTTGCTGTACTCTTTGCTCTCTTGTCCCATTTTTTTCCTTGTTGTTTCTACTTTATTTTTTTCTCCCTCCTCACTCTTAATACTCCCCTTTTTCATCCTCTTCTTGATTTCCATTTAATACTTCCCACCCCCTTTCTTCTACAAGTTTTTCTAGGATCTTTCCTTATTTATTATTTGCTTTGTCTTTTGTTTCTCTTCTTGCGGTTCCTCTGTTTTCTGTCCATGTTCTTGCTCCCCTCTCTCCCAGTCTTGCATTGAAGTCCCCTCCTATGAGTATGCATTCCCCTTTTCTTTCTCCTATTTTCTCTTCTATTTTCTTTTTCGTTGTTTTCATGTCTCTGCTGTACACCGTCATTATTCTCCACTCCTTATTGTCATTATCACTTTTCTGTCCATTATACCTTCTTCCTCTCTTCTTTTTTCCTCTTTAATTTCCTTCGACCCCTTCTTTTATTCCCATTAGAATTCCCACTTTCGCTCTCTCCCCCCTCTTTTTGTCTTGTAGCCCCCTGCCATTCCCAGCTATATTATTTCGGTAATCTCATTTGTGTATTCTCCCAACCCTCTTCCCCCACCCATGTATTATCCGTCAGGCCTACTATTTCAAATTCTTTTTTATAATTCCACACCTCTTCATCCTTGTTTCTAATCTCCGCTATATTCCAAAACAGGAATTTTTTCCTTTTTCTTCTCCCGTTTCTCTTTCTTCTTCTGTTGTTGTTACTTTGTTCCATTTTCCTTTGCCTCTCTCTTCCTTTTTTTGTTGGTTTACTATTTCTCATGTCCTTTTCATTACCATTGCCCTTGTCGCAGTCCTTTTTGTAAATTTTCGGGGGACTTCTCATTTACCGTAGGTACGCTTCTTGCTTTCAGTTATTTGCATCCTTTGACTTTCTACTGCGTCTCCTCCTTCAAAATCCTCAATTATATCTTATATCTTCGAGAGAGGTGGAGTGAATTTTAGGAGAAAGAAAGAATTTTAGGAGAAAGAAAACGAATGAATATACCATTCGGTTGTTTTCTATTGGCAGAATTTGGTGGGCTAATTTACAGTGACGCTGTAGGTGGATGAGCAAATTTTTATTATGATCTAACAAAGGGTTGAAAGTGAAAATTTCTTCAGGTAAATGTTGGTATAAAATTACAGGGTTGGATAGATTTCGGTCAACCATTGAGAAAAGGTCTTATGAATTTTCAACCTAACAAGCGGAGTAGATGCATTTATTCTATTTTTTCGTTTTTTTTGTGATTTTTCGGTAATTCAGTCATTTTCATTAATTTTTAACCCATCCACAATTTTTCACCCTCTTGACGATATGTGAACCATTAAAAATCTAAATTTACGCAAACCGCTTCCTTTTCGTGTAATATTCTTTAGTTTTACTTAACTACAGTTAATTTTCACCTCCCTTAACTTTTCATCTCCCTTCATAATTTTTCAACACCCGAGCGTTTTCCGTATACTTAATAAATTTTACTCATTTGGATTTTGTTTGCCTTTTTTAATTTTTCGACCCCCTTAGCAATATTTCAACCCCTCAGAAGCTAAATTTGCATGATTGGCTTATTCTCGTGTTATTTTTTGCGATTAATTCTTATCCCCTGTGATTTTTCATCCCCCTTTACTATTTCTCAACCCTGTAAATGTTAATTGTGCAAAATTGGAGTAATTTCGTTTTTCCTCAGTAATAAATTGAACTTATTTGGATTCAGTTTACCTTTCACAATTTTTCAGCCCCCTTCGTAATAGGTGCAGTAGTATTTCAACCCCAACAAAAGTCTAATTTGCGTAACTGGCTTATTTACGTGTTATATTAATTTATAATTCTACTTATAACCACTCACAGTTAATTTTCATCCCTTTTGACTTTTAATTCCCCTTCGCCATTTTTCAACACACTAAGCGCCATTTTGCAAAATTCCCTGTTTTTAACCTCCCCACTCCACTTCACCATTTAAAAAAAAGGGAGGTTACTGCAATCACTAAAATTTTCGAATTCGAGATAAGACCGGATCTATACGTTTTGAGGTCTCAGGAGCCCAAAAAAGTGGTTTTTAAAATGTGTCTGTATGTATGTACGTACGTACGTGCGTACGTACGTATGTACGTTCGTAAACACGCCACAGCCCAAACTACTCGACCGATTTGGCTGAAATTTGGTACGTGTGCATGTGATAACCCAACTTAGATCTGAAAAGCTTCTGGAGCCAATCGTGCAACCAGAAGCGCCATTTTGGCACATCAACTTTTAAATTTTAAATGTAAACCCCCATTTTTCACGTTACCATAAGAAAGACCTTCAAATTCTGCGTCTAAAAATGTATTCATTCTTAGTGCCCTTTTGACCAACAATTAAAAAAAAATAGATTTTTATCGGACTTTAAAATCGCGGTACAGCCCAAGCCCCTCAACCGATTTGGCTGAAATTTTGCACATGGGGATTGTATTACAAGTCGAAGAGTTGAACAAATTTTGGATTCAATCGGCCCACGGAAAGTGCCGTTTTGGCACACCAATTTCGAAACTTAAAATTATTCTCTCATTCACCCATCAAAAACAACTTTTTGAAAGATTTATTGTTATCATCAGAAAGGTCTTCAAATTCTGGTTTTAAGTGAGATAAAATTTATTCGCATTTAGTACCCTTTGGGTAGAAAAATCGAAATTTTGTAATAACACTGAAACCACGTTATAGCCCAAACTACTGGATCGATTTGTCCGAAATTTGGTACATGGAGGTTAGGTAACCCATTGAAGAGCTGAAAGGCTTTTGGGAGCAATTGGTCCACGGGAAGTGCAATTTAGGCATATCAACTTTAAAACCTTAAAGACAATAAGTCACGGAAATCAAAGACCCATGCGTTGGGGAGGTTCCAGCCGCTTCTCTGCTGCCTTTTTTTTTTTGGTAATTTTACTCATTATTTACTTATTTGAACTATATTTTAACTCTTTACAATTTTTTAACCCTCTTCACAATATTTCATTACCTCCAAAACATAAATTTGCATGATTGTCTCATTTTCCGTGTTACTTTTGGCAGCTGATTGCAGTAAATTTTCTCTTGTCTTGAGTGGTCTTCTCATCCCTTCTAATATTTTTCAACCTCACTTCGCAAAATTTTTGTATTTTTTTGTTCATTTTTTAACCTCCCCAACCCCATCAAAATTTAAAAAAATGGGAGGTTACTGCAATCACTAAAATTTTCGAATTCGAGATAAAACCGGATCTATACGTTTTGAGGTCTCAGGAACCCAAAAAAGTGGTTTTTAAAATGTGTCTGTATATGTATGTACGTACGTACGTTCGTTCGTAAACACGCCACAGCCCAAACTACTAGACCGATTTGACTGAAATTTGGTACGTAGGCAAGTCATGACCCAACTTAGATCTGAAAAGCTTTTGGAGCCAATCGTGCAACCAGAAATGCCATTTTGGCACATCAACTTTTAAATTTTAAATGCAAACCCTCATTTTTCACGTCACGATAGGAAAGGCCTTCAAATTCTGCTTCTAAAAATGTATTCACTCTCAGTGCTCTTTTGACCAAAAATTAAGAAAAAATTGATTTTTATCGGACTTTAAAATCGCGGTACAGCCCAAGCCCCTGAACCGATTTGGCTGAAATTTTGCACATGGGGATTGTATTGCACGTCGAAGAGCTGAACAAATTTTGGATTCAATCGGCCCACGGAAAATGCCGTTTTGGCACACCAATTTCCAAATTAAAATTATTCTCTCATTTATACGAAAGAGCATTGGGGTCAAGCAACACTACAGATAATAAAACGCGGCCGCTAAATACAATTTGCGGCCGCGACTTAAGCCGCGAGATAGAACTTGCGGCCGCGAGTTCATCCGCGAAATAGAACTTGTTGCCGCGAGTTTTGACCGCGAGATAGAACTTGCGGCCGCGAGATGCCTCTCAGCAGTAAGACTCGATTTACCTTGAAAATATTGTACAAGACGATAAAGAGATTCTTTATCGACGAATGAAAGGTGTTAGATCACGAGCGACGAAGGAGCGAGTGGGCTGTCTTTCATAAGTCTATAAAGCATCTTTATCGTCGTGTATAATATTCTATTTTATTTTATAGCGGATGTTAAAAATAAACAAAATCAATTAAACATATCAGTTATTATTATTAAGATATTAAGGCAATGTGGTATTTTGGCTATTGTTGTTGGTGGCGACTAATTTTAACTGTTGCATGCTTTAATTGTTTTCTCAATAGTCGTTGCTAAAATGCGTTCATTTTATCTACATTTACTGTTAAAATGCTTATTTTATCTATCCTTACTGCTAAAGGCGCTATTTTATCTAGGTACCCTTACTGTTAAAATGTTTATTTTATCTGTCCTTACGGTTAAAGCGCTATTTTAGCAACACATTAACATCTGCTATAAAATAACAGATTTAATTGCTGATGGCATTATTCAAATAAATTTGACATTTTGCTCATAATAAAATAATATAGGTACCTACTTATCTACTGCTAATTTCGCCACAAACTGGACGTATCTCGCGGCCGCAAGTTCTATCTCGCGGTCAAAACTCGCGGCAACAAGTTCTATTTCGCGGCTGAACTCGCGGCCGCAAGTTCTATCTCGCGGCTTAAGTCGCGGCCGCAAATTGTATTTCGCGGCCGCGAGTTATTATCAGTGGTACTGCCTGAACCCAATGCTCTTTCGTACATTTACCCATCCAAAACAAGTTTTTGAAAGATGTATTGTCACCATTAGAAAGGTCTTCAAATTCTGGTTTTAAATGAGACAAAATGTATTAGCATTTAGTACCCTTTGGGTAGAAAAATCGAAATTTTGTAATAACACTGAAACCACGTTATAGCCCAAATTACTGGATCGATTTGTCCGAACTTTCGTACATGGAGGTGAGGTGACCCGTTGAAGAACTGAAAGGATTTTGGGAACAATATTGGTCCACGGGAAGTGCCATTTAGGCATATCAACTTTAAAATCTTAAACACAAATCACGGAAATCAAAGACCCACGCGTTGGGGTGGTTCCAGCCTCTTCTCTGCTGCATTTTTTCTACTACAAACACTGTAAATGATCATTTCCGGTTTCCCATCCCAATTCATTTTTTAAATACTTGCGGTAAAACAGTAACACAATTTTTCAACAATTCGCATTTTTGACATGTCTGTGCGTCTGCGGAGGCACTATATACACATTGACGTGATAAACATTTATAGGGTTACACATCGCATTAATGTAGGTACCTACATCTTCCGATGGCTTTTTTTTTGTGAAAAAAACAGGTTTTAAAATTTTTAATCGAGTTTTTTATGCTCTCTCATTTTTTGACGTTAAACAAACATCATAAATGTCAATAAACGGCTTACTTGCGGTATTTGTAGGTAATAAACTTGAAACTAGACCCATAAAACCTTTAAAAATCTGACCTCTGTAACAAAGACTCTCTGTCAATGTCTGTCATTTTAGGATTTATAGAACTGGTTTTGACTGTAATTTAATGTTAAATTTAGTGTAATTATAGGTCAATATTAGAAAAAATAGGACCTATAAGTAACACCATCATGACTAAACTGTTTTTATTCCCTATAGGGATATTAAAGCCCTCGACTTACTTTTTTTTTGTAAATTGCCAAACTTACCAATGATACCGGTAATATTGTTTTATAAATTACCGGTAATTTTACATTACTAATTACAATTATTATAAGAGAATCAAAAAATGTCCAGAAAAAGTAGATATTTATGTCATTGCCGTTCAATTGACAGCAAAATATTGAAGTTTCTTTCAGTCAAATGGCAAAAATTTTCAGATCTCTCGGAATAACTCAGGAACGAATCAAGATATCGGATAATTCTCTTCATATTCATCACAAAAGCGTAACTTTTCTCTAATTTAATCGACTTTCGTATATCTTTTACCATTTCGGAAACGCCAATGGTGAGCAGTGAAAAAGGAGATGTTTTTTTTGTGAACGTCTTATTTCGGCAATACAACACTTTTAATAGCTCCGGTAATCCGGAAAAAATCAAATACTTGATAAAAAAAACATGAAGGGAAGATTTTTAAAATAATAAGACAAAGAAACTCACAGCGTAACACAAGGAATGGAACGCTAGGGGAAGGAAAGATAAAATCAACGATTGAACTTTGGAAATTGAGAATTTCACATTGCAATATATGAAAACATGTTTTCCTGGAATAATTTTGTAGAGCCATGAATCAAGTGTTCATTACCCTTGTTTACATGTAAAGCCATCAATCTACAATAATTATAAACGAAATTCCTCTTAAAAAAACAATCCGAGTGTATAGTAACTTCCCCTTAAGAACCCCGACTCTACCGAGCTCTAAAACATAAACTCAATTACCATTTGTTTACAAGTAAATGTCGTAAAACGGTGAAGATTTTTAACGATCCTGTAAACAGACTTTGCTTAAGTAGATACAAAGAGTTTGTTTATAATTTTATAGAGAGCACATGGCCGACTCCATAAATTAAACGGCGGAATTTTCGTTTTCAGATGAAGAGGGCGCCGCCCCCGAACTCCACCCCCAAGCCGAGGCGGCGGCGCTCTTCCAGAACCGATACCAACAACCGCCGCCACAGCCCTCTCTTCTCCAACCGAATCTCCTAACGACGATAGGGCAGCCCTATTCGGCGGAATTGTGCAATTATGGCCCTGTATACCACTCGCACAACCTCCTCCACAATTACAACCCCGTGTACAGCAATGAGAAGGCCATGAGGGGCGCCAATTTCACCAGAGGTGTCTATGGCAACTACTCGGGTTTCTATGGAAACAACGGCAATTTTCGTAGTACGGCCCTGCATCAAAACGGCTACGATTTTGCCCCCCGATGACTCTGTGTTAACCCCTCTATATTATTTATACCAAAGCGTTAAGCCAAATGTACTTAAAGTTTATAAAAAGATATTTTTATTTATATTAATGAAATATATTTTCAAAGTAGACTAATGGTTTTTTGATGTTTGTTTTTGCATTTCCGCTTGGGCCGCCCTTGACCGGGACCTCACACTCATTTTCGTGGATGCCACCCTGCGGAGACGCATCAATCACGGCCTACGGCCCGTGACAAGTCGTCACACGCTCACTTTTACGTGTCCCTTTGCTAATTAATCATTAGTTTCGAACGCTCGGTCTGTCACTTTTTGTGTTGCGTGGTTTTTTTGCTGCAGGCTGCATGTGCATAGTTAGGCCTTGGTTTGTGGTTAAAATCGGAAATTAATGCAATTTTGCGATCAAAAATGAGTAATTATATATATGTACAAACGCGCTGAAGTGTTGTTCTGAGATAAACATAAAATTTTATATTATCTCAAAATTTTGAGATTCAGAGTTTTAAGTTTTATAATACACTTCATAAAATTTTGAAACCCCAACTTAAAGAGGCTCTTTTCCCTCGTTTTTGGAGATAGATTTTCAAACTTTGAAAATCGAATGTAAATACTGTATGTACTTACAATCATATCAAAAAGTTACGGAAAATTGTTCGAAACTATTGTTCGAAAACAAATTGTTCGAAAACAAATTGTTCGAAAGACAAATGTTCGAATGGTAAATTGTTCGAAAGAAATCGTTCGAAAGACAAAAAATCTAATTTTACAACAAATTAAAAAATTTGTTGGCAAAAGCGTTCATTAAATCGATTAACAAATGTGAGTTATGGGTGTAATTCCAAGTCAGTTTATGTCAGTCACGTGATGACATAAGTCTAGTTAGCTGCACAACTCAGCAGGGGTCGTCGCTTGCAAATTTTTGCAGATTTCTGCAGTATTACATCTCACTGGCAACTATTTTCATCCTATAACCATATATGTAGGTAAGATAAGCACACACGATTTGTCAAGGAACCTGCGTGTATATGTATATGATTATAGGATGAAAATAGTTGCCATCAGTGAGATGTAATATTGCAAAAATTAGCAAGCAACGACCCCTGCAGAGTTGTGCACCTGACTAGACTTATGTCATCACGTGACTGACATAAACTGACTTGGAATTACATCCTATACCTCGTAAATACTCAAAAACATCAGACTCTAATGAAAAGTTATTCCATGTGCAGAATCTGAAAAAAATGTTTAATTAAAAAAAACTGCCCTAGCTTCTCGCACTGCAAGGCCGACATTTTGGCAAATACTCGCGTTCGGCTCGGCCGATTTAAAAAAATTTAAATAAATTAAATTTAAACCGTTTCGGCCAACTTAGACCCCTCGCAAAACCCTACATAATTTAAAAATTTTAATATTTTTCTTGTAATTTAAATTTTTCTAGGGTTGATATGGTTTATGAAAATAAGAAGAAAGGGGTCACAATATTATAAATTCAAAGAATAATAAAATGATCTCAAAAAATTATTTTGACATTTGAAATGATACTTATGTGTTAAGGAATATATCAGGTAAAACCGGAAATGAAAAGATTTGGTTATTTCGGAAAGTAGCCTATGATAAGTAGGTATGTAATGTACCTACCTACATTACATTCGATGTTGCAGGTTATTTATTTTACTCCTAGAAATGGAAAAGTAGCTGTACCATTAGCCTGATGTGACATCCTGTGTACAGGCTGGGTAATTTTTCGATGCTCACCATTGGAATCTCGGAAACCATAAGAGATAGAGAGCAAGTTAAATTAGAGAGAAGTTGCACCATTTCTTGGCGATTAAGAATCTGAAGAGAATTTCCCGATATCTTGATTCGTTCCTGAGTTATTCTGAAAAAACTGAAAATTGCGATTTAAAAGAAAAATTCATATCTTTCTTGCGATTGATGTTATTTTAATGACAGTTGGCACTTTTATATTTTTGACAGCTGTCAATTGAATGGCATTGTCAGAAATTTTCTAGGCCTTCTAGATTTTTAATAACGGTAGACAACTTTTGATTCTCTTATGGCCGCCATATTGGATTTTAACACCATCAAATACACAAAAAAATAGTCTTTTTTGACAGCCCGTCAAAATTTAAAATTGATATGAGTAATTTGTAAAATCAGCCTGAACTAGTGAAAAAAAAAATACAAAAAAGGACACAAACATTTTTCATTTCTTATGATGTTAAAAACATTTGAATTTCGAACGATAATAAAACAGATCTAGAAGGCGTGTTACGCGAACTTTGACATGTTTTTTCAAAAAAGTTCATGTTAGTTACATTTTTGAAAAGCTAATTTTTTTACGTATTTAATGATGTTAAAATCCAATAAGGCGGCCATAAGAAATAAGAAAGTTGACTACCGCAACTCAAAATCTAGTAAGTAAAAAAAATTTTTAATTGGGCCATTGAATGCCCCATACTGAATAATATAAAAGTGCCAAATTTCATCGAAATCATTCAATTAATTGCGACGCAATTCAATTTTATCTTAAATGTATGGAATGCCGTTTTACTTTTTAATGGAACATACACGCTGTGATAGCCAAAGAAATAAGATAATTCAAATTCAAATACTGTTAAGAGAAAATAAGTCTATTCTTATTATCTGAAATACAATTTCTATTATCACTCCCAGAATTTCTCTTAACACTAATTCAATTTCTGTTAACAGTAATTCAGAGAGATAATGGAAATACGTCTTCCTTCTCTCTCGCACCAGTTGAAATTATATCTTCTGTCTCATTCGCGCAAGCGCAGTCGTGATAATGGAAATTGAATTTCACTTAACAGAAATTCATTTACTGTTAACATTAATTCATTTTCACTTAAGAGAAATTCTATTTCAATTATCACTGCTTAGAGAAAATAGAAAAACAATTTCACTTAACAAAAATTCATTTAGAGATAAATTGAAATAAAACCGTAGTTTTAGGAGCCGTTTTACTTTTTAATGCAACCCATACCCTATGCATTTCAAAAAAATTCAAACATTTTAAATATATACAATAAAAATTAAAACGGCTCGTAAGATTAGTGTAAATCACCAAATTTATTTCGATTATCACTGCACGAATTTTTGTTAAGTGAAATTGTATTTCAATTTTCTCTAAAGCGAGATAATAAAAATTCTATTTCTGTTAAGTTAAATTGAATTTCTCTTAAGAGAAAATGAATTAATGTTAACAGTAAATGAATTTCTCTTAAGTGAAAATGAATTATTGTTAACAGTAAATGAATTTCTGTTAAGTGAAATTGAATTTCTATTAACACGATGCCTGGGATTGCATTTCTTTGGCTACCACAGCGTGCTGTTGCATTAAAAAGTAAAACGGCGTTCCGTACATTTCTTTGGCTACCACAGCGTGCTGTTGCATTAAAAAGTAAAACGGCGTTCCGTACGAGATAGATATCGTGTTTTTAAGTGGTACGAGAGAGAAAGATGACAACCCAATGGGCCAATGGTGAATTTTCATTATCTCTCCGAATTACTGTTAAGTGAAATTCTATTTCTATTATCACGACCGCGCATGTATGAACTGCGAGTGCGACAGATAATGTATTTTCAAGTGGTACGAAAGAGAAAGATGACAACCCAATGGGCCAATGGCGTATTTTCATTATCTCTCCGAATTACTGTTAAGTGAAATTCAATTTCTATTATCACGACCGCGCATGTATGAACTGCTAGTGCGACAGATAATGTATTTTCAAGTGGTACGAAAGAGAAAGATGACAACCCAATGGGCCAATGGCGTATTTTCATTATCTCTCCGAATTACTGTTAAGTGAAATTCTATTTCTATTATCACGACCACGCATGCTCGAGTGCAACAGAAGATGTAATTTCAATTAGTCCGAGAGAGAAGTAAGACAGTCCAATAACGTATTTTCATTATCTCTCCGAATTAATGTTAAGTAAAAATAAATTATTCTTAAGAGAAATTGTATTACTGTTAACAGAAATTGAATTAGTGTTAAGAGAAATTCTGGGAGTGATAATAGAAATTGCATTTCAGATAATAAAAATAGGTTTATTTTCTCTTAACAGTATTTGAATTTTAATTATCAGTACTTGAATTTTAATTATCTCATTTCTTTGGCTACCACAGCGTGCTGTTACATTAAAAAGTAAAACGGCGTTCCATATTAATGCAATGTTTCAGTTTTTCGCTAATATCTCCAAAAGTAGTAAAGATATTCAAGAAATCTCTTCAGATTATTATTCAGCATAAAATCGCGCAACTTTTCTCTTATTTAACTTACTCTTTATCTCTTAAGGTTTCCGAGATCCCAATGGTGAGCATAGAAAAATTACGTATAATAAAATTTTAAATTTGGATCTCAAAATTTTGAGTGAGATAGTACCATAAAATTTGATGTAGATTATCCCAGAACAAATGTCACTTCAGCTCCGTCGTTCCTACAGATCATTTGTTTGTGTTTGCTAAAATTTTGGTCAATTATGAACACCGATTTAAATTCTTTGTGCATTTTTACGTAAAAAACGCCCTCTTGTTGAAACTCGATAGCTCAAGCCGTTTTCGAGAAAATAGAATTCTTTTTGGGTAATTTACGCAGTGCCAATACAATTTTGACAGTCTTATTCTCAAATTCAGCAGCTTTGATAAAACAAGTTAATAAATCTAAGAAAAACCATTTTTCGACCCATGTTTCTCAACACTTTTCTTAATATTTTTGATCGTAGAATACGCCCCTAAGATATCCTCTAGTTTTGGAACACTGTATTTACAAATTCTGTGAAGAAAAGTAGAAGTTTCTACCATCATCTTCAGGATTGCCAATTTTTTTAATTATTTTATTATAGTTTGTTTTTGTGCTGGATTTTTAATAATCCATTTCTAATTTTGCTGAATATGAGTATGTTATTTAGGAAACAACACATATTTAACACTAAAAAGAGGCTATAAACAATACCTACTCAGGCAAGCCCTTTAGGCAAAAAGTCCTAAAACTCGAAATTTCTTATGGACATTAAAGAATACGACGTTACAATCCAAACCACCAGGCGGTGGTGGTGTTTTTGTTTCAGATTTTGTAAAAAGTTGAGACAAAAGACATTCTTGTGAATATATGAAATGAGTGATAGTTCTTTATTGGAGTGTAATTTTACGCTTTGACAGGATTACGAGCAAGGCTAAAAAAAATTAATTAAATAATAATTTGAAAAGTATACTTAATAAATCTGAGCATATAGGCGACCAGTCATTTGTTTGAAATGCCGAAGGAAATGCAGTTTATAATTATGCAGGTATAACTAAGATTAGATATGTTCTAAAATTCTTCATAAAACTGCCAAAAAATACTCAATTTAATAAACTGTTGAAAAACGATGTAAATAATCTGCAATAAACTATTTACACAAAGAAATAAGGCTTAATCCTGACGAACATAAAGTACGGAAATAACCAGTTCTAAGTATTATTTCGAAGATAAAGTCATAAATGTCTAATCCATTCGCAAACACATAAAAAAAATCAAAACATTAACACGCAATCTTGTGGGAAATTGCTTTGATTGTCCCAATATAGGGAATTGCAACGTTGCCATTTTTAAACGGGCGTCCCCTGTCCCCTTATACGAATTCGTACAGTACGAGTATGTACTTATACAAAGGTTATACTTAATTTGTCAAATGCCTAAAATGCGTTTCGTTGAAACCAATCTGAATATTGAAAACACGTCAAAAAGTGGTAGATTTTTTTAAATGAGGTATATATTGCTTAAAGAAATTGCTACACCACCTACATATTAGGTACCGTAGAGCGGGGATATATGGAACAGTTTATACGGTTTTTTGCGAATAACATTTTTGTTTTTATTTTTAAATGCATTTTTTGATAACCACTGCATGGCTATACCCTTAATACATATAATTCTCATGTTAGTTTTTGCAAAATTGCTACAGCTTCTGAAAAAAAAAAAATTATCCGCTGTTCCATTTTACCCGCCGACGCGACGGAGGAAAATGGAACATTTGAATTTTTCTTAAGAAAACGACGGGAATTATAAAATTTGTTCTTATAATAGGTACTCCTACAAGGGGTTATATGGAACACTAACAATAATTTAAAAAGAAATCGAAAAAGTCACCGATAAGCTTCAAAATGACCTTAAAATGATGATACTGCAATAGTTCGAAATTAGGTAAATAAAACTGATATTTCTGATAATTTTTTTTAATAAGAAACAAAAAAACAGTATTCTCAAAGTTACGATAAGCCCCCAAAATTTTCTTCTATAGGTCCTAGACATGCTGTTCCAAGTTATACCCTAAAAATGCACTTTCTTCATTTTTTCAGTCCTAAAATCCTTACTTTAAGAAAAAATCTCAGTTTTTTGACACTAAAATGTTGTTGAGGTTATGGCTCACAAATAATATCATTGCAGCCCACAGATTGGAGGCCACAACTAAGACTTTTCAGGTAATAAAATTTGGCCACTTTTAACACTTCCATTTGCTATTTTTTTCTCAAAAAACAACTCACTTTTTTTCGCAAATAACCGCTGTTTCGGGACTCATTAGACATTCTCGCTTCTATCATATTTTTGCATGTATTTTTGCGTGTATCCTTGGCGGGCTTTTCAAAAAAACTCCCGATTGTTCCATATTACCTCTTGCGTTCCATATTTCCCCGCTCTACGGTACTTATGTAATAAATATTTGTTATTATACTGCTAAGTTTGTTGAGTTCTGTCTGCTGTCAGTCAAACTATAATTTCAGAAACAAGGGACATTTAGGAAAACTAATAAAAGATTTTGGAGTTGTCATCATAGATAAATTTGCTTTGGATCACTTTTTTTGGATCAGTCTGAAAAAAGTCTGTTCTGTAGTACGTAACAGAATAGATTTCCACCTTTCAAAGAGCTTTATACAAAATTTAATCTGCTTTAACTCCAAAACAAACTACAGTAAAAGTTGGTGCATGCATCATATATATACTTATTTCAAAAGCTTCTATATCATCAGAAAGTTTTCAAATTTCTTTCACCTAACTTTCAATTCAAATTCATAAGATTATACCCAGGTACATTATAGAAGGGTGCAACTTTTACACAGAAAATTGATTGCCAAGCTTTGATATGTCAAAACATTTTACATAAACCACCAATTCAGAGAATTTTCAAGCAACGACGCCCATCAAAAGGATGATTTGTGGCTTGTTTGTATACAAAATCCCATTTCCCACGTCGAATGTCCTCCATAAAATTTATAGTTTGTTGGCTTCAAGTAGCACCACTTCATGTCGATTATTACGGGGAACATTTTAAGGCCCTTAAAATACCACCTAAGACACAGCGCCACCAGATAATCCCCGTTTTATCTCGTGTCCCTTTTTCGTGTGAAATATTCCAAGAATCCTAAACTATTTACTATTTTTATCACGAAAATTGAACTAATAGGTCCCGTTTATGGTCCGATTGGAACAGTCGAAGCTTTCGACGTTTGACTATCAATCAGCGGTACCTAAGTGTGGCGTTTCGCCCCTTTGGAAACAGATAAAAATAGCAAAACTCAGATTTAGGCGTATAAAAAGCGATAAATCATCATCCCGTCTGGTTACAAGTGTAAAAACTTAAACAACACAAATAGTTTGGCTACTGCTTCAAATTCCCGTCTAATCCAAACAAATGATAAATTAGTCGATTTTGACTGCGAGAGAGACGACGAGATTGGCGGTTGATGGGTGGGAGAAGGACGGCTGGTGTTTTTCAAATCGATCTGGGGAGGGTTTCTCGTGTTGCATTTCCGCGTAATATATCATCCCTGGCTGCTCACCCTATTTACATTCGTATATTTAGACGGATAGCTTCTTTAATGATGGCCTCGAGGTTTTCATAAAAATATATTCTGTTTGTTTCTTTTCGACATTGCAGATTTTATAAATAATGGTCGGTTGGAGAGAAGCGCGAAACATCAAACAGACAGATGTCAATCATCGGACTCTATCTCCGTGATGGAGTTTAGAAGATTCCCTCTTAAAATAAACATAATTTGAAAGTCATTAAGTCGGCTCAGTAGAAGTAAGTACCTTGGGAATGGTTTTTTTCTGGGAATATTTACGTGCGAGCTACACAACAGCCTTCGGTGCGGGAAAATTTGGAATAGAATACAAAAATTGCTAATTATGTAATAAGTGGGAAAAATTCATAATTTCCTTACACGTGTGTTATTGCAGAACGGGGTGAAGGCAAGTTCAATAAGCACGCAAGGAAGGAAATCGCGCGTTTTTTCATACCGTTTAAAAAATTCAAGAAGTCTTTCCCATGAAATGATTAGAAAAAATTTGGATTTTTTCATTACCTGCATGAAAGGTTTAGAGTCATCATCGTGGCTCTCGTGAGGAGTCCTAGAAATCCAAAACGCGTTTTGCCTATTTTTTGCAATATTTGAGTAATAGATTCAAAGTTCCATTGTTAAAAAATGTTGGAGATTACTATGGTTTTTGGTCCAACGAACAAAAAACATAATAAATAATAAAGAGGCCTTTGTTCAACACTCGTAGTTACACAAGGTAGTTTCACAGTCTCGTTCCACAAAATTTTACCTACTGTTTAGGACGCGTTTCGGAGTGTTACTCCATCTTCAGCTATAAAAGAAAGTAACACAAAATACAAAACAGTTGCCTGGAAAATGAAAAAACGTTTGAATGTTTGAGCGTCTTTCGATCGATTTACAGTGCGACCCAAAAGCTGTTATTTTTCTTTGACCCAAACGTTTTTTCATTTTCCAGGCAACTGTTTTGTATTTTGTGTTAATTTCTTTTATAGCTGAAGATGGAGTAACACTCCGAAACGCGTCCTAAACGGTAAGTAAAATTTTGTGGAACGAGACTGTGAAACTACCTTGTGTAATCAAACATCAGTTCCTCTTTGAAAAATGGACCAAGCTTTCAACCAACTCGTAGTTAGTTTCGATAATAAGTATACTGATAGTAGGTAGGTATTATGCACTATCACTACACTAGTACCTATTATGAACAATGTTGTCTTGTGTTAATGAGTTATTTTAAAATATTGGCGGTTGTATTCTGTCCTGTTGTTTGCTTTTTGCAAAAAAAACACACCATTAATTGCTAATTTTATCCTAGAAAGATTAAGCCATATTAATATATTAACGTATTTTTTTTTTAGCTGAATCGTTGATCAATTGTAATTTTCATATTTTTATTCAATTTCACATTCAAAAAACATTAAAGGCCACTGTAAAACGCATTTTTATGGTGGCACTCGAATCTCAGTTATTACGAGGAAAAGAGCGGACTTCCAGATTTGCCCTTTTGCCACCTTATTCGCAACAGATTTTTTCTTTATATTTCGGCTTTTTGGATTTAACTTTCCTTTCCCCTTAAAAGTAAGTGAAGAATGAAGAAAATGCATTTAGATCTTCCGCTCTTTCACATATTTAGATTAACTAAGTACTTTTCCCACGAGTGCGAAAAGTAAATTCACTTTTCACATTGTAATTCACTTGTACGCGACTACGAAGTATTTTTTCTAAGCGAAATTAGGGAAAAATAACACAATTTTCGACCAGCATTAAGAAAATGTCTTTTTGACAAAAAAAAATTTGGGCTTTGGGTGAAATTTGACATGTTAGAGATGCCATAACCCACGAGTGCGAAAAGTAAATTTACTTTTGGCATTGTAATTCGCTTGTACGCAATTACGAAGCATTTTTTCTAGGTGAAATTAGGGAAAAATAACACGTTTTTCGACCAGGATTAAGAAAATGTCTTTCTGACAAAAAAGAAACAAAAATTTGCGTTTTGGGTGAAATTTGACATGTTAGAGATTCGATAACCCGCTAAGAGCTGATGGCACTGGTCTAGGTACATTAAACAACTCGCTGCTGTGCCCATTATGTAAAATTGTATTTTTTTCTCACATCTATCACATATTCCCAAATAACTATTTTGATAATTTTTACCCTCCCCAATCCCACAAATTAAAAAAATTAGAGGTTGCCGCAATCACTAAGATTTTCAAATTCGAGATAACACGAAATCTAATTATGTGTGGTTTTAAAATGTGCTGAAAAGTTTTTGGCTCAAATCGTGCCTTTTTGGCATCTTAACTTTGAAATTTTAAATGCAAATCCCCATTTTTGAGGCTTTGAAATTATGCTTTCCCTATCGTGCCCTTTTGACAAAAAGTTAAAAATTTCGAAATTCGCAACAGGCCTCTGCACCGATTTAAATGAAATTTTGTACGTGAAAAGATTGTGTTACCCGTCGAAGAGCCAAGCTGCTTTTGGAGACAATCCACACAAGGCATTATTGTGTCGTTTTGACACATCAATTTTCAAATTTTCAAATTATAGTCTCGTCTAACAGACCAAAAAAGGTTTTTGAAAAATTCATTATCGCTATCAGAAAGGCCTTCAAATTCAAATGCATTCACACTTTATGCCCTTAAGGCAAAAAAAATTGTTTTTTTTTGGAATAGTGTATTGCAGCATACCATCAAGTTTAAAATTTTGAACATACCTACCTAAGCCCTCATTTTTACTGCAATCATTAGAAAGATGATTAAATTCTGGTTCTAAAAACATATACACACTGTCTACCTTTTTGGGGGAAAATAATGAAAATTGTCATTATCATTAAAAGGGTGAGGACTGACAGTCGACGACGTAAAGTTGATTTGGTGACAGTAAAGGTGACAAGATATTAATTTTGTGATAGATGATTTCTTTACCTACCTATTTGTCAGAAAGTGTGAAATTAGTCACAATGACGAGCGGTCTAAAATTGTTTGTGTTCAAAATCCGCTTCTCTGCTGCTCGTTTTTTGCTTTCTCTTCTTCCATCATTCTTATTTCAATTTTCCGCCCTGTTTTCCGCTTTAATTTCATTTTTCACTTGTTTTCCTTTTGCATTTTACTGATAAGATAGAACGTTTAGCATTCACAGACCAAACAAGATTTTCCAGTCTGTTGTTGCTACTTCGTCTTATTTGGCTTTACCTTTACTTTACTTCTTGTTTTGTTTCTGGTTTCGGTTTTTACAGCGATTTTATGGTCGCCAAATATTTTTAATTTGGCTATGTAAGTGTCCTTCCGCACAAATATTTCAATTTCAAAGAACTTTCCTAGTTTTTGTTATTTTTTTACTTATCTATGACCTTTTTTTATTCCAGAAACCAGATTTAAGTTTCATGATACGAAAACTTATCATTTTGGTTCAAATTGATGAGTGCAAGTCTTAAGTAATTATTAATTAAGTATGCAAAGTGTACGATTTGGTTTTTGGTCAATAAATCACTTTCTGTTCGGCGTAAGTACCTACTATAAAATATCTAATGCAGAAATACCTGTAATATTGAAGACTTTACAAAAAATCCAAGTTTTTGTTCACATTCTTATCGTTTTTATGACGAAGGACACTGTTGAACTTGTCATTGGCAACATGTAGTAGATCTTTATCTTCTTTCCTTCCTCTGAAATTGATTATCACCGAAGGACATTTTATGTTAAATTATGTGTGCATTTCGAGGTGCATTTTGAAGGCGTGAGGTTTTGAAAAAACTTTCTTTTTTGGTTATAATTTCAATATGTACTTTTCTTCTTTATTGTCACGTTAACAAAATATTTTCCATACTTCTTATCTTTTGTCTTGATGTCTCTTTGCTTTGTTTTTGAGTTCTAAAACTAGTGTTTCTGTCTTGTTTCTGTCGACTATTACTTTTTCTTTTTTTGTTACTAAGTTTTACTGCTGTCTGACTTTGTTTGTGAAGTTCAAGTTAGTTCTGAGAATTACATGAGTTGAATACAAGGAGATTTGACAAATATGGAAGTTCTGTATTTTTTTGAGCATCACCGTCCCTTAAAACATTTTCATTTCTTCTCCGTAATTAAACTTTTTTGGATATTGTTTTTTTAATCTCCCCACTCCACTTCACCATTTAAAAAAAAGGGAGGTTACTGCAATCACTAAAATTTTCGAATTCGAGATAAGACCGGATCTATACGTTTTGAGGTCTCAGGAACCCAAAAAAGTGGTTTTTAAAATGTGT
The DNA here is from genome assembly GCA_963924575.1 of Pycnomerus fuliginosus. Classification (NCBI taxonomy): domain Eukaryota; kingdom Metazoa; phylum Arthropoda; class Insecta; order Coleoptera; family Zopheridae; genus Pycnomerus; species Pycnomerus fuliginosus. The sequence continues at coordinate 8,657,478 of OZ004625.1, read as the reverse complement.
CTGTATGTATATGAACGTACGTTCGTAAACACGCCACAGCCCAAACTACTAGACCGATTTGGCTGAAATTTGGTACGTGTGCATGTGAAAACCCAACTTAGATCTGAAAAGCTTTTGGAGCCAATCGTGCAACCAGAAGTGCCATTTTGGCACATCAACTTTTAAATTTTAAATGTAAACCCCCATTTTTCACGTCACCATAAGAAAGACCTTCAAATTCTGCGTCTAAAAATGTATTCATTCTTAGTGCCCTTTTGACCAACAATTAAAAAAAAATTGATTTTTATCGGACTTTAAAATCGCGGTACAGCCCAAGCCCCTCAACCGATTTGGCTGAAATTTTGCACATGCGGGGATTGTATTACACGTCGAAGAGCTGAACAAATTTTGGCTTCAATCGGCCCACGGAAAGTGCCGTTTTGGCACACCAATTTCGAAACTTAAAATTATTCTCTCATTCACCCATCAAAAACAACTTTTTGAAAGATTTATTGTTATCATCAGAAAGGTCTTCAAATTCTGGTTTTAACTGGGATAAAATTTATTCGCATTTAGTACCCTTTGGGTAGAAAAATCGAAATTTTGTAATAACACTGAAACCATGTTGTAGCCCAAACTACTGGATCAATTTGTCCGAAATTTGGTACATGGAGGTTAGGTAACCCATTGAAGAGCTGAAAGGATTTTGGGAGCAATTGGTCCACGGGAAGTGCCATTTAGGCATATCAACTTTAAAATCTTAAACACAATAAGTCACGGAAATCAAAGACCCATGCGTTGGGGAGGTTCCAGCCGCTTCTCTGCTGCCTTTTTTTCTATTAAATTTTGAACCAAATTAGGTAAATCCATGGTTCTTTGCCCAAGAATCTAGTATTCTTTTTATTTTTTCAACATATTTCTATTATAGATAATTTTTTTTCAATCAATCTCAGTCATATTTACTTTAATTAATTGCTATATAGCTTAACAATAAATTTAAATTAATTTGGGAGATTTTGATCACATATTTTAACCCTCACTGTCACTCGGAGGATTAATTATATTCGTTGTCCATTGATGAGGATTTTTTCATTCATGTAAGTTCAACTTTATGTTTAGAACAATGTAACATACTTCATCATCAGTTATAGTTAATTGAAATTCTGTGAGGAAGAAGCAGAAATTTCTGGCCTTCTGGAGGCTGTATTTTTTTTGAAGCGATTTTAGGGTTTTGTAGCGGGTAATTTGACTTTTTTCATTTAGTTTTTTTGCAAAAAAAAGAGAAAAGGAACTAGTGAAACAACTACTGATTAGATTTTGAACCAAAGTGAGTCGTAAATCGAAGGTCTCTTGTGCAAGGACCTCTTTATATTTCAACTACATATTAAATGGTAGTTTAATAATTTTGAATTAATTTGTGAAATTCCTATCAATTATCTACAATACTTTAACACAAACGACTGTATTTTAATTTATCTGTTTTCCACTTTATTTTTAAACCAGTGCTTCAGTTAATTGAAATGTTTACAAATTTTGTGAAAAAATAGAAATTTCTGACGTCCTCGAGTCAATTTTATTTTATTTGAAGCCACTTTTTTTACTTTTGTACCTGTACCTACGCTATTTCAGCTGAGGCTTTCGGTCTGCGATATTTTATTCTAAATAAAAATTTCAGACAGATTTTTACTACTTACCCGAGTCTGGGGACCTCAGTCAAAGAGACTTCAAAAGAATTGAGTCGTACGTTTCCAATAAAACCTAGCAGAGCATGCCCCATAATTTCCTTCATTGTCTCCTTATAATTCTAAATTTATTGCAAACGTCTCCTCAGGATTGGCTCTTCGATAATCACCAGATTTATTATAAAACTGAACTGGCAGCTTTTAACCTATTTGGCCATATGGCTTTCATCGTAAAAATTGCACAGCAGCAGCACCCCCTAAATATTTTAAAATATTCGGCCACCTATGTTGTGACAAATTTGGTAGTCTCGTCCTTATCATTGTTTCCCTCTTCAGGCGTAACATAAACTTTAGGAAGGTGATTTATTAGCTCTCTGACAGTGTGAGCCATGTGTTGATGGTCTGGAGGCTCGACTGCACCCGGCCCATTTAACCCATATTCGGCCATCATCATCATCAATCTTAATTTCCAAACTTATTTTTTCAAATATTTCATTAAATATGAAAGATATTCTAATTTTGGTCCAGTTTAAAAATTTGTAAGAATTAGGTAATATTTTTAGTCAACTCACATTTATATTAGGTACACAAAAAAAAATGGACATCAAGGTTAACGTTAATCCTGTAGGTCTATATTATGTACACAAGTTTCAACACTACTTTTTAATTATAAGAAACTCAACAAAATTGAGAACAATTTTATGTATATTTATAATATTGATGAACAAAACAAATAAAAAAAACTTTGAATAAAAGTCACAGTAAAATAAATAATAGGAGTGAGTTATTTTTCGGTTAGGATCATCATTATTAAATTTTTTGCAATATTTCCCCATTTTTGAAGTTATATGAACCTCGGTGGTGACTGGTGGGTGGAATGTTTTTTAAAATAAGTTTCATGAAATATTTTAAGGGATGTGAAATGTAATAGCTAAATAAATTTTATTTGAAATATTTCAGCTTTACAACACCAATAACTACAAAGTCAGACCGTGAAATAATTCCGTTTTGTGATCAAAGTATGGACCAAAACCCAAACATCCCCGAGGCGATATCTCACAAGTCAACGTGCGGATGTGGTAGCGATATGTCCGTCGTTACGCGGTTACGAGGTGCGAGAATCACGACCAAGTTTACTTTATTCGTCCGTTTTTTACCTAAAACGCCAACATGTGCTTCCCCCTTCGAATAAATAAGATCGACGATCACCCTGAATCGTCTGAAAAACTCGACTACAAATAGACTCGATATTGAAGCTGATGAAAAATTTATAAAGTAGCGCCACTTTTTCACGCTAAATTTAGTAAATCTGCTATTTCCGTTTTGGACGGGTGTTTTCTGGTTGGTATATGCTCTCGCCATCTAATGGAGAGGTTCTGTTCTTTATTTAGTTCAGACTTGCAATATGGTTTCCTATAAATTATATACTAGCAAGGATAGATGTCAGCACAGATCGGATAGAATGAAATATTTCAGATATTATATGTGTGAAATTTGCAATAAGTACTTAGTAAATATTAATGTGTTTATGATAATAAAACAATAATACCCCTAATTCGTTTATTTAGCAATAATTATGCTATACAAATACTTACTTTATGTACTAATATAGGACAATTTACCATAAAAACACAACCAATATACTAATACATTAAAATAACAACATAAGTCGTATTTAAACTGCTCAACAATTCAATTGGTCCACCCGGAAATTTGAGTCGAATTCAAAATGCCGTAACTCCTCAAGCAATTGATCGATTTGAATGAACCTTTTTTCCACGGATAGCCCATTTCATTGACTACGACATGACATGTTCCGCATTTTATGCAGGTATCCATTATTTGATATACAGGGTGACAGAGCCGGGTACTGCAAAATGACGAAAATTTAAACCACCCCCGATTCTGAAAGAAATTTTTCTAATTTTTTTTACCTGGTTGAGAAGACGTCTCAGGTTCATACCTCCAGACGTTTTTTTAAAATTTGCTCCATCTCCTCTAATTAGTGTGCAGGGCCGAAAAAACTGTTTTTTCATCGGTGGTTAATAGCGCCATTAGTTGTACACAAATTTTAATTTCCTGGGGGTCCTTGTAACGCAAGAACCTCACTCTAAATTGTCATCAATTCAAAATTATCCTGATATAAAATGTCACAGAAAAGGGGGCCCACTGAAATGAACCCTAAATTATTCTGCGTTTAAAATGATCTTTGATTAAAGACGGAAAAAAATTGAAACGATGCCGTCATAGAGCCATTCATCCTGAACATTTTAAGATGCTCTTCGTCTGAATTGGATCACATTTGGCGGTGCTGATAACAATAATTTGGCTGACGGGTTTCGGATAAAAAGCAGGCAATTCGCACATCTGTAATTTCGTGAAACCAAGGCGACAAAAATTTTGACAAAGCCTGAAGGATCGTTACCTTGTCAACGAAATATGGCTCTTTGTTTTCATTTTTGTCACCTTGGTTTCACGAATTTAAGGGGCTGTATTTTGTCTAAAAATGGTCCGTTAAAGAGTTGGGTTGAACACCGGTGATTCTGATCCGATTCTGACGAAGAACATCTTAAAATGTTCAGGACAAATGGTTCTATGAAAACATCGTTTCAAATTTAGTCCGTCTTTACTTAAAGATTACTTCGAAAGCAGAATAAAACTGGGTCAATTTCAAAGGGCCCCCTTTTCTGGGTCGCCTTGTTTTAGATTAATTTTGACAACATGGTGTCCTAGAGTAAAGCTTTTACGACACAATGACCTCAAGAAATTAAAAATGGAGTAGAAGTTAAAGAGGCTATTATCCACCGATGAAAAAACAGTTTTTTTGGCCCTGCACCCTAATTAGAGGAGATGGAGCAAATTTGAAAAAAACGTCTGGAGGTATGAACCTGAGACGTCTTCTCAAACAGGCAAAAAAAATTAGAAAAATTTCTTTCAGAATCGGGGGTGGTTTAAATTTTCGCCATTTTGCAGTACCCCGCTCTGACATCCTGTATATCAAATAAGGGGCACCTGCATAAAACGCGGAACATCCCATGTCGTAGCCAATGAAATGGGCTATCCGTGGAAAAAATGTTCATTCAAATCGATCAACTGCTTGAGGAGTTGCGGCATTTTGAATTCGACTCAAATTTCCGGGTGGACCAATTGAATTGTTGAGCAGTTTATTATCGACTGATACAAACTTCACAAAAGCATCCTCTTTAATTTTTTTTTATGATGAGTGGTTCTTGAGAAAGCAGGAAAAACTAATCGGAGGCAGGTAAATTCAAAAAAAAATTAAGATTAACTGCAATTCTGCAATGCACTAAATAATCTACATTTTAAATATCATTGATTCTCCATACGATGTGAAAGTTTGGAGAAGATTGAAGTCAAAAATTTTCAATTAAAATTTAGTCTTAATATAAGTCGATTTATAATTAGGAAAAATGAAATCAATTTATAAAACGGAATTTGCAATTTAACGGCTTTTTGCAAAAAATAAAATAAAGTAAGCACAGGCAGTCTTGCTCAAAATACATTGAAATGATAACAATTTATAGTTAAAAACATTTCTTGCTATGAAAATATGACCAAATACGTAGGATATTTTCCTTTTTTGTATCATTCTCATTGACGATTAATTTTTTAACTTAATCGTTGTATGGATAATAAAATTAACTTTCAAATGAGGGGTAGCATTCAAAATTTCTCTTAGAATAATATCAAGAATGATCCCTTGAAGTTTGGTGGTATTCTTAGGGAATGCCCTGTATAATAATAATTAAGAAAAAATTGAGTTTACATCGGTTTACCTAAAAATTCGCCTTTTACGTGAGTGCAATTTTTATAAGGAAATAAGGCATTATTGTAGGGATTTGAAAGGAGGAGGTTTAATTTAGAAATCTAGAAAATTTTAAACCCATTTTTCTAACTTTTTTTTGTAATACAAACGTGTTGGTCATTTTCATTCGTTTTCGAGTTATTCGCAAAAATTATAAGTCTTTTTCTATGCAGACAATTTTAACTTCTAAAATTGTAACTCAGACTAATAATACTGTATAGTACTATGAACAATTTAATTTGTTCATGAAGACATTTCCACTACCCTTATTTCTTAACCGCTTCATTTGAAATTTTGGTATTTTTGTTTGTATAGGAATGGGCCAGAGCTGGGGAGTAGTTAACTACCAAGTAGTTAGAATACTATTTTAACTTTAACTACTTTTTCCTAAAAGTAGTTAGTAGTTGAGTATAATATTTTGGTAGTAGTTAATCAGTGCCGCTCCTAGCCATTCCGGCGCCCGCGTGCGAGATCCTTTTCGGCGCCCCCTACCCCCCCCCCCTCCAAAAAAAAACGAGGCGTACCAAGTAATAACTTTTATTGGAAAATATAACACAATAAAACATTGCTTGAAAGGAAACAGCAATTTTTATCAGAATACGCTTCCAGTAAGTAGATAATAAACAGTGGCGTAGGGAGGTCTGTGAGGGCCTGTGTTCTAAATCATTTACGGGCCCCTTGTAGCCAACTTTAAAAAATAAAAACAGGAAAAATCGTTAAAAAAGAAACTTGTGCCCGCTGGGACACTCTGCACGATCATACCCGATCCGATACATATTTAATTGGGATTTAATCGTTTTATAGTATATAAAAAATTAAAATTTCAAGCTCTTTTGTGTCATTACCCCCCCGCCCCTCTTCAGATTCTAGGAAAGGTCAGCCACACAATGGTTTACCGGTAGTATACCCTCAAAAAAATTGATGGGAACATCACTGGTCACGACCACTCTAGATTTTCAAAAACACCGAAGAAATCGGCGAAAAATAAAAATTTTTGAAAAACGCACCCTTTCTGTTTTTCTTTCTCTCCGATTAAAACTCTTTTTTCCTTGGCTTAATGTCTTCGAATTTCACTTGCATTTTAAGAAGTAGTTAAAAAAATGCTCATTTGTATTCTTGAGTATACTCATTATTCTAACTACTTATTCCAACGAGTAGTTAATTACTTAGTAGTTACAACTACTTTTTAATGAAGTACCTAATTAGTAGTTACTACTTTTTTATATTAAATGTTGAGTAGTAGATATATCTATTCAAGAATCAATTAAATTGTTCATGAACCAAAATAGAGAACATTTTGAATATTTACATTTCGGTTTGGGCGCTTATTTTATAATTTTTGTAAGTAACAATTGTCTGCAAGCAAGAAAATTTGTAATATTTACGAATAACTCGAAAACGGATGAAAATAATCAGCATGTTTATATCACAAAAAAAAAATGCAGCAGAGAAGCGGCTGGAACCTCCCCATCGCGTGGATCTTTGTATTCTGTGTAGATGGTAGTCGATTCAACAGAATTTTTTTTGTGCTTATCATCTGTGACTAATTTCGCAAATTTCTGACAAATACCGACATCACTTCGGACATCACCCATCACATTTGACAATATGTTCCTTTTAAGGTTAACAGTTTCAGTTTGCCACCCTTTTGACAACAACTGATACTTTATGTCATCCACTGTCAGCCTGCTCGCTTTTAATGTAAAAGATTTTTTTCTCTATTTTCCACTGAAATGGCAGAAACTGTGAATACATTTTTAGAACCAGAATTTGATCGTCTTCCTAATGGCGACATAAAAAAGGAGGCCTTGTATTTAAATTTAAAGTTGATATGCTTAAATGGCACTTCCTGTGGACCAATTGCTTCCAAAAGCCTTTCTGGTCTTCAACGGGTCACCCAATCTCCATGTAGCAAATTTCAGCCAAATCGATTCACTAATTTGAACTATAATGTATTTTTAGTGTAATTACAAAATTTCGATTTTTTGACCCAAAGAGCACTAAATGCGAACGAATTTTGTCTTAATTAAAACCAGAATTTGAAGATCTTTCTGATGGTGACAATAAATCTTTCAAAAACTTGTTTTGGATGGTTAAATGAGTGAATAATTTTAAATTTGGAAATTGGTGTGCCAAAACGGCACATTCCGTGGGCCGATTGAATCCAAAATTTGTTCAGCTCTTCGACGTGCAATACAATCCCCATGTGCAAAATTTCAGCCGAATCGGTTCAGGGGCTTGGGCTGTACCGCGATTTGAAAGTCCGATAAAAAACATTTTTTTTTTATTTTTGGTCAAAAGGGCACTGAGAGTGAATATATTTTTAGAAGCAGAATTTAAAGGCCTTTTCTATAGTGACGTGAAAAATGGGGGTTTGCATTTAAAATTTAAAAGCTGATGTGCCAAAATGGCATTTCTAGTTGCACGATTGGCTCCAAAAGCTTTTCAGATCTAAGTTGGGTTATGAGATGCCTACGCACCAAATTTCAGGCAAATCGGTCTAGTAGTTTTGGCTGTGGCGTGTTTACAAACGTACGCACGTACGTACGCACGTACGTACGTACGCACATACACACAGACACATTTTTAAAACCACTTTTTTGGGTTCCTGAGACCTCGAAACGTGAAGATCTGGTGCTATCTCAAATTCGAAAATTTTAGTGATTGCAGTAACCTCCCTTTTTTATAAGTGGTGAAGTGGATTGGGGAGGTTAAAATATTCGTTTATAAATTCTACTTTACACTGACTAAAAATATACAGGGTGTTACATTTGAAAATATTGAGAAAAATAGCCTTAAAGTTCTCAAATTCTGTAATAGTTATGTTGCGTCCACGCAAACTCTTTTTATTTTTTTGCAATTATTTCTTTTTTTTTTGGACATTCGAAATTCCTTTTCATTTTAATTTTTATAATTCAATAATTGAGCGGATTCGCCAGCTCTAGGGCTATATTTTATTTTTGAATTTGCCTCAAATAATTATCCTTTATCTCGACCAGTAGAGAGTTAGACTTTTTTTCCTTCTTCCCCTCTAACTCTCGCAAAACCGAGACAACACCTTCAGTCTTTCGCACAGCCCGGAGCGAAGAACAATAATAAACCGTTTTGCTTCGGAACAAACTCTGGTTTTTGTGCAACGCAAAGGCGTATTCGCGGCAGCCGCTGGACATCACGCATCTTGATCAACCCACCATCCCTGAAAGAAAATATCCTGGGTAAGTCTTCCTCCCCCGCTGGTCCTTCGAGAAATTTTCATTGCATATCAAACATTTTTGGTCGCCTTCGAGCTGGATGAATCGCAATTTTAACCTCCCCACAACCGATATAAAAATGGGAGGTTACTGCAATCAGACCAAAATTCGAAATTGAGATAACACCAGATCTTTACGTTTCAAGGTCTCAGGATCACGAAAAAGTGGTTTTTAAAAAATGTCTGTGTGTATGTACGTACGTACGTATGTACGTATGTACGTACGTATGTGAGCACGATCTCTCGGAAACTGTCGAACGGATTTGAATGAAATTTGGAATGTGGTTTAGTGTTGGCCCTCTGGAGAGCCCAGTTAATTTTCTTGCCGATCCGCAAACGCCAACTGCCTTTTTGGCACACAAACTATGAAATTTGACTTATGAATACAATTTTTTTTATCAGCACATGAAAGGTCTTCAAATTCTGTATCTAGAAATGTATTCATACTTAGCGCGTTTTTGGCACAAAATCAAAAAAATCGAAATTTCGAGGAAACATTAAATAACACGCTACAGTCCAAACTACTAGATCGATTTGGCTGAAATTTGGTAGGTAGAGATACCATTACCAGCCGAAGAGCTGATCTAATTTTGACGGCAATTGGCGAACGGTAAGTGCCATTTTGGCATACCAACTTTGAAACTTGAATAATGAACTCCCATTTTCTCTATCAACACATGAAAAGTCTTCAAATTTTGTTTTCAAAATTGTATTCAAACTTAGTGCCCTTTTGGCAAAAGATCGTCAAATTTAGAAAAATCACAGAAAGCACCTTAGGTTTGGTAGAGTGAAACTTAGATATAGTAAATAGTAACATTTGCTTGATATTGGTGATAGGATTGGAAAATTCACCAAGTGGGGAGGTTCCAGCCGCTTCCGTAGCTGCCCATTTTTTTTCAGGGTATTGATGATTGTTTATGAGTTAAATGTTATTGACTTCACGCTGTCGATAAGTTTTTGCGAATTTATGTTAGACTCACCGCATCTGCAATTTTGATCTTTATTCCTATCGCACTTTACGATCGTGTTCAATATCGATCCATTTTATCAGTTTAATTTTCAGAATCCTTTTGGGGTTATTGCAAAATTTAAAAATAATCATGTCCGCAACTGATAAAATGAAAAAACACAAATTCCTTCGGCAAACCGAATTTAATCGCTTGCTCGATCTGCACACTCTCTCTCAAGAAGCGCAAACAAACAATGAAAAAAAGAATATTTTCCGTGTTTGTTACGAGGATTTACAGGTTATTCGTACAGAATTTTACAAAAATCACAACATTGTGATAGGTAGGTCTCATCGCTGATGATGCCGACGTTTTTAAAACAGAGGATGACCTTAGAAAACTGTTCGATTCAAATTTTAATGTTGTTAAAGCTAATTATTATAAACTTTTTCAGTCTTCTAACGTCACTCCGCCTGTTGCAACTCCTGCAACCGGTCGTTCGCATATTAAGTTGCCAAAAATCGAGCTCCCTGTATTCTCCGGTGACGTAACCACCTACATGTCTTTCATTGACATGTTTAACTCCTTGATCCACAATTCAACAGAATTAAAACCGATAGAAAAGTTTAATTATTTACTTTCCTCATTGAAAGGAGACGCTCTAGCCATTATTCGACATCTTCCAGTCACTGATAATAATTATTTAGTAGCTTATGATCAGTTAAACACACGTTACAAAAACAGCAGATTAATTTTAAAGGCTCATTGGGATGCTATTGATTCTACTTCAAAGGTTCACTCTGATAAACCCAATGAGATTCGTGTTCTGATTGACGCCTTCTCAAAGCACTTAAAGGCTATTGAGAATATTCCGCTCCCAAATGGGGTAGGGGATTTTTTCCTGTTCCAAATGTTATTGAAACGTTTGGATACTGATCTTGTTACTCGATTCGAGTTACATCCAGTGACATTCCTACCTTTACAAAACTTCACCAATTTTTAGAGCGACACTGGATGGCTTTAGGCAATGTTAGTGAGCTCTCCAAAACCAAATTTAAAAAAAGTGAATCGCCGTCTCCGTCTACATCCGTCGCTCCTTCAACTTCCTCGAAATCTTTTTATCGTTCTACGACAACTTTGCTTGCTAATACCCAGTCGGGTGCCAAGTGCCCTATTTGTGCATCCAATCACGGCATTTACAGATGTCCAGATTTTTTAAGCAAGTCGTCGAGAGATCGTTATTTAGTGGCAAAGACCAAGCAGCTTTGCATAAATTGCCTTAGTCATGGTCACTCCACCAGGTTGTGTAAATCCTCCAATGCCTGTCATGAGTGTCATCAACATCACCACACTCTACTCCACTTTGAAGCTTCATCGACCGCACTCCCTGACCCTCCGAAAGAGTCAGTTTCTGGTGAAGCCTCTTCAAATAGCACACCTTCTGCTAATGTACCCTCTGTCACCAGTGGTGCCAGCTTCACGTCGTTCAATACAGGCGTGCTCTTGTCCACTGCCCGAGTCGAGGTCCTCACCAAAGGGGGAACTTTCGAAATTCTGCGTGTGTTATTAGATAGCGGCTCTCAAAGCTCCTTTATTTCTCAAAGAGCTTGTACTCGACTTGGTCTCTCTAAGAGGACGACTGGTATTCTTGTCAAAGGTTTAGGTCAGACTTCTACATTCGCTAATACCGGTTCTGTCACCTTGTCTCTTAAACCGATTGGGCAATCAGCTCCAGTGTTCCATGTTGACGCCATTATCCTGCCTCAGATATGTGATAAGCTTCCTTCCGCACAACTATCGTTGACTCAATGGTCTCACCTAAAGAAAAAGCTCCCCCTTGCAGATCCTACTGTAGGGATCCCAGGGTCCGTTGATATATTATTAGGCGCAGATATCTAGTCTCAACTCTTAAGTGGCGAAATCATCCGAGGAGAGCCGGGAGAACCTGATGCCCTAAAGACGGTGTTTGGGTACATTCTTTTAGGTAGAGTTGGAGTTTCTCATCCTTCATCTCTATGTTCTTTCTTCACTCAGGTGGAGACTTCTGCAGTCGACGATGATTTTCAGAAGCTTTGGGAACTAGAATCAGTTCCACAGATTCAGTCGCATTCTCCTGAGGATACTCTTTGCGAGAAACATTTTTTAGCCACTCATTCTCGTGAAGATTCCGGTCGCTTTGTGGTGTCGATGCCATTTCGCGATCCTTGTCCTTCCTTTCCAGACAGTCGAACATTAGCAGTACAGCGATTTCTCAGTTTGGAAAGACGTCTTCAGAATCATCCTCAGGTCTACGAGCAATACTCCGATTTTATGCGCGAGTATTTGAATCTAAACCACATGGAGGTGGTTCCTGCCCCCTCGCAACCTTCGTCATCGTACTATATCCCTCACACCTGTGTGATCAGACCTGAGAGCCTTACTACTAAGCTCCGTGTCGTGTTCAACGCAAGTGCTTCTGTTCGTGGTCAATCCTCTTTGAACGATCATCTCTTTATAGGTCCCAAGTTGCAAAGAGATATTCTGACAATCCTCCTCAATTTTCGCTTGCATCGCTTTGTCGTCACCGCTGATATTCGGATGATGTATCGGCAGATACTCATCGATCCTAACCAAAGGAACTACCAACGGATTGTTTGGCGCTTTTCCCCACAAGAACCGCTCCAATATTTTCAGTTAAATACAGTCACCTATGGTCTGAACTGCGCTCCCTTTCTCGCTTTTCGAGTACTTCTGCAGTTAGCTGCTGAAGAAGAATCAAATTATCCTCTCGCTGCCGCTGCCTTGCGGCACACCACCTACATGGACGATATCATTGCAGGCAACGCTTCTCGCTCTGAAGCCTTACGCTTGAAAGACGAGCTAATCTCACTGCTAGAGAAAGGCTGCTTTGAGTTGCGCAAGTGGGCATCCAACGATCCCTCACTGTTGTGTGATCTTCCCGCTACTCATCTTTCGATGGACCCTCTAGCTTTTGCTGAAGACCAAAGCAGTTCCCTCAAAATCTTAGGTCTTCAATGGAATCCATCTTCTGATAGTTTCAGATTCACTGTTCAGGCGTTGGAGACGACCTGTACTAAACGTAATCTTCTTTCTAATCTCGCCCGCATCTTTGATCCTATCGGGATTTTATCCCCCTTCACCTTTCTAATTAAGCACCTGATTCAGCGCATATGGGCTTTGAAGTTAGATTGGGATGTGAGTCCGCCTGATGAGATTGTTCGCCTGTGGCAGAATCTTGTCGATGATCTTCCCGCCTTTGATAATTTTTCTGTGCCGCGTCAAATGACCCTGGACCCGTTAGTCACATGTGAGTTACATGGATTCTGCGATAGCTCGGAGAAAGGCTACTGCGCGGTTGTGTACTTCGTCTTCTCCAATCCTCCAGGTGACAACCAAACTCGCTTCGTTTGCTCTAAGTCAAAAGTTGCCCCCCTCAAAAGGATCACTATTCCTCGGCTTGATCTGTGTGCCGCCGTTTTATTAGCTAAACTTGTCTCTTACCTTCATGATGTTTTCAAGGACAAACTTACGTTCGCTCGCGTCTGCGCATGGTCGGACTCAGCCACTGCGTTGGCCTGGATTAAATCTTCTCCGGACCGTTGGAAGACGTTTGTCAGCCATCGTGTTTCTTTCATACAAGAACGGATTTCTCCAGATTGCTGGTTCCATGTTGCATCTGGCGAAAACCCTGCTGATATTGGTTCCCGAGGACTTCTTCCCTCTGATCTTACCCGCAGTTCGTTATGGTGGGCGGGAGCCCCATTTCTGACATCCCAGGAAAGTTTGAGTAATCGGATTGTGAACCTTCCCGATTCTCTCCACACGTCCGACGAAGAACGAACTCATTGTTTTACCGCTCTGGTATCCGATAACTTCCTCGATCATTTGTTGAATAAGTTCTCTTCCCTTCAGAAAATTCTTCGATTAATTTGCTATGTGCGCCGCTTTGTCCTCCTTAAGTTTTTTCCGACGAAAGCTTTCACTGGACCTATCAGTTCGTCTGAAATTCACTTCTCTCTGATGCTCTTAATGAAGCGAGCTCAAGCTGTCTCTTTGGCTGCTGAGATCGAGGCTTGTAAGACTGGTAAAGTATTGCCCAGAAGTTTTCAGAAACTTTCTCCATTTCTCGATGATGACAATGTTTTGCGTGTCGGTGGACGCCTCGCCCAGGCACCCATTCACTACGACGCACGATTTCCGGCGGTCTTGCCCTCCTCTCATAGTTTTACATCACTTCTTATTGAGTACACTCATATTAGGTATTTCCACGCAGGGCATCAAATGGTTCAATTTCTGCTTTCTGCGCATTTTTTCATTCCTTGCGTTAGACGAACCATAAGGAGTGTTCTTTCAAAGTGTGTCAGATGCTTCCGCTGTCACCCAGTTGCCAGTCAGCCCCCCATGGCTGCTCTTCCTGTTGCACGAGTCTCTCAAGCAAAGCCTTTCTTGCATTCTGGCGTTGATTACGCTGGACCTTTCTTCATCACTATGGGGAGAATACGGGGTGCCAAGCGCTTGAAAGCATACTTGTGCCTCTTTGTCTGTTTCTCCACGAAGGCACTTCATTTGGAGCTTGCTACTGATCTCTCGGCTGATACCTTTTTGGCAGCGCTCCGACGTTTCGTGGCTCGACGAGGTCGTTGTAGTCATCTCTATTCCGATTGTGGATCTAATTTCATAAGTGCTCATCGTCAACTCCGCGAGTATATGAAAACAGCTGCTGCCTCAGAGGGCATTTCTTGGCATTTCAATCCACCATCAGCTCCTCATTTCGGGGGGTTATGGGAGGGAGGCGTTAAATCGGTGAAGATTCACCTGCTGCGAGTCATTGGAGATCAATTGCTCACCTACGAGGAGCTTTCCACGCTTCTTGCTCAAGTGGAGGCGATGTTAAATTCAAGGCCGCTTGTACCTTTAAGTAACGACCCTCGTGACTTGCGCCCTTTGACAGCTGGACATTTTCTAATTTTTGAGCCTTTAGTTTCCCTTCCCACGGCAGATTTACAAACTGTCCCTTTGAGTCATCTTTCCCGTTGGCAACTTATTCAGCGAATGTTGCGCGACACTTGGTCCCGTTGGTCAAGGGAATACTTGAACACTCTTCATCAGCGGTCCAAGTGGTATAAAAATCAGCATCCAATTGCCGTTGGTGCTCTTGTTCTTATCAAAGAGGAGGCTTCTCCGCCGCTTCATTGGAGGCTTGCGCGAGTAGAGAGTGTGCATCCCGGTGGCGATGGAATCGTTCGAGTTGCCACGGTTAGAACCGCTACTGGTCTTTTCAAACGACCGGTGGTGAAGCTGTGTCAGCTTCCATTTGAAGCTTAATTTTGCGGGAAAAATACGGTGTATTTTTGGTGGGCGGAAATGTTGCGTCCACGCAAACTCTTTTTATTTTTTTGCAATTATTTCTTTTTTTTTGGACATTCGAAATTCCTTTTCATTTTAATTTTTATAATTCAATAATTGAGCGGATTCGCCAGCTCTAGGGCTATATTTTATTTTTGAATTTGCCTCAAATAATTATCCTTTATCTCGACCAGTAGAGAGTTAGACTTTTTTTCCTTCTTCCCCTCTAACTCTCCCAAAACCGAGACAACACCTTCAGTCTTTCGCACAGCCCGGAGCGAAGAACAATAATAAACCGTTTTGCTTCGGAACAAACTCTGGTTTTTGTGCAACGCAAAGGCGAATTCGCGGCAGCCGCTGGACATCACGCATCTTGATCAACCCACCATCCCTGAAAGAAAATATCCTGGGTAAGTCTTCCTCCCCCGCTGGTCCTTCGAGAAATTTTCATTGCATATCAAACAAGTTATTTTGAAAACCCGCCTGTACCTACGTACGGATACAACTAAAGTCAGACCGGAGCTTCCTTAAAGCCTCTACAACAAAGTCTTCATCTTATTTCCTTATAAAAACTGCACCAGTGTAAACAGGAAATTTTTCAGTAGGAGAGTATTCAATTTTTTTTTAAATAATTTTTTGCTTCCAAGCTAGGGGCTCAAGGACCGTAACATTTCAGGGCTGAGCAAAGGCTCCTAAAAGGATTGCAAATATGCTGAAATATTCTTTGGCTTGTCAAAATATTTCAAAAATTTGTGAAAAATGTGTGAATATATTTTTAGAAGCAGAATTTGCAATCTTTCCTGAATATGATGTAATCTATCTGAAATTTGAAAGTTAATGTGCCCAAATGGCACTTTCCTTATTCACTCGTTACCGAATTGCTAATCGACAATTTCGAGTTATGTCTATGACCAACCCCTCTTCAGTTACGATAATGACTAATAACACAAACAAAGGCTTGTTGAAAAAAATCTGTTGACACTTTACCTATTCCGGTATGATTAATTAATAAACATCACTCAGCTTCCTCCACCAAACATCACGTTCCTGCAAAACCAAAATTCCTGATCCTGACCTTAAAAATTCCTTCGACCCAGGAAAACCAAACAAACGCGACATGTTATAAATCGCAGAACGATCAGCTCGCAACTATTATTTTTTATGTACAGTGATGAGCGCAGCTACAATCCTGCTACCGCTTCTGGTAGCGCTGACGTCTGTAAGTCGTAAACTGTAAGCGTTCGCGGGACTAATTTTAGTTTTAAGGCGGTTGTCTTCAGTCCGGTGGTGCCTTTCAGTCCTACGTCTGTATATAAAGATCATTGCGGTTTGGGTGCAGGCGAGGACGTGTGTAGTGGTAGACGTGGCAGGATCGGTTTTGCAGGTGCTTTGAAACGTTTGGGGATATTGAAGGAACGGTTGGCTGAACTGAAAAATACAGAAAAAGAGCACTCGTCGTCTGCTTGGGTGATTCGACCCTCGGAATTGCCAAAACCAGCTGCAAATTTACCAGAACTCAGCCCTGAACTTACAGTTGATGCCTGTAGTTATCGAGCGACTTTGGTCACCCCTGCTGTTGTTCCAAAACCGCCATGTCCTGCCTATTTCCCGCCACCTCGTCCACTGTTTTCGAATATCGTCAAAACTGGTTCCAAGGATGCCACTAGTTCGATACCAGCAGATCCAGTTTCTCTAACTTTAGCTTACAACAAAGCCAAGCAACAGAATTCCAACAGTCAGGAGCATAAAATTACTTTTGGATTTAGCTCACTGCCTAAAGACGTCTCAATAACGCCTGTAAGTAGATTTCTCCAAGCGCAAGAGCAAGACAAGACGAGAAATGGGGTGGTCTTGGTCTTGCTGTAGTCTTGAATGTATGGTCTTGGTCTCGGTCTTAAGACCCCAAGAACAAGACAAGACCGGCCTGGTCTTGGTGTTGGTCTTGGGGAGTCTTGGTTTTGGTAAGTAATGAAACAAATTTGATAAATTTTGGCTCAAGTTTGTCTCTAAGCTAAGTTAACACAAATTAGTTATTGTGGTTTGCTTCGAAGATCGTGGGAACCGTTGAGAATTTTGGTTGAAAAAAGGGGGAAGTTATGGTTATTAGTTAATTAGACAATTAGATATTACGATTACCTACATATAAGAGCTTAAAAATTGAAAAATGACCAAGACCAAGGCTTTTACAAGACTCTTGGCCTAAGAGCCTTGGTATTGAGATCTTAGTCTTGATCTCGGTCTTGGTTTTCCCCATGTGGTATCGGTCTTGGTTTTGCCTCAAATTCAAGACCAAGAGCAAGACAAGACCAAGACCAGTCTTGGTATTGTGCGAAACCCTAGCAGCTACTTTAATCATTTTCCAGAAACCAAAGATTGTCATTAACGAAGGAGATTTGTACCAACTCAGAGGACCTGTAGTGGAACTGAAAGAGTTTTCTTGTGGCTCTACCAAAACCGTCGAAGAAGAAGCAGAGGAAGAGCTGTTGGCTGTAGAAGACGAATTTGAATTAGAAGAAAGTTTTGCTGGGAAAGCCTGCAAGGAAATCAGCCTCGGGGAGTTAGGCTACGGTCCTGCAAGAAGTAATCGCGTTAATCTCTTAAAATTTTTATTGATTTAAATTTGTAGTTCCAACACCTACGTTTGTTGACGTCCCCACGGTCCATGAAGCTCATGTACCAAGTGAGGCTGTTTATTATGACGGATTTAGACCAGGAAACGTCGTGGTTATGAAGGTGCCAAAATCGGAGGCCTTTAGGGCACCAGAAGCTGAAGTGTGTGAAACTGCTATTCCTGTTCAACCAGTAGTGGTTGCTCCATCACGTTGGACTAATCCATCTGTGGCTGTGTACGCTTCATCTAGTTCCAGTTCTTCGACGTCAACTCAGAAGGAAGCGCAAAATATTCTTTTGCGATCTGTTGGATGCGCATAAAGTTTCTTGACGCATTTTGTAAATATTTTTTTTAAGTAGGTACCTAGTAGTTAAAAATGTTATTTAATTGTTTTGTTATTGATGAATGAAAAGTAAAAAGATTTTTGATATTTTCTTTGTGCTTCCAAGAAATAGCGCAAATCTTGATTAGTGACTATTCATTCACCTACTTCTACCCTTTCCATGTTCATGTTATTTTCTCACGATGAAGAAAATCGCAGTCATGAATTAAGCCATAAGTATTTTAGCGCCTTCTTTCTTTACAGATAATAAAAAATCATTCATGTTCTCTATTGGCATTTACAATTATGTTTAAATCTATTAAATATTGTTTTTGCGGGATTATTCCAACTGTACGCCAAGTCCCAAGTACTTAATTACCGAAAAACTGATGTTTTATTAATTAAAAAAGCCAACGGGAGATATATATTAATGCGATGTGTATCCCTCTTTTCTCTATGCCAATTTTTCGTATTTTGAGGTTGAAGGGGGAGGTTTTCGGGGTTGCAACTTTTTGCGTTCAGTTAGTCTGTTTCTGTTGTAGATAGTCCAAGGGCTCAATTTCCTCCAAGTCAATTATTTGTGTTCGAGGGTTGAAAGCTGTGGATTTTGGGGGTGCAATTTTTTGCGTTTAAAATAGTCTCCTGCGATGAGTGGTCCATGCAAGGGTTAAATTTCGTCCGAGTAATTTTTTTGTGTTTCGGTTGTAGGCGGGGCAAGGGTTAAATTTCCTCCAAGTCAAGTTTTTGTGATTGAAAGTTGAAGGGGGCGAGTTTCAGGGGTGCAATTTTTTGTGTTAAATTAGTATCCTCTGGAAAGAGGTGGTCCAATGCTTAAATTTTCTCCATATCAACTTTTTATGTTCGGGGGTCTAAAGGGGTGGTTTTTGAGTTCGCAATTTTTTGTGTTCAATTAGTTTTCTCCGGTAATAGGTGGTCTAAGGGTTACATTTCCTCTAAGTGAATTTTTTATGTTTCAAGGTTGAAGGGGTTGAGTTTTAGAGGTACAATTTGTTTTCTTCCAGTCCTAGGTGGTCTGAGGGTCTAAGGACTAAATATTAAATGCTCAAGACTTTTGGCCATTGATGAAAAGTTATCGAATGGCTTGAATTTCAAGCCACACATGTGAAATTTCGAGTTTCAACCCCTAATTTGCATCCCTTCCGTTTCATTCTGCAGAAAAAAAAACATCCCTTATCAGATATTCTCGAAATATGTATGTTAATATTTCTGTTGTCTCCTCGTAAAACGCTTTGCATTCAAATTATGCCTTCAAAATGACCAGCATTAAGAGTGCGATAGCAGTGCCATCTGTAATGTTGCATCATATCCTGAAAACGTGCTTCTTTAACTTTCACTTAAGCCTACATTGGGTCAAATCGGTCAAAAAATGAAAAAGATATTGCCAAAAATAATTTTGGCCGGTTTTTTTGAGCCACCCGTTATAACTACTATTATAAGTATGCTGAATTCTCGACAATTCTGTGATGTTTTTGTTTACCAGTACCTGGATTCTTGTTAGATCATAATGATACGTTGAGAAGTTTTTGAGTTCTAGTATTTTTGTGTTTCTAAATATTAAGGGTGGTTTTTCACAAAATATGAATAACACCTTTTGAATGACGCCAATTTCGACCGGTACTTAATCGGAATTTCGAGTTGCACCCCCTGCATGATTCAACCGATATATGTGTGTACGTTGAATTTCAAACACTTGCGGTTTTCATTAGAAGGTCGAACATACATACTAAGTTTCAGCAAGATACCTCCGCTAGTTCTCGAGTTATTGCAAATAGTAATTTTTCGGTTTTTCACCCCTAACTTCCGATATGGCCGAAAAGCAATCCCCGCCGAGATTTACCCTGTATACATCCGTGTACAACATTTCAGCTGGATATCTGCTTTCGTTCTCAAGTTAGGAGATGGATAATGTAGACCGGCGCCGAGCGAGCGAGCGAATTCTCTAAAACTATAGTGCCTGCGCATATGCTTCGACACTAAAATAAATACTCATACATAATTTAGAAATCCACATCAAATTCACCCGAAGACTTACACCGTAATTATTATATTATCGTTATTAAGTATTACGTATTTATAGTGAATCGATTCAGTAAACCATGGAATCCTCTTCGGAAAATATATGGAACAAAATTCATCCCAAAGAAGGACATTCTTTTTTGGAAAAAGTGATGTACTGTGGCTACAAACCTCAAGCCTCTACTTTGATCAGTTTTTGCTTTATATTACAATTACTTTTTTACCTCTTGCAACTTCATTACTGCATCTTCAATTTCAGTAAATCCGTACTAGTTCAATATGGAGGAGTGATGGGTATTTCTCTCTACGTAAGATTTTGTCTTTTTTCTTTTTTGATGTTGTTTTAAATTCTAGTTCATGTTCGGTGCAATATATCATTCCCTGATTAGTAAAGCCGTAGTTGGCCACTATCAAGAAATAGGACGAATTAGTTGGTCTATAAAAGCCGCTGGAAAAAATACGGAAAAAAGATTAGGCAAAGATCTGCGAAATCTGCAGTTTTCCATAGCATTAGCTTTCTGTTCATCACTTTCTTCTTATTTTATGGCTTCTGATCTTTTTGATGACAACGGAAGTTTTTTCCTTTGCCTTCCTGCCATAGATCAATATTTCAGCAAACACGCTTACTTTTTGAAAAAAATGTACTTTTATTCTTTTTACGTTACTATCCACGCTACGGTAAACCTCTGCGTAACAATGCTAGTTTTCGTAAGAAGAATTTGCTTTCAAATTCAGCTCATTAACGGGCGTCTAGCTCAAATTTCAGACGATTTCCAAAATGAAGACTTATTGATGAACAATCGAGAATACCAAGAAGAAATTTATAAGAGGCTCTGCATTTGTATTAAGCACCACGCTCTACTAAGCAGAATAACCATTGAAATCATTAAGAATTTGATAGCTCCAGCCATTGTTCCTGTAGTATCTACCGGTTTTTTTGCAGTTCTTGGGATATCTTCCTTAATAATTGAGGTAAAAATGTCTTGCCCTAGTTTTCTAGTACTCACCTACCTAAATTGTTAACAGTTTTGGGGCGTGGCATCGTTTATGTTAGGACTAAGGGCCGCCATAGCCTTAATGGAAAGCCTATTGTTTATTTATTTGTTTTGCTCTAGTGGACGAAAACTTCTTGATGCGGTAAATATACCCGTTTCTTTCACATGTTGCATTGATTTCAGGCCGAAAAACTGGCAGACATTGCTCACGATTGCCCTTGGTTGAGCTGGGATACCAAAAATCGAAGAGCTCTGCTAATGATTCTTCTAAATTCTTTACAACCCCTTTCTGTGACCCTGGCTGGTGTTAGAGTAGACCATAAGTTGGTTGTTAGTGTAAGTAGCTGCTTAAAGATTCTATTATGAATGAGATCTCGTAGTTTTTAAGGGTTTCTGGTTCATATGCAATCACTTTATATCAACTGAGGAAGGCATAGGATTCCGTCAGTTGATAAAATGAAGCACATTTATCACCAATATTTTGGAGTGTTCTTTGATCTTGTATGGGAAACTCCCCCGGCCTTGGGGAGACGATGGACAACATGCAACCACTGTGAACACTAAGAGTAATCATATTGTTAAGATTAAAAGGTTTTGTAATACCAGAATAAATTTTTAAAAACGTCCATTGTCATATTCTCTTAAAGTTGTAGGCAGTTTAAGGGTTAAATCTCCGCCATGTTAATTTATTATGCTTTGGGGGTTGAAAGGCGGCGAGTGTCGGGGCAAAAAATTGTCACAACTTTTTTCGACCATTCATGGAAAGTTATCTAATTGTTTGAATTTCAAGCAACACTTAAATGAAATTTCAAGTTTCAGCACCTAATTTTCACCCCATCTGTCCCCCAGCTTGCAGCAAAACCATCCCCCATCAGATATTGAAATATGTGTGTGTCAGATTTCGGACCTCCGCATATTTGCGAAGTTTTCATATTTTTGTGATTTTCAACCCCTAAAGTTGCAATGTATAAGACCTCATCTCACAGTTTCCCAGAAGCTATAGGTATTGCTTCTCTGTGTCAAACTAGAGGGCCTCATGGACCTTTCAACCCGTGAACTCCAACCCCCTATTTCAACACCTCCACATGCTCTAAGGAAAGTTGTTTTCGATTTCACCACCCTAATTCAATTCGTTGAAAAATTGCGGCGATAAATTCATGTTTTCAACCCCTCACGACCCCTTTATGATCGATTCTTCCCTAAACTTTTTGACACAAGTCATAAGGCCTTCAGGAGAGAACAGTTAATTTTCTTATCGATCCGCAAACACCAAGTGCCATTTTGGCGCATCAACTATGAAATTTGACTCATGAACACCAAATTTTCTTATCAGCAAATTAAAGGTGGTCAAATTCTGTATCTAGAAATGTATTCACACTTAGCGACTTTTTGGCACAAAATCAGAAAATTGGAAATTACATAAAGAAGGAAAAATCGCTCGGACAATTTGCTTTTATTTCGAGGGGAAAACTTATTACGTGCTTAGTGAAACTTTACGACGCACCCCCTAAGGCTCGCCCATCCCGATGAAAGATTTCTTTAAATCCATCAACTCCTTCAAAATTTTGCTGCGAAAACAATTTTTTCTAGACTTGCCCGGAACCAGTTCATGTTCTTCAGTATAACTTTTGAATGAGTGGATGTATTTCAAAAGTTGTTGTATCGGTTAACAGAGAATTTTATGCACTTTCAAATGATGTATCACTGAGGGTCTTACCCTTAACGTAATTGTAAACTTCTTGACAGCGCTGAAAAGTGAACGGATATAAAAAAGTTTTACACCATTGAATTCGTAATGAAATTATCTTTAAGATGAAGTATCACAAGTGGGGGGGGGGGTAGCCATTTGAAGTTTTGAAGTTAGAATTGTCGAGGGCTGAGGGGTGCGTTGTGAAATTTTACAGAGCGCCACTAACAAATTCTAGAAAGTGGCCAATCTCACCCCGAGGGCCAAAGTCATTCTACTTTACATCAGTTCCTAAAAGGTTTTTCTAATTTCATAATGTTGCTTTTCCCTACAAAATGTACACGCCAAGCCAATAAACAAATTATCAAGAGTTGCCTACTACTTCAAATATTTTTTTCAATTTCCAACAATTTTACATAATCTTGTACTAGCACTAAACTGTGGCAGACTAAAACCTCATTCACAACCACTTTACGTACGTGACATAACAGAGTTTAACAATCGTCAACAATAGGTAGAAAAGTCAGAAGCTGTCATGAATAATTGTTGACCATTGTTAAAGTTTGTTACGTTACGTACGTAAAGTGGTTGTGAATAAGCTCTTAGACGTAACAAACGTAACGTAACAAACTTTAACAATGGTCAACAATTGTACATGACAGCTTCTGACTTATTCTAATAATTGTTGACGATTGTTAAACTTTGTTATGTCACGTACGTAAAGTGGTTGTGAATGAGGTTTAACGCAAAATAAATGGAAATAAAGTGGACTAAATTCACTAAGCTCTTGACTATATCGGACTAAACGGATTAAATTGGACTCAATGAGACTAAATAGGACTGAATCGGAATATATATAAAATATTACAAAAATGTGAAACCATTAGGTAATTGTCAAAATTATGCCACGCAAAATGGCGACAAGAATCAATGACGTATACTATACACGTCGTTGATTCTCTTCATTGTCACTATAATTAGGTTTAAGTAAACCGAGAAATATAATCCTACGTACCAAATTTCAGCCAAATATGAGTCCAGTAATTTTGGATATGATAATATGATGTGTCGAAGATATTTTTCATAAAACACTTTTTTAAAACGTAAAGGAGTGTAGAAAATTTAGAGGTGTAGAGCTCAAGCAAACGTTCCACAAATTGCAAGCAGAATAACTATACTTCAAAATGTTATTTTTCAAATAAGATCTAACTTTTTTGTAGCCTTCACAAATTCAGTAGGTACATCGAGACGTGATTTGGTAATAAATATTTATTTAGATTTCATTGGAACAGAAAACAAACCCAATTTTGTAAATCAGCAAGCACCGAGCAGTTGAATTACACGAGGAGCATTCGAGGAGTCGACTTGGAACATTTTTTTAAAGACGTAAACTGCCATATCACTGCGATTCAAAGATTGGATAAGATAACGTTCGTACACTTAAAAAAAACATTCTATAATCGCATCCCCATGTCTAAAAGAATAACAAAAGGATCACGAACCGTCACAATGTTTATAAACAAAGAATCGCAACGAAAACAAACACCGCACTATAAAACTCATCAACTTACCGTCAGTTACATGAGACAAAATTAAGCCGTTACCATGAAAATTGGATTCATTATTTTCGCAATCTTCATTTATTGTACTACCGCCTGTCCTAAGGTAAGTCAGTCTTTAAAAATATTCTCTTCAAAAATTTGTTTTAGTGTGGCAGGCCTGTTAGATCTTCGAACTATGAAGTGGTTTATTCCAGAGGTCCCGAGGTTGATGAACCTAAGCGATGCCCTCATCGAAGTTTCCCTCCTACACTTGAGGTAAAAAAAAATAAAAAAATAGAGTTTCTACTCTGGTTTTGTAGGAGAGGGAACTTGTAGAGGTGAAAGAGGAACGACGTGAAAGGCCCTTTGAAGAAATCTATGAAGAACGGCCCTTATCCCCTGGTTACACAGTAGTTGAAGCTCCATCCTTCAGGTTCGACGAAGACGTCAAGCGTGAAGGAAGAAGAATTATTGAAGAAGGTATTAGACCTCACGAGAACGTTTACATAGGAGGACTGCCATACGAAGCAACCATCGTTGAAGAAAGGCCATATGGGGAAAGAATTATTAAAGAAGAAACCATTAGTCGCAGAAGACCATATGAAGGAACGGTTGTGAAAGAAAATTTCTTTGATGAAAAAATTGTTAAGGAGCGACCATCGTACGTTAGGGAAGAAAGACCATATGAAGGAGATATTGTGAAAGAGAAATTCTTTGATGAAAAAATTGTCAAGCGACCATCGTACGTTAGGGAAGAAAGACCATATGAAGGAGATATTGTGAAAGAGAAATTCTTTGATGAAAAAATTGTCAAGCGACCATCGTACGTTAGGGAAGAAAGACCATATGAAGGAGATATTGTGAAAGAAAAATTCTTTGATGAACAAATTGTTAAGGAGCGACCATTGTACGTTAGGGAAGAAAGACCATATGACCGCACTCTGGTTAAAGAAAAACGTTTTGACGAAACCATCGTGCAGGACAGACCATGTCCCCATAGAAGACCCTACGAAGAAACTGTGGTTAAAGAAAAACGTTTTGATGAAACCATTGTAAAAGAAAGGCCACATCATATAGAATATGAACGTAAGTTCAATGTCTATTTTCTCAAATAAAATTTTAATTTTCAGCGCGCAAATTCGAGGAAAGAGTTATTGTGAATGGACCATACCCCCAGCCACGATTTACAGAAGTTTACGATCGAGCCCCAAAGCCGATATTCAGGTACGAAAAAAGTAGATCAAAACGCGCCCTTCCACTTTTAACAAACTCCGTGCAATTCTTAATGGGGCTTCTCCCCCATTTTCTGAAATACCCCCTCGAACAAACGCTAAAATCGTTCGATTATCGAAATTCGAAAACATACCCTTACTACCAACCACTTTACAAACATCCATATCCAACTGCTGTGCAAAAACGTAAAAAATTATCCGAAGAAATTTCGACGAAGAAAAAGCTCTACCACGGAACATTTTTGCAAAAATTAAAGAAACTAAACGGAGAGGACGACGCAAGAGACAAACGGTCTTTGATTATCGATGACAACGATCTAAACCTCCCGTTTTTTCACGTCACCGATTCAGAAGAAAGCGAAGAAATAAGCTACGAGGACGAAGACGAAGAAAGCTACGAGGAGGATTCAGAAGAAGAAATTCTTGACGAAAAAGAACTAATCCCCCACAATTCAATTTTCTACATAATGAATGCCCCGATTCGTCTCCTGAAGCAGGTCCACAAGTTCCGCAAACAATTCAGTCCAGTTTTCAAATCCCTCCCCTACGTTTTCATCAACTCCAGGAAATATCTTCGAACCTTTGGTAAAAATCTCAAAAGCGATGTTTTAGATGTCGCGAGCAATTTAATCGGAGACTTTGACCCAATCCCTCACCATCGATATAGACGAAGTCTTACCGCGAAAGAGCCCTACGAACCTGAGTATAGTTTAGTTTTCCCCCACGAACAACCCTTAAACAGAACCAAAAGATACATCCTCAAAGTCGTGGACGAAGACGAAGTCGAGCATTTTTTAAGAGAAAAACTCGACGGGTTAATGGGCGAAGACAACCGCAACCACAGCCATAAAAGCAAAAGGAAGCGACGGAAAGACAACTCCAAGAAGATCGTTTTAAAAAAATTGGATTCAAAGATCGTGATTGATAATAAGGGTCGACCATTTGCAGACATCAACGGGTCCAAACGTCCCCTTTTTCTGAACTGGAAAAAAGATTCGAGCAGAGAATCCGAGGAGATCGTCAAACTTAAGAAGAGATACGAGGAAGAGTCAAGTGAAGAAGAAATCTTCAGACGCAAGAAAAAATACAGCGAGGAAGAGTCAAGTGAGGAAAAAATCGAGGAGTTGATTGAGAAAGCCAAGTCGAAGCATAGCGACGGCATTTTTATTCAAAAAGAAGTTTTGGTTAAACTGGTGAAGGAGAAGATCAGTCACATTCTGACCGAAATGCAGGATTTGATAAATATAGATTTTGAGACGTATTCTGGGGTGCACAATGAACTGGCTCAAGTTCAAAATTTTAAAGATCTTCTTCTGGAGGATTGGAGAAAGATAATTTTGGATGAGAAGAACGATGAATCTCATCGGATCAGACTTTTGGATGATTTCAAGGAATTACGGGAGTTAAAAGATGCTGCAATTAAAACTATCTCAGATTTACTAGCCTACAGTCACAGCAATTTCGTTACCAAAAAATTGATAAAAGTCATGGTGAGGTTACAAAAATTGCAGTGCGTTATCCAAAAAGTTGTTGAAGATATTTCAGAATCTATTAAACTAGGAAGAATTGATGCT
This sequence comes from Pycnomerus fuliginosus, assembly GCA_963924575.1. Taxonomy (NCBI): domain Eukaryota; kingdom Metazoa; phylum Arthropoda; class Insecta; order Coleoptera; family Zopheridae; genus Pycnomerus; species Pycnomerus fuliginosus. The sequence goes on along the minus strand of OZ004625.1, from coordinate 8,630,449 downwards.
GAAAAAGAAGTGGGCTATATCGAATACTTGTCTGATCTTCATTTGGTGGTTACTTACTCAAGACGTGATTTGGAGCAAGAATTGAAAAGTGAAAGAGACGTGGCTTTAGAATACGAAATGCTAATTCTAGAAAGTCTTAAAGATCTACTAGACAACAGCAATCACGACATTCTATACGAAGAAGCTAAACTCTTGTGGGAGATGAAGAATGTAGATAAAATACAAAAAGACACTTTCGAGGAGATGAATAAAAAACTAAGACGGGGGCAAAAAATTAGAAAAGAACTGAAGATCCTCTTCGATTTATTACGCCAAACTGAGCATTGCGAGGAGAAGCAGATTAAATTGCTTGAAGAATTCTCGAGTAAAAACGAGGACGATTTTAAAAGCGTTTTGGGGCACTATCACTCGTTCAACCATAACCACGAGCTTTTTCCTCACAAAACTATAGTCGAGGATAAAAAACCCTTGAAGCTGGTATCGAATGGGTATTCTATGAGCGGGTATAGGCTGCTTGATGATTTCGACTGAGTATATTCTAGTCATTATTTATGTATTTATTGTTAGCTTTAAGAAAATTGTCTATTCCATTTTTTCCGTTGTAAGTAATGATTATTTTCTGTTTTAGGGATTAAGCCACGCGGGGAAAGCAATGGAAAAAATGGCATAAACATGGCGAAGTTTTTTGTAATTTGAATATAAATAAAATTTGTACTATAAATTGAAGGAGTTGTTTTAATTAAAGGGAAAATCGTAATCTTAATTGTGTAGAAGAAGGTTATCATATCACAATGTTTAATAGAATAAAAGTAGAAAAAATGTAATTAAATGATAAGGTTTACGTCAATCACAGTAAATCTAAATTGGAATTACGACATAATGGGCTACTAACAACTTAGATAAGCGGATCAAAGATAGGTAACTACACATAATGGGCTACTAACAACTTAGATAAGCGGATCAAAGATAGGTAACTACACTTTATTTTATTTTTCGAAGACGTTCCTAAATCTGTAAGAAATTAGGTAACCACGATAGAAATAAGTTAAATCGCCTAATGTATTAAATCATTGAGCGGTGGAAAACACGAACCTCTTGAAACCAAACAGCCGCAATTTTTCAACGAACGGGATTAGGGTCTCAATTAGGGTGTAATTGAAAGTACAACTTTATTTAGAGCATGTGGGGGTGCTAAAATATAGGGAGCTTAGGGCTTGAAATGTTCACGAAATCCTGTAATTTGGCAAAAAAGAAGCAAAATCAGTTTGAGATGTTATGGTATTGGTAGAATGCATAGTGTGGTAATTTTCGATGATAATGTAGATATTTAAACAAACTCACTTTTTTTGTGATTTTTCGATCATTTAGCCAGTTTCATTATTTTTACCCCTCTTAAATTTTCCAAGCTCATGTGAACCATCAAAAAGATAAATTTACGGAGATCGCTTATTTTCGGTTGAGGCAGAAATAGAAGAGAGAGGGAAACGGATACAATGAGGAACGCTGAGATGTAAATGACAGACATTTTTAGTGACATTTCCAACAAAACTTCCTCCGTCATTCTCCACCTTCTGACGTCACAATTTTTTTTTGAATCGCGAATAGTATGTACATACAGGGTGTCCCAGTTCGAAGACTAGGAGAGAATAATGAAACGATTACAGTTGGGAATGGCATGGCAGGGAGATATAAGGTAAAAGAGAAGAGGCAGAGAATAAAAGAGGAAATGAAGGAAATAAAAGAAGAAAAAGGAATGGAGGAAGAAGGTATAATGGATTAAAACTGGTAATAGACAATAAGAAATGAAGAATAATGATAGTTGAAAAAGATAATAGAAGAGAGGATAGAAGAAGGGAAAGGAGAACGCATACTTATAGGGAGGATTTCAAAGCAAGACTGGGCGAAAGAGGAGCAAGAACATCGACAGAAAACAGAGGAACCACAAGAAGAGAAACAAAAGAAATATAAACCCTTAGATTACTAATAACATTAACATCCCCTAATATCTTTTAAGCTGATTAAATATTTTCCTACATTTTTTTTCTTCAAATACTATTTTTTGAAACTTCACGCATTTCTGTGGTTTTTCGATAGTTTAACTCATTTTCATTATTTTATTTTTCACATATGGTGAACCTCCAAAAGCCAAAATTTTAATTCGGCCTTTTTTCGTGTTATTTTCTTAGATGGGTACACTTAATTTTCATTCCCTTTGACTTCTTATCCCCTTCACAATTTTTCAACCCCTTGGACGTTGATTTTGCAAAATTTGCACAAATTCGCATTTCTTGGGTTAAAAATTCTACACACTTGAATTTACTTTTTCCAATTTTCAACCCCCTTCGCAATAGTTTAATCCCTCAAAACAAAATTTGCATAATTCGCTTATTTTATTGTTAGTTTCGCAAATTCTACTTAATTACACCTAATTTTCACCCCTTTGATTTTTCATTTACCTTTACCAATTTTTCAATCCCCTGAGCGTCAATTTGGATTATACTTTCACAATTTCTAACGTTTCAACCCTCTTCATAACACCTTCGAAAACATACCTTTTGCGAAATTTGCTTTTTTTGCGTGTTATTTTTGTTGTTTCTACTTCGCTACAGTTTATCAACCGCCTGAGGGCTAACTCTACTAACCCCGAAATTTTTTGTGTTTTTCCGTTAAGTTGCTGTCTAATAGGACACTAAACGCAAATTTTGCACAATTGACTTTTTTGCCACATCTACTATTAAGGGTAGGTAAATAAAAATTAATGACATGGTGCATGTCATTCGCAACGAATTCATTAACCATTTATTTGCAATAACTTCAATAACTTTTTTTCGTCATTTTCTTGACATTAAGTTGGGGAAAATCTGCTGGTGATAATTTGGAATTTATTGCAGTCCAGCAAATAAAGCAAAACTTCGGAAAGGTTATGAGAAAGCTGAAAATTGATTACATGCACCTATAACCGGTCATCAAAAGTCCCCATTGATAGATGCTTGGTGCATTGTATCTATGAACGTTCTTGAAAATGATAAAATATCGGTTTTTCAAAAATTGACTTACGACCACAAAGCTGTAAGAACATGTAGCAATTTTTAAAAAGGGGCTTACTTTTGTTGCAGTAAAAATAAATTGCAAATTATAACCTTGCCAAAATGTACAGAAGACAAAATCTTGGGGCGAAGAAATTTTTTGGTAAGTACTTCAAGTCTCGGGAATCTGACAATCCGCTTCGAAAATTGTGAGGAATTTGTGTTCTTTTAAGAAAATGAAAACAAAACTAATAATTAAAACAGTGTATTCCTGTCACCAGAAAAAAAAAAGATTTTAGAACACAAGCTTAAAAATTAACCCCTCCAGCTCAGTAAATTGTGTTTTTTAAGTTCAAAGTTGAAATAATGAAAAATTAGGACTTTATATCCTTTCTTTAGGCCTTCCTACATTTTAACTTTTTTTAAAAAGATAATAAAGAGGATCTTTGAAATGAAAAACGGAACTAAGCTAAGTTATCAGAAAGACAAAATTAGCTGATTCTAATCAGTAGCAGTAGATATACTCGCATAAATACTTGCGTACCAAAGGTATGTAGGTATCTACTTCCTGTCTATGGACATAAAACAATAACAGACCCACAAACGATAAGAAGAAATCGCACGATATCACGATCGCGCGCGGCATTATAACAAACAAAGAAGTGTATCCGCTATAAAATCAATCGGTGACCTTTTCATGTCACATTTTAAAACATCGGCCATGAAAATCCAAATCCTAATTCTCGCAATTTGCTCTATCATCAGCGTTTATTGCAACTGCGGATGTTTGAAAGCAAGTATTTCGGTTTTTTGCACTATATTTTATATTATTTTCTCGCCGGTAGTCATTAAAAGTGCATTTTTACTGCCTTGCGGCAGTAAAAGTCGATTTTTTGCTGCCGGCGGCAGTATGCACTTGTGCAATTATGTGTTCAACACGGCAAAAAACAGATTTACTGCCTTGGCTAGATTCCTAGCCGCGGCAGTAGATCCGCAATTTTTTTGCCTTGTTAAACAAATAACTATTTTCTTTAGTGTAACAAACATCTGCGCGTTGTAGAAGACACTAATGCCCCCTACAAAGTAATCTACAGAGAATCTCCAGACAAGTCGTCCCGTTCAAAACCAATACCTTACAAAGTGGAAGTTCCCATTCCTGTGATCAAAGAGTTCCATTACGGTCCTCCTCCTGACAAAAAATTGGTCACAAGGATCGAAAGGGTCGTAGAGCCTGAACGTAAATCCTTTTTTTTTGGTTTCTCTGTATTTTTGATTTATTTTAGCTTGTGGTTTTGAGGAGGAAATTATAATTGAAGAGAGGCCTCGCGTGAGAACTTTTGTTAAAGAGGTTCCTTTTCGTCGTCCACGCGTGGAGACTGTGGAAACTGTGGAGGAGGTGTACGACCGTGGTCCAAATGTCGAGAGGATCACTCCTGAATTCTACGCCGAAATCACGTGAGTTAAATTTTTAAGTTTTCTAATTTTCTTCTTATTTGTATTTTAGGCTATGAAGGACAAGCATTTATTTTCGGGGAATAGAATGACCGCTAGAAGAAAATTAGCCTGACTCCATGTACCTTCCACCAAGGCACATTTTATTACATCTCCAAATATGTTAAAAACTGTCGTCATTTGAATTGTCCTAGCTTAAGTAGTCGTTCTATGCCATATTGTATAGTTGTCTATCTTTCTGTAAAATAATTTTTTTACCTATTAAATGCTAAATGGTTTCTAAAGTATCTAAAGTAAACTTTTTAACCTCCCCACTCCACTTCACCATTTAAAAAAAAAGGGAGGTTACTGCAATCACTAAAATTTTCGAATTCGAGATAAGACCGGATCTATACGTTTTGAGGTCTCAGGAGCCCAAAAAAGTGGTTTTTAAAATGTGTCTGTGTGTATGTGCGTACGTACGTTTGTAAACACGCCACAGCCAAAACTACTAGACCGATTTGGCTGAAATTTGGTACGTGTGCATGTGATAACCTAACTTAGATCTGAAAAGCTTTTGAAGCCAATCTTTCAACTAGAAATGCCATTTTGGCACATCAACTTTTAAATTTCAAATACAAACCCCCATTTTTCACCTCACGATAGAAAAGGCCTTCAAATTCTGCTTCTAAAAATGTATTAATTCTTAGTGCCCTTTTGATCAAAAATTTAAAAAAAAAAGGTTTTTATCCGACTTTAAAATCGCGGTACAGCCCAAGCCCCTGAACCGATTTTGCTGAAATTTTGCACACGGGGATTGTATTACACGTCGAAGAGCTGAACAAATTTTGGATTCAATCGGCCCACGGAAACTGCCGTTTTGGCACACCAATTTGTAACTTTAAAATTATTCACTAATTTAACCATCCAAAACAAGTTTTTGAAAGATTTATTCTCACCATCAGAAAGGTCTTCAAATTCTGGTTTTAAGTAAGACAAAATTCGTTCGCATTTAGTGCTCTTTGGGTCAAAAAATCGAAATTTCATAATAACACTAAAAATACATTATAGCCCAAATTAGCGAATCGATTTGGCTGAAATTTGGGGGTTAGTATCATCTCATCCCAATGACCAACTCATCCCATCTGACAACTCATCCCAGACCAACTCATCCCACATCAACTCATCCCAAACTAACTCATCCCAGACCAACTCATCCCAGACGAACTCATCCCAAACCAAGTCATCCCAAAAGACAACTCATCCCAGAACGCAACTCATCCCAGACCAAGTCATCCCAACAGACAACTCATCCCAACCGACAACTCATCCCAACAGACAACTCTTGCTTGTTATTGTTTGGGCTGTTCGCTTTAAGGTAGCCGCGGGCTAATATCATCTCATACAATTTTCCAATTCATCCCAGGAGACAACTCATCCCAAATGACACTACAACCCAGGTCAAAAACCTGACCAGACCTGAACTGCCCTAGCTTCTCGCACTGCAATACCGATATTTCGAAGAGTACTCGCTTTCGGCTCCGCCGAATGCTCGCGTCGAACTTTCCACGGGCAGAATTTTAAAAAAATGTTATTAAAAAACCTGACCTGACATAGACCTGAACTGCCCTAGCTTCTCGCACCATTGCAAGACCGATATTTCGACGAGTACCTACTCGCTTTGCTCGCGTGAACCTTTGGACGGGCAGAATTTGAGAGAAAATGTTATTAAAAAAAAAACCTGACCTGACATAGACCTGAACTGCCCTAGCTTCTCGCACTGCAAACCGATATTTTGACGCTTTGCTCGCGTGGAACTTTGGACGGGCAGAATTTGAGAGAAAATGTTATTAAAAAGAAAAACCTGACCTGACATAGACCTGAACTGCCCTAGCCTCTCGCACTGCAAACCGATATGTTGATCTGGGATGAGTTGTCTGCTGGGATGAGTTGTCTGCTGGGATGAGTTGTCTGTTGGGATGAGTTGTCCGTTGGGATGAGTTGTCCGTTGGGATGACTTGGTCTGGGATGAGTTGCGTTCTGGGATGAGTTGTCTTTTGGGATGACTTGGTTTGGGATGAATTTGTCTGGGATGAGTTGGTCTGGGATGAGTTGGTTTGGGATGAGTTGGTCTGGGATGAGTTGGTCTGGGATGAGCTGTCACCTGGGATGAATTGGTTATAGGGATGAGATGATACGACACCGAAATTTGGTACATGGAGATTGGGTGACCCGTTGAAGACCTGAAAGGCTTTTGGAAGCAATTGGTCCACGGGAAGTGCCATTTAGGCATATCAACTTTAAATTTTAAATACAAAGGTCTCCCTTTTTATGTCGCCATTAGAAAGACGATCAAATTCTCGTTCTAAAAATGTATTCACAGTTTCTGCCATTTCAGTGGAAAATAGAGAAAAAAATATTTTTCATTAAAAGGGAGCATGCTGACAGTGGATGACATAAAGTATCAGTTATTGTCAAAAGGGTGGCAAACTGTTAACCTTAAAAGGAACATATTGTCAAATGTGATGGGTGATGTCGGTATTTGTCAGAAAATTGCGAAATTAGTCACAGACAATAAGCATAAAAAAAATGGTGTCGAATTGACTACTATCTACACAGAATACAAAGATCCACGCGATGGGGAGGTTCCAGCCGCTTCTCTGCTGCATTTTTTTTCTTTTAGACTAATTTAATCAAAATTTTGTTGGAGCAATTCTTCGAGATTTCTGATGCACCATCAGTCTTTTACAAATATCGTTTCAGAAATTATAAATGACATCTTATTCAAGATTTGAGATTAATCAAATAGGAAAGCCTTCAAACAGAACAATTATTTGTTTCCTTTCTTCTTCCATGGTCAATAATTTCCAAATCATCGAAGATTTGCGTCTTATAACCAGTGATGTTCCCATCAATTTCTTTGAGGGTATACTACCGGTGTGGCTGACCTTTCCTAGAATCTGAAGAGGGGGGGGGGGGGGTTAATCACAACAAAAGAGCTTGAAATTTTTATTTTTTATACACCTCCTATAAAACGATTAAATCCTAATTAAATATGTATTGGATCGGGTATTATCGTGCAGAATGTAGACAAGAAGTGTCCAAGTCGTGCATAGTACTCGGCTTGACGTTAGATTTTCCATGAAAAAAACACATTCAGCAAGTTTTACGAAATGCCACAGAGAATATCTAAGTTTTAATAAATTTATTGAGAGTATACGCTGTATGTCCAGAATTTCCCTTGGAGTATACGGCGTATATGGAGCATCCTATGGCAACACCTCTGCTTATAACTACTTCTGTCCGAAAGTCAGAAAAATCATTTTAACCTCCCCACAACCAATTTAAACACTAAAATGGGGGGTTACTTCAATCACTCCAAAATTCTAAATTGAGATAACACCAGATTTTCACGTTTCATTTTGTAGGAAATAAAATAATGCTTACAATCAAATAATTATTACCTTTGTAACAACTTCAACCAAAAATTTAATGTCGCGTCATGTAGATACCTCGTTCTTATCGAACACATTAATCTGAAGCTGTAAAATGATTACACAATACTTCCTCTTATTCCATTGATCTTCCTAAATAAATTCGAAAATTAAAAGCTTCTCGAAATTGAGAATTAGCTTCCGGTAAATGGACAAAACATACATCTTAAGCAGGCTATAAATATTCTTGATTGTTTAGGCACTGGCGTATCAGCGGAAGCGCGATAAGGTGTTATCCATCATTAAAAATAATGGCTATAAAACCTGAAGTAAAGGTGACAATTTCCAGATCAAAATCTTAAAAAGCTTTTCCAGAAGTTCCAAATTAAATTTGGAATTCGACCCTTTGGAGTCGAGTACGAAGATAAAATGACTTCTTACCGTTTCCTTCTAATGGCACAAGGCTCAAAAGTTCGCGAATTCAGTCTTCGAATGATAAAAAATTCAGCTCTTTTGATGAGTCAGGTAACTTTAGTCTCCTTACGTACTTCAAAAAACCGAAAAAAATAAGAATCAAAGAAGAGGTTTCCCTCGTTTTTTGACAAAAATATTACGTACGTGCAGACGATGTGAAAGCGAATGAGAGAAAATTAACTTACGAACAGTCAACAGTGTGGAAACTTGGAGTAAAGTTGAAGGCAGCAAGTTCAAGTTAAACAAAGAAACGGTTATTTGCAAATTCATGGAAGCTTTTCTTTCTCTTTTCTTTACTTACAATGCAGGAAATTCCCGGACAAGATTAATAAATGTAGCGGTTTTTTTTTGAGAAAGCTGTGGCATTTAAGCGAATTACCTTTAATTGTTAAAATTGATTACACAAAAAAGTGCTGACAAAGGTGTTAACAGTATGCAAAAATGAGAGTTACGGCAGACGTTTTATTCATATTGGAAAAATTGCTGAATGTTTTCAAAATTTGAATATATTTTGAAGGATCCTTTTCATCTTCTTGGAGACATGGAGGAATTTTTGAGCAAATGCGTGGTCAATTTGCAAGAAAAAGAATACCGTTTACTAGACTATGTAAAAAATTATTTGAAATTGGCTACAATTTTTCTTCCAATTTTCCGCATAGAGTTGTTCTTTGAGAAGAAAATTGTTGTAAGTTAGAACATTTTGAGCGACAATTCAATTCCTGATATAGTTGTTGCAGAGGGAAGAAACGTCGCCTAGATGATAACACAAAAATTATTCTCTTTGAAGATTTCTGCTCCGCTGAAAAATTTTGCGAAATTTGCTCCCAACACGAAAATAGAAACATTTGCAAATAACTCAAGGTCAGAACAATAATATTTCATGGACTTGACAAGATATTTCTTGAAACCAATAGACGAAACTATTCTTGAGTTAAGTTTTGACCAATTGTAGCTACAAATCAAAACAACATACTCTGGGCGGATCCAGGAATGAGCAAGAGAGCAAGAGTACCTATAAATTCTAATGGATTTTTAGGTCATTTATGATTAACCTCAGAGAATACTGCAAAATCTTGGTCTCGCACGAAATTTTGGACGAAATATCGTAGAGACGATCTAACGAGAAGAATTCTAGAACTGAAGAAGTAGAAGAAAAATCCTGTTTTTTTGGAACTATTTTTTCTATAACGATTTTTTGGTCTGTTCGGAACTTAAAATTTAAACAATTTCACAATCTTCACAAAATAATTGTCAGGATTGACGAGCGTCATTTGCGTTGAATTTGAAGTTTCGACCTCTTGATTTAGGTTACAAAGCATGTGATTGGCCACAAACTGTGGAATAATCGAATTCGTTACTCATTCCGATTGCGTAATGATGGGTAACATTAATTGGACGGCGATTAACAATAGGGATCCAAGTGGCAAAAATGCTAACTCATGCAAAAATGCAAAGCGTATTAAAATGAGTGCATATTTTAGTTTCCTAAGAATGCGAAAATTTTGGCGTTTGGATCTTGGACCACTATTGCTAATCGGAATCGCTGTCCAATAAGGGTTTTCAGCATAAAAGGATGGAAGATGTGCCATGTCAGACCCCCTATGCGCCGCCATAAACAGTATACCATCTGCGCATAGTGCGCTGCCGCTTGATTGGCTTGACGTCACAATTAGAAAAGGACCCTCTTATACTAAAAACCCTTAATATGGGAGAATCCCGGAAAAAAAAAACGGAAAATGTCCCCAAATTATTTTTTTATTTACCGGAAAATCATTAATCGCAATCAAACTTTTTTGTTGTGTTGTCAGTGTTTCTTGTTTTTAATTTTTCAGGTATTTCAGAGGTTCTCAAATTTCAAAGATTTTGGCCGATTTTTCAACCGTCAATATCTCGAAAACTATCGGAAAATTTATGAATATTTTTGGTGAATGGTCTTATTTTCATCCAACGTCCCTCTAGTTTCAATATTCCACACTACCGATCAATAACGCACTTTGTATTAGGCAATTTTTTGTTGTGGAAACTACTTTCCAAACAAATAAGTACATAATTCAACAGTTTCCGACCTTTGAATCGATGATCAGGTGCTACGGTGTTATGGATGCATCATAATGATTAATGAATGACTTTTGTAATATATTTAAATATTTGCCGTAAGTAGGGGATGGTGTCTTAAAATTACAGATTGATTTGTTTAATTTAATTAAGTACATTTAATTTACTCCAGTATACCTATACTTTCAGTTAATTAGCTCAGATATAGGGGAACATGGGCGAGGTGGAGGAATATCGACCGTCTCTGGAAAAAATATTATACCTAAACAATAAATAGTTGATAGTTGGGGAAGTGTCTATCGACCACTATTGATCGATATCGAAAAAAAAATCGCAAAAGAAACAATTGGCAATCTCGGAAACGATAGTAAACCTCCTTTTTCGCATTCTCCATTCCCGAAAACGTAAAGATCTGCCTTTGTCTGGATTTTCAGTTTTGGACCGATTGGAGTAACCTCCCTTTTTTAGTTTGGAAGGGGGGGTTAAAAGTAGGTGGTACTGACTGTCATGTACCTATATGTCATTTTAGGACACTTTCCCCTAACTACCTAAACTCAAAGCAAGTAAAGTCCACCATTTAATGCTTGCATTAATTACGAGTGATTCACAATTAATTCATTCTCGTACATTAATTAGATCACGCAACACATTTCTCGCGAATGAATTTCCCAATAAAATTTTATTCGCAATCAATTTCCAGTGGATTCTCGCGTGTCGAGACAGGATCACATTATCTTTTTTATCGCATTTTATATCACAGTACGTGTCTGCCAACCCGTAATCATAAAACACCAGACAAACAATCTAACATCCAATTAATCTCGTTACTAGTATAATTATTTTTCCAACGTTGCGCAACGGATTTCAAATTTGCCGCGCTTACCTTCCCGCCAGCTGTCAACTCCATCCTTGTCTAACACGCTGCGAATTCTATTCGTCCTTCTCGAATGTTCCACCAAGGTCCACGATTTACGATCCCGGCAAGCCGGCCACGGCCATTCTTTCTTCAGTCGTCAGTTTAAGTGAACTTTCACCGTTTTATCTCGAAAAAATACTCTTAAGGCGTAGTTCGTGGATTAATTCGGTCAATTCGTGGAAAACAATTGAAGATGCCAGTGCCTGCTATTCAAAAACCGGCCCCGGTGTTCAAGGGAACCGCCGTTGTAGAGGGACAGTTCAAGGACATCAGCCTCTCTGATTATAAGGGGCAATATGTCGTCCTGTTTTTCTACCCACTTGATTTGTAAGTAATCCTCGAGAATCAAGTAGCCTCAACTGTCAAATTGTCAAATTGCAGCACCTTCGTTTGTCCTACTGAAATCATAGCCTTCTCTGATCGTGTGGATGAGTTTAAGAAAATCAAGACGGTTGTGATTGCGGCTTCAACTGATAGTCATTTTTCTCACTTGGCTTGGGTCAACACCCCCAGGAAGCAAGGGGGCCTTGGACAAATGAACATTCCTCTATTGGCCGATAAGTCAGGGAAGATTGCCCGAGACTACGGGGTTTTGGACGAGGAATCAGGGGTACCCTTCCGGGGGCTCTTTATTATCGATCCGAAGGGGATTTTGAGACAGGTTACGATCAATGACTTGCCTGTTGGAAGATCAGTCGAGGAGACTCTGCGCCTAGTGCAAGCCTTCCAGTTTACGGATGAACACGGTGAGGTGTGCCCCGCTAACTGGAAGCCCGGGCAGAAAACCATGAAGCCCGACCCTGAGGGCAGCAAGAAATACTTCGAGTCCTCTAACTGAACCAATCAGGCCCCAGTATTAATGTTGCTCTTTTGTCATTCACTTTTGTTTTTTCTTTAATAAATTGATTTTCCAATAAATTTGGGGGTAGTGAACTGTAAAATATTCAAGGCGAGTTCTTGTCCTAGGCCAACTTTATAACTTGACACAGTTCAGGAAACAAAAGAATAAATTGTGACGTCAGTTTATGTCATGAAATTCAAGTTTTTTTAATGATTCCATTAAAATTGGTTCATTATACATTTTTACAGATACCTATCAAGGTCAAGGTTTATCAAGTTGAGGATTGTTTTGAAACTTCCAATTTCCGCTTGTAGGCAACCAAGTATACAAAGGTAGGTTTTGTAGGGTGCAGAGACAGTTCGGACCAGAAAAAACGTCATCAGTTGAAAAATGGCAACATCGCAAAAAAGAGGGACATCTATGAATACTTACTCGAAGCTACGTGGTATCTTTTACAGCTTCCTTCTTTTGTGACAGATGACAACATTTCAGAATATTTCAATGTAATAAAAGAAATAAAATGCTGCACATACCCGAATCGGCCTTCTATAACGATTTAATGTTCTTGATAATAATTAACCTTCGCCATGTGATCCTGAAAAGACAATAAATGAAAACTGGGGGGTAAACCGCTAACCGTATTTTGTACACCAGACATCCTCTGAAAATTCTGAAATCCCCGGACTTCCCCCTAAATTGTACAACTGACATCACCAGCGGTTTGCCCCCCAATGAAAACGTGCTACTGGTTGCATCAGTGATGCAGGTCGTCCATGAATATGTGAACTTTAGTATGTGTATTCACACTATACATTGTGAATGACCAATGAACATTCGTTGTATCACCAAAATGTCGTTTTTTTTGGTTCCTGGTAGCATCAAAATACATCCACCCGAGTTTCATAAGAATATCAATTTAATATACGCATAGGGGTATGTACCTCGAAGTACCTACATGTGGATATTAGATAAATAATTTTCAAGCATGAAAATACATAAAATATTCATGGGATATCCATTTTTCCACATGAATATACATGAATAAACACAGTGTATACCATGGACATTCCTAAACTGTCCAGTTAGAGGGCCCGCACGCAAAGGTCCAATGCAAAAATGTCCACACGGAAAAACATCCAAAACGCAAACGTCCTTCGCGCAAATGTCCACAAGGTCAATGACGTCCGCACTATGACAGAAGGAGATCACGTACTGTACATATACCTACCTTTGTCTCTGTCAGTCTGTCTCTCTGCCTGAGCATAACCTAATTCTAGATGCGTAATAATTCTAATGGGTATAGATTAGTTAATCAATAAACCATATCAGTCAATAATGGATAAAAGGCGCTTGCCTTTTACACATTTGTCTTAGCAGCCTCAGTTAATCTCAGCAATTTGATTGGTTTATTTCCCTAGTTTATGGATCTCTCCCATCTCTCCATTACTGGGTTAAACATAGTCCCTAATCTTAAGTTCATTTACTGATGACGCGATTGACCTTGTGGACATTTGGGCGATGGACATTTGCGTTTTGGATGTTTTTCCTTGTGGACATTTCTGCAATGGATTTTTGCATAGCGCTCCCAGTTAGGTATTTTATGTACATATATTCAACTTGGATATGAGTCGCATATTCTAGATTTCATATGGATATTCATTGTAACGAGTGTCATATGTATGTACACCGCATGTTCAGGTGACTTCGTCATTTCAGAATATTCCTGGAGATGATATGAACTTATTCTTCCCGCATGAAAATGTTTATGGCAAATACATATAATATTCGGAATATTCTGGATATAAATATTCAGGGAATGTCTTGTGCTATCTGGGTTACTAGTAACTTGAACTACAGTTACTGTCACGAAAAGTAACTAGTTATTTAGGTAACTTTAGTTACTTTCTATGAAGTAACTATAAAAAGTAACTTAGTTACTTTACAAAAGTAATTTTCCTCGCTGTTTCCTACTTAACAAGATACTATCAATGAATATTGTTGTATCTTGTTACCTAACAGAAATAGTGCAGCTAACAATTTAAGTTACCTTACAAAGAATTCAGAGCTGAAATCTGATTGGCCCTCTTAAATCTCTTATAAAACTTTAGAACCCTGGAAATTTTCAAAAAAACACGAATCGACTCAGAACTTGATTCTGACTACTAACTTAATTCTGACTATCTTTTAATGGAGTACCTATAGGTACTCCATTAAAAGATGGTGCGAGCGTTCTGAGATACCCTATTTTAGTTCCCAAAACAGTCCGGTAAAACCGAAAGTGATAAAAATAATGTAATTATCGCAAATAATAGCACTTACTTTGCACTCACCAAATTTCATTTAGGTAAACCGATTTACCCCGGTATATCCTGTGTAGGTAAATTTATTATTTGCCAACTTTTCCAATAAACCAAATTCTTATTTTTTCAGGTTTTTCAGAAAAAACCTTTGTAGAAACCGAGACAATGTCAAGGTCGTAGGTACTTACGGTTGTTTCGTTTTAATCCAAAAACCAGGCCCACTTAACACATTTCAATCTCCTGCTTCACACTCGCCACCATTCAAAAACCATTACTATAGGTATATCACAAAAATTTACCCCACCCGCTTCAATGACGTTACACCGATTAGCCCAAATCGGCGATCGCCTCGAGAAGATCATCGAAAAAAATTACCGATTCATAGCAGGTGCCACTGCAATTTTGCAATGTGCAAACGTCTGACTGCAATTTAAATTGGTATTATGTCTCTCATCGGAAAAAAATTTGTTCATACGTTATAACAGCTGTGAAAGATTAAAAATTTAAATTTTCCGTATACCTACTATTCTGAAATATATTAAATTTTCAAGTATTTTCTCATTTAGAAAAGTTAAACTTTTCTCCATACCAACACTTTTCCACATAGCAACGCTTTTCTAAATATTTTTTTTCATCGGCATCAGCAAACATTTTCATGATTTGTTAATTTTTATTTTGTTGTTTTCCTTTACCATGTAAATGAAGTTTCAGAAAGTATATTTGACCCTGCACGCATAATTTTTGATTACTCATTTTTGATTTTAAATGCCACTTCAGGATAGTGCACGGAAAAATAATGCGTAGGTACAACTTTCAATTAATGCATTAGTGCATTAAACACTCACTCGCATGGAAAAGTAATACGTGGTAATACCTACTTTTCCTACTTACTTGTTCTACCTACAAGTAACCTATTTTTCTATGACCTAGGTAGGTACCTATATATGAATGTTGACATTTTCTACTTTCTGACAGTTGCCGAAACGTCACGTTTTTCCATTTGAGGTAGAAGTAAATTATCACTTTCCTTGGGGTAGAAATGCGTATTTCTCCTCCACGGATTTCACAGTCTAGTAAATAGTCCGCTGCGCGACGGGAGACAAACTTCACACCTCACGCTATAATCTATAACTTCTTCCCCTTATATATAATAAATAACTATTACTTCAACCTGAAGGGGTAAAATGTGACGTTTTAGTAACTGTCAGGAGGGGTAGAAAATGTCAACGTTTCACATGGGTTATAGAAAAAATGCAATTTTTAATAGTCAACAAACGTTAAAACTACTGTTTTTTAGGATAGTGTTTGTAGAAATAAAAAAAAACTGATTTTTTGTCAATATACGCTAAAGGAACTGAAGGTAAATTGGAAAATAACGTATCGAGGGATGAACCTACATATTCCCTTGACCGGACAAAAAAAATCAGAATTTTTTTTCGGACAATCGGCAATGGTCTACAGGGTGGAAACTATTTCAATGCTCACCACTGGGTTCTCGGAAACTGTGAGATAAAAGTTCCGTTAAAGTACAAAAAAAGTGGCGCTAAAGGCCGTCTTGAATGTTTAAAAGAAATCCGAGAAATTCGGTCATTCTGATCGACTTGAAATTTATACAGAAAGATTATCAACTAAGGGGAATCTGAAAATAAGACATCCTTTTTGTAATTTAACCGATTTTTTAGAATTATTATTCATCATTTGGATTCTGGGTAGTTTCAAAGACTTATCCTTGAAAGGGCAGATACATCAGCAGGAAAAATTAGATATATGTTGATTTGCAAGTCCATATCGACTCCCTAGAGGAGGACCTCAAGTGATCCAAAATATTGTCAATATACGTACTTCGCAGCAATTTATCGCAAAATTCTGACTAGCCACTTGAATTTATATCACTTTGCACTGATTTAGTTCAAGCGTGTTAGCGTGGTACCTACCCACGTCACAGCAATGTCCCGCACGATCTACCTCATTTTACTCCTCCCGTTTTCATCAACAGGTATTCATTTAAATATTTTTACTACCCTTAATTTACTATTCGTCAGCATTTAGGCACAACCAACATTTCAAACCGAGTCGTAAACGGAACCAACGCCTTAAATGAAGAGTTTCCGTACGCTGTAAGGCTTTTTCTCCTCTGGACAAATTCTCATTGAGTTAATATTCTAGGTCTCCATTAGATACTACAACCAGCACAACTGTGGAGGCTCTATAATAGCAGACAAATGGGTGCTAACAGCAGCACATTGTGTCTTTTTAGAGTAAGCGTCTAGAAAACTTTCCATTTCATAAATATTTTTTTTTAGTTTTATCAACGTTTCAAGTGTTTTATACGGAACAGTTTTTGTCCAAGACGGAGAAGCTCCAGATGATCACGTAAAAGCAGTCGTGAGAGGAATTGTCAATGAAGGCTACACAGCTTCTGGAGCTTACTTGAACGATATCGGTTTACTTCAGGTTTAAAGCTTTTTTAAACTTGTGCATTAACTCAGAGTTTCAGGTAAATGAGAGCTTTGTTTTCAGTAGAGTGGCAACGCCAGTTAAGCTCCCGTTTCAAGGTCAACTTGTACCTCGAAACAAAGAATCAATTTTGGTGGGGTGGGGCTACAACGAAACGGAAGGAACAGTCATGCCAGTTTTGCAAAAAGCTGATATCACCATTTTTGAAGACTCAGTTTGTGAAGGATATTTCCCGTACAATTATTCAAGGTGCTCTCACGTGTGTGCAGGAATTCCTGGGGGTGGCCGAGGACAATGTTCTGTAATTTAGAAAATGAGAGAGTTTAAGAGATTTGTGATCGTGTTTTAGGGAGATTCTGGGGGTGCCCTAACTGTTGATGGGGTGATCCATGGAATTGTATCTTGGTCGGATAAACCATGCACGATAACTCCAGGGATTATGACACGTGTAGCAAGTTTTAGACAATGGATTTATAATATTACGAGTGTTTAGAAGTTATGCTTGTGTAATGCAGATAAGGTATCCAACTTTTCAGATAAGATTCTGCTCGACTGTCTATTTCCTACTCAAGGTAAATACACTGTAAATATAATGCGATTTTTTTTCTTTGTACCTAAAGTTTTTATTTAAAATTGAACAAAAAAGTTCAAGACCTTCGTCATTCCTTTATAGTCCACAGTAATTTAATCCTTGACACACAACCTGGCAGAAAACCATCTGCAAAACCTTTTGACTCCTTTTATCCTTCGTTTTATATCAAAGATATCAAGGCAATGGTGCCGCTTCAAACCAAATCTTGCAAAATCTGAGGTCCTCTTGTAATATACATCAACACTAAAGTAAGGTTCGTCAACGCTGAAACCACCGTGCACATTTGATCTAGATGTTTATCATGTTAATGTGAATGTAAGGATTTTATCAATCTGCACCTAGTAGTGCCTTCGCAGACGCACAGTGGTGTCAAAAAGGCGAAATGTTGAAAATTGGCGGTACAGAATTAAACTGTATTAACCAGTCAAAGTAACTGCCGGTAATTTAGAAAAGTTCCTCTTCTATTTCCCTTTCTTTTGTTGCTGTCAGCAGAGATAGGTAGAGAAGAAAGACGGAAAAAAAGTGAAAATAGGATACCAGAAGATGACAATAGAGGGAAAAGAATGGTTTCGGGACAAGAGAGAGGATAAGCTAAAAGAAGAGAGGACGTCAAAAAACGCCTCTACAGACATCGTAAATTCGCAAAGAACTGACAGAAAATAGAAATAGACGCGAAAAGAGAACGACACAGGCAAAGAGAAGGCACAAGAGGAACAAAAGATTCAGGAGGTGAAAAAAATAAAGCTAGAAGGAAGAAAGCAAAAAATAAGGAAACTGAAAATATATCAACAAGAAATAATAAGAAGGGTAAACATAACGCACAAAATACAAGATTAGGAATATGGAACGTTAGGAGCGTAGCAAATAAGAAGGAAATAGTAGAGGAGATACAAAAAATAAACTTACTATGTGGCGCTAACGGAAACGGAGAAGAGAGGAAATGGACTTGAGAGAATATCAGAAGAATATTGAATGATCTGGTCGGGGGTAGAAGCGGAAGAACACGCAAGGGCAGGGATTGCTTCAGTTATAAGAAATGGAAAAAAAATAGGATGCGTCAAAAATGAGAAATATGAGAATGAAAGAATACTCGTGGTGAACATAAAGGAAAGGAATCCTGATGATTGTATACGGACCAAACGAGGATGCTGGTAAAGACATAAATGAAAAACTCTTCCATGAATTACAAAAAAAATAGACGACACAAACAGAACAGTGATAATTATGGGAGATCTTAATGGTAGAGTGGGAAACAAAAAGCAAGGAATAGAATGGTGTCTGGGAAAACAAGAAGAAGAAATGAAGAACACAAACGGAGAAAGAATTTTACGTTTTAACCTCCCCAACTCCATCACAATTTTAAAAAAATGGGAGGTTACTGCAATCACTAAAATTTTCGAATTTGAGATAGCACCAGATCTTCACGTTTTGGGGTCTCAGGAACCCAAAAAAGCGGTTTTCAAAATGTGTCTGTGTGTGTGTACGTACGTATGTACGTACAGTTCATTCGTGAGACTTAGCCCGATCGTAACTGGTTATAAAACACATACGTCTTGAAAGCCGTCTCTGTCCGCATTGTTGCACGTAGACCGACAAAGTTTGAGCGTAGCGCCCTAATCTTGTCGCACGCTATGTCTCACTCCGACTCGTTTATCTGAGGGAGAAAGTAAAGTGGACGTTCGACGTTCGTTGAAGCGTCATTGTGGCACGGTTGTACTCTCCACTACACAATTATAGGTGTAAGGCGGTTAAATGGAAATTGAATTTAAACACAGAATACAGTATTTTAATTATTGAAGCATAAATAAACATGATCATGACATATTATACTCTACATTAACTTGCATATCATCACTGTCACTTGTGTCGCCTTCATCATCGTCACTATCTGTAATTATTAATGGTTGAATTTCAGCTTGATCCAATATTTTTTCGCGTTCCCACCACTTGAGTATTTCTTGTTGGACTTTATCAACTGTTGCTGCCCAAAATTTCAGAAATGCTGCATTTTTATATGCCCAATGAGCTGATATTTAAAGCCAATATAATCCCATGATGCATTTCTATGAAACGATAAATAGGTAAAGTAATTACAATGTCCATTAGGACAGAGACCTGAATTCAATTTTGGGTTACTAGGAAAACAGGTAAGAGGGGTAGGATAATGAGTCAAATTTTCAGAAATGCTTACCGTTATCTTTTTAATTTGGATAATAGCGAACTACGTTTTATTTTCAGTATACGCACATAAGGAGGCAAATTAAACACCAAGCTTTTATGTTAATTAATGCATCATTGGGGTAAGTCAATCTTAAGTTAAAAAAAGGAATTTTGTTGTGGATTAATCTGGGGTACCCCTAATACATAAATGAAAGTTGAATTTTGTATAGGCTTCTCCGCCTGGTTCCGCCAGCCTTGGTGGAAATACCAAGCATCGATTGTTACAGACGACGGTCATGGCGTTGATAACTGCAGCCGCTCGCTCATCGGGCTAAGTCTCGCGAATGAACTGTACGTACGTACATTTGTAAACACGCCACAGCCAAAACTACTGGACCGATTTAGCTGAAATTTGGTGCGTAGGCATCTCATAACCCAACTTAGATCTGAAAAGCTTTTGGAGCCAATCGCGCAACTAGAAATGCCATTTTGGCACATCAACTTTTTAATTTTAAATGCAAACCCCCATTTTTCACGTCACGATAGAAAAGGCCTTCAAATTCTGCTTCTAAAAATATATTCACTCTCAGTGCCCTTTTGACCAAAAATTAGAAAAAAATTGATTTTTATCGGACTTTAAAATCGCGGTACAGCCCAAGCCCCTGAACCGATTTAGCTGAAATTTTGCACATGGGGATTGTATTGCACGTCGAAGAGCTGAACAAACTTTGGATTTAATCGGCCCACGGAAAGTGCCGTTTTGGCACACCAATGTCCAACTTTAAATTATTCACTTATTTAACCATCCAAAACAAGTTTTTGAAAGATTTATTGTCACCATCAGAAAGGTCTTCAAATTCTGGTTTCAAAAAAAATGCAGCAGTGAAGCGGCTGGAACCTCCCCATCGCGTGGATCTTTGACTTGTGTTTCTAGCCGAATTAGCACAGAAATTGTATAAGACTGGTTTCAGCGACGGTTTTAGAACTGCCTAAAAAGGACTTACTTATACCTACTTTTCTCTAATGAATGTTTCAATTTGTTTGTTCTAAAAAAGTTCTAAAACCATCATGGAAACCAGTCATACATTTTCTTTGCTAATTCGACTAGAAACCCAAGTCAAAGATCCACGCGATGGGGAGGTTCCAGCCGCTTCACTGCTGCATTTTTTGTCTTGAAAACTAATTAGTAGTGAGAGAAGTAATAAGTAGAAAAGAAAAATCAATAATCAATTCCTCAATGGTCGATAGAACCACGTGGAGAAAAGTGAAGGATGTTAAAGTGAGAAGAAAACCAGAAATAGGTATCTAGCGAATAGCGATTATTGTGTGATTAGGTACTATGAAATTAAGAATGGAAACAGATAACATAGAAAATAATTGGTTGGATTTAAAAGAAAAATAACCAATAAAAAGATCAGAAGAGAACCAAAAATCAAAGAAACCTACCAAAAGATACTAGATCAAAACATAAAGAAAATAAAACTGTCGAAGAAATTTGGAAGAAGCGATGCTAACACCAGTGGAGATACGTTGCGGAACGGTGAGGATTACGAATTGGTGGACAGATGAAATAAAAAACGTAGTAAAGGGGAAAAAATAATAATGGAAAACATACGTACCTTTAGACGAGGAAACAAAACTACTGCGAGGAATACAAAAGAGAAAGGAAAGAAGCAAAAGAGTTAGTAAAAGAGGAAAAAAACATGGACGGATTTTGGGAAAAAAATGGAAAACGCATAGGGCCTTTTCTAACTTTTTTTTTCTTGGCAACTCAAAATGATCGAATTTGCTAAAATTTTTTTAAAATTTCAGTCACTTCAGAATAGTACAAACGCAAGGAAAAAAATGCAGCAGAGAAGCGGCTGGAACCTCCCCATCGCGTGGATCTTTGTATTCTGTGTAAATAGTAGTCAATTCAACAGATTTTTTTTTATCCTTATCGTCTGACGTCTGTGACTAATATAATAATAAGCAAATAAAATTGAGGATGTTGACTCCTACAAAAACTTGCCTGATAAGAGCGAAATGTTTACAAATCATTTGAATTTTCCCGCGACATCGGCACTCTCTCACGTGGAACCTGCCATTCGTGACAATCCTAAGGAGACTGCACCTTTTGTTTCACAGGATCGCAGTGATCCCGAAGCAGGATTCCAGCTTGTCCAAAACCGTAGAAATAAAGGTAAACAACCGAGGGTTCCAAATAAAAATCGTAATAATAATCCGATTATTGTGGGGAATCGTAATGTTCAGATCACCGAAACTATCATCGTTGAAGCAGTGGCAAGGCGTCAGTGGATTCATGTTTCTAGGATTAAACCTGGTACTAAGCCTGAGAATATGATAAATTGGGTAAAAACGACCCATGGCATAGATGATGTGAAATGTTTTCCGCTCACCGATAATGATAAAATATGTACTTTCAAGATCGGGGTTCCTACATCCCAATCATTTTCTTTATTAACGCCTGAAGCCTGGCCGACTGGAGTGGAGGCCAGGATTTTCATAAAAATGCCAAAGAAGAACAAAGACACTTCTGATAAACAGGATTTTCAAGAAAGGTCGCCCATAGAGTTAGCGGAAACCGAGGCGGAAACGTAAAAAACTGGTCCATATATTATCAAAATCCAAGAGGCATAAGGACTAAATTGCAAGATCTGTACAGATCTATTTTAGTTTGCGATTATGATGTTATTATACTTACGGAGACATGGCTAAACGACACGATTTATGACGAGGAATTCATTAGTAATCAATATGCGGTCTACAGAAGAGATAGGGATAAAGCATCCAGCGTCAAATCTGATGGCGGCGGATCCCTTATAGCCGTCAAGAGATCGCTTCCATCAAATTTAATCATTCCTGGTATACAAATACCGCGTGAAGAACTTTGGGTTAGTGTTCATTCTTCTAATCAGCATCTTATTATTGGTTCGATTTATTGTCCACCTCGATCTAGTGTGGAATTCTATAATGATCACGCCGAAACTGTCAGTTCTGTGTTGGAAATCAATTGTGATGCCAAAGTGATTTTGGTAGGTGATTACAACTTACCGGAAGTGCGCTGGGTAGATCAGGCAGATGTACCTGGGCTTCTAGCAACTCAACACCTGAGTGATTCTGCT
This sequence comes from Pycnomerus fuliginosus, assembly GCA_963924575.1. Classification (NCBI taxonomy): domain Eukaryota; kingdom Metazoa; phylum Arthropoda; class Insecta; order Coleoptera; family Zopheridae; genus Pycnomerus; species Pycnomerus fuliginosus. The sequence goes on along the minus strand of OZ004625.1, from coordinate 8,607,638 downwards.
GCTACAATCTGTGATAACTTCTCCTATTTTGGGCTGAGTCAGTTTAATTCAAAAAGAAATGCAAATGATGTGATATTAGACTTAGTCTTTTCAAACTGTGATATCAATGTCCTTCGGGCTCCTGAACTGTTGCGCAGTGATCCTCATCACCCGCCTTTATGTATTAATTTCTCAGTCACTGACTATAGAGAATTAGATAAAGCGGCAACATATTTTTATGATTTTAAAAAAGCTAATTATATTGCCATAAATCAAGCTCTCTGTGATATAAACTGGTCGTTTTTAACAAATTGTGCCTGTGTTAATGACTGTGTTGAACTACTCTACTGTGCATTGTATGATGTTATTGATTTATTTGTACCCAAACGCAAAAGTTTCATATCTCATTTTCCAAATTGGTTTAGTCCTGAGTTAGTTAACCTGATCAAGACTAAACGTGTTGCTCATAAGAATTATAAAAGTAATAGCACATTTAATAACTATACCGTGTTTAATGATTTAAGAAAACTGTGTAAAATGGCAGTTGCAAATGCCCATGAAAAATTTATAGAACAAGTTGAAACTGGCATATCTGATGATATCAAGTCATTCTGGAGTTACGTTAGGTCTAAGAGTAAGAATATTAAGAGTGTTCCGAATATAATGAAACATGGCGACAGGGTAGAAAGGGATGGTCAAAGAATTGCTGACCTGTTTATAGAATACTTTTACTCTGTCTATAAACCAAAAAACGTCATTGATCCTGGCTATCTAAATTACAACAGTCAATGTCACGTGAGTGTTATTGACGTGAGTCATGATGACATTCGCAAACTTCTCCTTAAACTTGATACTAATAAAGGGCCGGGCCCAGATGGAATCCCCCCTCTTTTTATCAAGCTATGCACGGAGGCATTAATTACTCCATTATATCATGTTTTTCGGCTTTCTCTTAGACTCGGATCATTCCCTGACCAGTGGAAATCCAGTTTTGTTGTCCCAATCTACAAGTCAGGTAATAGATCGGAGGTTTCAAACTACAGGCCTATTAGCATACAGTCGACAATACCCAAAATTCTGGATGAGCTTGTCTGTAATGCTCTCACAGCAGAGTTGAGACACATGATTGTGGAGGAGCAACACGGATTCGTTAAAGGGCGATCAACTACGACAAACCTGTTTGTCTTTGTTGATTACATAATCGATGCAATGGAGAAAGGGATGGAAGTAGTGTCTATTTACACTGATTTCCGTAAAGCTTTCGACAGTGTAAATCATTATATTCTATTTCTTAAACTTAAAGCTCTTGGTATCTGTGATCCTATCCTTTCTTGGATTGCATCGTATGTGGACAACCGATCTCAATTTGTCCGCGTAAATGGTTATCGATCTAAACAAGTCGTAGTTACTTCCGGTGTCCCTCAGGGATCTCATCTGGGCCCCTTGCTCTTCTTGGTCTACGTCAATGACATTTGCTCGAAATTAAAAAATTGCAAACTTTTAATGTTTGCGGATGATCTCAAACTTTTTGCCAGAGTAAGCGATGACTCGGACGTGTCCCGTTTACAACGTGATTTGGACAGGTTAGTGTTGTGGTGTTCATCTAATGACATGGACCTCAATCCTGACAAATGCAAAGTGATAAATTTTACGCGGAAACTTAAACCTCTTGAGCCTTGCTTTTACATAAATGGGGTATCTTTGGAGTGTGTTGATATCATCAAGAATTTGGGAGTTTTTTTAGATCCTAAACTGTCTTTCAACTATCATATCGACTCTGTAATTACTAAAGCCAATCAAATGTTGGGTTTCATTGTCAGAACAACTGTTCCGTTTGTTACCACCAGATCTGTAACCATTCTTTATTCGGCATTGGTACGTTCTCTGTTTGACTACTGTAGCATAATATGGTCCCCATCATATCGTGTACACATAGATCGTATAGAGAAAGTTCAACGTAAGTTCACAAAGCACTTATGCTTTAAATACAATGTGACTTTTAATCGTCAAAATTATGATATGATTCTGTCTTACTTCGGTTTGTGTTTGTTGGAAGATAGGCGGAAATTTTTAGATATTTGCTTTTGTTTCAAACTGTTAAATTATGAATTTCAATGCTCTCAAATTTTATCTCTCATATTTATATGTGTCCCTCAGTTCTATTGTCGTTCTCAACCGCTGTTAAAGCAACCGTTTCATTACACAAATTATGGTCTAAACTCTCCTTGCTCTAGGATGATTGCGAATGTAAACGCCTACAGCGCTCATCTTGATTTCTTTGGTGTTAGCTTTAAGAAGTTTAAGCGAGACTGCAGATCAGTTCTTAGTATTTAATTATGTTCTTCTTTTATGTTATCGTATATTTATTATTTTAGTGTGAATGTAAAGTAATTAATGTTCTTTGTCAATGGAAATGCTTCTAGCGTAATAAAGATTATTATTATTATTATTATTATTATTATTAATTTCGCAATTTTCTGACAAATACCGACATCACCTCGTACATCACCCATCACATTTGACAATATGTTCCTTTTAAGGTTAATCTTTTGCCAACTTTTTGACAATAACTGCCACTTTATGTCATCCACTGTCAGCCTGCTCCCTTTTAATGAGAAAGAATTTTTTCAATATTTTCCACTGAAATGGCAGAAACTGTGAATACATTTTTAGAACCAGAATTTGATCGTCTTTCTAATGGCGACATAAAAAAGAGGCCTTGTATTTAAAATTTTAAGTTGATATGCTTAAATGGCAGTTCGCGTGGGCCAATTGCTCCCAAAAGCCTTTCAGGTCTTCAACGGGTCACCTAATCTCCATGTACCAAATTTCAGCCAAATCGATTCAGTAATTTGGGCTATAATGTGTTTTTACTGTTATTATAAAATTTCGATTTTTTGAACCAAACAGCGCTAAATGCGAATTAATTTTGTCCTATTTAAAACCAAGATTTGAAGACCCTTCTGATGGTGACAATAAATCTTTCAAAATCTTGTTTTTAATGGTTTAATGATTGAATAATTTTAAATTTGGAAATTGGTGTGCCAAAAGGACACTTTCCGTGAGTCGATGGAATTCAAAATTTGTTCAGCTTTTCGAGGTGTAATACAATCCCTATGTGCAAAATTTCAGCCAAATCGATTCAGGGGCTTGGGCTGTACCGCGATTTTAAAGTTTGATAAAAATCAATTTTTTTTTAAATTTTTGGTCAAAAGGGCACTAAGAATGAATACATTTTTAGAAGCAGAATTTGAAGGTCTTTCTTATGGTGACGTGAAAAATGGGGGTTTGCATTTAAAATTTAAAAGTTGATGTGCCAAAATGGCATTCCCCTTCTCTCTTCCCTGAGCTACGGCTATGTGCGGAACTGATTTCTTTTGAATATGATGTGAATATGTTATCTTGGAGCCAAAGTAGACATGTTGAAATTTGAAGAATGATATGGCGCCTTTTTCAGATGGCTTTAAAATTAAATTGTAATGATGGGATCATAGGGGGATAAGTAAACTGTTTGCGAAAATTTGGAAATTCTCAAAGCCACACATTTGGCGTATACTTCAAAATGGATTAAAGTTGGACAAAAAGACATCTCTGTACAGTACCTATTCATTTTAATATGTACCTAATTTTACATTTAGTTTTCTTGTAGTCGGCCGAAACACAAATTGTTATTAATATTATTACCATTGGCTTTCTTTCTCCTCACGTATTTACAAGGTCTGCATTTCTCAAAACACAGTCGATCACATATGACCCCGTGTACTGTACAAACGCTCCTACAAACACAAGTGCTATTAAAAACCAAAAAAAATAAAACTCACCTTTCACACTTCTCATAACACCTGTAATTTAGATGATCAGCATTCAACACGTGGCATCTCTGCTTGCAATAATGTCCACAATTTAGCTCCTCGTTACATTTTCTAAGGCAACAAAAATTTGAGGACGTTTTCACTCTAAACTTTCCGTGTTTTTTGCAAACTAATGGTAAGCTAGTTTTCAAACTGTTTTGATTGAGAAAATACTTTCCTATTGTACCCCAAACCTAATAAGCTTAACTGTAGAATGGAATGTTTAGGTATTTACTTACTTTGCTTGATCTACTTAGCAGCTTTATATTTCCAGTTATGTAAAGGCCGTTTCTAGCCCTGGATAGGGCTACACAGACGCGATTCTCTTTGCCCAAAAACCCAATGTTGCCTGCGGAATTGTTGCGCACCAGCGACAGGAGGATAATATCGTTTTCTTGTCCTTGAAACCCGTCCAGAGTTGTAACCTTGACATCCTCAATCTCCGAACTTAGTTCCGATTTTATTTTCTCAGTTTGGGCTGAATATAAAGCTAAAATTGTTATGCTTTCTGCTTTGTGTCCATTAAGTATCAAGTGTCTGGCTAGTGCAACTAAAAATTCAGATTCGTGGATATTTACGAAACTCTTGTCAACTGCTGTTTCGGGTTTTTCGTGATGTAGAAAAAATATATTTTTAGCAACTCCAGCTACGTTAGGTCTGTTTAGAACCGAGGGTGCGTCAACAAGAAAGGGATAAATTACTAGCCTAAGCAAGGCAGAAATTTCTGGACGCATTCGATGCTGAACATTAAGAACATAGCTTCTGACGTTGTTATTAACCATTCTCTCGAATAGACTCACGTCGAGGTGGTGTTGTGCAGCTAATTTATGATCGTTTACCAAAGGCTTTAGCTGCTTGTGGTCTCCAACTAGAATGAGCTGCTCACACCCCGGAGACATAGAAGCCACAACGTGAGCTTCGAAGACTTCAGCTGCTTCCTCAAAGAAAACAATCGGGCAACTAAGATCATCCAGATCCTCTTTCATTCTAGCCGCACAAGTCGTTGTCATTCCTACTATTAAAGCTTTCCTCATCAAATCAACATTTTTAACAAACTTTACGTTAGTGCTTTGTTTGTATTTGTTTCTGACGCGAGTTAAGTTGAATTGTTGAAGTTTTTCGCTGTTTGATTGACTTCCAACCCTTAGTATTTTGCTTGTGAAAGGAATCAGACCTTCTAGTACATGATCAACGGCATCATTTTTATACGAAACAAGTAAAATCGGAGAACCTCGATGCCAAACGTGCGAGTTTTGTATTAAAACTCTCGCGATTGTTCGTCCAAGATGTGTTTTGCCGGTCCCTGGAGGACCTTGGATCAAAACGAATTTTTCTGTCAAGGCTGCTTTAAAAGCGAGCAACTGGGCGTCGTTTAAACCACAAAGTTTTGAAGGCCACGCTTCCTGGGGGTAACGTGATCGTCCATCTATTGAATAGCACGAAGAACCTAAATAATTTGGAGGTTTCATGTGGTTTTTGGCGTAGAGTATGTACTCCGACATTGGTAATTCACTCATTGAATGAAGTGCCCTTAAAACATAGAGATAGGGTGCAAAATAATTTAGATATTCCACCATTAGGTAATTGATGTCTGCATAAACATTTCCAGTGAGCACTTCTACGTGAATTTCATTATCTGAGAGATAAAATGCTTTTGTACATTGTACAGTCGTCAAATCTACGCTGGCGAAGTTATCTCTTGTAAAAATTAAAAGAGAGTCCATCATAAACCTTTTCGAATCCTTATCTTCGATGATTTTCATTATCGCGCTATCTAAAGTGATCGCATATGCATTTTCAGAACGTACATTTCTCTCCACTATTTCTCTGAATTTTATTCCTTTATGGATTATAATTTTATCGGAAGGAGACGTCAACGATTCTCGTAGAGGGGCGACAAAATCTTCGCGCAGTAAACGAAAGTGAATGCTTAAGTACTCATCCAGACTACTGAACGCACCCTTTATGATGTTTGAATCTATTGGCATCTGAGAAACACCTCTTAATTCGGAAAGTGTCGGCCAAATACTCAAATCTTGAATGTTCTTTGACTTTGGTTTAGGGAGGGCAACTGCAGAATAATTTAAAATTAGTTTCAACCTTTTTCTATTCATTTGAAGATTAGTTCTGGACATTATAGAATATTTTTGTGAAAAGAAAGTATCACTTTACTTACCTTTAACTGTGCTAATCGTAGCTTGTCTTGGCAAACGTGAGTTTGAAACATTGGAGCCTTCCAGTTGTCCTCTAATTGCAGGAAATGATTCATTTCGTTGCTGTTTTGTATCTAAATCAGGGATAGGAGTGAAAATTCTTGATTTCGTTGTATTTGAACCTGAAATTGCTAAACGTCAAAGCCATTTTGTAATCACTTAACTACCTTTAACTGCGCTAACCGTAACTTGTTTTTGCAAACGTGAGTTTGAAACATTGGAGCCTTCCAGTTGTCCTTTAACTGCACGAAATAATTCATTTCGTTGCTGTCTTGCCTCTAAGTCAGTGCTAGGAGTGAAAATTCTTGATTTCGTTGTATTTGAACCTGAAATTGCTAAACGTCAAAGCCATTTTGTAATCACTTAACTACCTTTAACTGCGCTAACCGTAACTTGTTTTTGCAAACGTGAGTTTGAAACATTGGAGCCTTCCAGTTGTCCTTTAACTGCACGAAATAATTCATTTCGTTGCTGTCTTGCCTCTAAGTCAGTGCTAGGAGTGAAAATTCTTGATTTCGTTGTATTTGAACCTGAAATTGCTAAACGTCAAAGCCATTTTGTAATCACTTAACTACCTTTAACTGCGCTAACCGTAACTTGTTTTTGCAAACGTGAGTTTGAAACATTGGAGCCTTCCAGTTGTCCTTTAACTGCACGAAATAATTCATTTCGTTGCTGTCTTGCCTCTAAGTCAGTGCTAGGAGTGAAAATTCTTGATTTCGTTGTATTTGAACCTGAAATTGCTAAACGTCAAAGCCATTTTGTAATCACTTAACTACCTTTAACTGCGCTAACCGTAACTTGTCTTTGCAAACGTGAGTTTGAAACATTGGAGCCTTCCAGTTGTCCACTAATTGCAGAAAATGATTTATTTCGTTGTAGTGATGTTGGGAGGTCAGCGACAGGAGTGACAATTTTTGATTCCGTTGTATTTGAACCTGAAATTGATAAACGTCAAAACCATTTTGTAATCACTTAACTACCTTTAACTGCGCTAACCGTAACTTGTCTTTGCAAACGTGAGTTTGAAACATTGGAGCCTTCCAGTTGTCCACTAATTGCAGAAAATGATTTATTTCGTTGTAGTGATGTTGGGAGGTCAGCGACAGGAGTGACAATTTTTGATTCCGTTGTATTTGAACCTGAAATTGATAAACGTCAAAACCATTTTGTAATCACTTAACTACCTTTAACTGCGCTAACCGTAACTTGTCTTTGCAAACGTGAGTTTGAAACATTGGAGCCTTCCAGTTGTCCACTAATTGCAGAAAATGATTTATTTCGTTGTAGTGATGTTGGGAGGTCAGCGACAGGAGTGACAATTTTTGATTCCGTTGTATTTGAACCTGAAATTGATAAACGTCAAAACCATTTTGTAATCACTTAACTACCTTTAACTGCGCTAACCGTAACTTGTCTTTGCAAACGTGAGTTTGAAACATTGGAGCCTTCCAGTTGTCCACTAATTGCAGAAAATGATTTATTTCGTTGTAGTGATGTTGGGAGGTCAGCGACAGGAGTGACAATTTTTGATTCCGTTGTATTTGAACCTGAAATTGATAAACGTCAAAACCATTTTGTAATCACTTAACTACCTTTAACTGCGCTAACCGTAACTTGTCTTTGCAAACGTGAGTTTGAAACATTGGAGCCTTCCAGTTGTCCACTAATTGCAGAAAATGATTTATTTCGTTGTAGTGATGTTGGGAGGTCAGCGACAGGAGTGACAATTTTTGATTCCGTTGTATTTGAACCTGAAATTGATAAACGTCAAAACCATTTTGTAATCACTTAACTACCTTTAACTGCGCTAACCGTAACTTGTCTTTGCAAACGTGAGTTTGAAACATTGGAGCCTTCCAGTTGTCCACTAATTGCAGAAAATGATTTATTTCGTTGTAGTGATGTTGGGAGGTCAGCGACAGGAGTGAAAATTCTTGATTTCGTTGTATTTGAACCTGAAATTGCTAAACGTCAAAGCCATTTTGTAATCACTTAACTACCTTTAACTGCGCTAATCGTAACTTGTCTTTGCAAACGTGAGTTTGAAACATTGGAGCCTTCCAGTTGTCCACTAATTGCAGAAAATGATTTATTTCGTTGTAGTGATGTTGGGAGGTCAGCGACAGGAGTGAAAATTCTTGATTTCGTTGTATTTGAACCTGAAATTGCTAAACGTCAAAGCCATTTTGTAATCACTTAACTACCTTTAACTGCGCTAATCGTAACTTGTCTTTGCAAACGTGAGTTTGAAACATTGAAGCCTTCCAGTTGTCCTCTAATTGCAGGAAATGATTCATTTCGTTGCTGTTTTGTATCTAAATCAGGGCTAGGAGTGAAAATTCTTGATTTCGTTGTATTTGAACCTGAAATTGCTAAACGTCAAAGCCATTTTGTAATCACTTAACTACCTTTAACTGCGCTAACCGTAACTTGTCTTTGCAAACGTGACTTTGAAACATTGGAGCCTTCCAGTTGTCCTTTAACTGCACGAAATGATTCATTTCGTTGCTGTCTTGCCTCTAAGTCAGTGCTAGGAGTGACAATTTTTGATTCCGTTGTATTTGAACCTGAAATTGCTAAACGTCAAAACCATTTTGTAATCACTTAACTACCTTTAACTGCGCTAACCGTAACTTGTCTTGGCAAACGTGAGTTTGAAACATTGGAGTCCTCCAGTTGTCCTCTAATTGCACGAAATGATCCATTCCGTGCCTCTCTTGCCTCTACGGCACGAGCGACAATTTCTGATTCTGTTGCATTTGAAACTGAAATTACTAAACACCAAAACAATGTTGTGTAATTCTTGAAAATACTTAAAAAACTTACCTAAACCTTGGACAGGGGATGAAAAGGTGTCACATATTATTCTGCTCACATAATTTCCCATTTTTCTCAAATCGCATATCGCAGGACAGATAAGCTCCTACTTAAAATTGCACTTGATTAAATTGTTTGTTTGAGTAGCGGGTATATATTCAATGCAATGCACACGTAATGAGTACCTATGTATTAGGTAATTCCCGCAACCTTCATGTAACAATTTTCTTGTAGGTAATATTGAAACTCGATCTACGGTCTCGTCCAATTCTCGTCGCAGTATGCAGTCGTATCCAGGTAAGCATCACGGAATTGTCGACAATTCTGTACTTACCTACTAGTAGTATTATATATGACAATTCGGAACAACCAAAAAAAAATAAATCGTAGCATATAATTGGAAAACAATTAAAACAAAAAAAAGAAAAAAGGCATACATTCAGAAGTAAAAAGTGATAAAACTTTGAAAGAGGTGCATTGATTTCGATCAGACATTTGTAACAGGAAAATTAAAATGTTTCCGACAATTTGGTTGTGATTTTCCAACAAAATTCAGTTTTCCTTGGAATATGAAAACTTGATGGGAAAATAACAATAGAATTCAATGAAACTCCATTCAACTAAAAATTCACGTTAATATTCAATAGTAATACGACGAGTAGTCTCTTGATTGCCGCGGGTTTTCACGTCCGAATGGTTGTCAACTACGAGTCAAAATGGTAGAAAATCTACCATTTGACAAGTAGTGCATCCATGAGGACTCAACAAGGCAACCATCAAGAGACTACGAATCGTATTTTGCAGATTATTTTATAAATTAAAGTATTGATAAGTAGTGTCAAGTTGACGTTGTAGTATTATCACTGTAATCAGGATTTGATTGGTTACTGGCATACTAAATGCTGCTTTGGATTGGTTCAATACTTAATGTATAAAATAATCAATAAAATTTCTATTGGAACATCACAATCAATATTCTTCACAATTCAGAGCAACCAAAAGCAATAGATTCCACCACGATTGGAATTTTTCAATAGAAAACAATTGAAATCAAAAGCAGGATCCAACCGTTTCCAACAAGACCAATATGCTCTAATATAGAACAATACAATTTTTGTTGGAATGTATTGTTTCCTAACGGACATTTCCCTGCTGAAAATAATCATTAGAAAATGCATAAAAACCAGTGGGTTTTTCTAATAGTTTCTGCTGGGTCTACGGGATCCCGCTAGATTTATTTCAACTTTAATTGTGATTTACTGGGAATATCCAGTCACCAATAATTTCTAATGGTTTGATTTGAGTTTTCACTGGAATTACAATCACAATCACATGGGCAAAACCAGTAAAAACTTTTTCGTGTTTCAAGTGGGAATGACAAGTAGATTTCAAGTGAACTAATACATTTTACCCTCTGAAGGTGACGCGGTTGTACCAAATAGAACCAATGAAAAACCTTAAATGATCAATGAGGATGTCGAAAAATACGTGATGAATAAATCTAAATACTTGTGTTGCAGGTATCTACGGCGAAAATAGAGAAGAAAATACCTCCAAGTCAGCCAGCAATGCAGAATTCAACTACCATCGAAGGAACGAGAAGCGACCGATCATCAAAGGAAAACCATCATTATCTTTCAGACAATTACATTTGTTAAATTTCAACTGGTTTTACTGGTATTCCCCACTAGACAAAATTAAACATATTTTCTAGTGGATATCAGTGGTATCTCCCATACAAGATTTTTGGATTTCACTCTACCTTGTAGAAATACACATATTGAAACCATTGGAAACCAGTGAATCTTTCTTTACTGGTCTCCAATGGTCAATTACAGCAGGGTTGTAACAGGGAATTCATACCTAACGTAAGGGGTGCAAAATCCTAGATCAACGCAATCATTTATAATCCCGTTTATAATTATAATGGAATTAAATTTGGTTTTAAAAAAAACTGCTCAACAAGTTAGAAGTTGGAACGTTTTAAATTTGTTTGAAATCCAGTGCAGTATCCCCACGTTTGCCTAAGGATCTATGTGGAGAATTAAATGTTTTTTCTGAGCCCCTATTTATTTAATGGAATTTTGCAGCCTTCAAATTTTCGACGCCGTTAGAAAATTATGTGTAATATCTTTCCTTATCTATAGGTCAGTTCGTAAGTCAAAACTGAGAATTGACCTTTTCAAATTTCCCGCAAATGCGAACGAGTATAGCTGCTTATGTCAACGGGTTCGCTAATATTCGCGGAAAAGAACACTATACGTTAAAGGCGAATTCTCGGCCCAGTCGAAAATGACCAAATTATTTTTTTTTAGTGTAAGTGGGACCAGATGTTTGCTAAAGTAATATTATAAGTCGAGAGTAACAATACAGGGTGCCCCAACACCGATGTGCAACGTATTCATGACCCTTCATTTTGAAGCTATCGTTTTTACAAAAATACAAGCGCGAAGGTATCCCCCTGTACATGCGGAGCTGATCAGCGTTTATTTCATTTCAATATCTTTTTTACGTCCGAAGATATTCAAGAAGCAAAGATTTAAAAAAAAGACCTGTATATCTTGGAAACGAAAAATTACTCTTTATTAATTTTTTTTATGGGCATGAATTATAATCTCCTGAATCGATTAAGACTAAATGCAAAAAAATTGGCCCAAGCAGTCACACTTTAAATTGAACCTGCATTTCAAGATGGCGATGTCAAAATTATGTAATATGAATAGGAATGAAGGATGGGCCTATATTGTTGCTCAAATCAGGTTGTTATGTGTCATATATGAAATAGCATGATGTGAATTATCTGCAAATTCACATTATGGTTATCTGTTCGTACTACACGGCAAGAAATCAGCTTGGTTTTGAACCAAATTGCATAGGATAATATACTTAAAATTACTGATTTTTGAAAATTTATATTTTCTTAACTAAAAATTACTCTTCTTTTATTTTTCAAGGATTCATTGATTGAGCATAATTCCTCTTTCCAAAACTACAAAAAAAAAGAAAATTCTCCCAAACAGTCACTAATGACTAGGGCCCTTTGTCCACTATTTTGTCAAGGGTTGAAAATTTTCAATTCCTCCTGTATTAATACCACTTTGGCTCCTTTTAAGCGCTTTCCTTTTAGCCGCGATTCTCAAATATTCTCACCTCAGTTGGCAATGCGTTACTTTTACATGAACTGTCAGAATTTTACCTACCCCCTTGCCCCTGGAGCACATTCTACAGAGAAGGTGCTCGAGTTAGATTTTTGGCTAACTGTCAAAGTGGGTAAACATCACGGTTAAGGGTCGGTTTTTCAGTCGTGGATTAATCAACTTCGATTTCGCCTAAACTTACTTTAGTTGCCAGGCAATAGCCAACCAGAACCCTTAACTCTGACCTTTAAACCAGGTTTACAGAAAATCGGCCCTAAAAGGGTTTGTGGCACAATTGTTTTCATGAGAAACAAATGGGCAGCTACGGAAGCTTCCCAGTTGTATATATAGCTTTTGTTTGAACTATTTAATCACTCATTACAAGGTACCTAGTTCCTAGCAATTAGGTATGCATAATTTGTCTCTTGTTGGCAGTAAAGTGTAAATTATCGAAAAAAATCTAGATTCGTATTATTTTATTAAACTCTGTTATCACAGAACCAAGACCACAGTGAGTATTATATGCTGCTAAAGCAGTTACAAAGTATTAACACATATTAACCTAATATCCCTTTTCTGATTAGTTTGATTTCCCTCTTCCGGCATCCAAATTTACAACGTCCACAGTGGATGTCTGACGACCTATAAACATATTATTTCTGTAAAGAAACCAGAAAATCACAACTCACCCTTCCCAATTATACTCAATAGAGTTTACAGGTTCATATTTCAAGTGGCACTTTTCTTGGCAGTGATGTCCACAATTTAACGGGGCGTTACATATTTTATGACAGCCTCCATTAACCCCAAAATTTGAGGGGATCTTCACTTTAAACTGTCCGTGTCTTCGGCAAAGCAATGGAAGGCTAGTGTCCAAACTATATTGATCCACAAAATACGTCCGTATTTTACCCCAAACCTGAAACTTAACTGAATTAAATGTTTAGGATATTGACTTACTGTGCTCGATCCAATTAGTAAATTTATATTTCCCATTACGTAAAGGCCGTTTCTTGCCCTGGACAACGCGACACAAACGCGATTTTCTTTGGATAAAAACCCGATGTTGCCTCTGGAATTGTTGCGCACCAGCGACAGGAGGACAATATCGTTTTCTTGCCCTTGAAATCCGTCCAGAGTTGTAACCTGGATATCTCCACCATCGAATTTTTTTTGCCTAGCCAATTCCGATTTTATTTTGTCAGTTTGTGCTGAATACAAAGCTAGAATTGTTATGCTTTCTGCTTTGTGTCCATTATGTACCAAGTGTCTGGCTAGTGCAACTAAAAACTTAGATTCGTGGTTATTTACGAAACTCTTGTCAGCTGCTGTTTCAGGTTTTTCGTGATGCAGAAAAAATATATTTTTAGCAACTCCAGCTACGTTAGGTCTGTTTAGAACTGAGGGTGCGTCAACAAGAAAAGGGTAAATTACTAGCCTGAGCAAGGCAGAAATTTCTGGACGCATTCGATGCTGAACATTAAGAACATAGCTTCTGACGTTGTTATTAACCATTCTCTCGAATAGACTCACGTCGAGGTGGTGCTCTGCAGCTAATTTATGATCGTTTACCAAAGGCTTTAGCTGCTTGTGGTCTCCAACTAGAATAAGCTGCTCACACCCCGGAGACATAGAAGCCACAACGTGAGCTTCGAAGACTTCAGCTGCTTCCTCAAAGAAAACAATCGGGCATCGAAGTTCATCCAGATCCTCTTTCATTCTAGCTGCACAAGTCGTCGTCATTCCCACTATTAAAGCTTTCCTCATCAAATCAACATTTCTAACAAACTTTACGTTAGTGCTTTGTTTGTATTTGTTTCTGACGCGAATTAAGTTGAATTGCTGAAGTTTTTCGTTGTTTGATTGACTTCCAACCCTTAGTATTTTGCTCGTGTAAGGAATCAAACCTTCTAGTACATGATCTACGGCCTCATTTTTGTACGAAACTAGTAAAATCGGAGATCCTCGATGCCAAACGGCCGCGTTTTGTATTAAAACTCTCGCAATTGTCCTCCCAAGATGTGTTTTGCCGGTCCCTGGAGGACCTTGGATCAAAACAAATTTTTCTGTCAAGGCGGCTTTAAACGCGAGCACTTGGGCGTCGTTTAACATACAAAGTTTTGAAGGCCACACTTCGTGAGGGAAACATGATCGCCCATCTATAGAATATCCAAAATAACCTAAATAATTTGGTCGTTTCATACAGTTTTGTCCGTAAAGTATATACTCCGACATTGGTAAATCAACCATTGATTTAAGTGCTCTTAAAGCGTAGAGGTAGGGTGCAAAATAACTTAAGCATTCTACCATTAGGTAATCGCCTGAGTAGACACTTCCGGTCTGCACTTCTACGTGAATTTCATTTTCTGAGAGATAAAATGCTTTTGTACTTTGTACAGTCGTCAAAACTACACTGGCGTAGTTGTTTCTTGTAAAAATTAAAAGTGTGTCCATCATGAATCTTTTCGAATCCTTATCTTCGATGCTTCGCATTGTCGCATGATCTAACGTGATGGCATATGCGTTTAGAGAAGGTACTTTTCTTTCCACTATTTTCCTGAATCTTATTAGATTATGGATTATAATTTTATCGGAAGAAGGAGACGTCAACGATTCTCGTAGAGGGGAGACAAAATCTTCTCGCAGTAAACGAAAATGAATACTCAAGTAATGATCAAGGCTACTGAATGCACCTTGGATGATATTTGAATCTATTGGCATCTCAGAAATACCTTTAATTTCGCATAGCGTCGGACAGACGTTCAGATCACGAACTTTCGTGAATTTTGGGACAGGAGGATAATCTGCAAAATATTAAACTTAAAAACTTAAACCTAAAAATATTAAACATGTGTATACTAAGGCTCGGAATTATTTGCTTTTTTGATATACGAGTTTGGTGTTTGATTTGGATTTGGGGCGTTGCTATTCGTAAAATAGATAAAATAATTAGGGGTAAAAAACCGAAAAATTATTAATTGCAATAAATCGAGAACCAGTGGAGGTAATTTACTGAAACTTGGTATGTGTGCGATCTTTAAGTCTGTTAAACTTGAGGGAGTGTCGATTTCGTGAGATGAAAAACACAAAAAATATAGTAACTCTAACAAGGAGGATGAAACTTAAGGGTTGAAACTGAAATTTTGTTCAAATAAATGGTGGCATAAAATTACGGGATTCGATAGATTTCAGTCAACCATTGAAAAAAAGTCATAAGATAAGTCTTCAACCTATGACAATCATGAGGGGTTGAAAGCCTAAACTTCTAAATAGCCGCAATTTTTCAAAGAATTGGATTGAAAACACAACTTTCTTTAGAGCATGTGGGGGTGGTGGAATTTAGTGCTTGGAGTTTAGGGGTTGAAACATTAATGAAATCCTGTAACTTGGCACAGATAACAATATACGATGCTGTGAAACTGTGAGGTCGTATACATTACGTCTTCAAGAAAAGGGGAGTGAATTTTGAATTTTAGGAGAAATTTATCAATGGAGATGAAATTTAAGGGTTGGGTAAATACCTACCTCTATAGGGTGCCTGTACGTAGTCTCTATAAGGGGGAGTCCATGGGGGTGCCGGTATGTAGTCTCTATATGGCTGTGGTGGAACAATAGCTGAAGACAAAAAGTTTTGCAATCAGACGGGTTCTTAAAATAAGAAACAAACCTACCCTTTGGCGGTGGGAACAAAAAATCAAATATCTTCCCCGCAGAATTTCCCATATTTTCCAAATTATTTTTTTACTGACTAGCTTCAAATAGGGGTAGGTAGGTAATTGAAATTCACAGCCGCAATCACAATCTCAACTTTTCCATATTAAAAAAAGCTTTTTTAAGATTTAACACTTAACATAACCTTCACAAATAAACATACAATGACAGGTGACACTAATGACAGGAATGACAATTGCGGGTTCACACGTCACTCTCGAGATAGACCATTTTTAGCGACCCAAATTAACCGAAATATACCGAAACCACCTCATTCTTTCAGGCGGTAAAGAAAAGTACAATAGTTATAATCCTCAACCTAAAATTAATGGGTTTCTACATTATTAATGAACTTCGAGCTAACTTTATAAAATGAAGGGTCCGTTACCGAAATGCTGAAAAAGAATTAATAATGCAGCAATTCGGGTTTCTAAATTAGGAGGCAACCCGCAATACAGGCAAGTGTTATGAGTGGTGCAAGACAAGTTTCGAGCAATGACAGCACTCGGCGCCGAGGGGCTATACACTTGGAACTAATTGTTCAAAAATTTGGAGTTTATATTTGGAAGTATGGGAATTTTTGGAATTATTGCTTGAATTTTTTGGAATTATTGGAATTTTTGTTGGAATTTTTTGGAATTATTGGAATAAAAGTTCATTGATGATTTCAATGAAGGGAGTGCATGAAGGGAGTCAATCTATTCAGTAGGTAAAACAGTCCAGCTGTATTATTGGCTCTGCTAGTTTTGAAATAGCTGTGACACAAGAATGACAAAAAATCTGCCACAAAAGATGAAAGCGTCCAAAAGTGCCTACCAATCTAGTGCATTAAGCACCAAAATTGGCAACCCTTAGACTGACGTGCGTTATTTTCATTTCAGTTTTGATAGATGTCCTCCTTTATTAAAATCATCAATAAATTCATATCTATCATAGGTAAGTCAAATAGTGAAAAAAGCGCATTGATTTGTTGCAACCTAGCAATCATCGCTTGTTTAATCGATAATTTCACCCAAAATGTCAAAATTAACGGAACTAAACGAGGAATTCAACAATTTCATGCACAAAGTAACCCAAGTCAGTAACATCGTGCAAAAACTGGCCTCGAACGACAAAAAAGTGCAAGAAATCGGCAATCTGGAAGCCAAGGAGTATCTCGGCGAGGACAGGGAAGTCCAAATCGATGAAGACAACGTTTTGCTGAAAGTAGAATCTTCCAAAACTATTATAAACCGGAAAGCCCTTTATAAAAATGATAATCCTGACACGCAATCGCCTGGTAAGGAATTTTTCAATAACAAAATCTTTAAAAACTTCTGAATTTTGTAGATGCATTCATGGAGGAGATTTCCAAGGACGCTGACAGAAGATATCACAATAAATGCGTGAGGAGGGAAAGAATGCAGACTTTTAGAAAACAAGCAACTTTGGCTTTTAGACGAGATGAATTCGAGAAAGCTTTAACACTTTACAATAAGGTAAAAAATTAAATAATTTCTTTAATTATAATTGTTTCAGGCAATAGAGCAAATTAGGGATAGTTGTACATTGTACATTAACAGAGCTGTAACTTTGTTAAAATTAAAATTGTATGAAAAGTCTGCTGATGATTGCAAAATGGCTTTGAGGCTAAACGAAAATTCCTTGAAAGCCAGGTTATTGTTGGCAAAATCGCATTTTTTGTCTAACAACTCTGAAGAATACCAGAAGGATGTAGAAGAAGCTAAGTCGAGGAATCCTGATCAAGCTGAATTCATCCAGGGTTTGTTTTTAGAATGCAGCTCCAGAATGGCTTTTATCTCTTTTCTAGATTTTGTAAAAGAATTGGAAGGAACATGTTAAAGCTCGCCCACAACTTCACACTTCATAAGCAAATGACCAAAACGGCTCTTTATACTTTTCTTTTTATTACTTAAAAACATAAATAAAATATACCCTACCTAATTCTAAAATTGCTTTATAATTCGTGTTAAATGTTGGTATTTTGATGAATCCAGTCGATGAAACTCGTCACACGCGTCATAACTCCTGGTGTGGTTGCGCAAGGCTTCTTCGACCAGGAAACAATTCCGTAAATCACCCCATCAATCGTTAAAGCCCCTCCAGAATCGCCCTGAAAAAAATCCTTTTTAAGTAAGTAAGGCCATTACGGTATGTCACAAATTTCTTTATTATTGGTATAATTCGAAAAATAATAATAATAATAATAATATAAGTTTATTTAGCATATAACTGCTATAAAAAATATCATTACAATGTAATATTGCTCTCTTAAAAAATCTTAAATCTAATACCTATTATATCCTACTATAATGACCTTGTAATGCCCTATTTAGCTATACCCTTTCATTTCTTTGTTGATTTAGGTAATATTCTTTTAACAATTTTTTAAATTTCTTAACACTATTCGCTTCTTTAATACTTAACGGTAACTTATTATACTCTAATACTGCTCTAAAAAATAAAGTGTTTTGTCCACTTTTTGTGTTTTTATGTGATAGATAGAGATTATTTTTATTCCTAGTATTATGATGGTGAATATCGCTACCTATAATCCTATTAGCATCGAAATAAGAAGACATCATATTCAGAAAGAACACTTTGTGGACAAAAATTTGCGCACTTAGTCTAACAAGATATTTAATTTCTAACCATCCTAGTCTATCTAACATTTCACTTATCTTTGTATATTTATCACATTTAAGAATAATCCTCATAGCTCTATTCTGGAGCAATTGCAACCTTCCTAATTCCCCACTGTTGGCCAAATAAATCACTGAACCCGCAAAATGAAAGTGTGGACTTACAATCGCATTAAAAATAGTTTTTCTGGACCACAGTGATAAGTATGAGCTGCATCTACCTAATACGCCTAATTTTTTTGATATTTTCTTGCAGAGGTGTAATCAATATGTTCACTAAACTTAAGGTTCTTATCGACAATAATCCTCAAATATTTAGTAGAGTTTACCACACTTATCACTGTGTTTCCAATGGTTATTTTAACCCTGTCTAACTCAGTATCCTTCAATTTACTAATAAGCATTAATTTCGTTTTTTCGGTATTTAACTTAAGTTTATTAAATCTTAACCAATCTTCTATTCTCATTAGTTCATTGCACATGCTTATTGATATTTCATCTACATTGCTACCCGAAATATACAGGGTGAGTCAACAAGGCGACGGCGGTCCATAACTTCTGAACCCTTCCAGATAGGAAATCAATTCAAACGCCATTATGTACAACCACCATTTTGATGCCATATTCTGGATCACCTATAACATGGCTTTACATCGACATAAGACATTCGATGTTTTAAGGCTCTGTTCTAAAGTAATTAATTCTTTTGGAAAAATTTTGATCATTACGGGTGTTTCTTAAAAAAATTCCTGAGAACTCAATTTTGTATCTAGAGAGCTGAGATTCGGTACGAATATGAAGGAGGGTCTATTCTATCTATCTAACATGATAACTATCATTATCACTATACAGGGTGTTAAAAATTCTGTGTCAAGTTTGGAAGATTTCAAATATGCAAAACTCCATTTTTTCAAATGGCACCCCCTGTTATTATTGTGCCATGGGGTTCGGCTGTTGGATTACTTTATTTTTGATTAATTATGTCCTATACCTAAAGTCAATACTTCAAAAGATATTCTTTGTCTTATTTATTTTATTGAAGATTATTACGATCTCAATTAAAGAATGCCAGGGACTGTATGACAGTTACGACTAACATTGTTTATTTACATGGTTACCAGACAGTTTGTCACATTTATTGACATACACAATGAATTTCAAACATAAGCGGTATACCATGTCAATGAATTCTTCCTGGTTGTGTATGTCAATAAATGTGACAAACTGTCTGGTAACTATGTAAATAAACAATGTTAATCATAACTGTCATACCGTCCATGGCAATCTTTAATTGAGATCGTAATAATCTTCAATAAAATAAATAAGACAAAGAATATCTTTTGAAGTATTGACTTTAGGTATAGGACATACTTAATAACAAATAAAGAAATTCAACAGACGAACCCCATGGCACAATAATAGCAGGTGGTGCCATTTGAAAAAATGGAGTTTTGAATATTTGAAATTTTCCAAACTTGACACAGAATTTTTAACACCCTGTATTGTGATAATGATAGTTATCATATTGGATAGATAGAATGAGCCTTCCTTCATATTCATACCGAATCTCAGCTCTCTAGATACAAAATTGAGTTCTCAGGAATTTTTTTAAGAAGCACCCGCAATGATTGAAATTTTTCAAAAAGAATTAATTACTTTAGAATAGAGCGTTAAAACATCAAATGTCTTATGTTGATGTAAAGCTATGTTATAGGTGATCCAGAATATGGCAACAAAATGGTGGTGTTCCATTTAAAAAAATCAAGTTGCCATGCGTTGCAAGTGTTTTGGGACAGCCTGTATAGTTGAAAGTATTTTTAGGATGTAGAATGGGCGGTGTTGTATATAATGGCGTTTGAATTGATTTCTTATCTGGAAAGGTTCAGAAGTTATGGACCGCCGTCGCCTTGTTGACTCACCCTGTATACAACAGTGTCATCAGCGAAAAGATGAAATTTACTCTGTGTTATTGCACTCTCTATGTCATTTATATACAAAATAAATAATAAGGGCCCTAGAATGCTACCTTGGGGAACACCATAGTCAATATTCTTTGTCTCTGATACACTGTTGCCATATTTAACATTTTGTTTCCTGTCTGTTAAGTAACTATGCAACCATCGTAATACAATGCCTTTTAATCCATAGGACTCCAGTTTATTTATCAGTAGTTTTCTGTCAATAGTTTCGAAAGCCCTTTTAAAATCAAGATAAATTACGCATGTTGTTAGCCCTTTGTCCAAATTTGTCTTCCATTCCTCTACCAGAAACTGAAAGGCAGTCTCGCAATTATGGTTCTGTCTAAAGCCAGACTGGTATTTTGTTAATATATTATTATTAATAACATGTTCTAAAATTTGCTTATAAACTATTTTTTCTAAGATTTTGGCAATTGTAGGTAGTGTATTTACTGGCCTAAATTCCTCTGCCTTTTTTGTATTTGGTACTTTCCTAATAGGTATTATTGTGGCTACTTTTAATTTCTCTGGCATTATTCCCGTTTCTAATGAAGTATTTATTATATGCAACAAGGGCTTTGATACTTGTGTGAAAATTTTTTTTAACAATTCAGCTGTGATCTCATCTGGGCTACCTTTATTTTCCAATTTTAATATAATTTCCTCCAACTCACTCTCTGTAATTAGCTTAAAATTTGTAAACTTATCATTATTAATAATATTTTTGCTGTTATTTATTTCAGTAAAACTAGAGTTTGTACAGGGAATTGAGTCAACGATTTCAGTTATGCAATTAATATAGTACTCATTAAATTTATTAGCAATAGTTGTTACATCCTTGATATAGACTCCTTTAAAATTAATCTCACCAACCGATGACGCACTTTTATTTCCTGTTATGTTTTTTAAAGTTTTCCACATGCTCTTGGGATCACTCTTGTAGGCATCAATACAATTTTCATAATATCTAGTCTTTGTACTCCTAATTAAATTAACTAAATTATTTCTTAAAACCTTGTACTCTTCCCAATCACTAGGCCGTTTGGTAATTAGAAACTTTTTATACTTATTATCAGGTTCCTTCAGTTTACCTTGAATTTCCTCATCGAACCAAGTATTAAATCTCCCCTTTAATTGAAACGACTTTTTTGGCATTAATTCATCAATCGTCACTTGTACTTTTTCAAATAAGATGTTATATTTATCATCTAAATCCCTTATTCTATAATTAAATTCAAAGTCATGAAATTTTTGTATAAACAACTCCATATCTATTCTATCGAGTCTTTTCCTACATGTTTTGGTTAATGCTAATTCGCTAATATTATTGGCACATTCTAGACTTATTTCTATCAGAGAGTGGTTATTAAAATGAGGTTGCCTGAGTACTTTACATTGTAATTGATAATTATTACTTATTACTAAATCTATTAGTGAAGTAGTTCCGCTTGATGATATATGGGTAAATTCTTTTATACATTGATTTAAGCCCATATTGTGAAGACAACTTCTCAACCTCTTTGAATACGTCTTTTCCTCGTTTTGAAAATGTATGTTAAAATCTCCTATAATTATCACATCATGTCTTTGGTTTAATATTAGATCTTCAAACCAATGTTCACAAAAATCTAAGAAAATCGCATCAGAACTGTTTGGGGAATGGTATACACCCGCTATAATATACTTCTTACTGCTTATAACTATACTAATTACTATCACCCAGTAATTCATTTGTACTGACAATTGTTGAATCACTTCATACCTTAAATCTTCTCTAACATAAAACAGAACTCCACCTGTTGCTCTACTTACAGAATCAACTCTAGCAATATTGTATCCTTTCATATTCACCTCACTGTTTTCAATGTCTTCAGTCAAATGGGTTTCAGTCAGACACATAATGGCAGGCATTTTTGATATGATGAAATATTCATACTCATCCTTATGGGCCAATATACTTTGTGAGTTTTGTAAAAAGGTCGAACTTGACTTTCCCCGATTCATTAATTGCTATTCCTGAGTACTTGACTCATAATTAATTCTTCTTTTGTATTGGTCCATTTTTTGTTTGTAAATGGGGCAAGCTGTGTCAAATGCAGAGTGTCCCGTTTGCAGTTCCAGCCCTAGCTTTTGATTCGTCATTACACAGTTTACACAAGCTAATACGTCACACTTGCATTCTTTCATCACGTGGCCTGACTTGCTGCACTTTCCACAAACTTTTTCATTTTTACAATCATCCGCTTTGTGGTTGTATCCATTACACTTGAAGCAACGCAATACTCTTATATGCTCGTACACTAAACATCTTCCAGCCCATTTAATTTTCAAAAAACCTACATTCATGATTTTTGCAAAACTCTGTGAATCCACCTCTATTACGGCCGAATAGTTATCATCCTTTCTTCTAGGGTTCCCATTTTGAAAGTTACTTTTATAGTTTGCTATCACTTTGATAATCAAATAAATAATCAAATTTGATTGAGACCCATCGATTTTGTTTTAGATTTTATTCAGTATTCCATAGTCCAGTCGTATTAGAATTTTTTTTATGCAAATGTGGAAATAATTAGAAGACAATAGTTTTTTGCGGTAAGATGTTCTACTTTATGTACTCTTTAACATACTAAAAGTTCTGACAAATCCTGTTTATGCGTTAGCTGCAATATTCAAAAAATGGTGGAGGACGAGGGCCCCATCGATGTTTTATCTTTATATTTCGAAAACCGTTGATCATACGTGAATTTCTTATGTAATTAAACTGAAAGAGAATAAAATTTGCAGCAGAATGACTATATGGTTGCATTCATAGCTTCTTCTGTTTTCGAGATAGGTATAAAGGAAAAACATCGGAGAGACCCCTGTTCTCCACAATTTTTTGAAGATTGCGGCTAATGCACACACAGGATTTGTAAGGACTTTTAGTATGTTAACCAGTACATAAAGTACATCCAATATGGCGGCCAGAGAAATAAAAGTTGACTGTCGTTTCTCAAAATCTAGAAGGCCTAGAAAACTGCTGTCAATGTCATTGAATTGACAGATGTCTAAAATATAAAAGTTCCAAGTTTCATTTGAATAGCATCAACTGTTAGGGAGCTATGAATTTTTCTTTCAAATGGCGTTTTTCAATTTTTCCAGGATGACTCAGAAACGAATCAAGATATCGGAGAACTCTTTACAAATTCTTAATCACATTTAAAAAGCGCAATTTTTGTCTAAGTTGACCTGCTCTCCATCTCTTATGGTTTACGAATTCACAATGGTGGGCAGCTAAACATTCACCACTCTGTATACCAAACTTTATTTATTGAGTTATTAGCAGCTATGCAAGCATAAAATAAATTGAAAACTAAATAAATGGATTCGTTCATAAACATGACTGTACACTACTAGTGTGTGAGTCGGACAATTAACAAATGTTAATTAACGTTAAATAACAGTTAATTATAATCGTAAAAATTGTGTTAAATAACAGGGTGTTAATTAACAAACTTAAATAACAAAAACTTTTAACTCACCCTGAAATTTAATGTTAATTAACCAATTTAAATAAAATTTAATGTTAATTAAGCAATATAAATAACAAAAACTGTTAATTAATTCTAGAGTTTTATGTTAATTAACCATTGACAAATGATATCAAATCATTACAAATTAAATTCCCTACAGTGAATCACCTATGTACCTACCTAATCTCACTACGTAGAAGCAAGACAAAACAATTTTCATTAGTCATCGGTTGTCAGCAATGATTTTGTGCAAGTAATTAACATTTTAGTAGTATTTAGTATAGTCATTAGTGTATTATTAATATGCGAAGTTTCACTGTCCAAATCCTTTTAGGATAAGTTAAATTGAGTATAAAATCATAAGTATTTGGATTATTAAAAACAGGTTTATTAATTTTGTATCCATTATCCGCATTCGGCCAAACATTTAAAAAGTATCCTTATTAGGATATTTTTTAAATATCAGCGGATAGTCGCAGTCAATTTTAGACCGAATGTGCTCGATCCGATCATTCCTACCGAACGAACGTGCACTATTTTTTTTTTGGCTGGGCTGCTAAATTTCGAGTGCACGTGCACGTTTTTTTTTAGACGGTGGAATCGGGAAAGGCGCTGAGTGGACACATTATTTGGGCAAACGAAACGCGGCGGTAGGGAAATGTAAAAAGTGAGGATTAGGGTTCACAGAAAAGAGAAGTGATTTTGTTCTAATCAGATTCAAGTCGAAAATAAGTAAGTATTTACTAAAGTATTAAATTAATAAGTTTATACTGCTATCATACGTAGTTCATTATAAAACTGATTACATATTCATACTTTATTTTTTTTATTCTGTAACTTTTTAATTAACTCGTGGGATTCGTATCTGGTATCCGAATACTTTATTCGGATACTTTTTTAGTCCAATTATTCGTAATTTGTATCTGATATCCGAATACCTACAAATGACGGTATCCGTATCCGGTATTCGAATACGTTTCACATGTATCCGTATTCCGTACCCAGATCTGTTAATTAACCCGATTTATAAATAGCATGTTAATCCACAACACGTTGTAGTTATAAAAGTTTATTTCCAATTTTACAGCAGTTCTTCTTCTCGAAGTTGTGTGCCAATAGAAAAAAAATTATAGCTTTGGAAGTTTTCGCAAGTTTTTGAGGTAAACTTTTTTTAATTGGACAATAACTGTCCCAATGTGCCCCAAACAATCTTGTCCCAAACTGCCCCATTGTGACAATTTACTTTAATCAAGATTTATACTTTTTGGTTAGGTATTTCCAGGAAAGAAAACACGCTATAAGAATCTAAATTAAATCTTGTTTCTAAGGAGACAGTTCCCAGAAATTATGGATGGCATTTAAAAAGTTACATGTTTGCCAACTTGGAACGAAAAGTTTACAAATGACAACAAAAAAACACTTTGCCTCTATAAATTTAACTAGACCATGTCCAGCGGCAATGAGCCCCCCCTCTCCTCTAATCATTGTCAATTTACTTACATTGCATTGTCCTTTACCACCACCAACAGTCCCGGTGCAAATGTGAGACCCCCTGGAATAGTCTCCCAGAAAAATCAGACTACAAATCGCATCAGGAAAAACAGTGATGTTAACTTTCTGCAGGATGGACATAGCTCGGCCATCGGTTGCGTTATGACCCCAACCGATCAAAACCGAATTCTCTAACCGAGGGGTGGCTTCACCTTGCAGCGGCAGCTTAACCGGTTGCACAAAACTGCTAAACTCGAAAGCTTCCTTCACTTGCAATAATGCCACGTCGTTCAAATACGGTGAGCTTCCATGATAGTCCTTGTGAATTATCCCCCTAAGTACGGATTGAGTTTGACTTTTTGTTGAGTCAATTTCTCCTTTAATGTAGATCGTTCCATAGAGGACGCTCGAAAAACCAACGAATCTATATAAATGTAACGAAATCTGCTGAGATTCTTATACTTACAGCAAAGAGACGCAATGAGCGGCTGTTAGCACCCATTGCGGTGCTATGATCGAACCCCCGCAAGTATGAGCATCTAAGTATCTAATCGAAACCTGGAAAAAGAGAATGAAACGCAAAATTAAAAGAAAAGCAATCTTACAGCGTAAGGAAATTCTCCATTCGATGCGTTGGTGCCATTGACAATTCTTGACGATGTGCTTCCAGCAATAAAGGTAAATAAGATCAAAACGAGTGAGTAAGTGAGTGTTCTAGACAAAGGCATTCTCGAGATAAGTTTAATGATCTGTTTAGAAGGAGTTTGTTTATACTTTGCAGAATTGTCGATAGACACAATTATATTTATAAAAATCTATGCGTGTGTCATTCAATGAGTTATCGATTATGAGAAATCGCGACTAATTAGAAAATTTGCAAAACTGATTTTTTCGCAGAACTGATTTTGATTAAGATTGCTAAAATTACTGAGAAAGTTATTGTTCCGTTAATTACCTATTGTAAAATCACATAAGACCACAATAGGTCAAAGATTTTTGTTAATGAAATAAAATTACTAGATGAGTGATAGATTAGAAGTAAGTGTTCTCCAATTTAGCTTAAGGCAAGACCTGGCGTCAGAGCTCTCGACCAGGCCAATCTGAAGGTGTAGGCAAATTTTTTTTTGCTTCAGCTTTGACAGAAAATTACCCAAATTTTGTTCCTTCTAGGTAATTAGAAATCTAGGTTTTTTGAGTTTACACGATGTTTCATATTTAATCGGAAGTACCTACTTATAATACATTTTCAAAAATAGTCAAAAAACAATTGCGGTAGATTTTGACACGAATTCATTGGCTAAGTAACAAATTTTTTCCAGTTTTATATATCGTTGCTGGAAAAACCTCTACGTAGGACCCAAAAGGAATTCCCGATTTTTATTTTTCTCTTGGAAAATAATAGTTTCTTATGTACCAACAAGACTTCAAAACAGAATGTAGATACCCAAGTAACACAGATGCCACAATCATAACACTTAAAGCTGTATACCTATTTTATAATAACTGCAGAAGTCTCTTATCGGTTGTATTAAAGCTTATTTCGGAGGCAATTTACTGCCAACAACAATTTGGTGTTGTATACAAGCTGTTAGAACATTCTCCGAGCAAAAATATAAAGTAACTTTATAAAGCCTTTATTACAGTTTTATAAAGGCTCACGTGACTATGCTTATACAGTCTTAGCCTTCCACGTTAGCATTTTAGATTTATAGTGCCTGTACAATGCCTGTATAAGCTCTTATATGCTATTTAATAAACCTTTTATAGAGGTTATTATTTTCCGTATAAAAGCTGTATAATAGAGTCGTAAGAATATTCTTACAACTTAATTTTGCAGCTTTTAGGCTCCTTAAGCTATATACACTTTGCAGCAGGCTTTAAAAAGAGTCTTTATAAATGTTGTATTACAGTAGTAAGGCGCATACTTTAAAAATGTCTTATAAAGGTATAATGCTCTGTTTGAGGTTTTTACCTGTATTCAATGACTTTATAAATTAATTTACCTGCGTTGTTCGCAACGGCCATATTTTTTGGACTCAATGAGTGGACTATGGTGACGGCCATTTTGCTATTGCAGTAAAATCAAGCAAATTATTTAAAAATATTGTCGTAAATTCCGTGAATTTGCTTAATATACTTTTTTCTGATAACAAGGACATACTATATTAATTGTCAGTTTTATTTTGGTCTCCGCCTGCTGATTTAATTTTTTAATTTTTTTTTTAAAGACCACAAAATCCGCACAATTTTCGAGGGGCATTGTTAGATTTACGAGTATTGAAGTATATTTATACAGTAAAATTTTCTTCGCACCTAGATTCTGCCTTCTGATGCAAATTTTGACAGTCAGTGTATTTTAAAATTTATTTGTACTATAACAAAAGCTCCCTGTTAAAGATGGAAGCCCATATTGATGAATAATTATTAATAAAACAAATTGGTATCTTTGTACAGTAGATATACAGCTAAAATGTTTTATATTACTGTCCAATTGACACATTTTTGCTGTATTAAAGTTCGCTATAATACAGGTATTCTACTGTATAAATACTTTGTAACACCTGTATAGATGCTGTAAAAACGTAACCACCGAGTGTTTAAGTTGTTTAAGTGTTGTAGGTGCAACTCTTATAAACTTGCTTTATAAGCTGCGCCTATTTTGGGTATATAAGTGCTTTATAAGTACTGAGTAATTGCTCTTACAGCTTTCTTATAAAACTTAAACCTTTATAAATTACCTGTGTAGATGTTCTTGCAGCTTTTATAAATACGTTTGTGTTACTTGGGTAGTTATACTTATCTATTCTACACTTTTTTACAGAATACGTATACAGGGTGGTGCTTATTTCATTGCTCACCATTGGGATCTTGGAAACCATTAGAGTTAGAAGATTTTTGAGTGATCAAAAATCTGTAACGAATTCTCCGATATCTTCATTCGTTACTGAGTTATCATGAAAATACTGAAAATCGCGATTTAAAAAATATATCTTCTTAACAGTTGATGCTAATCAAATGAAACTTGACATTTTTATATACTTGACAGCTGCCAATTCAATGGAATCAACAGAAATTTTCTAGATTTTCTAGATTTGGAACAACGACAGTAAACTCTTTTTCCTATGGCCGCCAAATTGAATTTTAACACCATTGAATACACAAAAAATTAGCTCTTCAAAAATGTAACCAACTTGGAAATTTTTGACAGATCGTCAAAATTTGAAATTTGGTATACAGGGTGGTGCAAGAGTGCGTCGGGCTTCCATAGCGCCTAAACGATCCAAGTTAGGAATTTCGTTCAAGTAGATACTTAAACTATAAATGAAGACGCATTCCAGTAAAAGATTTGGGTGGTTCAAAAAAATTTGAGAAGCCAAAGGTGAGTTTTTTAAAATGGAATGTCCGATATATTTTAGCATATTTACAATCCCTTTAATAGCCTTTATTCGTCCCTAACATGTTACGGCTCTTGAATTTTTGGTTGAGAACAAAATTGGTTTGAACAAAATTGCAGTTTACATCACTCCACTTAAAAATTCGTCATTTATGCGGATGCAGTTTTTGTAAGAAAATAAGATGAGGACCTTGTTATAGAGGCTCGAAGGAAGCTCTGACCTAATTTTAGATGTCACCCTATGTACAGGGTGTTCAAAATTGATTTTCAAAATTTGAGAATTTTGAAGTCGTTTTTCTAAAAAATATTTTGTCCGCTTTTTTTTGGGACACCCGATACATTCGATATTCCAAGTTTCAAAAATGTATTCCAGAAACTGCGGAAAAAATGGGTGTACCATGATCCTTTGACACCCTGTATATGAATATTCGTGTTTTCTTGAAAGCTTCGTGGACATAGGGTAGAGAGGAAAACTACAGAATATTTTATTTCACAAAATGCTCATCGTTTTAATGCCTTTCATCATTTCTGTTTTTGATTTTGTCCCTTTCCATAAGCCTTAATATAAAATTTGCTAAACAAATAAAGCAGCATAACACTTTGCAGCATCATAAAGAAAGAAATTAATTTAGGAAAATCGCAGTTCTTATTGAAAGTATGTAATCCATTACCGAGTCCTACAAGACAATGTTGTACCTATAAAACCTAAAATGTTATAAAAACTAAATATGTAATTATTCTCACAATTTGTAATTGCGTTATATACTTCTTCCACCAAATGTTCTTCTTGTAAACTTCATCCCAAGACGTTAGGAAGTAGTAAAAATACATTATTGCATGTACAAACGTGTTCACTAAACCTGTCCAAAAAGCTGGCCCACCTATATAGAAATAACCGTAAAACCAAGTGAAAGCGACCATCATCGCATGATGGTAGACATGCAGAAATGTGATTTGACTAAATTTCTTGCGCAAGATGAAGAAAACCTATCAATTCGTTATAAAATGTACCTAATGTTGTAGAGTTGATCTACTTACGGTATCTAGAAGATCAAAAATTTTTAAAAAGAAGAAGCAAATGCTTAGAAAGAATACTTCTGAATCACAACCATAGAGCTTGGTGCAACCAAATGAGGCATCATGACTTCTTCCTAGAATCTGCAGAAAATATTGTTTGTGAGCTAATAAGAGAACTTACTTTTACGAAAAGTATTCCATTTATTAAAATTTGTAGAATGTTATAAATCTGAAGTAAGGAATCAACCTTTAGTGGACTTCTATTTTTCATATATTTGGGGCCCACGTTAAGCACGAAAATGAGGTAAGTCGCTAAAATGAACGATACTGTGATCGGTGAACTTAGCAAAAAATGATGATTCTGCCAGCAGGGATCTGAAATTTTATTAAAGATTACGTAAATAATGAAGGAAAAACACTTTTTTGGCCCCAAAAGTCTTGGCAATAATGAATCGCCATGGAAATAGGGTGAATCTCGGTCGTGTGGATCCCGGACAGATTATAGCGTGCTGAACATAGTGCTATCGTTGGTTTGAAATTAACCACTAATGAGCATCAGATAATATGTACTTATCGTACACTAATTATAAAGACGACGCATGAATGACACAGTTTTATTGTTTTAACTGGATGATACAGGATGGTCAAGAATAACCCCACGTCCAGCCAGTTTTACTTTTAAATTTAGATACTTACCTAAGTACTTGAATCTTTCTAGCTGCCACCCCAAAACTTCGGACGGTTTCGGGCTTATTGGCCCTCATCAGCGAAGTGTATAAAACTTATAAATTTTTAGGAACTTTTGATAATGCAAATTTGTTTTTTTTATAAATTTTTAGGAGGTAGGGAAGTATTTACGCTTTTAATAAAAAAGTCAGGTTAATTTATTTCACAAAGTCCCCATCGTTTTAACGACGTTCATCATTTCTGTTTTTGATTTTGTCTCTTTCCATAAACCATAATATAAAATTTACTAAACAAATAAAGCATCATAACAGCTTGCAGCGTCATAAAGAAAGAAAATAATTTAGAAAAACCACAGTCCTTATTGAAAGTATGAAATCCATTTACGAGTCCAACAAAGCAATGTTGTAGCTATAAAACCTCAAATGTCATAAAAACTTAACATGAAATTGTTCTCACAATTTGCAATTGCGTTATATACTTCTTCCACCAAATGTTCTTCTTGTAAACTTCATCCCAAGACGTTAGGAAGTAGTAAAAATACATTACTGCATGTACAAACGTGTTCACAAAAGCTGTCCAAAAAGCTGGTCCGTTTATAAAGAAATAACAGTACAACCAAGTGAAGGCCACCATCATCCCATGATGGTAGACATGCAGAAATGTGACTTGATTAAATTTCTTACGCAAGATGAAGAAAACCTATCGACTCGTTATAAAATGTACCTAATGTTGTAGAGTTGATCTACTTACGGTATCTAGAAGATCAAAAATTTTTAAAAAGTATAAACAAATGCCTAGATAGAATTCTTCTGAATCACAACTACATAGCTTGGTGCAGCTGAGCGAGGCATCATGACTTCGTCCTAGAATCTGCAGAAAATATTGTTTGTGATCTAAAAGAACTTACTTTTACGAAAAGTATTCCGTTTATTAAAATTTGTAGAATGTTATAAATCTGAAGTAATGAATCAACCTTTAGTGGACTTCTGTTTTTCATATATTTGGGGCCCAAGTTAAGCACGAAAATGAAGTACGTGGCCAAAATGAACGATACTGTGATAGGTGAACTTAACAAAAAATGATGATTCTTCCAGCAGGGATCTGAAATTTGATTAAAGATTAAGTGAATAATGAAGGAAAAACACTTTTTTGGCCCCAAAAGTCTTGGCAATAATTTACTAGCGTGCTGAACATAGTGCTATCGTTGGTTTGAAATTAATCACTAATGTTCATCTATACGTATTACTTATCGTATACACTAATTATAAAGGTGACGCATGAAGGACTGCTTTATTGTTTTAATTGGATGATACAGGGTGGTCAAGAATAAAACCACGTCGAGACAGTTTTACTAATAAATTTCCATCCCAAAACCTCGACGGTTTCGGGCTTATTGGCCCTCATCAGCGAAGTTTATTTGGATGGCAGCTCCAAAGATTGCCACGGCTGGCAATTTGAGGGTCGGGGGCTTTATCACCATTATTGGTTTTACTTTTAAAATGGGTAGAATTCTAAACCTGATTATCTCCCACAAATTAAATGAAAGGAAATATTTTTGATTATCCAAATTTGCTTTTTTTTTTTAGGGATCACGAGTGGTATTCAGGGAGAAAATTTTTCTTAAGTACAAAATCCTGACAGTAGGAACCTGACAGAAAAATTTCCGATATAATTTTCACTTGATTGGCCAGAATCCGTCGTAAAGATTTAAATCCTCGTTCGCAGGTAATTGGATCAAATTTTTAAAGTGGAATTTAAAAAAAAATTAATAACCTGTCTTAACCGAAAAATAACTCACCCCACAATTATTAATTTTATTGCGACTGGAAAACTGCTTCGCGGATGAGCACCTACCAAAAGATTTGTAAAAATGTTTAAGTACCATACATACATATAGGTAGGTAGGGTTAACATTTCCTGATGTCCATCTATTTTTTGTGCAATATGAATGTGAGGGTGAGCTGACTAAAAAATATTAATTCTTACAAAGTTTTAAACTGGACCAAAGTGAGAATATGTTTCATATTTAATGAAAGAACTGTCCTATGCAGAGTGTTCAAAATTAATTTATAGGAAAAATTTTAAGTCAACTTTCTCAAGTGTATGTAGGTATTAAACTGTACTTATAGATTTACAAGCGATTATCTTTGTTGATAATGTATATAATTCAAATAATGTTTTTAAATATTCACGTCAAGTAGGTAGGTAAGTGAAATACCTACATCCTGTTTGTCTGAAATGTTAGGCACCACACGAATACCTATTGCATACCTACTATGCAATAAAAAGTAAAGAAAAAACCCTTGTAATTTATTTATAATCTATTTAAAGGCACAATCAATTTCAAATAAACATTTTAAGAAATCCTAGAACTTTTCAAATTACATAACCGAGCAATTTTTTACCCCAGATTTATCAACTATGCTTTTTAAGGTGTCGTATTTTCTGTTTTACAATATAGGTACTTAATTTAAAATTCGAGACAATTGGCTCTATGAAGTCTCAAGTTCCTCAGTTCAAAAAAATACTATCTTAAGCCTTCCAAAAGCTGTATCTGAAGGATAAGCTTTAGAACTACTCTATGGGCAACGCTTAAATCTGAGAAGATTTTTACATTGAGATATTACTACATATTCGACCTATTTTGTTATTTTTGAGGATCTTACAATTTGTTACTTCTTGTTATTTAAAAATCTTTAAAGGTTAAGGGGTAAGATTTTGAATATTTGACTAATTTTTAAAATTTTTAATCTTGTACATAAAGATGTACTCTCCATTCATTTTC
Organism: Pycnomerus fuliginosus; assembly: GCA_963924575.1. Classification (NCBI taxonomy): domain Eukaryota; kingdom Metazoa; phylum Arthropoda; class Insecta; order Coleoptera; family Zopheridae; genus Pycnomerus; species Pycnomerus fuliginosus. The sequence continues at coordinate 8,574,441 of OZ004625.1, read as the reverse complement.
TCTTGAAGTGACAGAACGTCAAAATTTGAATTTTAGGTTGGTATGAGGAAATTTTGCAAGGACTTTTACTAACAGGTGAGTTGGTAGAAACGATTTCAATGCAACACGTCAGAAAGCATGACAAATGTCAAAATTATGCAATTGCTCTGAATTGGCCCAAAATGGCTTTTGTGTGCGTGCAGTTTTGAATAAAGTGCAGAGAAAAATATTCTCGAAAAAACCTCAGGTACGTTTATCTGTGACATTGCTTCTAACAATAAAAATAAAACCTAGAAGATTTGGGTTATGTAATGTTTTTGTTTTCCCGCCAAATTCCGATCAAATTGTCAAAAGTTCAGGCCCTTACAAATTAGGGTTGCACAGTTCCAGAAAAATTTTAGTTCTGCTATAGAAAATTAACGGATTTTATTTGTGAAAACTTCTGCGGTAGTCTAAACAGTTTATTTACTGTTTAAAAAAAATTAAACGCGATGCGTTTTATGCCTTCCTGTGAGAGCATAGGTAACTTTTATTAATAGCTCATAACATCATTTATTAAAAAAAATAAATACCATACAGTAGAAGCCCGGCCTATAATCCTCTGAAGGCTCGAACAGCTGCGTAATGCGGATTTTCATTTAGGTTACATTACAATTCCGTCAAACGTTTTTTTTGTAAAGTCAAAAAAATAATCGGCCTAGCTTAGCCTCGAGCTTAGCTTAGTGAAATTACCAAAAAAGATATTCTTACACCATTATTCTGATGAAGGGAATTAAAATTTCTCTCTATTTCTTATTAAACACTTTAAAGGCAAAAGGTTTGGCGTTTGGCAGACACTAGCGCTGTAGGTATTGCCTCGCTTCGCTCGCACTTGATCAGGGGTTCAGAGGTCGCGTCAATAAATCATAAGTGTACCATTGATTTTTATATTTCAAACAATGATTGACACTGAATTCGATCAATAACAACAAAATAGCTGCTACTAAACCCACAATCAAAATCAAAAAAGTATTCTGGCAATGCTCAAGTCTTAGCGCTATGGCCTCGTGCTTGTCATAACCCCTATAATAAATCTTCTCCATTTTATCTATGGCATCCTGGTACCATTTCATTGACAAACCCGTCTCTCTAATCCTCAGAATCCATTTGTTGAAGACACCAAGAAGCGGAAAATTTCTTTTCACGTGCAAATTCACCACAAGTGTAGAAATCTTATCTCCGTTGATCACTTCAAGCTCATTTTGATTCTTGAAATGAAATCTGTCCACTTCAAGCACGGTAATGCCATACAAGGGGTTCTTGGCGAATTCTTTTAGCAACTGAAAGTCGTCTGTACCTGCCACCACGTTCTTTCTTCTCATTTTTTGATAGATATCTTCGCCTCTCATCAGAAAGTTTACATCAGTAACGGGGTGGTATTTTAGTGGGATTTGTGAATCCGCGAGCTGAGATATAGTTTTAATTTTAGGTTCGTAATTAGGTTTAGTTAAAACACTGCTTAGCTTGCTCAAAAAAATCGATGCCAGAGTCATGGAGCAAAGGAAAAGCAGAGGAAGGAAAATTCTTGCAGCCCCTGTTGTTGGCAGGATTCTGACAGGATTTTGCAGAATGACTTGTACTACTCTGGTAGCAGCAATGCTGTAACTACCACCGATTATGATTTTCCACGCAGCTATAGACGACAACAGATTGATGATGAGAACCACCCAAATTATTTCAGGAAAAATCATGAAGATATTCTTCCCAGTTATTTTTTTTCTCGGTGGCAGGATAAAATAAGTGTCCTTTTCGATGATATCCATGCTTTCTTCCAAGTCTCCGATTGTGAAGCCTCTTCTAAAAAGGACCAGCGCCATGTCGATATTTCGATTTTTCATATCGGAAGTTAGAATGTCAAAATTTCCTGTTTTATAATAATATTCAAAAAAGCTCGTATTGTTTTCCAGGAAATCTAGAGATACGTTAATTTTCTCAGCTAGAGTCTTCACGAAAATCACCGCAAATCCCGCATTGCCCTCGTTTTTGGGATCAATGACTATGATAGAAGCATCATTCCATGTCACGTTTATTTTCATACCATTAAACTTCTCGGGAATTTTATTTTCGAACGGATTGATTTGGGTTCCACTGTGATACGGGTACCAAGTCAATGCTGTGGAGTTTTCAAAAACCACAACATTGTAAATACTGTACTGCCACATTTTTTCAAACGTTCGAGCAATTGTACTTTTTCCATAATAAACCACCAGAAACTTTCCTCTGCCGTTAAAGTTTTTAACATTCTTCTCAAAGTCCACCAAATTCTTCTCAAAGCTTTCAAAATCGTTCGCGATAAATAAGTAGTTGTGCTTGGGGTTAAATCCTAGACTTGAATTGGTTTCAGGGTCGATGAGAACTTTGCTCAACTCCAATCTGAAGACGAATTCGCATTCTTTTAAATTTGCATTTATTAGGGAAGTTATTATGATTAAAGTTTCGTTGATGAAATGGGTGGCAATGAATTTTTCAAGGAGTTTAGCCTGAAACATGACTAAGGTGATTCTGTTTACTAACGCTTTTGAAATGAACGCCTGTAAATGGGGTTTACCCTTTTACTTGACAGCATGGCAGACAAATTATATATTTACAATTTTCTAGGGACGCAGCACGTGTTTGTCTCGGTATTGAAATAACAATAATCACGTCAGAACTTATAGAAAAATTGAGTGAGTGATCGATTAATAAAGTGTCCAGAGCTTGTTTACAAGCCGACTCATTGTTGTAGCGTTAAATAGAGATACAATAACACAACATAACACATTTTATTTATTTGTAAAAATATATACTAAATGTAAGAAAATTTTCGTTATCCATAAAATCTCTGTTCGTCGTTTTTCTTTCCCTCTTGTTTTTCTTTCACAACTTTTGTCGCATACGTTTTAATGTAAAATTTAGTAAACAGGTAAAACATCAAAATAGCCTGCAGCAGCATGAAGCCAGACAACCACTTAGGAAAGCCACAATTTGAGTTAAAGAAATGAAGCCCACTTATGAGGCCGATGAAGCAATGCTGAGCCTAAAATTTACCAATGTAATAAGAGACAACTACTAAACAATCTTACAATTTGTAGTTGGGTTAAATGTTTCTTCCACCAAATGTTCCTCTTGTAGCCCTTATCCGAAGAAGTCAAGAAATAATAAAAGTACATTACCATATGCACCAAGCAATTCACAAGTCCGACCCAACAAGCTGGACCACCCATATAAAAAAACCCATACAGCCAAGTCGACGCAACCATGAGTCCATGATGGTAGACATGCAGAAACGTCATTTGGTTGAATTTTTTACGCAACACGAAAAACACCTAAATTTATTGTAACAAGGAAAAATCTGCTTTAATACTTACAGTGTCTAGGAGATCAAATATTTTTAAGAAATAGAAGAAAAGACCAATGGTAGTACCATGCTTGTCACAGAAGTTATATCGTGCGCAAGTCAACGACGCCCACTCGTCCCACCTTTCCAGAGCCTATGAAAAATACTAATATAATTTTCGAAAAACTCAACTCACTTTTAAGAAAATGAAAGCATTGAAAATAATTTGCATGATGTTGTAAAGCTGGATTTGATTGTTCAACTTTAGAGGACGTTTGTTCTTCATGTAGTTAGGTCCTAGATTAAGAACAAAAGTGAAATATATGGCCAAGACTGCCAGCATTGTCAAGGGTGAGATCAGTAGATCTGGATAACTCTCCCAGCACTCATCTGAAATTGCAAAAAACATCAATATTAACAAGAGGGTGGTTTTAGTTTTAGAACGTACTTTTTAGGTTCAAAAAACGTTGGTGGTAGTCCAGTAATACTGAACCATACATGGTGGTAGCTTGTTGAAATGCACTCGAGAAGAGACCACTTTTGTATTTAAGGTTCGATTATTTGCATACAATGCTCTACTATTCTCTACTATTATTTTTTCCGTCTATTAGTTTCTAATTATAGTTTTATTGTTGCAGATCATGACACATGACACTGTCTCGACTACTAATCAATGAATAGCCATAAACGACTAGACAACAATTGGTGTTTTTGTTAGTTTGCAGCTGTGAGCCAGTGCGAAAATTGCTTCAAAAACATTTTTTATCCACGGGTGTTGCAGAATGGCCTCATTATACAATTGGTGAGAGATTTTTTCGCTTTAAAACCTGTGGATAAAGGATAGTATTCTATTCGTGTGTTATGATTATTGCTCTCTCGAATGATTTATGGCTTGTAACATAAACGTCATCCTCGGGAGCAACAAAATTCATTACAATTCAATGGCTCATACACTTTTTGTCAAATGGTAGATTTTTTTCGGCTAAAGAAGACTCGAGATACCATTTTGACTCTCAACTATTCGGACGTCAAAATCCGGGGCAAAATCTTCCTGCTACTGAAAATATAAATAGGGAAAATCTCACCAGACCCAAGTTTGGTATCGCTATCGATAAAAATTTCTACGAACAAATAGGTAAAATCAGATTAAATTTTACTACTGATAAAGAGATAGAGATGCGTCATTTACAAAGTTCATTTTGCGACAATACAGCAAAATGGAGGTAAGTAAATATTTTAGCAAGCTTAACAAACACTTAGCGCGCAAATCTTTTAGATGTTCAAACGCAGACCAGGCACCGACAAAACCGGCGCAGAATACGAAGACCTCATCACCGCTTATTACTCCCTCCTCTTAGCCCAAAATCCAAATATCGACGATTTTGAAATTTCCTCCAACGACCCCAACCTCGGCAATTTTGACGACGTCGTCATAGAATTCACCCAAAACAACACCAAAAACCGCATTGCCCTCCAACTCAAACACCACAAAGACAAAAAACACATCCTCCCAGTCAGTTTTTTGGGCAAAAGTGGCGACTACAGCCTTCAAAAATACTTCGAGGAACGACAAAAGTTCACGGACTTTCACCTCGTTATTTTCACCAACGCAGAGCTTTCGTCCACCGAAAACGAGTTGAGACTTCAGGATGAAGACCGGTTTTTCCTCAAAATAACTAAATGTGAGCCAGTTTTTCACTTTCTTAACACAAACGCCGGAAGCGTCCACAGATTTCAACTCCACAAGTTTAAGAATGAAGACATCACCGAATATGAGAGATTTTTCGAAAAATTGCACGTCTACCCCAGTCAAAAGGGAATCGAAGAAATTAAGGGGGTAATAAAAGATCTATTTTTAGGGCAAAACTCGTATAAAAATTTCATAAACTTTGTGAACGACTGGAGCAAGGAGGTGAAGAAATTCAAGTTGACAAAGGAAACGATAATTTTTAAATCTATAGAATGTTTGCTCTCCCCATTTTGCGTTTGGAAAATCCACAATTTTGAACCCCAGTTTTTGGAAATTTTGTCGAAATTTGAATTTACGATCGCTCGTGAGGTTTGCTACGACAAAAATTTTGTAGAGGAGAAAGCGAAATCTATAAATTGGCAGATTGAAAAGCGATTTGGGTTGACCCCCGACGATGGTAGCGTTTTAAAATTGTGGCATTTGAAACTACTTCCGCTTATTATAAATCCCGAGAATTTACCAAAAGAAGTTTTGAAACTATTTTTCAAGCTATATGAAATGAGGCGATTTAAAAGATTTTTCGTTTTCACTAAACCCCCAAATATTGAATTTCCAAAATTTCGAGTATTTTGCAATTATTTGGATCTCCAGGAGGACTGTTTTGATTTCAAAATTTCCTTGCACGGAAAAGAGTGTTTGTTAAAAGATTTTGTGGGCAGTGACGAAGACTTGGGTGAAATATTTTCAGTGAACGATATTTTCACCCAACTTATCTCAGCGGGTGAAAACCCACAAATCATTTTTCCTTACATTAACAGACTTGTCCCCAAAATATTAATTCACAAAAACGCTGTAAATATCAGCAATAAAAGCGATTTATTTGTTATCAGTTGCAATGGAAGAAAACCAATTGAACGAAAAAAATCAGTAATTTATTTTGAAAACTTTTGCAGCGATGAGGAATTTTCAAAAATCTGTTCCAAAAATTCCGGGAAAAATATTCACCACCTGCTTTTGGGGGATGATTTGGAGTGGTTGGCAACTAAAGGCAGTGTTAGAGGTTTAAAACAATTCTTGTTGAGTTCGAATGCAAAAGTTAGGGATTGCAACGTGTTGGGTTACTTCAAAAATGATTTAAATCTGCTTTTTGCCGATCCGGGAATGGGAAAAAGTGTAATCCTAGAATACTTCAAGCAAAATTGCCCTATTGATCGTTGGCCTATTGTTGTCAATCTCAGGGAATATTCTGCTCTCTTCAAGAGCAAAATGAACCCTCAACAGTTAAGTTGCATCCTCGACTATTTGATTAAGAAAAAAAATTACGGCGAGATATCCGAAAAAATTGCTAAAACGATGTCGAAAAAGAGGAGGATTTTGATTTTATGGGACGGAATTGATGAAACTCCTTTCGTTGATAACGTAATAACAGCTGTAAAATTTTTGTCGAAATTGGGTTATAAACAGTGGGTGGCAGGTCGCTGTCATTTGCGTGCACCCTTGGAAGAGAAGCTTGAAGTTTTTTCTTTAACTCTCACCCCTTTGGGGGAGGAAGAACAAATTAATTATATAACAAGACGATTAAATGTTGATGAAATAGAGGCCAAGAAAATAATGGGGATGATGTCAAACACTGATATTCTCGGTATCCCTCTTCAAATTTTTATGTTAACTGAAATTTACCAAGAATTGAGGTCCTCCCCGATTCTTACTGATATCTACGAAAAATTTGTTGACAAAAAATTCGAAATCTTGGAGTTAAAAGCTAGTAACAGCGATGACAATGAATTGGCAGCAGCTAATAAAAACCTTCTGAAACGTTATTTGATCAAAGACTATCAGCAGTTGGCTCTCATCAGCTGCTTTGATCCTGAAATTTTGAAGAAATTGGGGGTGGGGGCTAGTTATACGAACTTTTTATTGGAGGAAATAGAAAATGGGGATAATAGAGGGTTTATCATCAAAATTATTGACAACACCCCCATTTTTGCACACACTTCATACGCTGAGTACTTCGCAGCTAGCTTTTTGAAGCAAAATTTTCAATATATAAGCCAAGAGGTGTTTTTCGAAATTAATTTTGATGAAAAATACGAAACTGTCAGATACATGTTTGATATGTTAATGAGCGAGGGTAGTATATCTCACTTGGGGGTGATTTACAAAGATTTGGGGATGATAGAAAATAATTTTGATCGACTTGACCTCGGGGGGCGAACCCCCCTGCACCTAGCTTGCATTTACTGTGATCGCTGTGAGATTTTTGAGGAGATTGAAGAAGGGGGTGGACTTTTCAGAACCACTAAATATCGGATCACCATCGACAATTTGAATACTAGGATGAAAAATCAAAACATTTTCGAAAATTTAGTTAAAAACTTTGAAAATTTTTACCAAAGGGACTCGTTATTGAAAATGGATTTTTTCGAAATTTGTGATACTGCCAAAGCTTTGCTACCTTTAGAAACCTTGTTAAAGATCCACCAGGATCCTCGCCATATAGTTTCGATAAAAAACTTGAATTTTTTAAAGGATAACCCTTGCACGTTTATCTCTCATTGCGTTAAAAATAACTACTCGGAGCTGTTCAAAATTGTGGACAGGGTACCCTTTATCGAAATTTCTCTAAATTCGGGAACCTACACCCTGCTGCATTTTCTAGCGGAATTCGGGGATAGCGAAGAAATTTTGAAGAAAATTTTAATTGATCCCAACTATTTAAAATTAGCGAACAGAAGCAATTATGAGAAGTCTCCTCTGCATTTTGCTGCGGAATTCAATCACTTTGGTTTAGTCAAAACGCTTGCAGCTAGTACTGAAGTTGACATAAAGAGTGGTGGTGGTTTCACCCCCCTGCACTTGGCGGCGGAAAGAGGTAACAAAGAAGTGGTGGAGTTTTTGATTAAAAAGGGGGCGGGGGTTAATCTTGCCACTGAAAATGGGTTTACATCCCTCCATTTTGGGGTTCGAAGTGGCAATTTTAGGGTGGTGGAAATGTTGGTGCAGGGTGGGAGTAATGTCAATGCCAGTACCGAGAATGGATTTACCCCTCTGCATGCCGCTGCGTGGACTGGTTTTGAGGATATCGTAAACTATTTGGTGGAAAACGGAGCGGACGTTAATGTGATGAATAAAAATGGATTTACTCCCTTGCATTACGCAAAATGGAATGGACATGAAGGGGTTGCTAAATTTTTATTAGGCAGTGAGCTTGAAAGCTAAACTCAAAAATTGTAAAAATAAAATTTAATTCTGTAGATAGATAGAAAATTTTTTTTACTGTCCTTGTGGCTTGTAATGGGCCCTGCCGTCCTTACGTCGCTAAATTATGTACAATAAATATAAATAAACACATCATTAACTCGTAACTGAATTTTTTCTCTTCCTTCTACCTTCTGTTTCTGTCTTTTCTTCCTACCTCTGGTACTTCTCGCCCTTTCTACTTCCTTCATCCGTTTTATTCCCTCTCCTCTTTGAAACAATATATTCTTTCTCTCGTTCCTCCTCTCTCATTTTTCTTTTGCCTTTTTGGATTCTACCCTTTCTTCCATTCTCGTAACTCTCTTCTCGTTTCTCTTTTTGCTTTTTTACATTCTTTATCAAAAATTTAATTCTGTAGTGCACGAATAAGTTTACGTGGGACAGACAATTAAATTTTTTTCAATTTATTCCAATAAAGTCTTTGTCGTTACGGACAGTGCTTTTGAATAAATCAACGATTTGCCCTGAACACCGATTATTCAAAAGAAGTTTTGTGTGCAAATTTCCCAAAAATTAATTCAGCCAAATAAAAGCAGACGTTTTTGAATTGCCAGACTTTGCAAATTGCAAGCAAAAAGTCACCATGTACTTTGGGGAGTACTACCAGGAATTTTTGAAGATGAAAAGTAAGTGTTTTTGATTATTGCTTCTAGAAAAAACGAATTTTCTTGCAGATCCTTGCTGGAAGAACCATTTTCTCATGAGTTCACCTATACCAGTGTTGTCAGTCTTAACCGCATATTTAGTTTTCGTTTTTTACATAGGACCCAAGTTTATGAGGAGGCGTTGTCCCTTGAAATTGGACAAAGCGATTCAACTTTATAACATTGTACAAATAGTCCTTAACACGTTTCTTTTTACAAAAGTGAGTTTTTTTTTTCTGATTATAAAAATTTTTTGTAGCTTCTAATAGAAAGTCCGAATTGGAGGTTCTCTTGCGCCAGGTTTAATGATTGCCAGACACGAGATGGTGCCTTAAATGTACTATTCTTGCTGCTAAAAATTCTTGACCTCGTAGATACCGTAAGTTGTGAATCGCTTGTTCTTTTCCTAATGAAAAAAAATTTAGGTGTTTTTCGTCCTGCGTAAGAAGTTCAGCCAAGTTACATTTCTGCATGTCTACCACCATGTGATCATGGTGACATTTTCTTGGTTGTACCATTTTTTCCAAATAGGTGGTCCAAGTCTCTGGGGGCAACTTGTGAATACTTTCGTTCATATTATAATGTATTTCTACTATTTCCTAACCTCCTGGGATGAAGGTTACAAGAATAACGTTTGGTGGAAGAAGTATTTAACTCAAGTTCAAATCGTGAGTCTTTATAATACTTAGGTATAATGTGAATACATTTTGCAAATTTTAGATTCAGCACTGCTTCATAGGATTTGTAAGCGGATTGCATTTTATCAATAGGAACTGTGGATTCTCGAAATGGTTTTCTTTTCTTATACTGCACCAAGCTCTTTTGATGATTTATCTGTTTTGCAAATTTTATGTTAAGACCTACGGAACTGGAGGAAGTCAAAAGAGGTAATAAAAAAATATATAAAAAGTCGTCGTATTTTTTATTGCATTCCTTTTTTGTACTATCTCTAGGCCGTAGAAACTATTTCAATTCCTTCTACACGCTTCTAGAATATCTTTACCGAGATATAAAATAATGTAAATCACACTTTAATTAATTGTTAGTTGGTATTTAGACCCCCAAATAAATACGGCACTAAAACAGCATACAGTGATTTTGTTACAATATTCTTTTGATGGTTATATTAGGGACAATATAGGTGTATTATTTTTTGTCTCACTCGTTTTTGGGACAACCTGTGAATTTTGTATTATTGCTGTGTAAAAAAGCTAACGGAGGTGTATATCAAAGCGATGTGTATTCCTGCAGATGTTTATTCACCGTGAAATTCAAAATTGGCCGCAAATTATCTTTGAACTTGACCTAAAAATGACTAAAATGCTCGGTCAATGACCGGGTAAATTTACAACCTCACATCATTAACTAGTACAGTCGGGGACTTTGAAAATGTCCACCCCACCGCGACGGTTCACTTGGTCGCTCTTTGGTAGGGCAAAACATCAGGACGCGTGAGTATAAAACGTTGGCTGCGGAATAATCCAAATAAAATTTTTTTGGGTCATCTGCTGCTGAAATACTCGGACCGGTGGATTTATTCTTTTTAATGCGGATCTGATTGTTCAGTCGGATTTTTTCCCACTTCCGGTTTAACCGGAAATGACCTTAACTCTGCTTTCTCAAATGGAAATACACTTTTTTCTCAACGGATTCGGAATCTACGATATTTTTTGAGCCAAAAATATGTATCATACTTGACCGGAAGTGCAGTCAGATTTTCAAAAACATTGCAGAAATCCGTCAAAAATCAAAATTTTTGAAAATCGCAAATGCACGTGAACCTTATTTTTTTGATGCAAATTCAACTGCAAAGAGGGTAATTTAATGTAATATAGTCATGTCCAATGGTTGATTCATCGTTACGTATGTATCAGGCATAATGTCGTCATACGCAGTATAGTGCGCCGCAATGATGCTGCGATTCATAGCTGCGATGCACCGAGTTTGGACCGTTCGCGTTTTATTTCATAATTCTGTGATTTCATTAACGAAATTCTTGATCTTATATTTTCGAGTGTTATTATTAGACTTGTGTAGTGCCGTAGAATAGTGAATGAGAACTGATGAAAAGTGTGATGCTGCTGCCTGTTTCTTTGGATGGTTGAGTGATGGATGGGTGAGTTTTTCTTTCGTTTTAAGGCGGTACTAAAGCTAAATTATTTTCCTACGACCTACGACCACTTAAGAAAGTTGTAAATATCGCACAATTAAGTAGGTGCAAAAGTTGGCACTAACACACGCGTGTGTTAGTGCTGTGCGATATAATATCGCACAGTTCCGCCCACGTCGCGTGGCAACGCACACCAATCACATTAGCATCAGGCCAGGCTGGATTTCAAAATTGTATAAATTTTGACACTTGCTGTTTTGTTGACAACGATGATAAAAATAGAGAAATTAATGAAGAAATGATTTTTTGTTGTGATTTGTAGGAAAAATACTGTACACAACTCGCACGAAAGTGTATATACAATGCACTCGTGGGGATTTCACACTCGGCTCGTGCCTCGTGTGAGAAATTCCGCACTCGTGTGATATAAGCCCGTATAAGCCACTTTCGTAGCTCGTTATGTAATATACTAAATACTAATTCTCTCCACAGTTTAAGAAATAATAGTTACCTTAAAACAGGGTGGCTTGAAAACAATTTGCCACATTTCTGTCAATTTGTTACTATGGTCTGTCCGGGTGAATCTCGGTCGTGTGGATCCCGGACAGATTATATTTACGTTATAGGTATGAAACAAATCAAGTAATAATATGACACCAACCTTGGAGAACACAGTCATGCATTTAAAAGAACGTAACCCCCAAAAAGTTGAAGAAAAAATTTTTTTATGGTAATTTCAACTTGAAAATTGGCTATTTGTCAATGGTTTACCAACTAGAGACGTTTCGGGGCTACATGAAAAAATAAATATGCACAACAAAATTTTTGTATTAAATGGTTTTAATGTGCTTTTTAACAAATTTAGAGCAGATTAACGAAATATTACTTGTTTTAAACCATAGGGTAAACAGGGCAGTGATTGGCCGTTTAAGCATCAGAGTCGCTTTATAAAATGAGCAGTTTTTATTTTCATAGAAAAATTAACAAGAATAATGTCGTTGGAATCAGTGAATAATTAGCTTTTTGTCAGTTTTTTAAGAAAAAATTACAAAATAACGTAAAACTTGATGAAAAATTAACAAAGTTAAACATGCCAATTCCACAGTGATTGGCAGTCAAAATCCATCTATTGGCCATATGAAATGTAGTGATTGGCCTCATGTAGAAAAGTACCTCCGCACCGCTTAATCTCAAAAAATAAACTCACCTAAAGAGGGTAGGCGAAAAATTAAGTCATCAAAAGAACGTTGGCAAGAAATAAACTCTGTTTTATTTTCTTTAAACATGCGAGGCAACGAAATATGGCCGAATTGCCATTGTGTAAATTAAATTTTTTTTTGGCCTCCTGACATCTAGATGACAGTTTTACACACTACTGACGTCCACGGTAACTTCGATTTTACGGTTACGTCATCACTTTACAACACCCCGATGCGGTAAAATTTCGAAAAAACACTGGCTCATAGGCAAACTCAAAAATTAAAGTAACGCTACAACAATAAATCTCATTTATAGAAATTTCACTTTACTTAACTTTCAAATATTTAAAATTTCGGTTTTTATTTCAATTGCCGGTACGCCATCTTTCGCCAGTTGACATTATTTTGACTTTTGGCATGTAGCTTTTCACCATCTTGTTGCGAACAGCTGTGGAAGTTAATATAAGAGTTCAGAAGACACACTTTGGGCCACCTCCCTTAATTCTGGTGGTGTGCATAAGAATCACTTTCACTATCAGACATTTTGAAATCTAAATAATTTGACATTTGTTATCAGTGGCCACTTTGATCGGTGGTAATTACTGTGTTCGCATTTAAACGCTAAAATTCTCAAAATACTGCAACTTACTGCGTTGCGTCGGCCAAAAAGTTCAATACTAATCTCGTGCGGTAAGCATTTTACAGCGTTCGGTTAATTAAAGCACTCCGCTCCGCGTCGTGCTTCAAAAAAACCTCGCGCTGTAAAATGCAATTTACCGCACTAATATTGTAAATAACTATTATACATTTTGGATGGTAACATCTTATACATCTTACACATTTCAACCCAAAATTTGCCAACGAAAAACTCTTTGTACAAGAGAAACAGATTCCTTTGATAATGTTCACATTCAAATCCTGCGAGAGTCCGATATCTAACATTATATCATCTTGGGCCTCGCCTCCAGCTACATTTGTCTTTTCTGGTTGAGGAATGGAAATGCAAGACAAAATATTAATTTTGCTTGCTCCGTCATTATATTCATTTCCGAATAAATTTCTAGTAACTTCTTTTATTTTATTACACTGAACCAAAACTCGACATAAAAACAATAAAAAATTTAATTGTATTAATGAATTTGTCAATAAAATTGGTCCAATAAAATTCTTCATTGTGAACTTGAAGAAGCATTTTTTAACAAACGCAGTGGCTTTTAATTTAATAAACTTTTAATAAGAACAATGAAAAAAATGTTTATTCGCCCCTTAAGATTTTACATTATTTGCATGTCTAATTTTAATAATTTTATGAAGCAAAGATATTAAATGAATGAATTTCAATTTTTAGGACGTTATAAACTGTACATTGAATCATTGAATTAATTTCATACCTTAAAGAAATCCCTACAACAAACTGATGTACAACAATTCATGTATTATAGAATTCATACATTGAGTGAAGTACAGCCTTCGTACCTTTACGAATTTTTAACATTAAACGGATGCATAATTCTCATAATTTAATGTAATTTCTTCATTGGATCAATGCGTAGGTGTTATAGGTTTTTTAGGTGCCATTTTCATTGAATCTATGTATGGATACCATACACATTTATAAAATGACAAAACCGCAAAATTAACATACAGGGTGTCACAACCCCAGAATGTTCACAGATTACCTACCAGATATTGTCCAAAAAATGCGCAGGCACCTACCCACGTGCTTAAATATATTTTCGAGTAAACGAGGTCTAGGTACCACTAACAAACAGTTTTACTACTTACGTGTCAATTTTGATTCAAACCTCCCAATTCAAAAATTCATAAAATCATCACATGGGTATAACTTCTGCTTTCCTAGTAGGTACCCCTGCTACCCCTAGGCAGTAGCAACTGAGATAATAGGTATAGACTACAAAGTTGGGAAACAGCAGGAGCTTTGAAACAAGTTCGATGTTCGTTATTTCTTGGTAACAGTGTAGAAGCCACGAAACCACCACAAATCGATAAAAGAGATAATATACAGCCTTAGATTAAATAAAATGATTTTATAAAAGAAATAATGTGAAAAGTATTTTTCTCTAATGACGAAGGATAGAGGGAAATCAGAAGATCAAATAAAGTTAGATTTTAAACAAAATTTATTCTTGCACTTGCAATGCTTCCATTAGTACATGGACTTTTGTGAAAGTTGTTGAAGTCTTAATCTTGTAAAAATATAATGAAATAAAAGACCAAAAAACCTGCGCCGCTTCAGGAAAATTTAAATTGAATACGTAAAATATTTTGAAACAAATATCAACAGCTCGAGCAAAACTTTTGAATTTATACATGATATCATTAAAATATATTAATATATCTGAAATCTTAGTGACGTGCTCCCCTACCACTAAAATAAACGGTTGAATGCTTTGCTTCAGTTGTTTTAAGTGCCTTATGTGCTCTTCTATCTCCTCGTGAGTCTTGCCTACAAAAAGAAAGGACTGCTGGGAGTCCTTTATTGTGAATTTGACTAGACTCTTTTTTCCATTACAATCCTTTTTCATAACACGCTGAGTTGGCACCAAGAATCCATGCAGACACCAGAGGATTGATGCATCTCGACTATCTGCAGAAATATCGCAGTTAATACCTAATTAGTAATTATGTACCTATAACATTTGGCGATTAGAATGACACTGGCAGATGTTTTAACTAGGTTTTCTAAATTTTGGACAATGACTGGCGGCCATTTTTTAATTTTTACACCATAGGAAGCACCAAAAAAAATAGCTCTGCCAAAACGTAATCAACATGGACATTATTGAAAAAACAAATTCAAGTCACACGTTTACAAGGCCTATTTTATTGTCGTTTAATTCAATTGTTTCACATGTCATAAACGATTAAAGAAGTTATGTATTTTTTTTGTAAATGTTTTCGTAAGTTTTGGCTGGTTTGATAATTATTCCTAAAAATAAAAAAAATTAAAGCTCTTTCAAAAAAGTCCATTTTTATTATATTTTTGAAAAGTTAGTTTTTATGTATCCTATGGTGCACAACATTCAATAAGGTGGCCATAAGAAAAAGGAAAGTTGACTGACGTTGTTCAAAATCTAGAAGGCCTAGAAAATTTCTTTTAATGCCATTGTACTGACAGCTGTCAAAGATATAAAAGTTACAAGTTTCATTTAAATATAGCATTCATCGTTAGGAAGATATAATTTTTTATTTGAAATTGCATTTTTCATATTTTTCTAGATAACTCAAGTCAAGATAAAGGAGAGTTCTTTATAGATTCTTAATAACCTTGAAAAAGGGCAACTTTTGTCTAATAATTTAACCTACTCTCCATCTCTAATGGTTTCCGAGATTTCATTGGTATTCAAAATTTGTTTAAACATACATTCATGACGTGAAAGGCGGTGAAAAACTTATGAGAAACTTACTTTCAGTTAACTCCTGTTCTTTGATGATCTGAAGCACACCCTTAATTCCTTTGTCTTTTATATTGCTTGTAAGAAAACTGAAAGTTTTATCCCTATCAGCCTCCCATTGGTCCAAAAAGTTTGTTTTTTCATATAGGACATCGAAATCCATCGCAACCTGAAAGTAAACAATACCTGATAACTACCTAAAACGCAACTTTTAAGAAAGAAAATTACGAAATATGCTAAAAAAAATCCAGGACGACAAATTTCAAATTTACGTACCAATCTAAAACCACTGGGCGTTTTGTATTGGGGCCATTTCTCAAAAATTGTAATCGTAGAGTAGTCGAGATCTTTGATCTCCTTTAACCGATAGCGACTGCATGCTTTCCAGCAGTGATCAAACTGCTCCGCACTTAAATTGTCATACTTGAGGGATTTCACGCACGCCTCGGCGTCTTCTTCTGGTATTAGGTCTATAATAATTTTAAACAGAATTAATAAGCCTTTCATGCTATCATCTCTTATCTTACCCAAAATTTTACGTTCTTGGTGCGGTTCAACTTTAGACCGTTTTGAAGGTTTGATTTGGTGTTGGAGAAAACTGTGCTTGATTGACCCCTTTATATTGGAACATTTGTTGTACAGTCTACCCCTGCTGCTAGTTCTATAGTACTCCTGCAAATTTATTTTAAAATGCCAATAATAAACATTTATTTAGGATATAAGTACCAATTTTTCATTTGGAAACTTTTCCAAAATTTCCTTCTCCAAACGATGGCTGGTCTTCAGCGACATTCTAATGCCTTTATCATCGAAATACTGGGCTATGAGCCCGATCATCATCCGGCGCTGTTCCTCACCAAACTTGCCATACTTATCATAGTACTTCTGCAATAGCTCACCCTTTATTGATCCCTTCAATATTGGTGCTAGCTTTACATTCATCGACTCGAATGAGATTCCTTCGTCTTCTGAAGATGACAAAAGATCTTGCTTAGGAGAAGATCTTGGAGTAGATGCAGTACTTGATGATGCCAATGATGATGTGCAGCCACTTGGATCTGTATGTGAATATATTAAAGGCAGTCCAATGCTGTACCTCCATGATTCCAGCTTATTCTCAAAAAGAATCTGAGTTCCGAAATCGACGTTACTCAAAATTCTTTCAATATGGTGCGGTTTGATGACTTTTAAGACGTTCACGTACACTTTAGATGCTAAAATAAATTAACATTAAATATACAAGGCCAGCATACCAATGCTTACCATCAAGAACGTCAGTTAGGTGTTCCATTCCCCAGCCTTTGAGGAGAACTTCCAAATCATTTTTGTCAGCTTGATTCTGATCAAGTGGGACTGAATTAAGTGGATCACCATCATAATTATTAGAGCTTGAACCCAGATTCATGTAAGTTAGTTGAGAGTTGGTTTGAGGAGGACTTGCAACTTTATTTTCAACAGGAGCAAGAAGTTGTGGTGCCGCCGGAACGGAGCAATAAAATTCTTCCGAGTTGAGAATATCCCTTATCGAAGGGTTCAAACAAGCGTCATGTATAATCTCACTGAAAGATGAGTCCATTTTTCTTTTTTAGGCTTCTAAGAAAGCACCAACACCAACTAAAGTATATTTATATGAATACCACCCACACCATTTACTATATACAACGCTTATTCTAAGTCCAAGTTTATGCTAGAAAAAATATACTTAAAAGAAACATGTTCAGAAGGCACGTGGTCCTAAAAATTAATTTATTGCAACATGACAGCAAGGCAAGAGAGACAAATAAGTACTTAGTTATAGAAATAACGCATTAAGCAATTGTAGTTTAACATAGGTTTTTTAAAGTTCTTTTGGCTTTCTCAAATCCTAAATTGTGATTCGCTAATTTTGTTGTATACTGTTTAAATTTTAAATTGTAACCATTACATTGATACATAGTACCCTTTAATCCTAATCATAGACTGCCCTCGGGCAGTTTTTATCACATTAAGTGGTGGACCCATAACATCAGTAACAGGAATTACACAAAATTGTCCTAAACTATCGACTTCAGTCTCATAAGAGGCAAAGTGGGGCATGTATTTAACCACGTCTAATTTCTGACAAAACAGTACAATGTTATCATTTAGCATAATTATGTCAAGCACCAAGAACAAATCTACGTCATCTTTAAATGTTGCTACATATCTTTTGCATTTAAATTCTACCCCTTTATAGTAAATACTTGAATAAAATTTGAGTGACCCTGGGGGCACCTGCAATTTAAAAGAAGCAACATTTCTGTAGTTACCATCTACTATATCCTTCTCCTTCACCCTGAAGGAAGCAGACTGCATCCGTTCCTCATTTGAGCTGGTTAATTGAAACGCGAATTTAAGTTGATGTTTCTTAGCTAAAGTGAGGCAAATATTTTTTCTAGAAGTTATACAATGCGAATACACTTTAAATTGTTTATGCTTAGCTTCGTACTTGAAACACCAAAGATTTCTCAGAGGTCCTGATTGGCGTATAATAAACGGATAATGTGTTAAATTATGAAACTTGGGTTTAAGGGTGTCATTAAATAACCTGATATAATCAGAATTATGTTTTTGAATTTTGTTCTCCAATAATTGGATTGACATATCGCTTGTTTCAAAGCACAAAAGTATATCAATTATTTCCACTAAGTTAATAACAAAATGCCATACCTCATCGTCTTCTGGCACAAGATCTCCCATTATTAATGGAAAGTACATACTAAAAGTCATCATTTCCCTGGCTGACATTTTCAAGTGGCCCTTATTAATATGTTGTGACTTTATTTCTTTTGAACAGTTTGCAATTTCAGTTGGGCCATAATCGAAATTACTTTTTCTAAAATTTAATGTTTCTAAACTGAAATATTTCATTGTGGATGTAAAATATGTTATAGCATTACACAGATCGTAGTGGCACACTCCCTCAAAAACATCATGCATGATATCTGCATAGTAGTTTTCCACTACATGAAAAGATGGAATTTCATTCAATAAACAGTCACTTTTAATTCCCGTTTCCTGAGAATTGTTCAATGTTAAATCGTAAGAATAATTGTCACGAGTTCTCATTAAGTGAGGATTTTCAATAGTCAGTTTTTGTGTCTCTGATTTTTTTGCTTTACAAGTTCTGCAAAATGAAGTGCTACTAAATGATTCATTAAAACCCAGAAATGAATTTAGCTCCTTATTATCTCCATTGACTAAACCCAAAACAAAGTGGACATTTGTAATTTTATGATCTTCCATTGGGAGCCCTGTGATTTCTAACAACTTCAACTCGTTTATAAGCGACCGAAAACACTTGTAATTTCCAAATTTTTTTAAATGAGCACATTTTATTGTCCCAGCAAAAAAAACGTTCTCAACTTTGGAATCCTCGACGGGTAAACAGGGAAATGAATAATAAATATTGCAAACCGAATCAAAACAAGAATGAGATCCAAGAGGATTATTAATTTCGAAGCCGTCTAAATACAGAAAATACGGAATCAAAATTTTCTCAGGATACAACTCTTTCTTCTTTTTCCATAATTCGCCCTGAACAAAGTTAGAAAGTTTAGTACCTTTTGTTTCCAAAAACACCATGCGATCCACCATCTGTTCAAGTAAGCCTTTTTGAAGAAATTTTTTAAATTGAAAAGTTAGTGGCATCAGGGTGCCTGTTATTCGTTTTTGCTCGTGTAAGAGGCTACCTCTTCTATGCACAGGCCTAATTTCATCGTTAATGATAAATTCGCATACGTTATCAATGTAGTCTTCATTTTTCAGGTGCTTATACAGCAAATAGTCAGAATTGATGTATTTAAATGGATTTCTGAGATCGGTTAAAAGACTATGTAATTCATCTTGGGCGTCAATGTGATTCTTGAGCCTAAAATCTGCAAACATCTTAATTACATCTAATACGGGATCAAATAAAAGCTTATTAATATTGTCCTGAATGTGAAATACATCTTTTCTCGAAAAATTATTGTTATTATGCATAGAGAGTACAAACGTTAAAATAGAACTGTTAATTTTGCTTAATGCTGTTTGAAGTTCATAATTAACAGGTAAATTTTTACCCTTGGCGAGGTTTTCTGTTGGAATTTGATCTGTATCAGCAGGTATTATTGAACAAAATGAATTATTCCTAGATTCAGAACATGAGGGCTGTGGATTTGATTCGGCAACACTGTGCCTATCTTCTGATAGGATATTGTTTTCGATTATTGACTCGTTAATATGTCTACGGAGCATGTGTTTTTTAAAACTACTCAAATTGGAAAAAATTTGATGACAGTCTGGTTCGCAACACTTATGAGTATCATCTGTTCTTAGACAATGCACACGTTTAAGGTGTTTAATAAGAATACTTAATTTATTAAAAGATGTCTTGCAACAAAAGCAAATCATTGTGTTGATAAATGAAACTCCGGCTTTTAGTAGTCATACAATACTTAATTACCGCACAGATTGGTAGGCGCCTATAAGCAAGCTAAGAATTAAAATGTATTAAAAATAAATTAATAAAAAATATACACAGAATCCTATTAACTATCCCTAAACCAATACATAACCATAACTTATTGAATAGAAAACTAGGTAAATAGGTAGGTACCTATCGCAATAGGAATGCAAATAGGCAAAAATCGGCAAAAATTCATGAATTAAAGTTTTTCCAATAGGCATACACTATAAAGGTTCAATATTAATGGAAAATTTACAAAATTAAGACTTACCTTTTTGCAGTTTTCAGTTTTCTCTGGTTTTCGCACCCTCACAATACAGTTTCCTTGAGTTTCCCCACTTCAGTATAATTATAAACAACCACAAATATACTTAACCACTTAGCGACAATATCTTGATTTACAGGTGTTGAACTGTTGAATCTAACGAAAGGAATGCTAGTCGAGGTCAAGTTCTTGCATCACCCCACCCTATTAATATGGGGGTGAGAATGACAATTCCCGCCGAAATCTTATTATTTAAGAGCATTTCATCGGTTCAATGTAATCTTTCATTGAATGAACGAAGACTGTTTTCTAAAATTACTCAACTTTTCGTTGTTTGATGGAACTATTTCATACTTCTATCCTTCCCTAGGCAACAGGCATTGTCCGAATAAAACTTTTATAAAAAAATGTACCAGCTTTATTATTCAATGTTTTGAGTGTAAATTGATGGAAGGCTGCTTACTGATAATGAAGAGTTGGTCAGTTAATCAAAAATAAAACATTGGTTAGATTTTTTTTTAATGAATTAATTATACAGTTGTTTTAAATCCATGAATTACTTTATACAGACAATGCAAAATAATGAAGTCCATTGTTAATGAAAATTACATCCAGAAGACGATATTATATACAAAATTGGATAAAATTAGTTCATAGATTTTATAAATCCTTCATTGGCACGATATAAAATCTACGTGAAGAAATAAATTAAATCGAAGAAAATCGTTTCATTCTATTAATGAAACTTATGAAATTCAAGTAAAAGGAATTTACGTTTTGTACATACACCCAATGAATATTACGTTATTTCTATGAAATTCTGGTCAATGAATGAATTTTATTAATATTACGTAAGGTATTTTTTTCAGTGTAGGAACTCTTATTTTTGATTCATTTTTGCCGTTTCTTCCTTTTTGGTAATAGTTTTCTTATTTTGACTAGTCATTTTTTTGGCAGTCGCCTTTTTCTTCTTGGCTGCATTCTCAGCATTTTGAACTTTAATTTTTCTAAGTCATCTGTATCTTCAGTGTCCTCAGTGTCCATAGGGATGTCCTCCTGTCGCGTAACATTATAAATTGCACGATTAATTTTTGCCGTTTTTCTTTTTGGGAATATCTTTCTTATTTTGAGTAGTCTTTTTGCCACAATTTCAAATGGTCTTATATCTTCAGCACACATGTATACACATTTTTCTGTAACTTGACGCTTAATGTCCGCATTAACTTTTTTTACCACAAAACCTTTTAACAAACTGGATTGTTTATTAGAAGAACTGGTCCCCGATAATGCGGCACATGTATATCTTTTCAAATGTGAATTGCCAGTTTTAGAAGAGAGATATTTAAATTAGTTAATTTCTACACCTTCTACATTGCACAAATTCTTGCGATTTATCTTCGTTGCCAACTATTAAATCGAACGTGCCCCAAATCTCACTTTTCTTTCCCTTTTTTGAAAAGTTTTTCTTGACAAAGTTCCGTCCTTTATTTAGGCCCTCAAGGATTTTTTTCTTAGGATCTTCCATTATTTCAAGAACAAGAGGCAAGAGCAGCATGTCACGACACGAGCATAGCAAACACAATGCAACTAATAGTGATTTGAAGTGTCGGAACTTGCAAGAAAAATTAGGCGTTCCTTAAAAGTGTTTACGATATTTTTCCTATTTTTGTGCAAAAAAGACTGTTTTCGGCACTAAAATGTGTGCCGAAAGTAGGCAATTTCCACTCACGGGTGGGAAAATAACATAAAGGTGCGGAAAAATTAAAAGCGTGCGGAAATTCATTTTTCCGCACACTTTATGAAAACAATTTATTTTCATTTTCTTTTAATTTTAAAATATGCAAACTATTTAAGAACAATATTTAAAGTAATACAAGAATTTGTACAGTTGCTAATACTAATTCCAGATGGTAAGGAAATATTAGCACAATTATTAGTTAGAGTGTTATTTAAATTGGTCAACACTGAAATGTCCTGATTCCCAGACAATATTGGAGCTTTAGGTGCTGCAGTGGCTTCTGGGGTGGTTGCTGTTTCCTGTTTGCTCGAAGAAGGAACTACCGCCGTTTCAGGAGCACCCTTGTAAAGAATCTGGTTGGAAATTCTCTTCTTATTTTCAATAGAATCGGCTAGATAACCTTCGGCCACCGCTGATGACTTCCACCCCCCATGTCGCTTCAAACTCAATAAATCTCCTCCATTATTCACCAACAGTGTTGCCGAAGATCGGCGGAAACAATGACCCGTATAGCTGGCTGCCTCTGGTAATTGGAGAAAAGCGGCAATTTGACTTGGAATTTTCCCAATGGTATTTATCCCAACAACTTGGCAGGTGCATTTTCCCTCTCGAAAATTAATGAAAAAGCTGCGATCATTCATTTTGGATGGACGAAGAGAAGCATATTTCCTGTAAATTTCTAACATATTTATGTCGGCCTGAGAATTTTGCGTAATCGTGAATGTGCGTTGAATTTTTGTTTTAGTTTCTGGAATTTTCACTATTAAAAGGGCCCCCAGGTCTTCAATGTCGTCTACTCTCATTTTTTTCAATTCGTCTCGGCGAAGAGCCCCGGCAATTCCCATAATAAAAATAACCTTAAATTAATAAAATTAATGAATATTTCTTTAAAAATGGTGTTGCCCTCACCTTCATCATAAGATACTGCTCATCTGGGGCATCTTTAAGAAATGTGTCCAAATCTTCTTTGGAAAAAATCTTCGACTTCGTTGGTCTGTAACCATCGCTTTGACGTTTCAAAAATGCGATTAACCTATTATATTTGCTAATATCGCAGTTTTCTTTCACGTTTAAAGTTGCCTTCAACATTGAGTAGGTGCACCAAAGTGTGGAAGACTTCTTGGTTTTTGACTTTTCGGAAAAATATGCCAAAAATACCTTTTCGTTGAGGATCATAACCTTCTTCGCTCTGCACCATTCACTGAACTGGGTGTACGCCAGTTCGTACCTTTCCCGCGACTTAACTGGCAATAAATCCATGGTTGCTGCTGCAGCTTCTTCTTCTATTTCAGATGGGCAGGCCATTTCTTCCAAAGTTTCATTCATATTTGAGCGCAAAAATTAAATTTTGCAAAAAGTTGACGTTTTTGTTTATCTTACAATTACGTTACCATGCCATCATCAGATTGCACATCAAGCTGATTCCTTCTGAATTAATGCAGATTCATTCAAAATAAGACTACAAGAGCCTCTATTATGGCTTTTTTGCACAAAAATAGGAAAAATAGTATGTATATTTCGAGCCGAAAGTGCGATTTCCGCACTCTCGTGCGGAAATCTTACACTTTCGGCTCTAAATATACAATATACTATTATATCCACCTTGATGATAATTTTAGTTCCAGAATCCAGAACATATTTTTTACATTACCATTTCAAAATCTGAAAGCTGAATCATGAGTCATAACTGATTAAAGCGTAACGTAATATAATTAAGATTTATTGTTGATATCTAGAAACCTGAAACCTGCCGAGCCGACATCAGTAAGTAAATACAACGCTGCGGAATCTGAAATCGATGTTTTTGATCAACAATGTTGCCTTTTAAAGGATCGTACATTTTAACCAAATATATTATTTCGAGAACGAGATTTGATTCGAATAATTTACAATCGCAATCATTTTAGCTCCGCTTCGATTCGTATGTGACTTCTACGGGGACTTTGTTCAGATCTTGAAGTATATAGCGTATTGTGATTTCCAGTTTAATTCGTGCAGATATTGATTGTCCAGGTAGACTTTTTCTGAATTTTATCTTGAACCATACCAAGCAGATCATCAAACTTCTCTAGAGACATTCTCAGGTGATTTTTGTATGCTGCTCTGTCTTCTAAAGGGACTGTGGATATTCGGAGGTGCTGCCCTCTGGTGGCAAATTTTGAAGTTTTCGCATGTAAGCAATCGGCGCAATAGCAGTTAAGCTGTGGTAAACATTGACACTTTGTTGCAATTTTTTGTGAAATCTGGTTAAATACTGCGTCGTGGGTTGTCATAATAATTATTATAAGCAAACACCGTTAAAAGCAAAGTTCTGCCAGACCACATAAAATAGACAAGAGAATTTCGTGGATTCAAAGTGTTAGGAGAAGGTATAGATAAGTATTCGCATAACCTACAAGTTCATTTTTCTCCCCAGAAGATCGTAGCGATAAATTGTGGACACCAGAACCACCATATTCAAGCATTTAAGATTTTTTTCTTTGCCAAACTAGCTAGAATACTTTCCTCTCTCAATGCGATTTTAACGGCTTGACTGAAAGTTTTCGGCTTCGCACTGGTAACTCTGTAACAGGGGTGGTAGCATCAAGGTCGATTGAAAATGGTTTAATAGATCATCGTCTAGTTTTTCTTTTATAAATGCCTTTTCCTGTAAATTTTCTACGAACTCGCGAATTAGTATTGTATTAATAGTAATTAGTAGTATTGAAAGATCCGCTTAGTATTCACCACGTAATAATAAAGTGGAGGAGTCGTCGGTGGCATAATTTATCGTTCAATTGATTAATATAAACAAAACGAGGTTTGGGAATAAACAGAAATAGGAGATTGTTTAGGACTTTACCGCTGTTATCGTTTTGCTTTAAATTCTTGATGAGCGCATTTTATTATTCTATCCACGATTATTAAATAATGCTGGGGGGCATTTCACACCCCAAAAATTTGTACACCACTGCCGAATTTTCAGGGCACTGCCGTAAATTTGTACACCACTGCCGACTGTGAAGTCCCCCGACTGTCGAATTTGCTCAATTTTTGCAACCACTGCCCAATTTTTGCAACCACTGCCTAACACTGCCCTACCACTGCCCACTAACACTGCCGAAAATTTGTACACCACTGCCGATTGTGAAATCCCCCCCAAATAATGCCAAGTACGTAACTATGGATACATAATTCTGTTCATAAAATAGAGCATGACTTATGGTCATAAGTCACGCTTCTTAACTCTCTTACCCACGTAGTTAAAATAAGGTGCAAGATGGTTTCCACGGCAATGCAAAATAACAGTGCTGTTATGATTTCATAACAGCGCGCATTTAGCCAGAGCATGGATGGTAAGTAAAACAATTGAACTGCCAAAGGTATCGAGACGTATTTGAGAAATTATGTGATCTGTCAAACAGGATTTGTTTAATGGCTCACGAAAAACGTTTAATTTCGATTGTGCGAAAAATCATAGATGTACCCTCAACAACTCTAAACGCCAACTTTTTATAACTATACCTACTTCTGTCTACTTATTATATGATTCAACCGTAATTCTAGCACTTGAGAAAAGTTTTATTCCCATAAGGTAATAGTTATTTAACGAACAAGAGCGATTAATAATCGAGAGAGCGTTAATGATAGAGATTATTAATCGCCTATTAACACTCGAGTCAGTTACAATGTTTTTCTTTGGATTGTATTATCATTAAATTGGCGTATTTTTTTTCTAAAATTGCGTTTTTATAAACGTTTATGCAACCAAACATGCTTCCAAGCCAAAAAGTGCAGAAGCTCGATGAACAAAACATGAGAAATTAAATGTCAATTGCCTTGCCAAAGTAGGCCAAAAGCACTGATTCTGAGTGCCACAGTGCATTTTTCTTCTCGCACCAAGAAATGAAATCGGCATAAGTTTTCTCAAAAATCTTACGGCTTTTTTCTGGAAGCAAACTTAAGCTTGCAAGATTTGCACTTTCTAGCACTTCAGATTAAAATCCTCAGTACTATCCATTGATGGTGCTTTTATTTAAGTTTGCAGATTTTGAAAATTTGACAGATGGCACTTAAGATCTTGTTTAATGTCAGGACATGTACAGTTGATTGCCTATACTAGAATCGTTGATTTATAGAAAATAATGCACGATTTTGCATTCATAACGAAACCCATAAATGAACAATTCACGGAAAAAAATTATTATTTTCAATAACGCGCACTTAAAATAATCGATAAAACATTTCAGATTTCGACAATTCCACAGAAAAGGGTTAACACTTAGTATTTATTTATACAATCAGTTATTATTACTGCAACAGACGAAGATATTTTTCCTTCGCCCTCTTTCCTCTTTATTTTGAAACCATACTTATTTTCCTTAAAAGCTCTTAATTCCTATTTTACTCACTTACAATTGCTCTATCAATCTTATTTTACTTAAAAAAGTTAGCTACCACCAGTGAGGCTAAAAAATTATACCTAGCCAAGAATTAGATGAGTATCGCCAATTTTGGACGATGTACAGAATGGCCTAAAATCCGTGTGTGTCAAAATTAAACAAAAATAAAATAGCTATTAATCATAGAAAATAGGTATCTACCTCATGCCCAAATTTCAATAGAATCGGTTTCAATGGGGTCAGGGTGTGGCTGATTTGACGTGGAATCCCCCCTATAAAGATATTCTCAATATTAATGCATATTTACAAAATGAAGACTTACCTTTGCAGTTTTCGCACCCTCACCTATATACCTACAGCTGCCGCACTTCAGTTTAATTAGAAACAAACTATAAATCGGTACAATGAAATCTTTCATTAAATGAATGAAGACTGTTTTCCAAGTTACTCAAATTTTCGTTGTTTGTTGAAACAATTTCATACTTCTATCTCCTCTAGGCAACAGGCATTGTCGGAATAAAATTGTTGTTAAAAATGTTCTAGTTTTATTATTTAATGTTTTGAGCATAAATAATTGATGGAAGGCTATTTATTGATACATTGGTCAGTTAATAAAAGAGCAAACATTGGTTAGATTTTTTTTATAGTCGTTTTAAATCCATTAATTACTTTACAGACAATGTAAAACAATGAAGTCCATTGTTAATGAAAATTACGTCGAGTATACAATCTTATTATGCTAAATAGAATAAAATTAGTTCATGGATTTTATGAATCCTTCATTGGCAGCATACAAAATTTGCGTAAAGAAATAAATTAATTAAATAAAATAATAAATTGAAGTACATACACCCAATACAATACAATATCTACAAATCAACAAAATTTTCACTGAATTTTCCAAAACTTTCCACAAATTTAAGGGAGGAGGTGAAGTGAACAATCTGACCAAGTAAAACATGTCCTCCTCAATGAGAAATAACTTGTCGAAAACCGCAAGTCGATGTCTTATTTCGTTCAAAAGTTATTAAGGCTGGGTCGCCTTAGATGGATCACCCGGCATGTGCCGTCAATACTTCAGAATTTTTATTTATAGTAAAAACAGGCAGAACGATGACGTCGTTAGGCGACAGTCTCTATAATGGGTGAAGACACCAATCAGAGCTAAATATTTGTGGTCCAAACCCTAAAATCGTGAAAATTCAACATTCTACCTTTTACGTACAAGTTCTTTTTTTTGAGGCAAGCAAAATAATGACTGCAATGTGCGCCGCTCACTGAGAAAAAAAAGGGATATCTAATACTTGAAAAGCATTATATTATACTAGTTGTAGTAGTGAAATAGGCGCCAACTAAACGATCTGTTGGAAATACTCCTACAAAAAAGTAACTTACAAAGTGTTTCCAATACTACGTTGTAGCGGTAAAGTTGTAGTGGTAAGACGAGCCCCTACAAGGGAGTGGGAACTGTCCCTCTAGAGTGGTGCAGAGTACTACTACATAGGAGTAGTAAATATAAGTATTGTTGTTAGGAATAACAAACGGAAGTGGCGTTCGGAATCACTTCGTGTGTCAAGAGAAAAGAGGTTTTATTGTTGAATATAACTTTCTGTAGTATTACAATTGAGCAATTGTATCATCTAAACGTAACGTAATATCTAGTTGGGTGCAAGAAATTGTACCCATAAATCAAAATGGCAAAGATAGTAACCAATACACTTACCTACTTTCTTCAGATACACTTTGTTTTTTAAATAGCACTTTCACGAATTTATTATAGGTATACTTAATGAAAAAACGTAAAAAATAAGAATCGATATATAGGCAGAAATTTTTAATAAAATGAAACATGGAAGCTTAAAATGAAAACATGAACCGTTTTTTTTTATACATTTATACCTACTAATTATTAGTACACGAACAACGAACAAAAATAGCAACAGTAAATAATGATTCAAAACATAAACTAAGCTATAAACGATACGAATACCATCAGTAACTTTTATAAGTGAAATGGAGTTAACAACAATTTGTAAGTTATTTACTTTATGCAAAACACATAGTCGCTTTCTTGAAGCGAAATAAAGGCTTCTTCATCAATTTCATTATCTAAAATCTTTCATCATTTAAGGCGATTATTCGCAGTTTTTATTGCCTTTTAGGTATAGCGATTTCTGGACGGGTAATTTTGGTGAATTTTTTAGTGGAATCTATTCACAAAAAAATTGCAAATAATCCTCGAACTAATCTCACATAAAATATCATCACCTTTAAGGTCTACAACAAACAATCGCCAATAAATTAACGTTAACTACAGAAACATTAATAATGGGGTAACATTAGCCATCATTCCATTAGCAAAACATTTGACTTAAATTTAGGTTAGGTCATTTCATCAGAACAGAAACAGTATTATATCTACTCAATACCAATACTAACAGGGGACAAAGTAATCTGCACTCGGTATTAATTTGAATCGTGTGTCGGCACTTACTTTGAAAAACTTCTTGCAACGCTTGCAGGCCCCAGTCGGCTAATCTTTCCAAAACAAAATTATCCATTTCCAATTTTCACTTCAATAATTTCCAACACTCACAACACAATAACGCAAATGTAGAATAGACCTCGAGATACATAGATTTGCATCTGCAGTGCCTACAATAATTGTTGCATCAGCCTGATGCTCGTTCAACGTTCCAACCCCCAAATTGTAATGACTAATGAGTAATCAACGCTTTAAGGTCGGAAAAAACTAAAAGTGGCGGGAACATTAACTCCTTGTAAGAGTTAGAGTTTAATGTTCGTAGTGGTAATTTTAACTCTTATGTTACGCGTAGATTCTAATAGTATATTTTATGCCACACTGCTTGTATCCCTTTACATTTTGTAGGAGTAGATCCTAACATACCATTTTACTATTTTGTAGGAGTAATTAATAACGGTTGCCACGGTCATGCTTCATCAAGACGAACAGTATTTATTGTGCCACGCGGTTTAACTATTACAAAAAGTAATTTTTCAAAACAGAATTTTTCTCAGTGCTGGATGGCCAAAGACCTCAGTGAAAAAAAGGCGGTCTCGGAGACGGCAGGAACTTCTACGCCGCACTGCATTGGATTAATAACAGCAGCATTTATTAAATTTTTAAATATTTAAAATAAGAAAGTTGCTATGCCAAAAGGGCACTTCGGGTTGACTGATCGGCTTCAAAATCTAATCAGCTCCTCTCCCGCACAGACAATAAAATAAATTGCCACGAAAATGACATTTTTCGAAAAAATGGCACTAAGGTTTTCGGCTTGAAAAAAAATCAGTTATCAAATCCGGTAATAAAAATATACATTTATGCATAGTTTTTTTTTCACGGCACCATTTTTTGGTCAAAAGGGCCCAAGTGTGAATACATTTTTAGAAGCAGAATTTGAAGAGCATTCATATGGTAATGCGAAAAATGGGGGTTTGCATTTAAATTTTTAAAGTTGATGTGCCAAAAAGGCACTTTCCGTGAGCCGGTGTAGCCCAGATTCTAATCAGCACCTACAAATCTCCCACTGAATATGTGTGCCAAATTTCATCAAAATCAGTTCAGTAGTTTCGGCTGTAGCGTGTCCACAGACACACGGACAGACACACCCACAGACACACAGACACACATTTTTCAAAAATAGGTTTTTTGGGTTCCTGGGACCCCGAAACGTAAAGATTTGATGTCAGTTCAATTTCGAATTTTTGATCGATTTTATATACTGCTCCGCCTTGAGCGTAGAAGTTAAAAAAGATATCTCCTAACAATTAAATATTTTGTCTTTTAGATCTTTTAGAAATATTTATTGCAATGCGTGCGGTTCCAAGTTACGGTAGGTCCTTGTTATTATTGGTGATTTTTCCATCAAGTGAGTTCATTTAATGTTTATTCAACAGAAAGCAGTTTATTCCACAAATCCACAGGTCACTGGTTCACAAAATTAGCAAATTTAAAGAAATTTCCCTCATAAATAGGCTTACGACAATTACCGCTGACGACAGTGAAGCAATGGGGAATATAACCAATGTCAAGGTCGCGAAATTTTCTTGAAAACATCATTTCAACAGTGTTTTTGTGAATGAATGTAATTAATTTGTTAAAAAATAATGGGTTTTTAACCTCCCCACAACCAATTTAAAAATGGAAGGTTACTGCAATCACTCCAAAATTCGAAATTGAGATAACACCAGATTTTGACGTTTCGAGGTTGCTGTTGTGCCTTGATCCTTTAATTATCAACTTTGTAACTTTGTTGTTATTTTTCTTGTTATTGTTAATAAAAATCCACAAAGCTAACTTTGCAGTGAATGCTGGCTGAAACTGTAAGAACTTAGCTCTAAACCTACCTAGTTATATAATTAAGCTGTGCCAGAGCACGGCCACACAAAGAAATAAATAAATCCGCTCGACCAACCCACAAAGACTGGTGGCGCAACAAAAATTATAAAACCACCACGACAAGTAAAATAATAAAGCTTTACAATTCGTGAGATTAGAAAAACACGACAGTTCAAGGGTACTGTTCAGTATTGTTATACAAAAACAGAGTGGAAATTTCCTCATTGATAGTGTTATTGGGGTTATTTCCATATTAAATCCACCTTTGTATAAATAGACTAAGCAGCAACTAGTTGACTCATAAGTTCAAAATGTGTTCGCCTGAGAAGAGGTTTGGTCAGTGGCTGTCCCACCCTCCGAGTGGTGAGGAAATTGTCATTTCTGGTAAGTGAGTTTCCCTTGAAACATTCCTGCATGAGATTCTGAAGGTGCTTCTGGAAAATTTCCCGAATCCGATGATGTGCACGAATTTAGTGATAAAATTCTTGCCGGGATGGATCTAGTAACTGATGATGATCGAAGGGGTGTTTGCAATGACCCTGACATGCCCCAGCGAGGTGCCAGGGTTAAGACTCTTAATAAGTTTGATGCTGGTTTCTTTGCAATCCATAAACGACAAGCAGACCATATGGATCCTATGATGAGGATACTTTTGGAAACCGCGGTGGAAGCTATTATGGACGCTGGTGTGAACCCATCAGACCTTGCCGGGACGAAAACTGGAGTTTTCATTGGTGCTTGTTGGTCTGACATGGAAGTTGATAATATTGTGAATCTTACTGAACATCAAACATTCACTTTCACCGGGTATTCAATTCATCAAGAGAATTTGTTTTCTCAACTTGTGTCTTATAGGTATCAGCGCTCTCTTCTAGCCCAACGTCTTAGTTATTTTCTGAAACTCAAAGGTCCTGGCATGATCGTAGATACAGCTTGCAGCAGTTCCATGAATGCTTTGGAACATGCTTTTAAGGCTATAAGAACCGGTCAATGCGAAAATGCCATAGTCGGATCATCAAATATCATTTCACATCCCGGAACAACACAGCAGTTTTTTAGACTGGGCGTTTTAAGTCTTGATGGAAGTTGCAAGGTTTTCGACGAAAGCGCCAATGGATACGTAAGGGGGGAAGCCGTTACTGCGCTGTTCCTGCAAAAAGCCAAATTTGCTAGAAGAGCTTATGCAGAGGTAACTGAAAGCAAAATTTTTATAAAATGGAATTCAAAAAGACTTTTTACTTATAGATAATTCACACTAAAGTCAATAGTGACGGTTTCAAACCTGAAGGTATCACCTTTCCGTCTAGTGCGGATCAAAGTAATTTAATAAGTGACGTACTTGAGGAAAGTGGCGTGCAACCTGACGATCTTAGCTTTATGGAAGCCCATGGCACTGGTACCGTAATTGGGGATCCCCAAGAAGTCGCTGCAATTGACAACAGCATAGCAAAGAAACGTCGTAATCCATTATGGATAGGTTCTGTGAAGTGTAACGTTGGCCACAGTGAACCTTCGTCTGGAATTTGTTCTATCATAAAAGTTATAATAGCCATGGAAGGTGGATACATTCCGCCAAACATCAATATAAAAAAAATGAGAGGCGGTTTGCAAGGTTTCGAAGAAGGGAGGCTTAAAGTAGTCTTGAGTAAAATTCCCCTCGAGGGTGAAAGGGCCGTAGTGGGTATAAATAATTTCGGATTTGGAGGTAACAACTGCCAGTTGTTGCTACGGCGTTGGGGAAAGAAAAATAATGAATATCACCACGACCTTCCAACGCTGGTTTGTGTTAGTGGCCGTACATCTGAAGCCGTTAGTGAAATGTTAAATGAAGTTATTCAGAATAACAATGCTGAATTCATTGTTTTAATTCATAATCTCTTCAGCAAGAGTTTTTTAAACCATTCTTATAGAGGTTACACAGTGGTTTCAAACGAAGCAGTCTCAGAGAAAAAAGTGGCGTGCTATTCAGGCTCGCCTAAAGATGTTCATATTTCATTTGGTGAATTAAAAGTCTTTGCAAATGTAGTTGGAAAATATCTTGCTAGATTTGAAATTTTTAAGCTTTTCCTTGAAAGGTAGGTAGTAACAATTTCACAATGATTTTATTTTGTAATTATTGCACTTCAGGGTGAACTCTATTCTGCAACCGAAAGGTCTAAACATTATTGCGGAGATTTTGGCCGAAAAATCTTCGGAAAATGGTTTAAGGGAATTGATCGGATTCGTAGTTCAACTAGGGTTAGTAGATATCTTCAAAAGTTTAAAACTGAAACCAAAGACCATTTACGGCGAAGGCACGGGTAAAATCGTTTGTGCGTACATGGACGAGGTGATAGATTTAGAAGAGGCAGTGCGAACAGTATTCTACGCTCGCAATAAAATACTACCCACAAGTAGTATGGGTAAGTTATTCAAATCAAACCAAACATCAACTATAAACAATCGATTCTAATAATCTTGTACATTTGCATAGTCCTAATATTTGCCTGATTCTACATGACATTACACACATCTCTCACGGTCATATCTGCGAGGACAGTTCTTGTTTTCAAATTTCAATTATTCTAAACATTTGAGCTACACGTAACATTAAATTTTGAATGATTATTTTAGAAAGCATTGTGGGAACAAATGCATATAATCGCCCTCAAAAAAACTTAAAAAAAAATTCAATGACCATTCTTATTTCTGATGAAAAAAATGGTGGTATGAACGTATATTGTTCAAACACAAAGGGATTCAGATTGTTGGAAATTTTTGGCAGGTTTGGCTTGAAAATGTAAAAAAATATTTCAAAGTCCGCTTTCAGCTTGTACCAATGCGGGCATGACCTTCAAATCCAAAATCTATATCCACAAGTTGAATTCCCCGTCAGTCGAGGGACTCCCATGATCTCTCCTTTGATAAAATGGAACCATGAAGTAAATCGCAAAACTTATGTCTACGGACAGAACCTTAGTTTGTACAAACAAAAGGAATATGGTATTGTTCCCACTGATAATATTATTGAAGGCCATGTTATTGACGGTGGGCCTCTGCTGACGTTAGCTGTTGTATAAAATTTGTCATTGTAGGTCGTAATTTAATACCTGCGACCTGTTACCTTTACCTGGTATTTGATATCTTGAGAAAAACGGGTTCAAAAAAGGGGCTAGTGTTTGAAAATTGTAAGTTTAGGAAAGCTGTGGCATTAGGCCCAAATAGTTACATCAGATTGTTGGTTACTATTGGAAAAGGTGACGGAACATTTGAAGTAAGTAATTGGTTACTGACAGGATACTTAACCTCGTTCAAGGTTGCAGAAAACAATGATGTAGTCGTTACTGGAAGAGTCACCTTGACGGACGACATACACAAGTATCAACTGGATATGCCGGCAACGTTCGAGGACGAAGATTCCCAAAAGGTTATGGATGAAACTGAAATCTACAGAGAACTCTACCTTAGAGGATACGACTATAAGTACGGTGACATCCTTTCCATCCAATAGTTTTTTAAACTTTGCACGTTTTGACTGATCAAACCCTTTGCGGACATGTTGAGAACATTACTGCACTTTTATCCTTTGCCTCCTTACTTTCATATGAAATTGCATAAGTAGACGTCCAATTTGTTACAGAGGGATCTTCAGAGGAGTGAAGAAATACAATATTGACACCTCAAAAGGATTGATAAAGTGGGAGGACAACTGGGTCAATTTCATTGACAAAATGCTGCAAGTTAAAATCCTGGAACTTGATACTCGACTTCTTTACGTGCCTGTTGAAATCGAGAGGCTATCAATAGACATTGCGACACATACCAATGTTGTTCAAAACCTCGGAGAAGAATCTGTCATTCCAGTGGTTTCAATTCCTCACATCAACAACATCAAGTACAATATATTTTTTTATGATAGATCAATATGTTTTCAATCTGTCTTGTAGAGCGGGTGGTATCGAAATAAGAGGCATTAAAGCTCGATCTGTTTTAAGGAGGAGAAATGACGGTGAACCCGTTTTGGAGAAAAACGTTTTCGTTCCAAATGAAGGAACTTTTAATCTTGAAAAATCTGTTCGGACTATCACACAAATAATTTTGGAAAACTCTTTGGAACAGCACATATCGGCTGTGGAAAACGCTGGCGAATATACTAAAGAGAAAATGCTCATTCTGCCGGAAATAAAAAAAGCCCTTGAAGCCGTTCCTTTAGTCAGCCACCATTTTGTAATTTCTTCCAAAACTCGAGTTGAAGGTGTTGACGACATCAAGGTTGATAATGTAACCTTAACACCTACCTCCAATTTCTCGTTAATTATTGGTTCGAATTTCTTTAAAAATCCAGCCCTTTTGCAACAAGCTTTCGGTGCGTTAAGCGAAAAAGGGTTTGTTTTAAGCAGGGAAGAAAAGGGCTTCATACCGCCAAAGGACGACTGCAATATTTTAACGATTCACTCTTTAGATAACGAAAAACTAGTGTTACTGTCTTCTCCGAAATCGCTATTAAAGGCTAAAGAAGATCTTGTTTCGATTAGGGTATCTTCAGATGACCTTTCTTGGTTGTCAGAGTTGAAAACACTATTACAAAGAAAAATTCAAGTTCTTATTTATTCTCAAAATGAACCCGAAAGTGGAATTTTGGGTTTTACCAACTGCATTCGAAGGGAACCTGGAGGTAATAAAGTTCGCTGTTTTTTCATTATGGACGACGCACCTAGTTTTGACCCTGATCATGAATTTTACAAACCTCAAGTTGAGAAGAATTTTGCTATCAATGTTTACAAGGCGCAATCTTGGGGAACTTATCGACACCTTTTATTAGAACCTCAACAAGAAGTAGAAAGTGAGCATTGCTACGTGAATGCTACTAATGAAGGTGATCTTTCGAGTCTGCGTTGGATCGAAGGACCATTAACTTTGTCGTCCAATCTACCAAGGGATCGAATGTTGATTTCTGTAAGTAAAATATATCTAGAATCACGTTGTTAATAATAGAGGGCTGACCCTCAGAACTACTATGGAGCCTTGAATTTCCGAGATGTCATGATCGCCTCTGGTAGAATTGGACCGGATGTTAGTAGATATACTATGCCGATTCTAGCCCACCTAAGCGGTAATTGACCTGAGTAATACCTCGTCGTTACGAAATCATGGTCACGTGACCCCGAGGCGAATCACGTCATTTTTTCGCTTTTGACCACGCGATCGCGACCCACTACGTCATCGTGACGTCACGTCGCACCTGCAGGTCCCGACCTCCAAAAATTCGGGCTTCCGGACCCGACCTCGGTCCCCCGATTTCGGGGGTCCTGGATCCCGGGATCGACCGCCCGATTCCAAAATGTTTTATCGTCGTGCATGCCATACGCGTGCCGTCTCGACTGTAATAATAATAATAGTTTGAAACTAGATACCTAGCCACACGTTATCGTGTTGAAGCAAGATAGCTGACACACTTATAAGGATAACGACAAGAAAAACAATAATATCATCACGGACCCCTTAGAAGATATTGTAGGGATTTATTGTTTTGTTGCACATACACTGATGCTAGCATATACATTATAAACAAGTTGTCAATAAAAATTGATTTCATTCGAAAGTCAACATTCACGGAAATCGGATAGTATGTCATTGTCTCTTATGACCGAAGATGAAATTGCTTCGATTCCGTTCGAAATTTTGGTGAAATATTTCGGCAGAGAATTGAACACCG
The DNA here is from genome assembly GCA_963924575.1 of Pycnomerus fuliginosus. Lineage (NCBI taxonomy): Eukaryota > Metazoa > Arthropoda > Insecta > Coleoptera > Zopheridae > Pycnomerus > Pycnomerus fuliginosus. The sequence continues at coordinate 8,537,879 of OZ004625.1, read as the reverse complement.
TCTGGGATATATTACCTGACAGTATCACACAAAATCCAGAGTATCAAATTTACCGAAGGTGCGAACCCGACGAATCCCCAGAAAGACGATCCGAGCAGAAGGGTTTTATCTTTTCGCAAAACATTCGTTTGGCGGCAGTCATTAGGACTGGTCTGTGTTGCATTTTAACAGTATATCATGTGTGTAAAGAATGGAAAGATCGCGAAACGTGATAAAACAAAACGTAAGGGTGGTGGCATTTTAAATTCAGTCATCAACAATTTACCCTTTGAGGCGCATATCCCCGGATATTCATTTTGCGGTCCCGGTACCAAGTTGAAAAAGAGGTTAGCCAGAGGAGATCAAGGCATAAATCCCTTGGACGTTGCATGCAAACATCACGATATTGCATACGCGAATTCTTCGGACTTAAACGATCGACATAAGGCTGACGAGATATTGGCATCCGAAGCCTGGCAGAGGGTAAAGTCAAGAAACGCTACTTTCGGCGAACGTGCAAGTGCCCTTGCTGTGACCGGTGCAATGAAGGCCAAATTAAAATTGGGGGCAGGACTAGGTAAAAGCAATAAAGTTATCAACAGGAAGAGAAAGATTCTTGGAAAAAAGAAGAAGAACAATGGTCGAAATTGTGAAAGGAATAATAAAAAGGTGACGTTCAAGAGGATCGTCACAGCGGCGAGCGATGCTCTGAAAAAAAATATCGGCGGTAGTAGTAGTGCTACCACGGGCGACATCAAGACGGACATCGGAATCGCTTTGGGTGCGGCCAAAAAAATTGCCAAGAGCGGAAGGAAAATTGCTAAGCCCAGGGTTCTTCCTATTCCAGTCAAGAGCGGCGGATTTATACCGTTTTTGATGCCCGCATTAGCCGCACTTTCAGCCATCGGCGGTTTGGCTGGGGGTATCTCCGGCGTGGCAAGAACAATCAACGCCGTTCGAGACGCCAAAAAACAGATGGAAGAAAATGAACGTCACAATCGCAACATGGAAGCGGTGGCGTTGAAAAACGGCAAAGGACTGTACTTGAGGCCCTATAGGGAAGGACTGGGACTGTATTTGAATCCTTTTCCAAAAAACGTGTAAACTTCGGGGCGCTAATGCGAGATTTACCAGACAGACCTCTAACTAATGTCGATATTATAAAGTATTGTAAACCCTTGCCACACTTTCGAGGGGTGTTTATGAGAGATACCTTACCTAAACGACCTTGGAAATTTGAAAGCTGTATCGTAAATCTGGACGAATTTAGTGGACCCGGAACACATTGGGTGGCTTATCGTAAATTCGGCAATCACGTGACGTATTTCGAACCCTTCGGCAATATTCGGCCACCGTTGGAAGTCGTGCATTATTTCAGAAATTGTCGAATACAATATAATTACGAAAGATATCAATCATTTAATTCAGTGTATTGCGGACACCTTTGTATCAAATTTTTGTATCAACAAATCGAATAAAATGTTATAATATCATGTTGATGCTTTCATTTCATTCGAGATAGCTACAAGAGAAACACGATATGTCTTTCACGATTACTCTGTCTGGTAACCAATCTGAGTTCTCCCACGATTATTTTCCACCGATCGAACTATCGAGCGACTACGTTTGTGCCCTAATCGATCTGGAAACTTTCAATTCAATTCCCAACATCGATACTCATAACAACAGGTTTCATTACGGAGAGCAGGGAAAATATTTTGAAATCCCCGTCGGTTCCTATGAAATAGCCGACATAAACAAACATCTTCAACTGTGTTTCGAGCGAGAGTTTAAAGAATTAGCCCGCACCAAGAAAAAATACGTTTCAATCTTACCCAATCACAATACCCTCAAATGTGAAGTAAAATGTTCAGAAACGATAAACTTTGATGGTGATCGATCTATCGGTTCATTATTGGGTTTCAATAAACTTAAGTTGTCTGCCGAACAGAAACACGAATCAGATTTACCAATCAAAATATTAAAAGTGAACATCATACGAGTTGAAACGAACATTACTTCCGGAGCGTACATAAATGGGCGAAGAGTGCATGTACTTCATGAATTTGGTCCGGCCGTAGGTCCCGGATATAAAATCTCGGAACGACCAAAAAAAGTCATTTACTTGCCGGTGATAGGTCGTACTATATCTTCGTTATCTCTGAAAATAGTCGATCAAGATTCAGATTTGGTAAATTTTCGTGGTGAAACCATTACGATAAGACTGCATTTTAAACCATGTTGATTTACAACGAAAACTCAGACATTGGGAGATCCTACATAAAGAATTTTTCATCAGATGATAACGTCATAACTAGTTCGTCAGTCAAGCGAACAACAACGAGTATATCACAGGCGGAGTCGTTGGCAAAAAGGCCCAAAAAGTCGCCGACTTTAAAGGAAACCAACAAAAATTATTTACAAAGTTTGGGTTTAAAAATCAAGAATAATAAGTAAGGAATAACGAATGAATGATAACAATGTTGTCAATAACAGACCAACCGCTTGAAGATAATACAATCAGCAGTATCGAGTTTCATTCGTACGCTCCGTACAACAATTCCTTTTCAAATTCCGATGAAATTCGAATTGCCATTCAATCACAAGATCTGTATGTTTTACCTTCGGAAAGTTCGCTTTACATTGAAGGGAAATTGACTAAAAGCGATGGTACGATTTCGGCAACCGGAACTTTCACCAATAACTGTGTGGGATTCATGTTCGATGAACTTCGATATGAACTTAACGGAGTCGAAATAGACAGATGTAAGAATGTAGGCATTACTACAACTTTGAAATCCTTCGCTTCATTTACCGCCGATGACGCGACGAAAACGAAGAATGCGGGATTTTGCTGTAAAGATGTCAATTTGGTGCACGACATCACAGCTCACGGTTATTTCGCCTATGACGTTCCCCTAAAATATCTGATGGGATTTTTCTCGGATTACCGTAAATTAATATTGAATTGTAAACATGAACTCGTGTTGTTACGAGCGAGAAATGACAACAACTGTCTCCTGTCGGCTACCGACACCATGAAGATTACAATTTCTAAATTACATTGGCGTGTCCCTCACGTAAACGTTTCGGATGTAACGAAACTAAAACTGTTAAAGATTGTCGAGAGAAATCACCCGTTGACCATGGCTTTTAGAACTTGGGAGTTACATGAATATCCGGTCCTGCCCATAGCCGACAGGATCACCTGGAAAACCAATACTTCGCCCAGTCTGGAACGTGCCCGATACATTCTTATTGCATTCCAAACAAATCGAAAAAATGTGAAGACTCTAAATGCAAGCATATTTGATAAGGCGAACCTCAGGGACTGTAAAGTTTTTTTAAATTCTCAGTATTTCCCTTATGACAGTTTGAACATCGACTACACCAGAGATAATTTTGCCCAATTGTACGACATGTACGCGAGATTTCAATGCAGCTACAACGGTAAAGGAAAAAATCACCCGCTGTTGGATCCGTCTCGTTTTTCATCAACCTGTCCCATGATAGTCATAGATTGCTCGCGACAGAACGAGAGCATCAAAGCGGGACCTGTGGATCTACGTATAGATTTCGAATTCAGCGGAAATGTACCCGCAAACACTACTGCGTACTGTCTAATATTGCATGATCGTATCATGGATTACAATCCAATAAGCAATATTGTCCGGAAATTGTCTTAAACATTCAATGAATATCGAGGTCAACAGTTCAAGTTCTGATGTTGTAGCCTGAAGTTGAAGAAAATATGAAGTTTTTGGCCGTCGACATGCAGGGATTTCGGTGTTCCCAAGGCCGATTCATAGTGAAAGAAATGGCGTTTTTCGATGGAGAACGACTTTCACACCATATATTCAAACCTCCATACCATTTTCAACATTTAACGGAAGATGAGAAAAAGCAGGTCCAATACTTGACGTTTAACCACTGTGGAATCAGGTTCGATGAAGGCTTCGTCGACTACAATCGTCTCCATGAAATAGTTAAAAATATTATAGATGGTGTGGATACGATTTACCTTAAGGGTCTAATTAAAAAAGATTTTCTGAAAAACATAATCGAACAGATCCACTCGAACTCCAGCTGTGACATCAACGCTATGGCGAAAGTTCCCGAAATTATAAACTTGGAAACGGAGGCTCAAGCACCAGTTTTAAAACGAGGAGCTTCGCAGTGTTTTAACCATACGTTCAATAAAGAAAACGTAGCTTGTAGTTTAAAATATTGTAAGATATTATACCAATACGTTATCGCTGTAAAACAGGAAAAAATAAAAACTAGTTATTGATATAATTGCATTTTATTCATTCATGTATCTATTAATAGACTATAAGGTAAATGTTTTATTATCTCATACGAGAGTAACTTAATATTAAAAGCGTGCTTATTATTTTATCTTCTCTTCAATTTTCTTGATTAAATTCAACAACTTGTATTCCGTGGCGAAAATACAATTGTCAACATATGCCTTCGGTGCTGCGTCACGTGATCTTTCGGGCAATTTTAATTTGATAATGGCTTTATCCCCCATGTCCAGAACTTGCCCCCTGTCACCGTGTTTTCTTATTAACGCACAATTGGTCGTTAAATATTTTCGGTTGACTGCGTCATAATCATGTTTCGGTTCATCTAGATTAACGATTCTTCTCATTTCGACATCACATTGTCCATCTAAGCTAATGTGAATTCCAAAATTATTATGACCGAAACTGTTTCGTGTTTCCGCAAAGGAGGTGGGATGCGAATAAGATACATGCCCAAACTTGTCCATGATCGTTCTGATTAGATATGTTACGGTTTGTGTTATTTATTTAGGTAGGTACAATTGTTTTTTCTTATTAAGCATTTAAAACAAATCTTTGTTCCAGTATCCAAAATTGATTTCATCGTTCGTATTATTTCCCAAATCTGACGGGGTGTATAGAAATATATCTTCCTCTCCGAAAATAAGTTTATGGTGCCCCCTCGAATCCTTTCCCACGTTGATTACGTACAACTTTTTATTACTATTTATTTCTTCTATTAGATCGCGGTTGATGTAGCGGCCGAATTTGTCAGGTAAGACTAGTAGGCATGATTCTAAATCCAAACATATTTTGGATTTTTTCGAAGGAACTGAAGATGATATGCTTTCTTCAACTTTTTTACAGCCAATGATGAAATATTTTTGATTTAACATCATGGAATTTGAACGGATGTATTCTTTTTTGTTCACAATTTCATTCAATCGCTGAGAAAGGGACATATTTTGTCTTTTTCGCTAATCACCTCGGCGAGACACTATCAAAAACAGCAAGACAAGATAGCACTGTACTACCAAAAGACTGAATTAAGAAACTGAATATTCATCATTTATAGTTCCTAAAAATTTATTGGAAATGGTAAATATTTAATTAGTGGGGACGGAGCAGGTGAGTCACGTGAGAAAAATTTAACAAGTATCGACTGGTTTTCAACGACTAAAAATATATTCAATATGATATTGATACTATATGGTATTATTATGATATCGAAAATGTAAGGCGACATTATTTTACGATTCATAGAGGGACAGTAGGTAACTAATCATAATTTTTAAATTCCTTTGTGCTAATTATAGCGTCACCTTATACTTAAAAGTATAACAATTATTACTTCGCAGTTTTCGACGTTCGGAATGTACGGGATGTAGGTATATATTTGAACTTTGAACGCGTCAATATGGATCACCTGACCAATCATGTGATGCAAGCTTATATATACCTGACAGGTAAAGTTATGTATTATCATTATTAATAAATCGCCGTCGAGTCGCGAAGTGATCCAGTGAAAATAAAAATGAGTTCTACTAAAGAAGACCAAACGGCATCGACAAGCAAAGATGATGGCATGGCGACTGATGCTGGGACGTTCTCTAACCTACAGGATTCCCTGACCGAAATAAACGAGATGGCTGCTTGCACTTTAAAACCATACATCAAAGCGCAGACGTTAGAGATTGGGGTTGAATATCCCATCAGTGGACTGTGCCTAATACAGTCCAAATTCGGTCCGGTGGTGGCTGCCGACCTCATACATCTTGGGAGAATTTTCCTACCCCGGCGAATTTTGAAGGGACTGAATCAGAAACAGCTGGACGATTTTACCCAATCCCAATTGTCTTTGGTATATCTGGGTGAGAAGGCAGTTGGAAAGCCGAAAGCGGCACTGTGTTTCGAGTTTCGGAAGGCCGCATAAGGTAAGCAATTAAAAATAATGTTAGTTGAGAACAAAAATAATTCTAATAATCTTTTTTCGATATAGAAAAATTCATAAATGATAACGGCCTCCCCTTTGTACCAGCGAACCATCCCCCAATCAACCAGCCAGCCAGCCAGCCTTCTTCTGCAATACATGTATGTCATTATTAATAAAAGGTTGTAAATTTATTTTTATATTATACCTATTGTAAAATGTAAAAAATAAATAAAATGATGCATAAGGATATATCTACATTATTTGGTGAATTTATCGTCAGTGTTCCTAGAGATATGGTGGGGGCACAAGTTCGAATTCAATGCGATTGTGGCATGAGTCAAGATATCCATGATATCAGTCATTTAAGATGTTTTGATTCCAGGTTGATAACTTATATGGGGTGGGCCAACCAAAGTCAAAGTACTCGAGAATTGGCAGCGTGCGGGTTTTATTACAAAGGAATTGACGATAAAGTTTGCTGCGCTTTTTGCGGAGTTCAAATTTGTTCGTGGAATAAAAAAGATATACCGATAATGGAGCACCTGAAATTTTCCCCTGAATGTGTCTTCGCACAATGTTTAGAGAAAATTCAACTAGCGACAACAGAAAATGAACCGAATAAGGAATATAAACAAGTTGTCAGCGATGAGAGTTCATTGTCTCGAGCGATAGCACATTACAACGTCACTATTACGATAGCATCCCCACCATGGTCAGATGACATGATTTGCGTCATATGTTTCCTCGTCTTATCACTCGTTTATGTGTTAGCTTCTTGTTAAGTATGGTTCGATTTCAAAAACAGAAGCAAAATTTATCCATCAAAAACGTGTGTGAAAATTTAGAGACCGGATCGTCATCGAAGAAAGGGCGGCATGGACCATTATTGAGTAATAACATTAGATCTATCATCGTGGGCCCTTCAAATTCTGGCAAATCAAATTTTCTCATCAGTCTGATATTAGATCCTAATGGAATAAGCTTCAAAAATCTCTACATTTATTCAAAGTCTTTGTTTCAACCTAAATATAAACTGTTAGAATGCATAATAAAGCCGATAAAAAATATGGAGTTAACCACGTTCAGTGATAGTAAAGATGACATAACAACGGTGGATAAAGCCAAACCTGATTCAACTTTTATTTTTGACGATATTGGGGCGTCTTCAATACAAAATAAAACGATACAAGAGTACTTCGCTATGGGAAGGCATAAAGGTATCGATTGTCATATTTTGAACCAAACTTATTCGAAAATACCCAAACAACTGATTCGGGATAATGCCAATCTAATCGTGGTGTTCAAACAAGACGAAAGAAATCTGAAGCATATATTTCAAGAACACGTTTCTCCAGATTTCAACTTTCATGAATTTTTGAATCTTTGTGCAGCCTGCTGGACACAAAAATTTGGATTTCTCACCATCGATAAAGAGAGGGAATTTAATGATGGGAGATATCGAAGGGGACTCGACGAATTCATAATTATCGATTGATTGAATAAATAAGTGAATGTGATAATCTTAATCGGCATTACGATTCACACGTTCAAGGTGAAAGGACGACGGTAGACGAGCCACCATGCATTCTATGACGTCTTCATTCGATGATAACTTGAAACGTGATATCATTAAACATCGCCAAGTGATTAAAAAAAAATTAAACAATTTAAAAATCGGGAAGTTAACTACAACCATGCAATTAGAAGAAAAATATAAACCCATAACGGACACTATAAAACAAAAATCCGTACCTTCTACAGCTTCGACCGTCACCGCGACGAAAATTTCCTCCATTTTTGCAACACCGTTCGAAAATTTTCATCCGCTTCCTAAATCCTATTTAAATCTATTGGTTTTGTCACCTTCGGTCGTCGATTTAAAATATGGAATGAGATTGGAAAACAATAATTTAATGATGGGAAGTTCGGTAGTCGAATTTGAAAATAAAGATTTTAAGATACAGGGTGTCAGTTATCAAGGAACTCAGGGTCTCTTTGAGTTGATTGTTAAGAAAACCCCCAACCCAAACTTGTACTCACAAGACGATTTGAATAATTATAAAAATATTCTTGTGCAGACGAACGCTCACAGAAGAAGCTACGCACCAAACGCAGCGATAAACCGAAACAAAAGTTTAAAATATAAAAGCATAATATCACGGTTATTTCCTCATACAGTCAACAGAGCAAAGTCATATGTTGTCAATAAGTCGGCTAATCTGAGTCCTCCAAAAAGTGTAAAGAAAATAAAGTCTACGGTTGCCAAAAATAACGCCAGCGATGATGACAGCAGCGATGGACTAAGTGACGGAAGTGATGGAGATGTAAACAGCTACCTGACGGCCGGAGAAGGTCTGCTTCCGAAAAATATGACTTTAAATGACCAAAATAACGTTGACTATTTATACTGGAATACGGCGGACGAGTTGGTCGAGAGATTACAAATTCTGATGGCTTCCAAAGCGGCCGGTAACAATGGAAATGATTCAGAGATCTTCTCGATACTAGAAGAATTGAGGGAGGCTAATATTATCAGCTAAGAAATAAATGATCCGTGTTATTAATTTAATCCTATATTAAAGCATCGTCATTCATATGTAATCATTCAGTGTGGGTACGCGGAGTGTCAATAATAACAAGTAACATGAGTAAAAAGGAGATAGTGGATGAATTGCACCGTAGAGCACGAAAGAACTTTAAACGACGGAAAGTTATCATGAAATCAATCGATAATACACTACAATGCGACCTTGTCGAAATGGTACCGTACGCCAAGGAAAATTCGGGTTTTAAATATATCCTGACCGTGATCGATACTTTCTCGAAGTTTGCATGGGCCGTCGCTATCAAACGAAAGACCGGACAGGAAGTTACTTCAGCGATGGAGTCCATATTTACCGCTTCCAAAAGAATTCCAAAAAACCTACACGTGGATCGGGGGTCCGAATTTTACAATTCACAATTTAGGAAATTGATGGATACCTATAAAATTAATCTGTACTCAACGTTCACTCATCTGAAAGCATCGATCTGTGAAAGATTTAATCGAACTTTAAAGGAGAAAATGTGGAAGCGTTTCTCACTTCAAGGTTCTTACAAGTGGATTAACATTTTGGGGGATCTTCTGGATGAGTACAACAATTCCGTCCATCGTACCATCAAACTCAAACCGAGCGAAGTTAATAAAAGAAACGAAAAACACTTGCTGTCGACCGTTTACAACCGAATAAAAATAACCAAAAAAGCCAAGTTTAAATTGCACGAAAACGTCAGGATCAGCAAATATAAAACGATTTTTCAAAAAGGGTACACCCCCAATTACAGCACTGAAATATTTAAAATCAGGAAAATTCAAAACACCGTTCCTGTTACTTATCTGCTGGCGGCCACCGACGGAACACCAATCGAAGGTTCCTTTTACAACGAAGAGATGATAAGGACCAAATATCCCGATATTTATTTAGTGGAAAAAGTTTTAAAAAGGCGTGGGTCCAAAGTACTTGTTAGGTGGTTAGGGTTCGATGCCACCCACGATTCCTGGGTGGATGAAGCCGACATAAGAACTTAAACTTTATGTATAAATTGTAAACGAAAAAACCTTATAAAGATAATTTATTGATAACGATGCGTAGTTATTAAAACAAGCTTTATGTTCCGATAAGCTATCGCTTGGACACGTGCTCCTTGTTTCTCTCTAACACATTCCTATCGACGAACAGTGACCACAAGTCATTGATGGTTCTTTGAAGCCAGGTGAAAATTTAATTCGTGCTGCCTACTCGCGCTTAATAAAAATATTAATTGGATATTGTAATACATCGAATTTGAATACGGTAAGTTCAGAGCTATATTGGCGAGAATAACCATAAACAATTCACGTTTTTAGATATGGTTGTCAATTTGTGCAAGGAAATCACACAGAGGATTAACTTTAATTTTTTGAGAGCAAGACAAGACCCTTTAAACGCGGATGCATGTTTAGAAGAATGTTGTGCCGACATCGATCAATTAAATGCTTTACTTTTAACGGGAGTACATGATGTAAGCGAAAAACAAGCCCTCACTACCTGCCTGGGGCAATTGATTTACTTTGCCGAACAATTAAAATGTTTGGGGGGTAAAATTGGTGGAGGAATCGGCTCGAGAGGTGACACCAAGAGCGGTAACACAAATAACGATGAGCGGGTGATTAATCTGAAATGGAAAATCGGACATTCTGCGTTTCAAAACCGCATTCAAACTGCATTCGTGATAAATTTGCGTCACAAAGATCCCCGAAACTTCCTGGCCGAAGCATGTAACCTTTTCTCAGTAAAAATTAGAAGTACATTGACAAAGTTTGAAATGGTTAAGGTGAACGCCGTTTTTTGTGGACAATTTAAAATCACAAAAGAAAATAATGAAAAATTCGAATTTAAATATTTTAATACCAAAAATGAAATAATTCAGTCGAATTCGACTGATCTGCGTCAGTGGTTTGATGAGTACATCAGGAACCCAATTTTGACGGATCTGGAATCTTTCCAGGAGCGCGACAGTGGGTGGGGTCTATCGTCCATCGTGAATTTGCAGATAAATGTAAACAAATTCGCACCCATGGTAGGATCATCTTACATCGCTTTACCGCCCCCTATAGAAAAGAAGAAGGCCTGCATTAACGTTAGAAACAATGACAACCGATGTTTCGCGTGGTCCATCTTAGCTTCCCTTTATCCAGCATCGAAACATCCGCAAAGAATCTCCAAGTATCCGTCACCAGACAGCGCACTAAATTTAATAGGTATTGCGTTTCCCATAACTTTAAGACAGATACCGAAATTCGAATCTCAAAATGAAGTTTCCATTAATGTTTATATTTTAAAAAAACTTAAAAATAATAATTTTGAAACATTACCTGTATACCTCACTAAGAATAAGCAAGCTAAGCACGTTAATTTGCTCATGATTCAGAACCATTATTTTTATGACGACAACCAGAGCAGAAACCAACCTAATAACGATCACGTTTTAATAAGATATCACTTTGTTTTGATAAAAAATTTATCTCGTTTGCTATCATCACAAACCAACAGTCATCAACACAGTAACTATTTTTGTGACAGATGTTTACATTATTTCTATTCTAAAAACCGATTAGATCTACATTATGAAATTTGCATAAAACTGAATCACTGTAAAATTCGCATGCCACCTGATGATAGGAAAATTTTAAAATTTGAAAATTTTAAGAATAAAATCGTTTCTCCGTTCGTAATATTTGCCGATCTGGAATGCGTTTTAGTGCAGGGTAACGAAGAAACAGACGGTCAATGTCAAAAGCACATTCCTTGCAGCGTGGCTTATTACATTAAATGCAATTATGATGACACCCTATCATCCTATCACAGTTATCGCGGGGAGGATTGTATAGATTGGTTTATTAAGGAACTTAAAAATTTTAGCGAAAATTTGGAAACGGTCTTTTTGTGTCCTCTACCTATGGAAACCCTCACGGTCGAGGAAGAACTCGAATTGCGAAACGGTACAGTGTGTCACATTTGCGAAATACCCTTCACCGAACTCGATCAAAAGGTATTAGACCACAACCACCTGACAGGGAGGGTACGTGGGATTTGTCATAGGGGATGTAACCTTAATTTCAAAGACAGTCACACTGTTCCAATATTATTCCACAATTTGACTGGATATGACTCACATTTCATAATTAAAAAACTCGCCACAGATTTAGATGGTCGAGTCGACTTGCTCCCCATCAACAGAGAGCGGTATATATCGTTTACGAAAACCATAAACGGTAGTCTTGTTAAATTGCGATTCATCGACTCTTATCGCTTTCTATCATCAGGTCTAAGTGAACTGGCATCTTATTTAACCGATTTTCCAATTTTGCGATCTCAATTCCCGGAATTAAATAACGAACAAATAAAATTGTTGAGTCGCAAGGGCGTTTATCCCTACGATTATATGGATTCATTTGATAAGTTTGCTGAGGGGAAACTTCCGCCAAAATCCGACTTTTACAATAACCTAGAAGATAACGATATAAGTGATAAAGAATATGCACATGCGCAACATGTTTGGGACGAATTTAAAATTAAAAATTTGGGTGAATACTGTGATCTTTATTTGAAGACGGACGTTTTACTATTGGCTGACGTGTTTGAGCAGTTCAGAACGAATTCTATCGCTACATACGGGCTAGATCCGGCTCACTACTACACTCTCCCCGGATACACCTGGGATTGCATGTTAAAATTTACCAACATCAAGTTGGAACTCTTAACTGATGTAGATAAGCTGTTGACATTTGAGATGGGAATAAGAGGTGGTTTGAGCGTATGCTGCAAGCGGTACTCCAAGGCAAATAACAAATACATGTCGAATTTTGATAAATCGCAACCTTCCAAATTCTTGATGTATTTCGATATAAATAACCAATACGGTTGGGCCATGAGTCAACCCCTTCCTTATGGTAACTTCAGCTGGTTATCCGAAACCGAAATTCGGGATTTCAATATAAATGAGATCGCTGAAGATTCTCAGGTGGGATTCGTTTTAGAAGTCGATCTAGAATATCCGCACGAATTACACGATGCTCATTCTGATCTACCCTTTTGCCCCGAACACAGACGTCCACCCGGTTCAAAACATGAAAAACTTTTAGCCACTGTCTACGATAAAGATCATTACGTGATACACTATAGAAACTTACAACAGGCCCTAGCTCACGGTCTTAAATTGAAAAAAATACACAAAATCTTGAAATTTAATCAATCTCCTTGGCTAAAATCTTACATCGACTTGAATACGGAACTGAGAAAACAGGCAAAAACTGATTTCGAGAAGGAACAGTACAAGCTAATGAACAACGCGACTTATGGAAAAACAATGGAAAATATTCGAAAGCATTCGATCGTAAAATTAGTAAAAGAATGGAGCGGACGTTACGGTGCCGGAGCCCTAATAGCCAAACCGGAATTTAAATCGTGCACCGTCTTCGAGGAAAATTTAGTTGCCGTTGAGTTAAATAAAACCGAATTATATTTTCGGAAACCTGTGTATCTAGGGATGTGTATATTAGATTTAGCCAAAACCACTATCTATAAATTTCATTACGATTATATGCTACCTAAATTCGGTGACAAGTGTCAAATCTGTTATTCCGATACAGACAGTTTGAGTTATCAAATCAAATGTGATGATCTGTACGATATAATTCGGCAGGACTGTCATCTTCATTTCGATACCAGCGATTATCTCGCAAACAATATCTACAATATTCCATTGGTAAACAAGAAAGTGCTCGGATTAATGAAAGACGTGCATTGCGGAAATATATTTTTAGAATTTGTGGGTTTACGAGCGAAAATGTATGCCATGAATGCCGAGAACTGCGAAATTGTAAAAAAATCAAAAGGTGTCAAACGCTCAGTCGTCAAACAACAAATTTCTTTCGAGGACTATGTAGAGTGTTTAACGTCCGAAAAAGAAAAATTGGTCCACCAAAATTTTATAAAATCGCAACGGCATAATGTAAACACAATTACACAAACAAAGATAGCATTAAACGCTCACGACGATAAGCGCTATTTGTTGAGTAATTCCTTCAATACCTTACCGTGGGGGCATTTCTCAATAATGGAAAGGGATGATGATTTTGATTGATTGAAAACTCATAGATGATAATTTACGCTCAAGAATTTACTTGGTTGTTCTTATGTATTTATTTATGTACCTACGTAATGATGTATGTGTGTACCTATGTATATAATGTATATAATGTATATAATGTATATAATGTAATGTAATTTAATGTAAATGAAAAATTTGAAAATAAATAAATTTATCTGATCCATGTTTTTCTTGGTCGTTATCCTTATCGGTGGAGAGCTAGGTATCTAGTTTCAAACTATTATTATTATTACAGTCGAGACGGCACGCGTATGGCATGCACGACGATAAAACATTTTGGAATCGGGCGGTCGATCCCGGGATCCAGGACCCCCGAAATCGGGGGACCGCGGTCGGGTCCGGAAGCCCGAATTTTTGGAGGTCGGGACCTGCAGGTGCGACGTGACGTCACGATGACGTAGTGGGTCGCGATCGCGTGGTCAAAAGCGAAAAAATGACGTGATTCGCCTCGGGGTCACGTGACCATGATTTCGTAACGACGTGGTATTACTCAGGTCAATTACCGCTTAGGTGGGCTAGAATCGGCATAGTATATCTACTGATGTTGTCACAAAAGATAGGGTTCTGCAGCAATATGGACAAGGCTTGGAATTTGCAGGACGAGACCTAACGTAATTAGAAAAATTAAATTTTATTTTACGCAAAATAATAAAATCTAGGGGAAGACGTGTCCTCGGCATGGGAGTAACTAAAGCGACAGCGAGCCTGTTCGATGCCTGTAAAGATTATATTTGCCCTGTCCCCGATCATTGGTCCCTAGAAGAAGCCGCCACTGTACCTGTGGTGTATAGTACTGTAATTTACGCACTTCTTATGGTAATTTAGTCAACCTCAACATTTATAATTACCCACGTTTATAGCGTACTACATTAAGACCTGACAAGTCAATTCTCATTCACGCTGGAGCTGGTGGTGTGGGAATAGCAGCTATAAATGTTGCTCTTTATCATAAATGTGAAGTATTTGTTACAGTTGGAACGAAGGAGAAAAGAGAATTTATAAGGAAACATTATCAGGAGATTAAAGGTCAGATTATGAATTATTCAATTTGGACTCAACATTTTTGTTTCGCAGAATCTCACATCGGCAACTCTCGTGATTGTTCCTTCGAGGAAATGATCAAAAGGGAAACCCAAGGTCGTGGCGTAGACATCATCTTAAATTCTTTAAGCGAGGAGAAGATGCAGGCGTCTTTGCGATGTCTAGCAAAAGGAGGCGATTTTTGCGAAATTGGCAAGTTTGATTTATCGAAAAATGCAGAACTCCAAATGCTTCTAATGGAGAAACAGGCAAATTTTCATGGAATCATGTTGGACGCACTTTTCACCACGGAAGATGATGAATATGGCCTTACCAATGCTCTAAAAAAAGGAATTAGTTTAGGTTACGTCAAGCCCTTGCCAGCTACAGTTTTTGAAAAAGATCAAATAGTTGAGGCTGTTAGATTTATGGCCGCTGGAAAACATATAGGAAAAGTATTAATTCGTATTAGGACAGAAGAAGAGGGAATGGTTGTCCCCAAACCACAATTATTCAGAGGAATTCCTAGGTGAGTTGAGGTCAGAAGGACACGTGTGCCATGAACTGCTTATAGGTTCTTTTGCGAGAAGGACAAAACGTACGTCATCGTTGGAGGGCTGGGAGGTTTCGGCTTAGAGTTGTCTGACTGGTTGATCTTAAGAGGAGCAAAGAAATTAGTTTTAGTTTCTCGAAATGGTGTTAAAAATGGGTATCAATATTATAGGACGCGGTAAATATTTATAATTTTTGCCCCAAGTCTAATAACAATTTTAGAATATGGAAATCGTATGGAGTTTCCGTTGCAGTTTCAACTGCTGATGTTACCACCAAATCTGGCTGCTTTAGGTTGCTAACCGAGGCTAACAAAGAGGGTCCAGTAGATGGGATATTCAATTTGGCTGTAGTCCTCGAAGATGGATTATTAGAAAACCAAACGAAGGATAGTTTTGAAACATCTTTGGCTCCGAAAGCCACCGCCACTAAATTCCTAGATGAAATTTCAAGAAAAATTTGCCCCGAGTTGAGGTAAGGTGATTGGTAATTGTGAAATACCTTCTCCAGCCTCTCGATAGAGGATAGTCTCGTGTGATATAGATATGGATTTTATATTAAAATTTCGACAGTCGTCAAAATTATACTGACTGAAAACATTTGCGACTTGTTTAATTTGAAAGTTCGGTTTAAGGGAAGTTTCCGCTATCCCCAAAACCATAAACACAGAAAATTACGTTATTAAAAGTTCTCCCGTCAGAGGAATTACGATTAAAAAAGTACTTTGATCGTTTCAGAACTTTCGTTGTCTTCTCTTCTGTGTCTTGTGGTCGAGGGAACGCCGGTCAAACCAATTACGGTATGGCTAATTCAGTTATGGAGCGTATTTGTGAGAAACGAAAAGCTGATGGACTACCGGCTTTAGCAATTCAATGGGGTGCCGTTGGAGATGTGAGTATAATGGACTGTCAATTTGGAAATCAGTCTTATTTGAAAATTCTCTATAAGTAGTTTCTTACTGTGGTTAATCTAATAAAATTATTAGGTTGGATTAGTAGCTCAGATGCAAAAGGACAGTGAGCAATTGGACATAGGAGGAACTCTCCAACAAAAAATTTCCAACTGCCTGGAAGTTCTAGATAATTTACTAAAACGGCCCGAAGAAGCAATCGTGTCTAGTATGGTAGTGGCCGAGAAGAAAGTCAAAAGATACGGCAGCGCCGTCGAAACCATCGCTGCTATTTTAGGAATAAAGGAGATTAAAGGTATCAACCCAAATACTACCTTGCCAGAGCTTGGAATGGATTCAATGACAGCAACAGAAATTGGGCAAATGTTAGAGAAAGATTTTGAAATCGTCTTAACAGCCAAAGATATTAGAAAACTTACTTTTGGACGGTAAATTCATGAAAAATTGTTTCTGATTTATATAAATCTTGAATTCTGTTAGATTGTTCGCACTTGAGTCAGAGAAAAAAAGCTTGAGTGATATCAACAAGGTCAAAACTGAGGAAGTGATTAACATTTTATTCAGATTTAAACCAAACAATTCTGAAACACCAATCGTGCGATTGCTATCTTCGTTAGATGGAGATTCTGAGGGTCCTTCAGTATTCTTTCTACCTGGAGTGGGAGGAGAAACGTCAGTTTTCGAGCAAGTGGCTCGACATATTAAGGCACACGTATATGCCTTGCAATATAAGATTAAGCAATGCCGGGAAAGTATTCATGAAATTGCAGAAATGCTGCTACCAGTACGTTTATCAGCAAGTACATAACCATAACATTTATTTATAACTTTTTAGGTTATTAAAGAAAGTCTTACAAATAAACATTTTAACATAGTGAGCTATTCTTTAGGCACCGTAGTCGGCGTGGAACTTGTACGATTGTTGGAAAGGGACGGGTTTAGTGGGAACATGTTGGCAATTGATGGATCCCCGAAATACATAGCCAACTTCTTTCTTCAGCTTGTACCTTTAGCAGACCAAATCGTCATGGAGACTGAGTTTCTTTGCATGATATTAAGTCGGTTCATTCCATTGGAAGTGCTCAATTCTAAAAAAGTAAGTAACAAAATTCAAAATAGGTACCTATCTACACGGCATCTACTTACAATAACTTTTCGATAGAAACAACTTCAAAGCTTCGGTAATATCAGGGAACGGTTGGAATTTGCAAGTACGCTGATGCCGCATACCACCGAACAGGTTCAGAAGGATATGGTAGAAGCAATATATAAAAGGCTTTGGGCCACGGTGAATTATAAGTGGAAAGATGGCAAAAAAATTTCGTCTGCTCTCCGGTTATGCAAAAGCTCGCAGCCTATTATTATTGAGACTGATTCTGACTATGGATACTCTGAAATTTGTGAAAAACTGGAAGTCGAGACGTTGGAAGGAAATCATGAGACTGTCTTAGAAAATAAGCATCTTAGTGAAAAGATCGAAGAAATGCTGACTAAGTAAGTTTAGTGGAGTATTTTTCGTGTTACCTGTTACTTGTTAATAAATTCAATTTGAGCAGACTCTTTTCCATTTGTTTTCTTAGCACGTCCATCACAAAAAGAGGGATGAAAGGCTAGAACAGTTGATACAGATCAGTGCAACAATAATTATATTACATCTGTGCGTTACGCTTTACCTCAAAATTTAATCTCGTCAGGCATTGAAACTTTCAGTCAGAAATGGTCTTCAAAATTATAAGATACCAAAGTTCGGACAAATCGATCCAGTAGTTTGGGCTATAACGTGGTTTCAGTGTTATTACAAAATTTCGATTTTTCTACCCAAAGGGAACTAATTGCGAATATAGACCAGGCTAGTTTTGAGCTTCGCGACTTGTTAGAAGCAAATCGGATAACATTTTGACGACAAGTGTTTTTAGACTAATTGGACCCTGCTGAATCCGAAAATCACTGTCGGCACTTCGAAATCTCAACCGGAAGTCCGTAATTCTAGATGGCGCTCAAGGCTGAACGTTATATCCAAAATAGCATGAAAATCACGGACTTTTCGACCAAAGACGTGGTGCACAAAATTAAAGATCGCTTCATTCTCTACAAGAAAGGCCCTAATGATTTTTTTCGTACAGACGACGGTTTACCCCTAGCGCGGGTGAGAAGTTGAGCGTGCCGCGCGGTTTCACGCGCTCAGTTATTATTAATACAAAAAACTAGCTTCTTAATTTTTATGGAGTTTTTCGATATATTTCATCAATATACACCTAACTACACAAGATTAGTAGGATATTCACATTTTATTTCGCCTTTTCAATGTACAAACGACGGTTTCTGCCTTTGACTGTAGGTTGCTTTTGAGGTGCGCCAGAAGCAAAGATCAAATCGGATAACATTTTGGCAACAAGCATTTTTTGGCTAATTGAACCCTGCTGAATCCGAAAATCAGTGCTCCGATTTCGAAATATTGACTGGAAGTGCGCTATTCAAGATGGCGATCCAGTTCTCACGCGCTCACCGATTATTCAAACAAAAAATTTACTTCTCAATTTTTATCGAGTTTTTCAATATATTTCACCAATATACACCTAAATACACGAGGCTAGTAAGATATTCACAGTTCACTTTACGTTTTTCAATTTACTAACGCCGTTTTCTACCTTTGACTGTATGCTGCTTTTGAGGTCCGCCACAGGCAAATTCCAAATCGGATAACATTTTGACAACAAGCATTTTTTGTCTAATTGAATCCTGCTGAATCCTTAAATCACTGTTAAAATTTCAAAATCTTGAGAGGATGTACACTAGTCAAGGTGGCTTTCAAGCTGAGATATAGTTACTATTTTATTTTCAGGCCTCTGTAGCAAGAACCGTCCATACGATAGCTTTGTGTCAATGATAATTTTTGATGAGGAAATTGAGATCTACAACATATCAAAATTTCAGCCAAATCGGCTGAAAGTTATTTTCCCATTAGGATGGAACTTTGGATGGTGCCATCTTGACTAAAGCAATATTTCGAAATCGGAGCAGTGCTTTTCGGATTCAGCAGGGTTCAGTTAGCCAAAAAATGCTTGTTGTCAAAATGTTATCCGATTTGGAATTTGCCTGTGCCTGTGGCCAAACTGTGTACATTGAAAAGGGCGAAATAAAATGTGAATATCCTACTAATCTTGTGTATTTAAGCGTATATTGGTGAAATATATTGAAAAACTCGATAAAAATTGAGAAATAAGTTTTTTGTTTGAATAATCGCTGAGCGCGTGAGAACTCGATCGCCGTCTTGAATAGCGCACTTCCGGTCAATATTTCGAAATCGGAGCACTGATTTTCGGATTCAGCAGGGTTCAATTAGCCAAAAAATGCTTGTTGCCAAAATGTTATCCGATTTGATCTTTGCTTCTGGCGCACCTGAAAAGCAACCTACAGTCAAAGGCAGAAAACGTCGTTTGTACATTGAAAAGGCGAAATAAAATGTGAATATCCTACTAATCTTGTGTAGTTAGGTGTATATTGATGAAATATATCGAAAAACTCCATAAAAATTAAGAAGCTAGTTTTTTGTATTAATAATAACTGAGCGCGTGAAACCGCGCGGCACGCTCAACTTCTCGCCAGCGCTAGGGGTAAACCGTCGTCTGTACGAAAAAAATCATTAGGGCCTTTCTTGTAGAGAATGAAGCGATCTTTAATTTTGTGCACCACGTCTTTGGTCGAAAAGTCCGTGATTTTCATGCTATTTTGGTTATAACGTTCAGCCTTGAGCGCCATCTAGAATTACGGACTTCCGGTTGAGATTTCGAAGTGCCGACAGTGATTTTCGGATTCAGCAGGGTCCACTTAGTCTGGAAACACTTGTCGTCAAAATGTTATCCGATTTGCTTCTAGCATAATATAGGAAGCTTTTTTTGAAATTCTAGCCTAGTCTAAACCAGAATTTGAAGCCCTTTTTGATGGTGACAATAAATCTTTCAAAAACTTGTTTTGGATGGTTAAATGGGAGAATACTTTTAAATTTGAAATTGGTGTGCCAAAACGGCAGTTTCCGTGGGCCGATTGAATCCAAAATTTGTTCAGGTATTCGACGTGTAATAATTGCATTTAAAATTTAAAAGTTGATGTGCCAAAATGGCATTTGCAGTTGCACGATTGGCTCCAAAAGGTTATCAGATGTCCACGTACCAAATTTTAGCCAAATCGGTTTTGGCTGTGGCGTGTTTACAAACGTACGTTCACACGCAAATATCTAAGAGCTGTAGTGAAAACTTCATTTTTCTAAGTACAATAGTTTCAGAGAGTTTTAAATCAGAATTCCCAACATTGTGACGTCAATTTAACACGGTTACTAAGCGAACACACGTATTAGCCCGGCGTTAGAAGTCCAAAAACGTTAATTACCCAATAATTACTCAATATTTGGGTATAGAACTAAATGAATGATTCCTCAAATTGTTCGTCTTGAATCCCTCTATACGTGTGACAGTTTTCAACATCTGCTTTTGTCGTATCGCTCTTTGATAAAAATACAATACAATACAGGCCGTGGAGGTTGATATGACATCAGACCTGCATTTAGTTCTTCTATAAATCGCTGTAATTCCAAAACCGTTTTAGAATTTTTTCTACTATATTTTTCGTGTTTGGTTCACACCCCCTTTAAGAGATTCGGGTAAAGCCTCAGCGGATGAGGATTAAAGCAGATGATTCCAAGTTAGTTTATGTCATGACGTAGATAACGACATAAGTCTGATTAGGTGCATAACTCATAAATGGCGCTAGCAGTGTGATTTTGCGGTTTCTGCAGCTAATCAGACTTATGTCATTACGTCATGACTAGGGCTGGGCAGATATGCTGTAAAAAAACCTTGAAAATAAGTATGCCATATGCCTTAAAAATTGCAAAAATAGGCACTAAAGTATGCGGCAACGTAAGCAAATATGCACTAAAACTAAATGTTATGCTGTATTATTTAGTAGATATATATATATTTTTAGTTTCGGTATAGAGACCCATTTAAAAGTAGGTACCTATGCAAAGAGCTAGGCAGATATGTTTATTACAATAAACAACGTTGTAAATAAAAAAGTTAAAAACGCTTTATTACAAAGTAAAATACAAAAATGAAAGCAATGGATTACAAAGTACAAATACAATAGAAAACTTTAGAATAAGTTTACAAAGTAAAATACAAGAATGGATTACGAAGTGCAAATACAATAGGAAACTTTAGAATAAATAATTAAATAAACATTATGAATTAGGTACAATACAAATTGAATAATTAATTATTTGCTGCATTGTTACAATAAATAATCATGTATTTTTCAATATTTTCAATCAAAAAACTCTGTCTTTTGTCTTCTAAGATATTTTTGTAACTAGAAAATGACCGTTCGACATCGCAGGAAGTTACAGGACAGTATTTGAACAAAGGTGCCATTTCAGCAGCGGCTTCAATATTTTGAAAATCTGTCTGTTTCTCCATTAATAATGTTTTTAAGTAATTTTAGTGAAGCTAACCCCTTATTTAGTTTAATCAAACCTTCAAACATTAATGCGATTTTATTTCCTACATCGTTTTTATTTTGTTTAATCTCATTATAAAAAATGGGCAGCTACGGAAGCGGCTGGAACCTTCCCACTTGGTGAATGACCCAATCTTATCACCAATATCAAGTAAATTTTACTATTTACTGTACCTAAGCTTTACTCCACCAAACCTAAGGTGTTTTCTGTGATTTTTCTAAATTTTACGATCTTTTGCCAAAAGGGCACTAAGATTGAATACAATTTTGAAAACAAAATTTAAAGACTTTTCATGTGCTGATAGAGAAAATAGGAGTTCATTATTCAAATTTCAAAGTTAATATGCCAAAATGGCACTTGCCGTTCGCCGATTGCCACCAAAATTAAATCAGCTCTTCGGCGGGTAACGGCATCTCTACCTACCAAATTTCAGCCAAATCGATCCAGCAATTTGGGCTGTAGCGTGTTATTTAATGTTTCCTCGAAACTTCGAATTTCTCGATTTTATGCCAAAAAGGCGCTAAGTGTGAATACACTTTCAGATACAGAATTTCAAGACATTTCATGTGCTGATAAGAAAAATTAGTGTTCATCAGTCAAATTTCATAGTTGGTGTGCCAAAAAGGCACTTGGCGTCTGCGGATTCGCAACAAAATTAACTGGGCTCACCGGAAGGTCAACGCTAACCTCCATACCAAATTTCATTAAAATCCGTTCGGTAGTTTCCGAGAAATCGTGCTCACATACGTACGTACGTACATACACACAGACATTTTTTAAAAACCACTTGTTTGTGATCCTGGGACCTTGAAACGTAAAGATCCGGTGTTATCTCAATTTCGAATTTTGGAGTGATTGCAGTAACCTCCCATTTTTATATGGTTGTGGGGAGGTTAAAAGAGTCTACGAGATCTAAAGAACCAGTGAGAAGGAGATTCCTAGATTCCAATTTTGTTACGATTTCAGGGAGCTCAGCAAAATGTATCTTAATATAACTTAACTGTTTAACAATATCCTTATTTTTTAAAATTTCCTGACAGTCAGCAATTGACTGCGCGAATTGACTCGGCAACTCTGTTGATTCCATGGGCAAGGCAAGTAACGTATATGAAATTAGGGAAGAAAATTTTCAAAGGCCAGCTTTTACCATGTAGGCAGCACCATCGGAAACCATGACTAATACTTTGTTGGTTGGTATTTGGTTCGGAACGTAAAGAAACGAAACAGTTTCGTTTACAAATCTTGATATTAGTCAAGTTATTTGTCTTCTCCAAAGCTTTCACAGCCAGTAGATAACTAGGTGAGGGCTTCCCGTTCAATATACCGACGATAAAATTAGCAATATATCTTCCCATCGGGTCGGTTGTTTCATCAAAGCTAAACCAAATATAATTGTCTGCAATAGCCTCTTTTATATTCTGGATATATTCGTTGTAGAGCTCTGGTATATAGGTTCTACTGAGAGTTCTCCTAGATACCATATTTTCCGATGTAAATTCCTTGAAGAACTTTTGCAATGCTGGTTTATCCAGGTTGTGTAGAGGAATATTGCATTCAATCATCATCTTACACAAAGCTTTGTTAAAATGCTTTGCTTTTTCTGTATTGTTCAGACATTGCATTAACTGTAGCTGCCTATGTGCAGAATTGTCGCCTTGCTGGGATTTGACATGTGGACCGGTTTTCAGGTGTTGGTCTACTTGAAACTTTTTGCTGACGTTCACCTGCAATTGAAATTGCGAATTTCATTTATCCACAAAACCAACTTTTTACATTATTGTTAACAAACGATAAAATAAATAAAAAATTAATACTGACCTGTTCACAACAAATGTTGCAAAAGACTGTATTACTAATACCGTCGTACTTCAAACATTGGTGGCCACTGATCCACTTTGAAACGTTTTCATGTTTTGAATTTTCCACTTTAGGCATTTTAAGAAACGAAATCAAATTACACTGTCAGAATCACACACTACTTTTAATAGGACATGAGAATTTACCTGAATACAATTAAATACAGGTAATTTGTAAATATGAGTCTCCTGTCCCTTCCAAGAAGAGAAAATGGTAAATCGATTATTTTTAAGTAAGTACCTGGAAGAACTCGGCATAATAATTTCTGGGAAAAGTTAATTATTTGCTATCCGAATTCTCTGAAGGGGCGCAGTAAGACCGTAAAATCCAGAAAACAAGAAAAATATGCCCTTTCATGCTGTAACGTCTTAAAACATGCTCCATTAAAAAACATGCCGTATAAATTAAAAATATGCCAAATATGCAAAATAACAATTGTTTATTTAAACTCAAAATTCACAGAATCATGCAGATTTTAAGTATCGCTTCATATTATGCCTATTATTAAATAATATGCAATCATGCATTTGCCCAGTCCTAGTCATGACATAAGTCTGATTAGGTGCGTAACTCAGCAGATGGCGCCAACAGTAAAATTTCTCGCAACATTAACCTGACCTGACCTGCCTATCGAGAAAATTCAAGCTGAAACGAGGTGTCCTCATTAGAGCGTACCGCGGACACCCAGTTTAAGCATGAAAGTCCTCGATAATTAGGCGCAAAATCGTACTGCTAATGCCATCTGCTGAGTTACGCACCTAATCAAGACTTATGTCATGACATAAATCAACCTAGAATTAGCCCCTATGTCATGACGTAATGACACAAGGCTGATTAGTACATAACTCAGAAGAGGTCGCTGGTAGTACGGTTTTGCAGAGTTCTGCAGTATTACCTTGCTGAATTTCGTGCTGCAGCCATTTTAAACAACCACAATTTCAATTGTCACTTGTTTACCGCACCGTTTCAGCAAGGTAATAATGTAGAACTCTGCAAAACCGGACTAGTTATAGCGACCCCTTCTGAGTTATGCACTAATCAAAATTATGTCGGTACGTCATGGCATAAACTAACGGAGGAAATGTAAATTTTTCTGATATGTCGCACAATTTAGATTATAACATTAAAATATGCTAGAATCAAGTAAAATAATTGCGCTTTGCAATTCGTGACATTAGAAAAACACCACAGTTCAAGGCTACTGTTCAGTATTGTTATGCAAAAACAGGGTGGGAATATTGGCGTTGATAATGCCATTGAGGTTATTTCCGTATAAAATCAACTCTTGTATAAATAGACTAAGCAGCAACTAGTTGAAGTTAAAGTTCAAAATGTGTTCGCCTGAGAAGAGGTTTGGTCAGTGGCTGTCCCACCCTCCAAGCGGTGAGGAAATTGTCATTTCTGGTAAGTGAGTTTCCCTTGAATCATTCCTGCATGAGATTCTGAAGGTGCTTCTGGAAAATTTCCCGAATCCGATGATGTGGACGAATTTAGGGATAAAATTCTTGCCGGGATGGATTTAGTAACTGATGATGACCGTAGGGGTGTCTGCAATGACCCTGAAATGCCCCAGCGAGGTGCCAGGGTTACGACTCTTAATAAGTTTGATGCCGGTTTCTTTGCAATCCATAAACGACAAGCAGACCATATGGATCCCATGATGAGGATACTTTTGGAAACCGCGGTGGAAGCTATTATGGACGCTGGTGTGAACCCATCAGACCTTGCCGGGACGAAAACTGGAGTTTTCATTGGTGCTGCTTGGTCTGACATGGAAGTTGAGAATATTGTGAATCTTACTGAACATCAAACATTCACTTTCACCGGGTATTCAATTCATCAAGAGAATTTGTTTTCTCAACTTGTGTCTTATAGGTATCAGCGCTCTCTTCTAGCCCAACGTATTAGTTATTTTCTGAAACTCAAAGGTCCTGGCATGATCGTAGATACAGCTTGCAGCAGTTCCATGAATGCTTTGGAACATGCTTTTAAAGCTATAAGAACCGGTCAATGCGAAAATGCCATAGTCGGATCAACAAATATCATTTCACATCCCGGAACAACAAAGCAGTTTTTTAGACTGGGCGTTTTAAGTCTTGATGGAAGTTGCAAAGTTTTCGACGAAAGCGCCAATGGATACGTAAGGGGGGAAGCCGTTACTGCGCTGTTCCTGCAAAAAGCCAAATTTGCTAGAAGAGCTTATGCAGAGGTACCTAAATGCAAAATTTTGATAAAATGGAGTACAACAAGACGTTTTATTTATAGATAATCCACACTAAAGTCAATAGTGACGGTTTCAAGCCTGAAGGTATCACCTTTCCGTCTAGTGCGGATCAAAGTAATTTAATAAGTGACGTGCTTGAGGAAAGTGGCGTGCAACCTGACGATCTTAGCTTTATGGAAGCCCATGGCACTGGTACCGTAATTGGGGATCCCCAAGAAGTCGCTGCAATTGACAACAGCATAGCAAAGAAACGTTGTAATCCATTATGGATAGGTTCTGTGAAGTGTAACGTTGGCCACACTGAACCTTCGTCTGGGATTTGTTCTATCATAAAAGTTATAATAGCCATGGAAGGTGGATACATTCCGCCAAATATCAATATAAAAAAAATTAGAGGCGGTTTGCAAGGTTTCGAAGAAGGGAGACTTAAAGTAGTCTTGAGTAAAATTCCCCTCGAGGGTGAAAGGGCCATAGTGGCTATAAATAATTTCGGTTTTGGAGGTAACAACTGCCAGTTGTTGCTACGGCGTTGGGGAAAGAAAAGTAATGAATATCACCACGACCTTCCAAGGCTGGTTTGTGTTAGTGGCCGTACAGCTCAAGCCGTTAGTGAAATGTTAAATGAAGTTATTCAGAATAACAATGCTGAATTCATTGCTTTAATTCATAATCTCTTCAGCAAAAGCCTTTTAAACCATTCTTATAGAAGTTACACAGTGGTTTCAAACGAAGCATTCTCAGAGAAAAAAGTGGTGTGCTATTCAGACTCGCCTAAAGATGTTTATATTTCATTTGGCGAATTAAAAGTCTTTGCAAATGTAATTGGAAAATATCTTGCTAGATTTGAAATTTTTAAGCTTTTCCTTGAAAGGTAGGTAGTAATAATTTGTCAATGATTTTGTTTTGTGATTATCGCACTTCAGGGTTAACTCTATTCTGCAACCGAAGGGACTAAACATTATTGCGGAAATTATGGCCGAAACATCTTCGGAAAATGATTTGAGGGAATTGATCGGATTCGTAGTACAACTAGGGTTAGTAGATATCTTCAAAAGTTTAAAAC
Organism: Pycnomerus fuliginosus; assembly: GCA_963924575.1. Classification (NCBI taxonomy): domain Eukaryota; kingdom Metazoa; phylum Arthropoda; class Insecta; order Coleoptera; family Zopheridae; genus Pycnomerus; species Pycnomerus fuliginosus. Next base: position 8,510,848 of record OZ004625.1, on the reverse strand, counting down.
TGGAACCAAAGACTATTTACGGCGAAGGCACGGGTAAAATCGTTTGTGCGTACATGGACGAGGTGATAGATTTAGAAGAGGCAGTGCGAACAGTATTCTACGCTCGCAATAAAATACTACCGACAAGTAGTATGGGTAAGTTATTCAAATCAAAACCGAACATCAACTATAAACAATCGATTCTTATAATTTTATACATTTGCATTTCCTCATATTTGCATAAATCTGCATGACTACACACATCTCTCATGGTCATGTATGCGAGGAGTTAGGCGAGGAGTTAAGCAGTTCTTGTTTTCAAATTTCAATTATAGTAAACATTTGAGATACACATAACATTAAATTTTGTATGATTATTTTAGCAAACATTGTGGGAACAAATGCATATAATCGCCCTCAAAAAAACTTCAGAAAAAATCCAATGATCATTGATATTTGTGATGAAAAAAATGGTGGTATGAACGTATATTGTTCAAACACAAAGGTATTCAGATTGCTGGAAATTTTTGGCAGGTTTGGCTTGAAATTGTAAAAAATACTTCAAAGTCCGCTTTCAGCTTGTACCAATGCGGGCATGACCTTCAAATCCAAAATCTATATCCACAAGTTGAATTCCCCGTCAGTCGAGGGACTCCCATGATCTCTCCTTTGATAAAATGGAACCATGAAGAAAATCGCAAAACTTATGTCTACGGACAGAACCTTAGTTTGTACAAACAAAAGGAATATGGTATTGTTCCCACTGATAATAATATTGAAGGCCATGTTATTGACGGTCGGCCTCTGCTGATGTTAGCTGTTGTATAAAATTTGTGATTGTAGGTCGCAATTTAATACCTGCGATCTGTTACCTTTACCTGGTATGGGGCATCTTGAGAAAATCGGGTTCAAAAAAGGGCTTAGTGTTTGAAAATTGTAAGTTTAGGAAAGCTGTGGCACTAGGCCCAAATAGTTACATCAGATTGTTGGTTACTATTGGAAAAGGTGACGGAACATTTGAAGTAAGTAATTGGGTACCGAGAGGATACTTAACCTCGTTCAAGGTTGCAGAAAACAATGACGTGGTCGTTACTGGAAGAGTCACCTTGACGGACGACATACACAAGTATCAACTGGATATGCCGGCAACGTTCGAGGACGAAGATTCCCAAAATGTTATGGATGAAAGTGAAATCTACAGAGAACTCTACCTTAGAGGATACGACTACAAGTAAGATGGCATCCTTTCCATCCAGTAGTTTTTTAAAGTTTGAGGGTTTTGACAAGTTTGTAAGATTACCTGATCTCTGGTCAAACCCTTTGCCTCGAGTCTACTTACCTTACTTTCTTATGAAATTGCATAACATAGTTTCATGATTCGACATTAAATGAATAAGTACGCGTCCAATTTGTTACAGAGGGGCCTTCAGAGGAGTGAAAAAATACAATATTGACACCTCAAAAGGATTAATAAAGTGGGAGGACAACTGGGTCAATTTCATTGACAAAATGCTGCAAGTTAAAATCCTGGAACTTGATACTCGACTTCTTTACGTGCCTGTTGAAATCGAGAGGCTATCAATAGACATTGCGACACATACCAATATTGTTCAAAACCTCGGAGCAGAATCTGTCATTCCAGTGGTTTCAATTCCTCACATCAACACCATCAAGTACAATATATTTTTCTTTCTGATAGGTCAATATGTTTTTTTATAGAGCGGGTGGTATCGAAATAAGAGGTATTGAAGCTCGATCTATTTTAAGGAGGAGAAATGATGATGAACCCGTTTTGGAGAAAAACGTTTTCGTTCCAAATGAAGGAACCTTTAATCTTCAAAAATCTGTTCGGACTATCACGCAAATAATCTTGGAAAACTCTTTGGAACAGCACATTTCGGCTGTAGAAAACGTTGGCGAATATACTAAAGAAAAAATGCTCATTTTGCCGGAAATAAAAAAAGCCCTTGAAGACATTCCTTTAGTCAGCCACGATTTTGTAATTTCTTCCAAAACTTCAGTTGAAGGTGTCGATGACATCAAGGTAGATAATGTAACCTTAACACCTGTCTCCAATTTCTCGTTGATTATTGGTTCCAATTTCTTTAAAAATCCAGCCCTTTTGCAACAAGCTTTCGGTGCGTTAAGCGAAAAAGGGTTTGTTTTAAGCAGGGAAGAAAAGGGCTTCATTCCGCCAAAGAACGACTGCAGTATTTTAACGGTTCACTCTTTAGATAACGAAAAACTAGTGTTACTGTCTTCTCCGAAATCGCGATTAAAGGCTAAAGAGGATCTTGTTCCGATTAAGGTATCCTCATATGACCTTTCTTGGTTGTCAGAGTTGAAAACACTATTGCAAAGAAAAATTCAAGTTCTTATTTATTCTCAAAATGAACCCGAAAGTGGAATTTTGGGTTTTACGAACTGCATTCGAAGGGAGCCTGGAAGTAATAAAGTTCGCTGTTTTTTCATTATGGACGACGCACCTAGTTTTGACCCTAATCATGAATTTTACAAACCTCAAGTTGAGAAGAATTTTGCTATCAATGTTTACAAGGCGCAATCTTGGGGAACTTATCGACACCTTCTATTTGAACCTCAAGAAGAAGTAGAAAGTGAGCATTGCTACGTGAATGCTACTAATAAAGGTGATCTTTCGAGTCTGCGATGGATCGAAGGACCATTAACTTTGTCGTCCAATCTACCAAAGAATCGAATTTTGATTTCTGTAAGTAAAGTATATCTAGAATCACGTTGTTAATAATGGAGGGCTGACCCTCAGAACTACTATGGAGCCTTGAATTTCCGAGATGTCATGATCGCCTCTGGTAGAATCGGACCGGATGTGTTTACAAAAGATAGGGTGCTACAGCAATATGGACAAGGCTTGGAATTTGCAGGACGAGACCTAACGTAATTAGAAAAATTAAATTTTATTTTACGCAAAATAATAAAATCTAGGGGAAGACGTGTCCTCGGCATGGGAGTAACTAAAGCGACATCGAGCCTGTTCGATGCCCCTAAATACTATATTTGTCCTGTCCCCGATCATTGGTCCCTAGAAGAAGCCGCCACTGTACCTGTGGTGTATAGTACTGCAATTTACGCACTTCTTATGGTAATTTAGTCAACCTCAACATTTATAATTACCCAAGTTTATAGCGTACTACATTGAGACCTGGCAAATCAATTCTCATTCACGCTGGAGCTGGTGGTGTAGGAATAGCAGCTATAAATGTTGCTCTTTATCATAAATGTGAAGTATTTGTTACAGTTGGAACGAAGGAGAAAAGAGAATTTATAAGGAAACATTATCAGGAGATTAAAGGTCAGATTAGGAATTATTCAACTTGGACTCAAAATTTTTGTTTCGCAGAATCTCACATCGGCAATTCTCGTGATTCTTCCTTCGAGGAAATGATCAAAAGGGAAACCCAAGGTCGTGGCGTAGACATCATCCTAAATTCTTTAAGCGAGGAAAAGATGCAGGCGTCTTTGCGATGTCTAGCAAAAGGAGGCGATTTTTGTGAAATTGGCAAGTTTGATTTATCGAAAAATACAGAACTCCAAATGCTTCTAATGGAGAAACAGGCCAGTTTTCATGGAATCATGTTGGACGCACTTTTCACCACGGAAAATGATGTACATGGCCTTACCAATGCTCTAAAAAAAGGAATTAGTTTAGGTTACGTCAAGCCCTTGCCAGCTACAGTTTTTGAAAAAGATCAAATAGTTGAGGCTGTCAGATTTATGGCCGCTGGAAAACATATAGGAAAAGTATTAATTCGTATTAGGGCAGAAGAAGAGGGAATGGTTGTCCCCAAACCACAATTATTCAGAGGAATTCCTAGGTGAGTTGAGGTCAGAAAGACACGGGTGCCATGAACTGCTTAAAGTTTCTTTTGCGAGAAGGACAAAACCTACGTCATCGTTGGAGGCCTGGGAGGTTTCGGCTTAGAGTTGACTGATTGGTTGATCTTAAGAGGAGCAAAGAAATTAGTTCTAGTTTCTCGAAATGGTGTTAAAAATGGGTATCAATATTACAGGACGCGGTAAATATTTATAATTTTTGCCCCAAGCCTAATAAAAATTTTAGAATATGGAAATCGTATGGAGTTTCCGTTACAGTTTTAACTGCTGATGTTACCACCAAATATGGCTGCTTTAGTTTGCTAAACGAGGCTAACAAAGAGGGTCCTGTAGATGCGATATTCAATTTAGCCGTTGTTCTCGAAGATGGATTATTAGAAAACCAAACGAAAGAAAGTTTCGAAACATCCTTGGCTCCGAAAGCCACCGCCACTAAATTCCTGGATGAAATTTCAAGAAAAATTTGCCCCGAATTGAGGTAAGGTGATTGGTAATTTTGAAATAAGTTTGATCGTTCCAGAACTTTCGTTGTCTTCTCTTCTGTGTCTTGTGGTCGAGGTAACGCCGGTCAAACTAATTACGGTATGGCTAATTCTGTTATGGAGCGTATTTGTGAGAAACGAAAAGCTGATGGATTACCGGCTTTAGCAATTCAATGGGGTGCCGTTGGAGATGTGAGTATAATGGATTTTTTTCTTAAATTTTACTCTGCCAATTTGGAAATCAGACTTATTTGGAAATTCTCTAGAAGTAGTTTCTTACTGTGGTTAATCTAATAAAATTATTAGGTTGGATTAGTAGCTCAGATGCAAAAGGACAGTGAGCAATTGGATATAGGAGGAACTCTCCAACAGAAAATTTCCAACTGCCTGGAAGTTCTAGATAATTTACTAAGACGGCCCGAAGAAGCAATCGTGTCTAGCATGGTAGTGGCCGAGAAGAAAGTCAAAAGATTCGGCAGCGCCGTCGAAACCATCGCTGCTATTTTGGGAATAAAGGAGATTAAAGGTATCAACCCAAATACTACCTTGCCAGAGCTTGGAATGGATTCAATGACAGCAACAGAAATTGGGCAAATGTTAGAGAAAGATTTTGAAATCGTCTTGACAGCCAAAAATATTAGAGAACTTACTTTTGGACGGTAAATTCATGAAAAATTGTTTCCGATCTATATAAATCTTGAATTCTGTTAGATTGTTCGCACTTGAGTCAGAGAAAAAAAGCTTGAGTGATATCAACAAGGTCAAAACTGAGGAAGCGATTAACATTTTATTCAGATTTAAACCAAACAATTCTGAAACACCAATCGTGCGATTGCTATCTTCGTTAGGTGGAGATTCTGAGGGTCCTTCAGTATTCTTCTTACCTGGAGCGGGAGGAGAAACATCAGTTTTCGAGCAAGTGGCTCGACATATTAAGGCACACGTATATGCCTTGCAATATAAGATTAACCAATGTCGGGAAAGTATTCATGAAATTGCAGAAATGCTGCTACCGGTACGTTTATCACCAAGTACGTGGCCATAACATTTATTTATAACTTTTAGGTTATTAAAGAAAGTCTCACAAATAAACATTTTAACATAGTGAGCTATTCTTTAGGCACCGTAGTCGGCGTGGAACTTGTACGATTGTTGGAAAGAGACGGATTCAGTGGGAACATGTTGGCAATTGATGGATCCCCGAAATACGTAACCAACTTCTTTCTTCAGCTTGTACCTTTAGCAGACCAAATCGTCATGGAGACTGAATTTCTTTGCATGATATTAAGTCGTTTCATTCCACTGGAAGTGCTCAATTCTAAAAAAGTAAGTGACAAGATTTTGTTCATTACATGATATCTACATACAATAACTTTTCGATAGAAACAACTTCAGAGCTTCGGTAATATCAGGGAAAGGTTGGAATTTGCAAGTACGCTGATGCCGCATACTACCGAACAGGTTCAGAAAGATACGGTAGAAGCAATATATAAAAGGCTTTGGGCCACAGTGAATTACAAGTGGAAAGATGGCAAAAAAATTTCGTCGTCTTTCCGGTTATGCAAAAGCTCACAGCCCATTATTATTGAGACTGATTATGACTATGGATACTCTGAAATTTGTGAAAAACTGGAAGTCGAGACGTTGGAAGGAAATCATGAGACTGTCTTAGAAAATAAGCATCTTCGTGAAAGGATCGAAGAAATGCTGAAGACTAACTAAATTTAGGGGAGTATTTTTCGTGTTACCTGGATTACTTGTTAATAAATTCAATCTGAGCAAACTCCTTTTCATTTGTTTTCTTAGCATGTCCATCGCAAAAGGAGAATGAAAAGCCTAGGAGGGTGAACAGTGATACAGATCAATACATTTAAAACGAATCAACCTGAATCGAATAACTCCCGAAACGGTGGTTTGAGGCAAGCATGCTGAAACGGTTCTATTTTTATTTGGAGGGGGACACTTCAATTCGTACCCCCCAATTGTGACATCATTTTCAAAGCTGATTTCGTTGCGAATTCAATTCTAGACTTCCATTCCCCACTCCTGCTACGGCGGCCATATTTTTTCGGAGAGCTTGGAGGTAAAACAAATCGGCCTTACTAATGGGGTGCGGTCCTAAAATTGGCCTACTCTGTGGAAATTGCTAACATTTGTTTATTGTAAATCGTAAAGAAAAGTATGCATTTTCTTTACAGGAAAACCATTCTTTTATTCTTCGATTCTTTTATTTTTGCACAATTATTTTTTTTGTTGCAATAAAAATTAAAAACGCAATTGTTAACATCAGAAATATTTATACTAGCACCACTGAGCTCTTGCACCTCGCCCAGTCTCGACGAAATGATTTCCAGAGAAGTTTCGCTCAAGCACGAGTTTAAAGGACTTGAACCACTGGTGCTGATACTATTACATCCAGGTCTTTCGCCTAACTCAATAAATGTTGGTTGTCGACTGAAAATCATTTTTCATGTTTTTAACTTATGCTGATGGTTTCTTCGATATATCCCTCTGCAGTGGTTGCAGAGTTCCAGCGTCCATGTTGCTTGATTCTTCTAATATCAGCCCCTCCTTCAGCAAGAAAACTTGTTGATGTTCTTCGAACACCAATGCCTTGTGTAATTTTTTGCATCGGACAATTTTAAATAGTCGGCAACTTTTCTGGGCATACTGTAAAAGCTGTGAATCCCTACCGGTTGGATCGTACCGTTACTTTTTGTGAGAGAAGGGGAGATATTTAATGATTTGAGACCGGGGTATTGTTTATATTTAGGAAAATTTATAGAAGGATTCAAGCGCCAGATCTCGTAGAGAACGGTTGTAAATTTTGCTGGCCGCGGAACTTTTTCCGGGTTGGTCAATTTTCCGGGTTATTCAGCCCCAAAAAGGGGGAGACCAAAGTAGGAATCTTTCCCTATTTCGTTTTGGGACTTATTCCAGAGGGACTAAAAGAAAATTAAGGGGTTTGCGTTCGCAAAGAGGTAGTTCGCGAATTTCTTGTTTACCTTAATTGATGTTCCTATCGGTAATCCGTCAGATTGTGACGTTTCCAGGTTCCCATAGTTTCACCTGATCATATGTTGAATTACCATTGTTGATTTTGTAAGACTGTCACCAGCTACTTGTTTGTTCGAAAAGTTTTGAATAAAAAATTTGTTTATCTTCTTTCTTTTATTAACCTTAGTCTCCTTGAGTACTACCTGGGCTAGTAGCGACAAGGGGGTTTGAACTGTTCCAGGTAAAGTTGCCTGGTGGCGCCCGAGTCAAAGTAAGTAAGCTATAAGGCGAGGTCAATTGGGATACGACATTTATCGTTACGTTACAATTTAGCAATACATGTTTCGAGGATTAAGCCCCTTCTTCAGTCCTGAACAAACAGAACAGTTAGAATCTACAGAATAAAATACAATGAGCACTTACTTCTCCGGAGTTACATGGGAATATTGAAAAACGAAATGATGTTTGTGCCCTTTTTCAAGGTTCCCTGACCCAGTTAGACTCTTTCCTTCCTAGATTAATTTAGTTCATCCCAAAATTTAATTCACTTTTGAGACTGAAAAAGACAGTAAATTACCCTACCTGGACCTGAACATAGTTAGATCTACAGGAAGCCTTCCCCCACAGATGGGATTATCCCTTATGATTCTTGTCACCCTTTCTCACAAAAGTTTACTGCTTTCACTGCCTTTTTTCATAGGTAACCTCCCTAACGCGTGGGTCTTTGATTTCGGTGACATAGTATTACTTATAGTATTGCATTCCTTTAGGATATTTGGTAGATTATTTTACAAAATAATAGTTTTGAATAAGATTGAGTTTTGTCCTTTCTTTGTGTTTTTATTACTTAACATATAATTTTCCCTATTTCTAGTACTATAATCATATATATTCTTAAAATATGTTAAAACTAAATATTCTGGCACTAATTTACACTTAATTTTATGTATAAAAGCTATAATGCATTCATTTCTAGTATTTCTGCCACTCTACACCAATTTAACTTATTTAACATCGTTTCTATTTCTGTGTATTTACTGCATGGCATACATAAACCAACGATTGTAATGGTCCTGTTTACAGAGGAAATGTAAATTTTTCTGATATATCGCACACGTTAGATTAAAATTATAATAATAAAATTACTAAAATATGCCAGAATCAAGTAAAATAATTGCGCTTTGCAATTCGTGAGATTAAAAAACACAAGTTCAAGGCTACTGTTCAGTATTGTTACGGAAAAACATAGTGGTGAGGTTATTTCCGTATAAAATCAACTCTTGTATAAATAGACTAAGCAGCAACTAGTTGACTCATTTAAAGTTCAAAATGTGTTCGTCTGATAAAAGGTTTGGTCAGTGGCTGTCCCACCCTCCGAGTGGTGAGGAAATCGTCATTTCTGGTAAGTGAGTTTCCCTTGAATCATTCCTGCATGAGATTCTAAAGGTGGTTCTGGAAAATTTCCCGAATCCGATGATGTGCACGAATTTAGGGATAAAATTCTTGCCGGGATGGATCTAGTAACTGATGATGACCGGAGGGGTGTTTGCAATGACCCTGAAATGCCCCAGCAAGGTGGCAGGGTTAAGACCCTTAATAAGTTTGATGCCGGTTTCTTTGCAATCCATAAACGACAAGCAGACCATATGGATCCTATGATGAGGATACTTTTGGAAACCGCGGTGGAAGCTATTATGGACGCTGGTGTGAACCCATCAGACCTTGCCGGGACGAAAACTGGAGTTTTCATTGGTGCTGCTTGGTCTGACATGGAAGTTGAGAATATTGTGAATCTTACTGAACATCAAACATTCACTTTCACCGGGTATTCAATTCATCAAGAGAATTTGTTTTCTCAACTTGTGTCTTATAGGTATCAGCGCTCTCTTCTAGCCCAACGTATTAGTTATTTTCTGAAACTCAAAGGTCCTGGCATGATCGTAGATACAGCTTGCAGCAGTTCCATGAATGCTTTGGAACATGCTTTTAAAGCTATAAGAACCGGTCAATGCGAAAATGCTATAGTCGGATCATCAAATATCACTTCACATCCAGGAACAACAAAGCAGTTTTTTAGACTGGGCATTTTAAGTCTTGATGGACGTTGTAAGGTTTTCGACGAAAACGCCAATGGATACGTAAGGGGGGAAGCTGTTACTGCGCTGTTCCTGCAAAAAGCCAAGTTTGCTAGAAGAGCTTATGCAGAGGTAACTGAAAGTAAAATTTTGATAAAATGGAATTCAACAAGACTTTTTACTTATAGATAATTCACACTAAAGTCAATAGTGACGGTTTCAAACCTGAAGGTATCACCTTTCCGTCTAGTGCGGATCAAAGTAATTTAATAAGTGACGTGCTTGAGGAAAGTGGCGTGCAACCTGACGATCTTAGCTTTATGGAAGCCCATGGCACTGGTACCGTAATTGGGGATCCCCAAGAAGTCGCTGCAATTGACAACAGCATAGCAAAGAAACGTCGTAATCCGTTATGGATAGGTGCTCTGAAATGTAACGTTGGCCACACTGAAGCTTCGTCTGGAATTTGTTCTATCATAAAAGTTATAATAGCCATGGAAGGTGGATACATTCCGCCAAACATCAATATAAAAAAAATTAGAGGCGGTTTGCAAGGTTTCGAAGAAGGGAGACTTAAAGTAGTCTTGAGTAAAATTCCCCTCGAGGATGAAAGGGCCATAGTGAGTATAAATAATTTCGGCTTTGGAGGTAACAACTGCCAGTTGTTGCTACGGCGTTGGGGAAAGAAAAATAATGAATATCACCACGACCTTCCAACGCTGGTTTGTGTTAGTGGCCGTACAGCTGAAGCCGTTAGTGAAATATTAAATGAAGTTATTCAGAATAACAATGCTGAATTCATTGCTTTAATTCATAATCTCTTCAGCAAAAGTCTTTTAAACCATTCTTATAGAGGTTACACAGTGGTTTCAAACGAAGCAGTCTCAGAGAAAATAGTGGCGTACTATTCAGGCTCGCCTAAAGATGTTTATATTTCATTTGGCAAGTTAAAAGCCTTTGCAAAAGTAATTGGAAAATATCTTGCTAGATTTGAAATTTTTAAGCTTTTCCTTGAAAGGTACGTAGTAACAATTTGACAACGATTTTGTTTTGTGATTATTGCACTTCAGGGTGAACTCTATTCTGGAACCGAAGGGACTAAACATTATTTCGGAAATTATGGCCGAAAAATCTTTGGAAAATGATTTGAGGGAATTCATCGGATTCGTAGTTCAACTAGGGTTAGTAGATATCTTCAAAAGTTTAAAACTGAAACCAAAGACTATTTACGGCGAAGGCACGGGTAAAATCGTTTGTGCGTACATGGACGAGGTGATAGATCTAGAAGAGGCAGTGCGAACAGTATTCTACGCTCGCAATAAAATACTACCGACAAGTAGTATAGGTAAGTTATTCAAATCAAAACCAAACATCAACTGTAAACAATTGATTCTAATAATCATATACATTGGCGTATTCCTCGTATTTGTACGACATTATACACATCTCTCACGGTCATATATGCGAGGAGTTAGGCAGTCTTGTTTTCAAATTTTTTATGATTATTTTAGCAAACATTGTGGGAACAAATGCATATAATCGCCCTCAAAAAAACTTAAAAAAAAATTCAATGACCATTGATATTTCTGATGAAAAAAATGGTGGTATGAACGAATATTGTTCAAACACAAAGGCATTCAGATTGCTGGAAATTTTTGGCAGGTTTGGCTTGAAATTGTAAAAAAATATTTCAAAGTCCGCTTTCAGCTTGTACCAATGCGGGCATGACCTTCAAATCCAAAATCTATACCCACAAGTGGAATTCCCCGTCAGTCGAGGGACTCCCATGATCTCTCCTTTGATAAAGTGGAACCATGAAGTAAATCGCAAAACTTATGTCTACGGACAAAACATTAGTTTGTACAAACAAAAGGAATATGGTATTGTTCTCACTGATAATAATATTGAAGGCTATGTTATTGACGGTGGGTCTCTGCTGACGTTAGCTGTTGTATAAAATTTATGATTTTAGGTCGTAATTTAATACCTGCGACCTGTTTCCTTTATCTGGTATGGGACATCTTGAGAAAAGCGGGTTCAAAAAAGTGGTTAGTGTTTGAAAATTGTAAGTTTAGGAAAGCTGTGGCACTAGGCCCAAATAGTTACATTAGATTGTTGGTTACCATTGGAAGAGGTGACGGAACATTTGAAGTAAGTAATTGGTTACTGAGAGGATACTTAACCTCGTCCAAGGTTGCAGAAAACAATAATGTAGTCGTTACTGGAAGAGTCACCTTGACGGACGACATACACAAGCATCAGCTGGATATGCCGGCAACGTTCGAGGACGAAGATTCCCAAAAGGTTATGGATGAAAGTGAAATCTACAGAGAACTCTACCTTAGAGGATACGACTACAAGTAAGATGACATCCTTTCCCTTTGTTGAGAACATTATCTACTGCACTTTTATCCTTTGTCTCCTCGAGTCTACTTACTTCCACATGAAATTGCATAATGGTTTCATGTTTTGAAAATCTTTATTTAAGGACTTTCAATTACTTAATAGTTTCAGTCAGCATATGTCTTTTCGATTCGATATATTAATTGAATAAGTACACGTCCAATTTGTTACAGAGGGGTTTTCAGAGGAGTGAAAAAATACAATATTGACTCCTCGAAAGGATTGATAAAGTGGGAGGACAACTGGATCAATTTCATTGACAAAATGCTGCAAGTTAAAATCCTGGAATTTGATACTCGACTTCTTTATGTGCCTGTTGAAATCGAGAGGCTATCAATAGACATTGCGGCACATACCAATGTTGTTCAAAACCTCGGAGAAGAATCTGTCATTCCAGTGGTTTCAATTCCTCACGTCAACATCATCAAGTACATACATTATATTTTTTTATGTTATGTGATGTTATGATGTTTTCAATCTGTCTTGTAGAGCGGGTGGTATCGAAATAAGAGGCATTAAAGCACGATCTGTTTTAAGGAGGAGAAGTGATGATGAACCCGTTTTGGAGAAAAACGTTTTCGTTCCAAATGAAGGAACTTTTAATCTTGAAAAATCTGTTCGGACTATCACACAAATAATCTTGGAAAACTCTTTGGAACAGCAAATTTTGGCTGTAGAAAACGCTGGCGAATATACTGAAGAAAAAGTGCTTATTCTGCCGGAGATGAAAAAAGCCCTTGAAGACGTTCCTTTAGTCAGCCACGATTTTGTAATTTCTTCCAAAACTTCAGTTAAAGATGTCGATGACATCAAGGTTGATAATGTAACCTTAACACCTGCCTCCAATTTTTCGTTAATTATTGGTTCGAATTTCTTTAAAAATCCAGCCCTTTTGCAAAACGCTTTCGGTGCGTTAAGCGAAAAAGGTTTTGTTTTAAGCAGGGAAGAAAAGGGCTTCATTCCGCCAAAGAACGACTGCAGTATTTTAACGATTCACTCTTTAGATAACGAAAAACTAGTGTTACTGTCTTCTCCGAAATCGCGATTAAAGGCTAAAGAGGGTCTAGTTTCGATTAAGGTATCCTCAGATGACCTTTCTTGGTTGTCAGAGTTGAAAACACTATTACAAAGAAAAATTCAAGTTCTTATTTATTCTCAAAATGAACCAGAAAGTGGAATTTTGGGTTTTACCAACTGCATTCGAAGAGAACTTGGAGGTAATAAAATTCGCTGTTTTTTCATTATGGACGACGCACCTAGTTTTGACCCTGATCATGAATTTTACAAACCTCAAGTTGAGAAGAATTTTGCCATCAATGTTTACAAGGCGCAATCTTGGGGAACTTATCGACACCTTTTATTAGAACCTCAAGAAGAAGTAGAAAGTGAGCATTGCTACGTCAATGCTACTAATAAAGGTGATCTTTCGAGTCTGCGATGGATCGAAGGACCATTAACTTTGTCGTCCAATCTACCAAAGAATCGAATTTTGATTTCTGTAAGTAAAATATATCTAGAATCACGTTGTTAATAATAGAGGACTGACCCTCAGAACTACTATGGAGCCTTGAATTTCCGAGATGTCATGATCGCCTCTGGTAGAATTGGACCGGATGTTGTCACAAAAGATAGGGTGCTACAGCAATATGGACAAGGCTTGGAATTTGCAGGACGTGACTTAACGTAATTAGAAAAATTAAATTTTGTTTTACGCAAAATAATAAAATGTAGGGGAAGACGTGTCTTCGGTATGGGAGTAACTAAAGCGACATCGAGCCTGTTCGATGCCTCTAAAGACTATATTTGTCCTGTTCCCGATCATTGGTCCCTAGAAGAAGCCGCCACTGTACCTGTGGTGTATAGTACTGTAATGTACGCACTTCTTACGGTAATTTACTCAACCTCAACATTTATAATTACCCAAGTTTATAGCGTACTTCATTAAGACCTGGCAAATCAATTCTCATTCACGCTGGAGCTGGTGGTGTAGGAATAGCAGCTATAAATGTTGCTCTTTATCATAAATGTGAAGTATTTGTTACAGTTGGAACGAAGGAGAAAAGAGAATTTATAAGGAAACATTATCAGGAGATTAAAGGTCAGATTAGGAATTATTCAACTTGGACTCAACATTTTTGTTTCGCAGAATCTCACATCGGAAATTCTCGTGATTGTTCCTTCGAAGAAATGATCAAAAGGGAAACCCAAGGTCGTGGCGTAGACATCATCCTAAATTCTTTAAGCGGGGAGAAGTTGCAGGCGTCTTTGCGATGTCTAGCAAAAGGAGGCGATTTTTGCGAAATTGGCAAGTTTGATTTGTCGAAAAATACAGAACTCCAAATGCTTCTAATGGAGAAACAGGCAAATTTTCATGGAATCATGTTGGACACACTTTTCACCACGGAAGATGATGAATATGGCTTTGCCAATGCTATAAAAAAAGGAATTAGTTTAGGTTACGTCAAGCCCTTGCCAGCTACAGTTTTTGAAAAAGATCAAATAGTTGAGGCTGTTAGATTTATGGCCGCTGGAAAACATATAGGAAAGGTATTAATTCGTATTAGGGCAGAAGAAGAGGGAATGGTTGTCCCCAAACCACAATTATTCAGAGGAACTCCTAGGTGAGTTGAGGTCAGAAGGACACGTGTGCCATGAACTGCTTAAAGTTTCTTTTGCGAGAAGGACAAAACCTACGTCATCGTTGGAGGGCTGGGAGGTTTCGGCTTAGAGTTGACTGACTGGTTGATCTTAAGAGGAGCAAAGAAATTAGTTCTAGTTTCTCGAAATGGTGTTAAAAATGGGTATCAATATTACAGGACGCGGTAAATATTTATAATTTTTGCCCCAAGCCTAATAAAAATTTTAGAATATGGAAATCGTATGGAGTTTCCGTTGCAGCTTCAACTGCTGATGTTACCACCAAATCTGGCTGCTTTAGTTTGCTAACCGAGGCTAACAAAGAGGGTCCAGTAGATGGGATATTCAATTTAGCTATGGTTCTCAAAGATGGATTATTAGAAAACCAAACGAACGAAAGTTTCGAAACATCCTTGGCTCCGAAAGCCACCGCCACTAAATTCCTAGATGAAATTTCAAGAAAAATTTGCCCCGAATTGAGGTAAGGTGATTGGTAATTTTGAAATAAATTTGATCGTTCCAGAACTTTCGTTGTCTTCTCTTCTGTGTGTTGTGGTCGAGGTAGCGCCGGTCAAACTAATTACGGTATGGCTAATTCTGTTATGGAGCGTATTTGTGAGAAACGAAAAGCTGATGGAATACCGGCTTTAGCAATTCAATGGGGTGCCGTTGGAGATGTGAGTATAATGGACTTTTCAAAAAAAAAATCTGTCAATTTGGAAATCAGATCCTCTCTGTAGCTCCCCTTCTTATTTGAAAATTCTCTATAAGTAGTTTCATACTGTGATTCGTCTAATAATATTATTAGGTTGGATTAGTAGCTCAAATGCAAAAGGACAGTGAGCAATTGGATATAGGAGGAACTCTTCAACAAAAAATTTCCAACTGCCTGGAAGTTCTAGATAATTTACTAAAACGACCCGAAGAAGCAATCGTGTCTAGCATAGTAGTGGCCGAGAAAAAAGTCAAAAGATTCGGCAGCGCCGTCGAAACCATCGCTGCTATTTTGGGAATAAGGGAGATTAAAGGTATCAATCCAAATACTACCTTACCAGAGCTTGGTATGGATTCAATGACAGCAACAGAAATTGTCCAAATGTTAGAGAAAGATTTTGAAATCATCTTGACAGCCAAAAATATTAGAGAACTTACTTTTGGACGGTAAATTCACGAAAAATTGTTTCTGATTTATATAAATCTTGAATTCTGTTAGATTGTTCGAACTTGAGTCAGAGAAAAAAAGCTTGAGTGATATCAACAAGGTCAAAACTGAGGAAGCGATTAATATTTTGAAGAAATGCTGACTAAGTAAGTTTAGTGGAGTATTTTTCGTGTTACCTGTTACTTGTTAATAAATTCAATTTGAGCAGACTTCCATTTGTTTTCTTAGCACGTCCTTCGCAAAAAGGAGGGTGAACAGTTGAAACAGATCAGTGCAACAATAATTATATTGGGTCAGTGCGTTAGTCTTTACTTCAAAGTTTAATCTCATCAGGCATTGAAACTTTCGGAGTATTGCAGATCCAAAATTGAAACATTGGAATAGTTTTAAACTGAGAAAGGTCATATATTTTATCGCAACGCCTGAGTTCGATTTACATTGGAGGTAGGTAAGTATCTCGCCTTACCTTACATTTTAAAGTTAAAATGTTTCGGTGTAGTTGCTACTTACTATTTTAACGTTAGTTACAGTGCTTATAAACTAATTTTGCCAAAAAGTAGAAGTTTCTACCGTCTCCGAGATTGTCGATTTTTAAAATTTTGGGGCTTATGGGGAGCCGTAAAACAGTAGCATTTTTATAATTTAAATCGCAAAGTCAAACTCACACGCAATGACACCTTGCTTTAAAATTTAAATTGGTTTATGCGCATCGTGACGTATCCACAAAACTAATCAAGTATTGTTTCTGTCTTTTAGGTTATCGTTTGTCGTCTAATCGGTCATTCAGTTGAGTCAGAGATGTTGTTGCGGTTGAATGCGGTACCTACGTCTTTCTCAGAGTATGTTTTAATCGATTCTCGTTTGTAAGTATCTGCCTCAAAAATATCCAACTGAGGTAAGTGCACCAATTATCGACACATTACAAGTTTTGATTTCATGTCAATATGGTGGATGATGGTGCTGTATTTATGGTATTTAAAATGTATCATAGGTCACAGGTTATCTAACACGCAAAACGCAGATTACTTGAAAATATTAAGTAGTTCTACCACGTAAAGCCGTATTTTTGTTCCCAACTGAAATTTATTCTTGTCAAAATAAAAAGCAGAATATTTTAGGTTGGATGTTGCTATTTTTCAAATTAATAAAACGTGTCATCTTCTGTGGGTGTGTATTTTTCCAATTTTACAGTCGGGCATCATAAGAGTATTTTTCCTTTCACCAATATACAACTTAACGTTATCGCTGCTTAATTAAAGTAAGAAAAATAAAACTATTAAGATTACAATTACGTCTAGTGACCTAATAGGTCAAGTGATTTAAGTTCCTAACAGGAAAGGAAAAGGCCCTTCCTTCCATTTTCATCTTTTTAATTTTTCATGCCAGTCACAATTTTTCAACCTTAGCGAAATTGTTGCATTTTTCCTGTGGGTTGACATAATTTTTTATGACGTAACTAGTTTTTTCAAGATTTCCAAAAATTGGTTTTGTTCGTGTGATAAACTTCGGGCTTTCGGGAAGTTTTTCAATAATGCGCCAGAACGCTTACTAGTACAGTCAGGAGATAAAATATTGGCCCTCGGCCGCGAACAATATGTCGACAGATTCTTTGAAAAGACATTCAAAATAGGTTTGTGAGGGCTTGTATCCCACTCGAGTCGTTTTAATAAAGAGGTTTTCACGTTCAATTTTAATTTTTTTGATAAAGCTTGTGAGAATCAATCCACATTGTGAGCGGTCCAGGGCCATTATTTTATCTCCTGAGTCTTTATTCGTGGTTGCCTCTTCTAAATATACCTAATAACGTTCTATAATGATCTAGTTTTAATAAGTTCTCTAACTTATGCTCTGCTTATGATGTATGTACATATTATTCTACTTACAGCTATCTTACAACATAAGTAGGTACCTCAATTTAACCTACTCTATGTAATTCAATAATCTATCCAAAAAACCAATAAATCCTAATTTCTTGTAAATATCTATAACAATATCAGTTTCCCTCCGCGTTTTAGGCCTAGGGTTTTAATATGACAATATGGTATGGGTATTAATATGACAAGCTAGAACTAATTTATGCCCTTAAACAGAAGAATATTTTTCTTTTGATTGCCGAAATTTTTAATGTTTTACAAAATGTTTCTGTTAGCCCAAACTGGGCATGGTACAAATTTAGTGATGTAAAAGTGTAATACTACAAAAATAATAACTTGGAAGATAATCTTCGATGTTGTCACCCTATTCAATAAATTGGACCATCAGTTGCATTGACCTTTTTTGGGGTTAAACATTATAACAATAAAATACAGATAGTCTCCGTCATGTGACTTGAAGTTTTCCCGATTTTGTTAGAAATTTTGCCCAGGCAGGCAGGCGAACATTGTGTGCATGTAATGGGACCATTATTTTTGTTTCGTGTCATTTTGCAATGGAATGACCAAAACTAATTGCTTCCATGTATTTTATCTGTTAAAGTAAAAACCATTATTTTTGTCTTATCAGTGAAACGAATAATTATTATTCATTATTCCCTAACCATGTATTTTATCAAAAAATTACACAAAACAATTTTATCAGCTCATTAAAATATAGATGAGAAATGTTCGCTCTATATTTTGTTTCAGTAAATAATTATTATAATTTTTTTATTATTTTGTAGTCTGGTCTGTTGTAGTGAATGATCACACGTAGATCGAGATTTCTTTTGAATGTCGATGGTAGTGGCGAATTCATTTAATGGTTTTCCAAATTCACGATGTTCAAGAATAGCTTTCTCGACCTGTGACGGCTCAATACGCTGTTACACCTCTGCATTATCATTGTTAATCTACCTACCGAAATGAAATGAAATACTAATATGAAATGGGGATAACTTTTAGATTTTATGCAAATTCTACGTTATCAATCCAAATGTTATGGGAAGTGTCTGTGTCTAAGCCCAACCAGCTTTGCCTTTGTCTGATTTATCTATGTGTGCAACATCGTTTTTGTTTAATTGTCTAGGATTTCTTATAACACTCGTAACCACACGACACTCGTTTCGAACTAAAGGTCTTCTGCGAATATATTCTTTTAGTTTCTTTCGACGAGCGGCCCTTTCACTCACAGTAGTGTTCACCATATTATGTGTCCACTAATTGCTGTCAGACAACACTTCATTACACATAAGGTCCAATTTTTTATGTTTCGATTTCTCAACCCCTGTATGTTTTGCTATTGAGTCGCTGCAGAAACAGAAGTGTTTGTAGCAATTCTTACAAAATATTGTACCGTAAGGCAATATATAAAGCATTGGTGCTATTGATTCTTCTTTCAGTTTTGCAACTTCTCTCAAAGCGAGCTTTATCATTGAGTACTTTCTCCCATCGCTCATTGACGTGCTGCTGTGTATAAAAAAATTAAAACAAATGGTATTAAAATTACTCAAATCACCTTTGTGTGAACCATATATGTATAGAGAGAGAGAGTCCTGATCGAAGGGTAGCGTATTTGTAATATAATTGACTATTCTTTTATCGTCATGCGGACTCTTTGTTTCATAGTAAAGACATTGTGCCTTTCAGATCGAATAAGATTTTGTGAAACTTCAGAAGGCTTATTGTCAAATATGCATTAATAATAATCTTTAAATTGAATTTGTTTCCTTAAAGCTGATGACTTGAACCCTTTGGCCTTTTTAAGTATCAAAGCGTCATATGGTTCATCCCTTATAAGTACCTAATATTAAGAGGTTTTAAGGGGATCAAAAAGTTCAAATCGATTTCATCATCGTCATACTTTCGTCAACTCAGTACCTACGATTTCGTTCCACTATTCATAGTAGTGGATGACGAAGAGAAAGAAATGTTGGGCTTATTCGTGTTCCTGACAACTTATTTCCTCCCTTCTTCATCATCGTGGTCCCCAGTTTCAATTTACTTAATGGACAATGTAGGTCACTGGGGGTGTTTTTAGGTTAAATATTTTATGATTTTTAATGTTATAATTTCTGTTTTGAGCAAAACGTTGTGTCTTGAGAGCAATTATGTGCTGTTCTATCTATGAAATTCTCGTGGAGGAAATAATGTTATCATAAACGTAAGCCCCATCCTGTTTCGGCAGACACCTGTCCCATCTGTATCTTTACCTATTTATATTACTTATACTCCATTGAAATTACTGAATATGTGGGAATAACTTTGTGCGATAGTTGATGTTAAACAATTTAATTTAATATGAGCTATCTGTATTAATCTTTCCGCTTCAGTCTAACAATATGGTAAGAAGTAACAACCTCGTTCGAGACAAGTAACATTTCAAGTTTTTGACAAAAATGTTTCTGTGAGCCCAAATTGGGCAAGATACAACCAAATAGTATCTATCACAGCACATTTTTCTTCGAGTGCCTAATAGAATAGAACTCGTTAGAGTCTTGCTTCTTTTATTGGTAGCGCTGGTTGACCATGAAGACTCGGTAATGTCGTAATGGGTTATTTCTCTATAAGATCAATAACGAATTTTACTATGACAAAATTTTACGTGATCCATTTTTTTTAAGTAGGTATAAAAAAAAATACAACTTTATTTTAGCAATGATACAAAAAGGATCTATGCTAGTTAGTCACGATGCTAAGAGTAACAGTATTTTGTCCCTACACGAATTTTACAGTTCCATATCAGTTGGATTTTGGACTCTTTACATTACAAGAATATTTCTAGCCATAGTATTGTTGTTAACATAACTCCTCCCTCCTTAAGTCAGAAAATAGTATGGAAGGGCTGTTTTCTGGGGATTCCTATGGAATTTCTTTGATCTGCGGTTCGATAGCAGATGATGAGATGGGATTTCCTTTTCTCTTGAGTACCTATTAGAAATTTTGAAATAACCCATATTGTAGGGACCACACAAATAGAAGTAGAGTCTATTTATGAGGGCCCTCCTGGTGTATCTCCGCTTGTACTAATAGGTCTGCCTGATCTTGTAAATGTCCTACCCCTGAATGTAGTAGGGAATATTGTTCACATTCTTGTTTTGTTAAAGGATCCCAAGTGGTTTATGCAATTTCTGTGTCTAAGCAGTATCAACTTAGAAAGGGGCAAGTGACGCCTCCTCTAAGGGTTATTTCGTTTTGTTTCAACTTCAGTGTCGTCATATAATCAGTTACAATGATCTGAACCACTACTTTTTCCCAAGTGTTGCTTCCTTCAGTATAAACGGTTCCTTGGCATTCCCCATTTGAACTGGTTCTTCCCGCAATAGTAATGGAATGACTTGCGGTGCTGTTAGGTAAAAGGTGGGAAAGTATCTGACCGTTAAAACCTCTATATTCTTGATATTGATGGATATCTCTACACGCATCTCTACCTACTTTGTGCATATATGTGTAAATACCTTGGTTGACAATACTAATGTGACTATGCATTCCACAGTAGTAAATCATTCTGGTAACTTCGACTAAACATGTTTTAACATGCACGAGGTCAAACCTCTTTTGTTGAATAATTTGGACAGCCCGAGGGACGGCAAGGTAATTAGGTTCAGGATCTGGGCATGGTGCTACATCTCGAAGCGAAATTATAGTTATGTTAGTTGCAGTATTCTGGCAATCGTACGCAATAATGCAAGTAACGAAATTTACGAACCTTACTGGCATCCATAAGGAAATGATCATGGGAGCTTTCATGGCTGTAAAGAAAGAAGAGAGATTTACTCAAATTTTTCTTGGCAAGACCCAAGGATGTTCAGGGGCTTGTCCTCTACTACGGGTATGATATGGAGGGTTGGTCGGTTATGAATCGTTACTATCTGAATCCTCTTGTTCCACATCGATAGCACGTCATATTACTTAAATCTTGCTGATTCTGCCCAGGGTTATAGTTCGGTCTTGGGTTATCATTTCGTGGATTATTATTTCTCCAATTTTGTCTTTGATTTGGCTTCCATGCTGAATTCCCAGCGTTTGCTTCACGATTTTATAGTTTCTTGAGTTTCCAGGTCCCGAATTTTCTCGCCAGCGTTGACCACGATTTTACTCTTCTTGGTAAGGCGATGGGCTTGGTTCATTAGGAGAGTCACCATCCCCTACTTGGTTAGTTTTTCTTAGGGCCATTTTCTTTCCCGTTCTCATTTCAATTAATTGCTCCCTCTCAGCGACTTCGATTGCGGTATCCAGATCTTTAGGATCTGCGGACATTACTCTTTGATTGATAGGCGGTAACAGACCATATAAAAATTGTTATAGGGCTTCCTCCTTGATACGTTCCTTCAAAAATTGATTTTTATCTTCATCCCCTGTGGGTTGGTACATCGCACTGGCGGCGATTTGTTATCTTTCCACGTATACTCTAATGGGCTCACCCAGTTTTTGCTTACATTGGCGGAATCTTAGGGCTTCGTTCCATTCAATGGATTTTCTTGCTGCTCCTCTTAATTTCAATTTTGTTATTTGAACCTTTTGATTTGAAGGTTTCATGGTGACTAATCTAGGCGTTTGCATTTGATAAAGCTGATTCTGAGGTTTAAAAACAACTTTTCTCTGAGTCTGCATTCCATAAATATTTTTTTTGCGTATAATTTGTATTTTTTTTCTGGCAAAATTTGGGCGGCTTCTATGCTCGCTGGACGTCGTGCTCGAATATTTGAGCCTAGCGGTTCTCTTAATCCGCTTAAAAAAGCTTTTAGGGTTGAATCATTATAAATAATTGTTTCTATCATTCTTATTCCGATATTTAACTTACTCTAATCAAGTGACAATGAGACAATCTTCCTTATATGTTGGTAAAAATTTATTTATTTTTAAACGCGCGGGTTAAGCCGCGCTGACCTTTCCTTTTACGCGTTATCTGAATATGAAATATTTTAAGTTTTTATCTATGGATTCTCACCTGTTCCCTATTTTATTTCGATCATGAAACAAATGTTGATTTTACAAACAATAAAAAGGTGGACAGACAGTTGAGAGCTCAGGAGAGACTAATCCAAATAATCCAATAAAATTCAAAATGTCTTTGAAAAACAGACAAAATCTTAATAATTGCCACGTTAGCACATCACGATTATGCAGATAGTCTAACTTAAGCGAACCCAAGACCAATGATCATCCAAGACTCTAAGCGCCGTACAAACTGAGCTCAAGACTTTCTGACTAGAAGTTAGGAAGTTATTAATTAATGATCTGCTCGCGAGGTCCTACTTATATGAAATTAAGACCGCGTGATGTTTGCGGATTTTGGACGGGCAAGGTGACTATGGTGACACAATATTCTGCAAACTTTTGGGGCTGATAAAGCCTCGTGCCTGAACTTTAGGCTCAAAATAACAGTAATTGAATAATTAAATTTAGAAAAATAACTAATGTTTCTCCTGGTATCTTTCCTGTCTTTCGTACCATTTCGTACCACCACACAGTCTGCGTCACCGAAAACGAAGGTTTGTTGATTCCTAACCTTTAAATGAAATAATTCTCGTTTTGATTGTAAAATGTCTTTGTTTGATCTAACTGAATGGCGACCATATCGTATATGTAATGAATAACGTAATTTGTTTTGTTGGTTAAATCTGCAATTAATTTAGGAAAAGTTAAATTGGGGCTGCATTTATTTTCAGAACAAAATGGTAAATCATTATTATCATCGTCTAAAGTTGTTGGATATTCTAAGTCTGCTTCAAATATGTGTCCAATATCAGCGCCTTCTGTTATAGGTATATTTAAAACCACCTGATAGAAGAGGCTGCCACATGGCTCAACCGTACAGGTTATTTATGTCCATGAAAATTAGGTAATTTGCGGGTTTATTTCTGTCACAATCTTTCATATATTTATTATTCTATGAGAGCATTGAGTTAAACCACCTTTGATGTCTCTCTTTATAAAGATACCTATGCATGTTTATATCAGTTAAAAGTTTAAGTTTTATATTTGTGAACTTTAACATGGCATCCCATGATACACCTGGTATTGTATAATACTGAGCGGGGTCAAGTGAATATATTCTTTTACAAACCTTTCGAAATTGTTGAAAACATATGTTTTTAAGTAAACATAATATCAGTTTGCACAACCACATTTTTCCCAAATTATTTTTGCGTTTTCATAGTCCTCATTTGAGCATTGAGTGTTTGTTAATTTATTGTTAAAATCGATTTAAGATGGTAATACAGATTCATTTAATCTCTCCCACGAACTTAATTACTCATATGGAAGTACACCTTTTCTTGTAACTAATTCATATTGATCATCATTTTTAAAGAAAGATCTTACACATTTAAGATCTTCAGGTGACAAATCCTCCGCTAATTTTTCTAAGCTAAATTGCGTAACACGTGCAGTAAAATGGTCCGATTACTTAATTTCCTTCTAGTTCGAACACATACTTATATGGTTAGTGAGTTTTTCAAAAATCGAAATATCGCCTATTTTACAAGGAAATTTTAACTGTTGCTTATTTGCTCATGTAATAAGACTTTCACTAATATCTTTTGTATTGCATAAGATGATGTGCTGTCTGAATTATTTTCAAGAGAATTTAAAGCGGATACTAGAGTCCATTTAAAGCAATATTGATCATTATTTTTTACATGCATGCTTTTTTTCTTACAATGTTTTTTGGAAGCGGAATGTAACATTTTTGATAAAATCTTGTGCCTTATCCACTATCACATCCATTTTTGTTTGGAAGGACTTCCGCGATATTTCTTCTTCATTTTCACTCACCTTTATATACTCAGTGAAAAGCTCCATGTTGTATTTGAAAGCTTGATGTTTTTCCAGTTGCTGAGTTAGCTCAGACACAAATGTTTCTTCCGTATGACTCAAAAACTTTTAAGGAAACAAACAAGAATGATAGTAGTAATTGAGGCGTGCTAGGCCAAAAAATGAGCGAACAGGGGCGTAGTCTCGAGAAAAATGAGTTAGTGGCCTAGACTTCTGCTTGGCTGAGGGGCGTGGCTTTGAAGAAATGAGCGAGTGGCCTAGACTTTTCGATTGGTCCTCGCTTGTTTGACCATTTTTCTTGGGTTGGGGTAAAAACCACCTCAGGCAATGGCCTAGACTTCTGAGTGGTTCTCGCTCTCGATCCACTGTTGCCATTTTGAGACAGGTTGGGTAAAAAAACGCATAAAGAAATTGATACATTTGTATTTAAGGATATGCCCAAAGATCAATAAAGATTCAAATTGATTAAATCGTTTCTATTTAATAAATATTTGCGACTCAAATAACAGGGAATCTTCTCCATTTTCCTCCATTTCAGCAGGAGCCGGCACGTGCGAGGAAGCGGCGGGATTGTTGGCGGTTGTAATGCCGAGGCTGTTCACTCCAGGTTTCTTCTCCAACTCTTGGGAGATCTGGAATGAGAAAATTTTCGTAAAACATCTTTACGTCGTTCAAAGGGGACAAGACGAATTGTGCTGCATCGTTGGGGGATAGGGCAAGCAGGTGTCAACCCTCTGTAAAATGCATTCGAAGGCGGCCCCCGCTGATGCTTTGTAAATTTTAGACGGCATTCGTCCGGTTTCGGCTTTACGGTCACCACCTTGTTACATCGACAGCGATGAATCGACAAATTTTTCTCACTGTGCAACTGGCAGAGGCAAAAATTGCAAACGTGGAACTGTTGATGCCAGCGCACGTCACCTGATCTCTTATCAGTCGCGATGTATTCTCAATTTCCATTACCATTTACTAACTGTCCAATGCAGACCGCACAATTCCAGCAGCCCCTCCTGGTAGAAGTCATGCAGTCAAGGCCCTTCATCCTCAGCCCAGATCTGGTCCAAATCGCCGTCCCTCCGCCCCTGCTTGTGCTTCTGCGTGAATAGCTTACTAAGTCGAAACCCTCTAGACGCAAGCAATTCGCGTCATCCGTGGCCCATGTTTCAACACAGCTCCTGCAAAAAATATAGAATCAGACATGTGATCAGATTCAAAGATCAGTCCTATTCTGCAACTTGGTTGACTTTAGTCAATGTTAAAATGAATTGAGAGAACTGATTGGTGAACGTGACCTTTGTTTACATTGTTCCCTTGGAGATATCAATTTTAATGTCAATATTTTTCGTAAGTCAATTGACATGGAAGCAAGTGCCAACCATCACTTGCTCAAAATGTTGACAGCCACTGAATATTGAACTTTTTTTTATTGTATAGGGTATTTAACTTCTGTCAGCTTATACAGGGGGCCATCTGTGTTTACACAAGATTGTAAAACCCGAGAAAACCCCAATAAACTAAGAATTAGGAGTTCGCGGAAACCAATTAGGGAAAGGGGTGGGTTGATGATTTATGACCTTTTCGCAAGTGCTGGTATATATAGATATAATAGCAATGCTTTTATTTCATTTAAGATTGCAATTTTTGATCAAACTATTAATGTGGCCGCTTTGAGCGATATATCAGGCGATTCAGCTAATCAAGACGCGTCGTTTGATACCAAAATTATTAAATTTGACTGGTCATCAGTTTCCCCCTTAGGTTGGTGCGGTGTCCTTTCAAGAAAACATTGATATTTCCTGATACCTCCAAGACAACAACGTAAAAAAGGTCACATTCCCCAATCAGGTCTCTCAATTAATTTCAATGTTGATTGAAGTCAACCAAGTTGGGCTGATTGAGTTTAGTAGTTCACACTACGAATATTTAGAAACATCATCAAAGGTTCGGCAGTTATTGTCGGCGTTATTGGTTTGGTCGAGTTCCGATGCTTAGCATTCCGAATATTTAAGTTTTTCCTACGTTATATCACGAGAGTTCCTAGTTTGACCGGTAAAATTTTGCTTCTAAAATGGTCGAGAACATTTGGTTAAAGGCAAAATTTTAAGAAAACTTACCTTAGCTAAATTTAACAGGTAATTAACAGGTAAAAATCGGGAACTTGAATTGAAAAAGTCTTTCTGGGGCAAATATCTGGGTCTTCATTTACTATCCGCACACTTCTTATTCCCTCCATGTGATGTCTTATTAAAAACAGGATTATATTCCAATCTTCATGTAAATTCACCCATAGCGTTGTATTCTCCCTTGAAGAAATATGTGATGCATGCTGCTGCAGCCTCTGGACGACCCAACGCTAAATCATACGCTGCAATGTGGAAATAGTTATTTATGTAACAAGTGGGAAAAGTACATCGTTTCCTTACGCGGGTGCTTATTGCAGAACGAGGCGAAGCCGAGTTCTGTAAGCACGCAAGTAAGGAAATGATGCATTTTCCCACGTGTTGCATACAAGATTTTTCATAATCCCCATAGAGACATTCAAAAACTATAATTTTCGAAAAACTGAAAAAGATTTGGTGTTTTTTCATAACTTGCATGAAGTGTTTAGTGATCACGTGGATCGTGCTGATTGAAACAAATTAAAGAAATTATATTAACATAATTACTTTTCGCACTAGTGCGGAAATGAATTCACTTTTCGCACTGTAATTCGCTTTTCGCACTAGTGCGGAAATATGATGCATCTCCTAACTGAAATTAGTGGGAAAAGTAACATTTTTCGCACGGGATTATGAGAAATCTCTTTTGCAACCCTTCGAAAGTGTTTTCATTCCGCAATCTGGCCCTTTCATTCCACAATCTGGCCATCACTATTAAACTGTCATTTTCAGGCATGTTGATAACTTTTGTATTTTTTTTTTTCAGGTTATGCACCAGTTCCTCTGCTGAGTCCAAATACTGCTCTGTTTTTAATTGGCCATGTTGATAATTTTTGTATTTTTTTTTCAGGTTATGCACCGACGCCTCTTTACGTCATCTCGCACGTCACGATGGCATTTCTAATGGAAGAAACAATAGAAGTCTTGTAAACAATGAAATTTTGTAATCTATTAACCCAGTTGTTTTCGATTTGAATTTAAATGACGGAATGTCATTCCAAGTTCAAAGCCTGATGTTGTTGGCTTTGAATTTTAACTAACGGATTCTGTAAGCCAAAGAAGCCTCATTCGGATTCAAATAGACCGCCCCTTGGGCTATAAACTTTGTAATGTTCCATCCTATTACAAATTGTATTACTTGAAAATGTAATGTGCTTTAATGTAATATAATGGTATCATGGACGTTTCATTGACCTTTCATTACACTTCTATTAGGTTTTTTCTAATGTTCTGTTATAAAAACCTACATCAACTCATCACGTTTTTTTAAATGTTTTTCTAATGGAATTTGCAGCAGGGAGAGGAGATGGTTGCCAAGGGGCTTATTTATACGAAATCTCAAATCGAGAACAAGTATATAAATAAGAAGGACAATGAGGGCAGCAAAGGCATCATTAAATTTTGAATACTATGATGAATTTGAGGAATTATTTGGAACTCATACTAATATAACTCCGGTACTACTTCATGCTTGCCATGACCAGCTACAGCGAATCAGGAAAAAAACAATTAAAAGGACCCATTTTGAGAAGCAAATTGACAATTTAAGTGCTTTGTTTGTTAGGCAAAATAAGGAGAAAGAAAAGATCAGAGAGCAGCGTTTTACACAAAGATTTAGAAAGGGCCATTGATGTTTATGAAAAATCTTATGGAAAAAATGTTTTGCAGTGATAAAAAGAATCAACAGGCGGGGAGGCAGGGCCACACCAGACAATTTTTCCACCTTCTATTAATTTTCTTTTTTTTGCAAACACGTTATTGTGTTAGGTAATGCCTTTTGTTGTTAAATAACAAGTGATGGGGAAAAAGGACGAAAAAAAAAGGCTAACCATTTTGAAATGTAATTGTTCTGCAGTTAACCGCTTTCTTTCTACGGAGGTATACACGATTGCAGCAGAGGACACGCCTCGCCACCCACAATAAAATTATTTTGAAAAAAGTTTGCTTTATTTTCAAAAATTTTCAGAATTTCCAAAATACTTGTGTCACTTACTACTACTACTACTAGGGTATGCACAAGCGTCAGTAAATTTTAAAGATGGC
The DNA here is from genome assembly GCA_963924575.1 of Pycnomerus fuliginosus. NCBI lineage: Eukaryota > Metazoa > Arthropoda > Insecta > Coleoptera > Zopheridae > Pycnomerus > Pycnomerus fuliginosus. The sequence continues at coordinate 8,482,348 of OZ004625.1, read as the reverse complement.
TCAACAATTATGCTTGCACAATAAGTACCGATGTTTTCTTGTAACATATACTTGAGGTTTTCTTCTGGTGCTTTAATAAGTATGTACGTGCCATCTACTCCACCAATTGTCCGATCCATGCCATCAAAAGCATAAAACTTTGGCATTATTTCAACAACAGAATTTTCTGTTGACCACTTTATGATTATCCGTGGTAAATCGTTAGTTAATTATATGTAGGATTAATTTTATAGATTCCTTTATTTAAACAAATGAACAGAAATACAGAAATGTGCTTCAAATCTTGAATGATTAACATTGAACCAAGGGGACATCTCCAACGACACTGAAATATTTCATTTTAATATTTTGACCACACGTCCTACTTACGGCTTTAAGTTAGGATTGCGCGCTGTTCCCAGTTTGCCTTGCGCCCTCAGCGATGTGACAACCCTACAAATATAAGTAACTCTCATAAAGAAATCACTAACAGATGATTTACCCAATCAGTTCCAGTTCGTATATTTTCCTTTCTAGCCCATGGTTAATTAGGAAGAAATTACCGTTGCCTAATTCGGTGAGCTGACCGTCCGTGAAGGTATTATATCTTTCTGGTAGATACAGTCTGTGTGAACCATTCAACCCTGCGATAAGCCTCTCTCCATACTTCGAAGTCAGCTCATTTTGTAAGGTGTTGCTTCTTTTCCAGGCCCTCCAAATTCATGCACCAAGACTGTTAAATCTTTCCAGCATGGTGGTTTTGCTGGCTTTAGCTTTTTTGGCTGGTGGTGGCATGGAGGCCCCTGCAGAAGAAGAGGTGGAGGAATTCTTCTGTTTGCGATCGATTCCATTTTCTCTTCACTATCTTCAGTTGGTAGGTGTTGCAAGCACACTAACTTGCTTTGTAATAGAAGGTTGCTCTTAAATAGCCTCGAAACCTGGAACATTAGCCTCGAAACCTGGAACATTCTTTAGTTAGATTATAAATATTAAATAAATAAATATTAAAGAATTGAAGCAAAAAACGAAATTTATGACAGTTTTTATATACAGTTTGAAGATGCCCGATTTTTGGTCGTCAAGGCTTGTAAATCGCAAAAAACCTGTCAGTATCCCAATACCAACCTGAACGTTCGCATCAGCAATGCGAAGCATGTATTCGAAAAAGGGTATGTGCCCTCATGTCTTTGTTCTCATATATATTTTTACCAAATAAATATGTTGTTCTTTAGCACTAGTACTTTTATTTCAAAAAATATTCATTAAACTTCTCATAGTGAGGCGTTGTGTCTTAAGTATACCACTTTGCCCCACCTTCCCCTACTCATTATAAACTTTCCTTAGTTTTGGTAGTGGATTGTGCTAATGTAATGGACGCCACAAAGACTCGCAGAATATTTGAATTGTATTCTTAGCACAAAGAAGAGTGCTCTTCAAATTGACCGAGGAAAAACGTTTAAAAATATTTCAAACGTTTTGGAATACAATGAGTTGGAATGAGAAAAAAGTACAGGTACAAACTCTGGTACAGTGTGAAAATTTAAAAAGAAGAAGAGGTGTAGGAAATGTATCTAAAAGAAACTTCTCTATAAAGGCGGCTGAAAAATTATCAAAGAAGAAAAAGGCCTGCTCAGAAAAGCGAGGGGCTATGCAGTTCTTGTTTCCTTGTACAATAAAATTCCAATTCCAAAAAAAATCCAAATATGTAATCCCACAAAAATTCCAATAATTGCAAAAAAATCAAATAATGCCAAGAAAATTCCAATAATTCCAAACCTTTCCGTATGTGAAAAGTGATAAAATTTTGTTGGCCGATTTGCGCGAGTATATTAGTTGTGTATTTAGTGATGTACATTTTGATGTTCAGTCTGTTCGTTCATCTAAGGCTTGTTTAATATATATATCTAAGGAGGATAAGTTGTTATTTACTAATGTTAAGTGTAGCGAATTAAATTTTAATTATAGAGTATATAAGTGGGCTTGTAATACTGTTGAATTTTCGTATTTAGATCCTTTTGTGTGTGATCATAAGAATATATATGTATTTTTAAAGAAGTATCATTCTGAATGTAGGGCTTCTGTAGAGAATAAGTTTGTAGGATTTCGTGTTTTGGAGTTTGTTTATAATAATTGGAGTTTAGAATGTGGGGTTTGGTGGCGGGATATTTTGAAGCCTTGGGTGCATAAGCGTAAGCAATTGTATTTGTATGGCCCTCCTAATACAGGTAAATCTTCATTTGTTGAGCTGTTGATTTATAAAAGTAATTTGAAGTATGTTTTTTATCCATAATATAGAAACCTTGGAAGAACTCGTTTCCGGGTAATGGTAAGATTTCCCGGAAAAAAATCATCAAGGTTTTATGTGGGACAGATTGTAAAATTAAACCCTATACAAATTAAATTTGCCAGAAAGGGTGCTTTTCACAAAAGATCGTCTGTGCTCTATTTTCCATGTTTAGATGATATACATGTATGAGGTTTTGGAGACTGACGTAGTGAAATTACTGCCTCACCCCAAAATAGGAAGAAGAGGTGCAATCACATTTGAAATTTCGTTCGATAGGTTTTGCGTTCAGCAGTAGTATTGCTTATTACTTAAATCGTGAATGGAAATATTGAAAAGATATCGTTTAGTAACTTTGAGGAGCGGGATTTAGAGAATTTGATCAAAAACCATGTAGTATGTATATAAAGCCGGGCGAATGTCTTATAATGATCGATGAGCATACGATAATGACATTAGGTGGTCGTAGAGTTGAAAGGTATGAATAGGAGAATGTTGTTTCATCGCGGATGATAAAATCGAAAGTTAACGATCAGGTATACATATAAGAAATTTAACGTCCTTTGTAGTGGAGAACCATTTATTCGAAGAACGCAAGTTCCAGAAATATCTGAGTCCGACAACTATTTTATCGGAGGGCTATTTTGTCGTTGGGCTATTTCGTCGGCGACATTTTGACGGGGCGCCGAAAATCTACTATTAAAAAGTTAGGTAAAATAAAAAAAAAAGTCAAATCAGGCTACCGGTATGTTGTCTTGCACTTTAGACAAGTATTGTTCATGTTTAACCTGAACATTTTAGGTTTCTAATAAGAGGAAAAAAGTAGAACTGTGCCGGTTTTGTTAAACACTTGCATGCAAAGGTGCATAAAATGTTTCTTAGGCCACCGTAAGTCATCTGGTGTATCTTCAGAGAACCCGTACGTGTTCGCTATGCCTGATACAGAGGGGAAACCATATAATTATCCAAGAGCATACAGGCTTCCAGCTAAATATGCTGGGCAATGGGGCGTTAAAAACAGCGCAACTTTGAAACCAACAGAGCTTCGTAAACACATTGCTACCACTTCAATAAAATTAAATCTCAGCGAAGGAGAGGAAACCAATTTCACCGAAAGCCACTTTCCATAAGAATCCAATTTTTATTTTAAAATTTGGTGTAAAGCCTAGTTGGCGACACAAACCATGAGCGGAAGAGACGAAGAAGAATTTACACCCACCTTCACCAGCCGTAATCCACAATGGAGAGGCAGAGGCCGTGGTACACGTGGGAGAGGTAGAGGACGCGCACAAGACGCACCCGCCCCCACAAGAACTGAGGAAGTCGTTGAGCAAAGAGAACCCAAAGCTAAAGTATGTAGCGGTCGCTCCGACTAAGAACACTGCATTCCCGACACCCTCAAAACCATCCAAAGTTTCATCACCACTACAAAATGATCCTTTGTATGAGGATGTTGACACAGCAGCGGGGGGTCCTTTGGAAATATTCATCACGAATATTTAATAGGTGACGTATTGACGACCCAACATTGTTCATGCTAATAGATTAAAATTATGTAAAAGTACAGATAACGAAACCGATTTGTTACTGCCGAGAGCAGCGCGTCCTAACGTAACCGCGCCCGCTCCCGTAGTTCCACCAGTAATTCAAGTTCAAGCGCCAGTAGGAATTAATCAGATAGGAAATCAAGCAGGCATTGCGATACAACCACTCATAAGCGCCGACTTCGTGGGTGCTTCGGGGCCGGAGCACCCATCCAAAAATTAGGTCGGGTGCGGAGCACCCGACAAAATATTTGGAGGGAATTTATGGCACTCAGCTCAAATTAGAAGGGTGACGGCAAATGTCTTGTGTTGTGACTGAAAATAGCAAAATAAAAAATGTATCCTTCGGCCCGGCTTGCTTGACGCTGCGGGGTTAGTGAAAGCCGACAGAGGACTTCCTGGAAGTTGCTCGACTTAACTCAATACAATGCTTTCTATATACTGTATCCCGTTGCACCGCTGTCATAAAATCATAAAAATACAACCTTTTTGTTAAAAAGTGTGTTTTGCCGACCTTTAACTGAACTAGCCCATCCCATTCTTAAATAAAATTCGGTCTCCTGGTCCACCCTGCATTTCAAATGTGAGTTAGAGTGCCTGCCAGCTAGAAATGCACCCGTCAATCATTTTTCGCGCATCCTAGTCTATGCCACTATCGTTGAAGCGTAAGATACTCGAGGGTGCAATTTTCGGTAAACTGCACAATGCTAGGAGCACCGCTTCGCTGTTGTAGTTCTGCGTGCCCGCCCACAATACTACCAGCTAAATAGTGTAAATAGTCCACCATACCGCAGCTTTGCAGGTTTCACCTGACCGGCTTTACGCCCGAGTTTGCAGAATGGGGGAAAGAAAGGGTGTTCGTAAGCTAAAAATCAGTGGTGCAACGTTCCTCATTCCTCATTTTGGAAATATCCACAGCCTGACTTACACGGTCTAACACGCGCGTCATGGCAACAGATAAACCATTTGCGGCCTCATTTTCGCAAAACTGAATTAATTTTAGAATTAACTCTCACTCTGGCTGTGTAAAATCATCTTGAATAGGTACGAGAAATTCTAACGAACGCCACTGCACTATACGACGCGAGGGGATGTAATACTGGCCTTAGCGCGTGCTTAAGCGGACAGTGGGCGGAGGGTACAAAAATGTGTTTTCGCGCAGATTTACTTTCTAGCTGGCAGGCACTCTAATAGTCGATGGTCGTTCCTCACAGTTCAAACTTAAATTTCTTAATACCTAATTATTCAAATTCTGTAAGTATTTTTTCACATATTATGACACCCATATTATTTCATAACTATTTACAGTTTAAATGGATAAATTTATAATTCGGCTGAATAAGCCATCAAGTTCAGGTGCCGCAAATAATAATGTCAAGGTGCTGGAATTACCATCTAATTCTACTTCAATCTCGGAATCAACTCAAGCTGTTTCTGGCAGAAGATTTCAAGAAAATTGGACGAAAAAGTTTCCTTGGATATATTATGACCAGCAACTCCAAAAAGTCTTTTGTGGGCCTTGTCAAAAGGCAGTGAATATGAAGGTCCCTCTCCCACACAACAACGTCAACGGTCAAAGAGTCTTGGACACGTATGTAAACAATGGATTTAATTCTTGGAACAAAGCTTTAGAACGTTTTAAAACGCATGAAAAGTCAGATTTTCATAGAGCGGCTTGTACAGCTTGTACTGACGTTGAAAAGGGAGCTAACGTTAGTGCACTCATGTCTAAATCTAAGCTTGAAGAAATGGAAAATGCTAGAATATGCCTGCATGCAATTTTTACATCAGTAAAATATTTAGCCATGCAAGGAATTGCTCTTCGTGGACATACAGATGAAAATTCAAATGCAAGGGTTGCCCAGTCCATTGTGGCGGAGGAACACAAGAGCGACGTATGTTCCCTCCTCCGCCGGAAGAAGCTTTCCCTCCAGGGACTGTATACTGGACCAATGCAGAACACCCCTCACAGGAGGAGGTGGAGTGGGATTGGGGATGGTAGACGCCCATTCCGCTCCTCCCCTCTCTTTCTCTTTCTTTTCTTTTTCCCCCTTTTGATGCCAAAGTGTAGAAGTTCAGTATATAATCAAACTGTGTAGTAAAAATAAATAATTTTTTTTTCTCTTTCTCAATTTATACCGATTCCTCTTTCTACCAAACAAAACAATCGCGACTTAACGCCACCCGAAAATATTGCAACACCTGAAACAAAAGAATGGGTTCAAGGTTTTGAAAATCTTTCGATCAATCCTAATAAGGATAGGAATTAAATAATCCAATTTATTACGCTATACATTTTTTTTTTGTTTTTATATTAATTGTAATTGACTTAATAATTTCATAAAAGTAATTCCAGAATTTTTACGGTTTTTCTTAATTTCAGTATTGGTGTTACTGATGGCATTCCATCACACGTATGGATTGATAGCATACGACTGTCAGAACCCGTCAACAAATTTAACGGTGATTAGTCTGAGAGATGTAGCCAGGACGGGTATTCTATTGAACGTGGGAACTTCTCACATGGGAGAAGTGCAACACCAACATGGCCGAATTCTCCCTGCAGCTGAATTATGTATGGGAATAGAAAGGAAATTTCTTCTCTTCCCTTTCTATCCAGGGAGAAACTTATTATGCATTGGTGATCGTGCATGTTCGTGCAATCCGACGTAAATACCGAAACGATAGCGATAGAAAGACGCGCCAAGCTCTTTCTTATTTCTTAGCTTATTCTCTCGCTCTGTCTGTTCCGTGGAGACGGTATGCGTTTATCTTTCTTCCTAAAGTGAGGTTATGTTATGTGATCACCACGGCCATATGCCGCCATACCGGCCACATTCATCGCGATCATTTCCAAAAAATGGGTAAGGCAGACATTTGTTGCATTGATTGTGATTCTGATGTATAATGTAATATGGGTTTGTTTGTAGAACCTGAGAGGGGAATGAAAACCCGGCCAGAGCATTGGGCTTTGATGCTAGACCACTTCGAAATCAATAGAAGTCTAGTCAGCAATAAGTTTATGAATTATGACGGGGACAAATCTGATCTTAAGAATGCATGGAATGAATTAGCCATAAAATTGAACAGTCTCGGATATGGACAGAAAAGTGTGGACAAATGGCAACTTGTAAGTCTTTCCTAGGTGCAATTTATTTATGGAATTTAAGTATAATTTATAAACGGAATATTTATTACTCGTAAGTTGAAAATAAAATTTTCTGCAGGCCCTTAGTAGGTGGAAATCTAAAGTTAAAGCCAAAGCGGCAGCTTTAAGAGCACAAAGAACAGGCACAGGGGGAGGCGAGGCAACGACACCTGCTCTCACGGATATAGAAGATCGATTAATGTCAATGATAGGATGGAAAACAATAGAGGGTGATGGAAATGTGGAATTCGGCATTGTAAGTACTTACCTATTGTGTTATTGTATTTGTATTTAAATTGTTTATTTACAGAGAACTATTCCACCTCAACAGCATCAAGATCAAGTAGTAAGAGTTGAAGTCAAAGGGGACCTTCCACATCGTACTGACAATCAACCTGGCCCTTCTGCTCAGCTTCCACACCGGCTTAATGAAGCAGATAATTCAGTCAACCTGCCTCCATTAATGTTTTATGAGCATCAAGAGCATGCAAGAGTAAGAAAAGAAATTTTGGGAACCTTTATGCAGCTATCTATTTCTTTACAGATTAACAATTCCTTGGGTAATTCACTTAACTCCAGAGTAACATCTTGTGCCAAACCAGACTTGAATTCAAAAAAGACTGAAAATAAAAAAAAGGGGGAGAAGACGCCAGCCACCAAAAGGCGAATTGTTCAGACGTCTGAAAAAACTCACCACTTCGTGTCTATGGCAAAGCTACATTCTGAAAATAAAGCAATTTTAAATGCCATGAACAAAAATTTGGAGCAGTTAAATAGTGGTATGAATCGCATTGCAGAATGTTTGGAACAGCTGAGTGAAGCCGTAGGTGCAATTGCAGCGACAATCGGAAAGAATGATATTATGGACTCCGGTGAGGGCTAAATTATTGATGTTTATCGCGTTTTTCTCTTTTGTTCAATTTTTTGTTACCTACCTAGTTTCTATTGCAGTATTCACTTAGTGAAAACAATTCCCTATTCTTAAGGGTTAGGGTTGTTACACTTAATATTTAATAAGTGCAGTTTTTTGCATCAGTTCCTTTTTTTTTCTTAGGTGTTTCCACAATTTTGTTTTTTTGCAGGTGACACCTAAGCTAGTCACACAAATACACATGTACAACCTACCTAATTATTACCTTACAGCTGTAGGTGTAATTGCAGGGTATGTTCAGATAATTATTGAAAAGAATAATGATCTAAATTCACTAGTTACTTAAGGCGCTTTCCATTTTCACATTATCTGAGGAGCCTCAGCTAATCTCAGCAATTTGATTGGTCAATAGTGAGAAGAGCCAATCGAATTGCTGGGATTAACTGAGGCTCCTCAGATAAATGTGTAAATGGAAAGCACCTTTTCTTTACTAAAATTTTGTCAGAATTTTCAACAAAGTTTTGGGTGATTTTCCAGTTTTGAAGACATTTATTCTTGCGAGTAGATTTTTTGTTCCTTTTAACTTTAGCTAGTCAGCAATAATTATCATTTTGTTTCCTACGGGTGCAATATTACTTACTAGAATTTTGTTATTTTTTTGTTTCTTATTAAAATAAATAATATTCAACGCCTTTGTCAGTTTTTTATTTACACACAGGAACATGAAGTCAGCTTAAGCAAAATATAAATTAATAACATTCTGTCTCTGCCTACGACCTTCATTAAGCAGGTTATTGTGAATATTTTGATTGACATCTGCGTGATGGTCATTGTCATCATCAGGATCTTCAACATTATCATCAAGCGGAACATTTCCCCTAATGCACATGTTGTGTAATACACAGCATGCATTAATAATCATACCAGCTTTATGTGGATTATATCGCAAGACTCTTTCCTTTAAAAGGCATCTAAATCGACCCTTAAGTGTTCCTATAATAAAAAGATTAATTAAACAAAATAATATGGAAATGACAAATTACCTATGCATCTTTCTACACAGTTCCTAGTTGTTAGCAAGGCGTCATCGTACCTACGCTCTGGTGTACCTTCAGGGGTATTTGTTATAGCAGTAAGCAGCCAAGGTTGTAATGGGTACCCAGCATCCCCTATGAGCCAGTGTCTTGGCTGATTTTGCCTATAGCTTTGCTCTAAATACTGATGTATGACAGATTGTCTCCAAATGAAGGAATCATGTGCTGAGCCACCATAGTTTGCATTTACACTGGTAATAACCAGATTAGAGTCACAGATTATTTGTACGTTTTTTGAGTGAAAGCCTTTTCTGTTGAAATAAATGTGTTCGTCCTCTGTAGGTTCCAAAATTGCTACGTGTGTACCATCGATTATGCCTAGGACTCCAGGAAAACCAAATTTGTCCGTAAAATCAGCCTTAACCTGCTGAATATGTTCTCCATCAGTCGGGAATTTAATCCATCTAGCTGCTATCGCTTGTAAAGCAGTCGTCACCTCTGTTATAGCATTCGACATGGAAGGCTGAGCTATACCTATATTATGTTCGGCTCCTACTCCTTTCTGGTATGACCCTGTGGCATAAAATCTTAAAGCTCCTAATATTCTAGTGTGAATGGAAAGTTTTGTGTTGCGTTGTCCCTCATCCATGTGGGGGATCAATTCAGCTACCAAGTTTTGATAAAGCTCCTTATTTAATCGGAACAGTTTCCGGAATTCTTCATCGGGCAAATTATATGGGTCAAAGCCATCTCTTAATAAACGTCTTTGAAGTTTTAAATCTTCTTTCCGCCGTATATTCTCTTCTAAATTAGCATAGTGATAATAAATTAAATCCATTTTCCTAAGATGAGAATAATTTATAACAAATACAATAACCTCAAAATAACGACATTTACGTCAAATCTGACAACTGTCAAATTCTTGTTGAATTTCCCTAGAATCCTTCTAAAAAGACCGGACTTAAGGTGGCGACACTGATTATAGATGATGTTTTTAGGTTGTTAGTAGCCGAAGATTTTCTACAACCGAATGTGCACGAAGATTCATAGAAAGGATAGAAAGATAGGATACGTGATACAACACGAAGACTTCTTTTCTTTTCCATCTCCTTTCTTTCTTTATTTCTTGACTTTTACATAATTCAGCTGCTGACAGTTCTTAGCGGTATTCTTTTAAAACGGAGAATTTGTGAGAATTGGCTGCTATTTGACAGTCGTGATAACTTCGTGTTTCTTCGACAGTGCTTCGCTTCGCTTCGACCGGATATTGACATAATTAGTTTGCAAGCAATTCAAGCAAAGCAAGCGTGGTTTCGTCACGTTTCGTTTCGGTTTGATCTTCTGGTGCGCGTGCTGTGACAGGAACTTTGAATTGTTTTTGATTTTGATTTTGAGCATTATTATTATTATATAGTTGTCCAGATCCAGACAGCGGTTACACAGTTTTAGCTCGTAAAATTCAGGTGATACAAAAAGAGCATTTTACTAGAATTCACGTCCGAGCTTGCTTATTTGAAGTAACAAGATTAATTAATCATTGTGGCATGTGGTCACATTCTTCTATTGTCGAAGGTGGAATTTATACATATATTCACGAGGTTGGTTTAGAAGGTTGTAAGGAAATACATCAATTTAAACAATATCGAGGTTTTTAATGGAAAACTAATTTCAAATTTAGTACCAAATTCTACGACAACAGTTTCTTTTACCTTGGCAGGTAGTTTAGACACGTCAGGTTCTTGTGTAGGTACGACTTACATTGAAGGTAGTAATACTTGGAAGGATGTCACAGTAATTTCAATTGTTAGAATTAAGTTATATGATTATTGGGCAAGAGTTAAACTAGATTTAAATGAAATTTCATTACAAGGTAATGTTGTTTGTGATTATTTGTTAGGTTATTGCATTGATACGAACATTGGTGAAACTGTTTGGGACACAACCCCGTTAAAATCGTGTGATAATTTAGCTTTATTATATGATGGACCTGGAACAATAGTGTTACCTAGAAGCACTACAGACAACAAGCATCATTTTCGTGTTAACCGTTACGTTGTGGATCTTCTATTTGGTTAACCGAGCATCCAGAAATTTTAATTATTGAAGTAGAACCCCCTTTCGCTTTTGGAAAAGCATTAAAACCTGTCCGCAATGAAGATGTCGATCTTCGTGTTTACGCTGATTCTAAATTTTTATATATGGAACACGCCTTAAAAACTAATTTACAAGAGATGTATATTCATGCTGTATATAAAAGATGTCAGTTGCGTAGAGAAATATTGAAGAACAGGTTAACCATGGCACCATCATTATCTCCTAATACGATAAGTGCCATTATTAAAGAAAATTTGGGATATGTAGGAAAAGTTTCCGGTGAAGTCCTGTATATTTTGCAATGCACGCCCCGCAGCGTCGTGATACGCAAGGAAGATTATTGTTACAACGAATTGCCTGTGACCGTTGATAACAAAAGTTTATTTATGTCACCAATAACTAGAATTTTGCAAAGGAAAGCAGAACAGGTCGAGTGTAACCCTTTAATACCGCCTGTGTATCAAATAATGGTGAATGGATTAGTTTTACTCCGATTCCGAACAGAATACGAAGAGACCCAATAGAATTGCAAGTTGATGAAGAAGCAAAGTTAATGTTTACACCGATGCAAAGCATTAGTGTAGGTGGTATTTATACAGAGCAAGAAATTAGAGACGCTGTAGTGGCCCAAAGGGCTCTATAGTCAAGCATTATTAATTCTAATGGCAAAGCAAAAGCTCATTCATTCCAAAACTCGGATGATTCAATCAAAAGCAATTTTAATCGTAACATAAACAAACTGTCCGTGGGAAAATACTGGAGCGACAAACAAAGAAGACGTCACACATTCCTAGACGTCCAAAAATACCCCTAAGGTCAAACATGACAATTATCGATCGCCATAAATCATCAAGAAAGCTCGCGTCAGCAGAAAAAATTGGAATCCTTTCTACCACCGCATGTGCTACTTGGCTCCACCCCCTCAATGCAAATCTAATGCAACTATCCCACCCTTTTGTCCGACGTAGAGGAAATTCAGCGGAACAGAAATCTAATAAAAGGGGGTAGCAATCGACCTGCACCCCAGAAGTAGTCAAGAGAAGAAGTGGAGAAGTGAAGTCAAGAAGTCAAGAAGTTGCAGCCCGAGTCCAGCCCCAGTTTCAACCAAAGTCAAGTTCCAGTTCCAGCACAGTCAGTGTTTACCGGCAGTGAGACGAGATGAATCCCGCGAATAACTCATCAACCACCGGTATGTTTTAATTTGGGAATCTTATCGCCTTTAGAAAATTGTTTCGCGGATGTTAATCCCCTTCAATCAAAATTCTTCGCTTAAATCGCTTAAGGGTTAATAATGCTTGCAAAACAAACTTAAATCTTTTGTAACTAATTTTAATTATTGCCGAAATGTAACTAAACCAATTGTCTCTAAATTTCTGTAAATTATACCAGAGGAAACACAACTATTCAGCTAAAGGTTGCGGAAGTAGCCTAAATTCTATAACTCTCTTGTTAATTATTATTAGTGTTAATAAAAACCATAAAAGCTACTTTTGCAGTATGAATGCTGATTAAGAATCATCCCAGCTTCCCTTTTGTGTACTAATAGTAAAGTGGTATTAAATAGCCAATGAATTAAACGTATTTGAAGTGGCCCCAAAGCACGGCCACGAAACGCAATAAATAAATCCGCTCGACCGACCAGCAGCACGAATAAAAACTGGTGGCGCGATCAAATTAGTAAAGCCACCAGTACAACGCCCAAGATGCAATGTTATTAGGAATGGAAAGGAAAGCAATGTCAAACATTTTGACTATGAAATTAGCAGGACGCACTATAAATAGTCAAGGTTTAGCTATGACAAGCTTGCTCAGCAAGGAAGAACTTCACGACATCGCCCTGTCAACAATTGACATTTTATGGGGATGGTTTTCGTGGTTAGGAAGATTCACCAGTGGAATCTTAGGAATTGTGTTTTTATTCAAACTACTTAAATTCCTAGCTGAAGCAGTGATGAACGCTATAGTGATACATAAAACCCATGGTTGTTCTTTCAAACTTTTCGCAAGTTTTTGGGATACTTTAACTCTGTGGATTTTAAATCGTAAACAATTTAAATCGGATGCAGACAGTGATGTTAAAAACGATTTAGAATTAGAAAACGTTAAAACTGTTATTTTTGAACCTAAAGATGAAAACAATAATTACCCTAGATTAAGTAATCAAGTGCATGAAGAAATGGTAAATCTAACTAATACTAATCCACATTATGTTGTTTAAGAAGCTTACTTATCTATTAACCTTAAAATTTTTATTACTTATCTATATGTTATACTCAAAAATTGAAGCAAGTATACCTAACATGCTATATTTTCTAGAGGAAACTACTATAAAAAGAGGAACGAACTTTATTTGCACTATTTTGGCATGTACGTAATTGTTATAGTCACATTAATTTGGCTCCTTTTACTCTATACTAAATGGATAATGACCGCCCCTATTGGAGCCCAAATGACGTTCAATATCACGTCAGTACATCAGAACTACGCCACCCTAATCGTGTGTAATCCTGGAGCCAGCAGTTTTCCAAGAGGAATTCAAGTCGAAGCTATCAGCAATGGAATGAAGTTTTGGAACAGAATTGCAGCAGATGTAGAGTGTACGAGCATTGTCCTCGCCTGTCATGTACATACCATTGAGATTTCGGTTATATTCTTACAAGAATCCCAGCGTTCATGTGGACTTGATGCAGGATCACTTTTACACTCCAAACTGTGAAGAACCAACAATACAATCTCACATACACGCTTCTATTTTATCAATTATTATTGTATTTTCTGTTCACCTTATATTTATCCTCATTTGTATTTTAATTATGTGTATCAGGAAAAAGTTGAAATGTCGCTCAGAGAATTCTACAGCAGAGGATGTCGTATATCCATCTTCACCACACCCAAGACCGCTACCAAGAATACCATCGTTCACTACGATGACTTCCAGTCTGTCAGATACAGATAGCAATGGTTATTTACAAGCCACGTGGATCGAAGCTCGAGCAGACTTAACCTCAATGGAACGTATACCCTTAGCTTCCCCACCGCCGTTTCTGAATACTTTTGCTATAACCTCAGAACCTGTATATATGCAAATGTCTAGAAATTGTATTGATTATTTATAATTTATGCTGTTGGATTAGTTATTATTATGGTTATGGTTATGGTTATGGTTATTATTATGTTATAGTTGTTCTGGCCGTCCTAGAGCTCTTCTGGGAGGTTTTCATGATACTCCCTGAGAAAGACAAGATAACACGGTTGGACGAAATGTTAGATGCTCTCTATGGTTTGGAGTTAGATAATTATACATTCCTACACAAATATGCACGCCAAATTCGCCTATCTTTCGCTACACAATACAAGAACATTCATAAGGACTTCCAAGACCACCTATATTCTGGATACCCTATATCCTGTCTTCCTACATCACACTATTTCCGCCCCGAAGACTTCTTATACGTACCTTATGAACAAAACTTTGACCATCCTCGAGATATCCTTGATTCCCTCCGAGATGAAACGACGCTATTATGCAACCCTTTCGATTTGGCAAGCATCATGGATGCAGAGACGCTATTACCTTTGATACCCCTTGACATCATTGATGAGTTCGCTCCATCCCCCGAGTCTAATTTACACCAACTTCAACCAGCCCCAAACGTAGAAACTACTAGTATAACGAACACAGAAGGCTCCCCACCAGAATCTACAATCAGCATCGACGCAATCGTAACGGAATTAGAACAATACTTTCCACCCGAAGAACCGAACATTATAAGCGCCGTGATGAAGTTTTGAGTGCGAAATTTAGTTCCTGGTATTTATATAATGTATTTTTCATTTTTATGCACTTTTTGTAGTTTTTAAGTTATGTTACGATTCAAGCATCGTTCAATAGCTATTGCCTCGCAATTTTTAATTCTTTTGTCTTGTAAAATTTAGCTATGTTAGCTAAACTTTTTAAAAGGGAAGGGAAGTTATATGTGGTGCTACTTTCACCCCTCAATTTGGAACCCCTTTTTAACCCCGTTTAAATTTTGCTAAAACAATCCAAAGTCAATCACCTATTGGTAAAACAAACCGTTTCAATTAATTTGTTAAAGAATTATTTAATAGAGATAACGCGATGAGTCATATGATGTCCAGCGACGAGCAAATAAAAATGTCGCCTTATCAGTTTTATAGTGTCCGCGATTTATTAAGCATGTAATTTGTTTACCTTTTTGTTTACTTTCTGAATAATTCGAGATTTTGAATGTTTTAAATGATTTTCTAAATTATTTTATTAAAAAGTGAATAACTATTAAAAGAAGGATTCAAGGTGAAGCTAGAACAGACACAATGATAAGGGTTCTCGAATCCCATTGGCTGTCCTTAAATTAATATTCTAATTGGTCAGTTGAAGAAACGTTTCAGCAAGGAAATCATATAAAAACCCTAGAAAAGTTGAATTTTAATCAATTATTCCAGTTGCCGCAGAAAGTGCTGCCCAAAAAAATGTCGAGTGCAAATGCTGGTGAGTCCCTCTTTTAATTTGTACAGTATTTTCCTCGATTTGAACTTAGAACAATTTTTATTTAAAATTTAATTATGAGTTTGGATTTAGAGAAATTTTGTGATTTTTATTTGAATTAATGAACTTAGAAATTATACTGCAGTTGTGAACTTACAATAATTTCTTCCCTTTTGGACTTTGAATAAATTTTAAATTATTTGGATTTCATTATGAAGAGTTAAGCCCAATTGCGCGGAGCGTTAGCGATGCTTGCTGATCGAATTGATTATGCTTATTAGTTTCTGAAATGAAAATGAATTCTTTTGCAATGTTCAAATTAGTAAAGCAATACTTATCCGTTTGTGAGTTAAGACAGATTTAATTTGGAATTAACCGATTAACCCTAAATTTCTAAAGAATTTAACAAAGCCTCCCTTTCGACTTTAATGTACTTTATATTGGCCTCCCTTTCAAATAACTGGATTAATTAAATAATGTTAATCTTTTTAAATTTTAATATACTTGTTAATTATTCGAATTTTTATTAATCCAGCGCTACCTTCACTGCGTAGCAAGAACCCACGTTAAACCCCGCAAGATAACGTGACAGCCGTTGTGTCATACAAATAAAAACGGGACACCGTTATAGCGGTCGCTCAGATTCACAGGGCAGCTACATCAGAAGAGTTAACGAATAAAGAATTTTAGTATTAAGCGCTTGTAATATATAAATAAGACGCTTTATATTGCTTGAAATATGAGTGAATGCTAGTCCCCTGTATGATATACCAGAGAGTGAAACTACGCTACGCCTACGCAGCTACCCAGCCAAAAGCTTCAGTTTAAATAAAAGATTGACGATAATCTAATGTTACAAATAATCTTGACAGAACGACTACATAGACGTTCCTCAGACATGGATTAACACTATGAATAATGTGTTCAACCATGGACGGTTGGCATATTGGAATTTAGCTAAGCTTTATTCAGCATACAGTGGCAAAACAGAATACCGAACGGCGTGGCTTAAAAAGTCACTCGTTAATAAAAGTCGCGCGTAATCCGACAAAACAGGCGTCCTTGTCCCCTACATAGACAAGGCGATAGTAGAACTGTACAAGACTGTTTCTGTCCGGTCAATCCGGACCACTGGTTGAAGGCCAAAAATCTGGCTGGCCACCTGGACCGGAAAAAGCATTAAAGCCAGTCCGAAATGAGGATGTAGATCTTCGAGTTTACGCAGATTCAAAATTTTTATGTATGAAACACGCTTTGAAAACTAATTTGCACAAAATGTATGTTCACGCCGTGTATAAAAGATGTCATTATCAAAGAAAATTTGGGATTTGTAGGATAAAATCTAATATTTGCTTGTTATTATGTTTTGTGGTTCTGGCCATCCTAGAGCTATTTTGGAAAGTATTTATGATGCTACCAGAAAAGGACAAAATATCACGTATCGATGAAATGTTGAACGCATTATATGGATTGGAGCTGGATAACTACAGGTACCTTCATAAGTATACACGTCAAATTCGCCTGGTTTTCGCCACGCAGTACAGAAACATTCATAAGGACTTTCAAGAACATTTATATTCTGGATTTCCTTTATCCTGTCTTCCGACCTCACAATATTTCCAACCGGAAGACTTTCTATACGTTCCTTATGAGCAAAATTTTGACCATTCTCGAGATATCCTTGATTCCCTCAGATATGAAACTGCACTATTATGCAATCTTTTTGAATTGGCAAGTTCTATGGATATCGACACGTTTTTACCATTGTTACCACTTGACGTCGTTGATGAGTATGCTCCAACCCCCGAGACAAATTTACACCAGCTTCAGCTTCAATTATGTCGAGTGTCAATACTGGTAAGCCTCTCTTTTAATTTATGCAGTATTTTCCTCGATTTTCAACTTAGAACAATTTTCATCAGAATTTAATTATGAGTTTGGACTTGGAGAAATTCTGTGATTTTTATTTAAATTAATTTTCATTCCTCTTCGATTTAAATTAATGAACAGAAATTATTCTGCAGTTGTGAACTTGGAATAATTTCTTCCCCTTTTGTTCTTTGAATAAAGGATTATTTAGATTTCATCATTTATTCAATTATGAACTTAGAATTGTTTTAAGAGTTAAGCCCAATTGCACTGAGCGTCTCAAAAATTCGCCGTCATCGATGTGCAGGGATTCAAGGATGGGGCAAACCGTTTCATCCTTAAGGATCTGACCTTGGTTCAAGGCTCTGGAGAATACCAACGGTATCTGGTCCGTGCTCCATTCGGGGAGCAGCAGCAGGTGCGAGCACGAGATATAAGTGTCTGCGTAATTTCATTATACATAATTTGGTGGGTGAGGTTGACATCGTGTACGTAAAAGGACGAGAGAAACACGAATGGGTGAGGGGTGTGTTGTTAGACAAATTGTCCGTCGCTGGCTGATCTCAAAAAAATCTACCCTCGATGGAGCGGTCAGCGTATGTGCCGAACGCACCAAAGACCCTGTGCCCTCGAAAACTCAATAATGACGTACTTTGGTTTCATTTACCATAAAAAAAATGTTTTTTATAAATATTTATAAGGTTTATTAGAAAATTGACCTTTCGGCATAATGCGTACGTGCGATCCCCAGCATGTCAACTAGTGCGTCATGCGATCAATTCGAAATTTTCCAGTAACAGGCGGTTTGGAAGATTGCGACATGGGGGCAATGTGTTCACACGCGCAACCCAATTCGAAATTTTCTACCAGTTTGAAAGATTGCGTCACGCGGATAATAGCACAGTACAAAAGACGTCAACTATAACGATCAGTTACCTACCCGCATTTTCATAAGCAACATGGAAAGGAAGACAGCAAATCGCACTTGCAAGAAGGCAGGGCCTTCGAAGCAACCGGCGACGCTCAAGAGCGTCATTTCGAAGAAGAAAGTGATGACTGTTTTGTCGGACGCCCTCTCCTGCAAATTTAATAAGGTTGGCACGTTTAATTTCCTCAACATGGATACGATGGCGAAGGACACCCCTAAATATGGAAACCATGGCTAAAGACACTGTCACGGGCCTCTCAAAGGCCACGTCAAAATTCGGGGATAGAATTCAGGCGGAACTGAACGGAGATTCGACGCTTTTTTTGCCTACCAGGTATAATGGTATTTTTGACGACGAACAACTGGACGATATGAGCAGAGGAGATTATGTCCTGATCAACCGCTGTAAGAAAGGGATGATATACGACTTGGAGTTAAACAAGAGAACTCCCGTCAACCTTTTCTCTGCTGCTACTACTTCTGCTGCTGTCGAGGCAGAGGAGAATACATAAACAGTCGACGACAACAACGAGCCCACGATTGCCGAAGACTTCTCCCAATCGATGATGCTCGAATCACAATTATTTTGAATAAAAAATACTTCTTTCAAATCTTTATTGATCTCTGTATATAGCCTACGGGTCGATTGGTATACGAAGCTCTAATTCCACAATCTATATAAAAATATATGTTTCTTTTGAGTAGAATATGCGAGATGCTCCAGACTCGGAGACGAATGCAAATTGTGAGAAAAAAATTTGGTCCTTTCAAAAGGGAGATAAATTTAATAGGTGTTTGCAAAAATCCTAGGCAGCTGAGCAGAAGCGATCTCAGCAGAATAGTTCATAAGTCGTCGATGCCGAAAGTTTACAGGGACATCATACGCGTTCTGTACAAATTATCAGAGCCTGAAGAGTTCAGTGATTACGATAGCGACGAGACGATTGCCGAAGAAAACGAGCTTGAAAATTGCGAATGGTGGGCGGATTTCCTCCTCCTAGGGGAGGGAAGACGTCTGTTGCCTCCGCCAGGATGTTTGCCTTCCGTCATCTTTAGCATTGAGTGGAATGCTAATTTTTCGTCGGACTGGGTCAAGGGGCTGTAGATAATAGGTAATAGGACACAAAAAACTTAATCCTAAACACAAAAGACATCCAAAAACCTCCCCACAGCATCATATCCTTGTAATTAACTCCAATACCTATTCACATTTAATTTCCCGAATTTATATTATCCAATCCTATATTGAAGTACCTGCGGATTATTCGAACAATAATGCCGGTACTGCTACATTATATGAGTCGTCTTTTTACGAAAATTTCCCATAAGCTTTTGTAAATCTCTCGTGCCATCATCGGCGAAAATGTCTTTAAATTTGGAGAAATTAAATGCTGCGGCTCAGTGCCTTGCATGAGCCACTTTCAAGAAAGTATAGTGCTAGACGAAATACTGAATTAAAAAAAACAATCGTAAACATTAAAAAAAAAAAAATACAAGGTTTGGCCCTTGTGTGACTGTGTACATCGAGGAGGGAGTTATTTTTCTCCCAAAAAGACTACCGAATTTATTTTCCACGGACGTCTGCGCCATCGACAAAGAAAACAGTCTTACAGTCTTTCTTAACAGAATATGTGAGACGCCCCAGCGTCGGACAGGCGCATGCAAGTTGTCAGGAAAAAAGTGAGCCCTTTTAAAAGAGAGATCAGCATAATAAGAAGCGTTTGCGGAAACACGAGGCAACTGAGCAAAGGAGATCTAAGCAGGATAATTGAAAAATCGAATCGAAGATTAAACCCCTAGAAACGATTATTGGACACAATTGTTTCTATAGAAAAGAACTGTCGTTTAACTTTTAACGGAACCGATGCAAATGGGGGTTAAACGGGGAAATGTAAAAGCCGTCATCGACAACACCCATTGTGCCGTTGAACAATCAACATGCAGCCTTTGCGGAGACCCCCTCACTGTCGAACACTTATTTACTTGTCCTAGGCTCGAAAAGTACAGGCTCGACTTTAAGATCAGGGACTGCCCCTCAGCCCTACGAAGAAACTGGAATAGCACCAAAAATTACCTGATCGAAACAAAACATCTACAGAAAATCTAACTTAAAAAATATTATTGCAAATGACATGTGTATTATAGTATTATTAGGTAACTAACTTTGTAGCGCTAATAATCATTTTTGATTGAAGCGATTATTAAAATAAAAAAATAAAAACACCCATCACACAACACTTCCACCCCCATCAAAAAGACTCAAATTAATAGATTCTCCATCAACACACCATGGGTGAGCTGAAGTGTTTAGCGGTCTTCAATTTGAACTTAAATCGTAGAATATTTTATAATGTAAAATTCTTCTAAAGCAAAATATTCTTTATAATCTGGTCGCAATTCTATATTATTTTACACGAATACAGACAGTTTAATTTATACTTTCTTTATTGATGACATTTACGATCACATCAAAACTGATATAGAAAAATTTGACACCTCTGATTACCCAGCAAACAATATTTATACTATACCTTTGCTATACCTTTAAAGAATAAGAAAGTTTTGGGGTTAATGAAGGACGAAAATAAAGGTACGATCATGTCACATTTTATTGGATTACGTTCAAAAATGTTCAGAAATAAGAAATTTATCTTGTTGAATTTTGGGTAAGATAATAAAAAGGTTAGCCAGCTTGCAGTTTCAGTCTTCAGTTAGATAAGATGTTCGATTTCGTTGTATATACCGTGATATAACATTAAAATCCTTAATTAAGTAAATCTTCCACGGTAAAGCAACCGCTGAAACGCTTTTAAAATATGAAAATTTCAATGGAAGAGCCCTCTTCACCATCGATTGTACGAAACAAAGTACTTATCTCAATTAAACAGTCTAAGGTTGATCTTAAATTGGAATTTGAAAGTGATGCAGATTTTCCTCCAAACTCCAATTCCAAGTTGAAAAACAGAAGAAGTATTCTTCCAAGTACCGTTTCTCTTGAAACGGCAATCCAAAAGTACCAGCCAGAGCTTAGCATGAAAAACGTTTTTAAATTAACCAAACTGCATAGAATTTAAAATGTAAAAATTAAGATAACAATAGGGTATTGTGGATTTAAATACAAACTGACGAAGTCAATCTAAAATGATTTTTTTTTCAAACTAACGGCGTAACTTTGGAACTAGTGGACAAAAGGGATGAAGCAAGGACAGAAGCAACCCTGAATGGCTAGTACTCTATTTAATCACTTTGACGTGATAGCAGCCTCAAGGCTTGCAAGAGTGCTGCCAAAATCAGGTCTTGATATTTTCATAACCGGATTTATTGAAATTTATAGGAACTGTCCATGTTTATTGAAAGAAAAGTGATCCAACTATCATAAAAAATTCAAAGAGTATGATTATGATGACGATTTCAACAAAGAATTGAAAAATGTGAAGGAGTCCTGTAGGGTTGTAACACTGACTGTGCAAGAGCCAAACCAAACGGAAAGGGATGTACCATAAGGGCAAATCCATGGACACGCAGGGCTATTATGAATTGTATTCCAAGTACTTTTGCACTATAAAAATGGACGTGATAAGAAAGATGTCTCATCGTTTCCCCTCGACAATCTAACAAACCGGAAGGAAAGACCTACTGTCTGTCACCGTTATCGTGACGGGGATTTCCTGCCGATAACTTGTGAACCGATTTTTGTCCGTGCGTGCGAAGGGGACTCCCCTCAACAATCGTACCATAGCAACTGCGAGTGTTCGCTATAGGTACGCGAAGGATCAAGAATTTGGGAAACTTTTGCAGTAGATTCTTTTATTTCTTAAATAATGTCTCACGCACTTGTTAAGAACGCTGATCTCTTAGTTTTTGTACAAAAGCAAACCAAGTTTCGGCCACGCGATCTTGAAGGCAGCCGAAATTACAAATTGATCAGTTTATAGTCGTTAGTTTTATTTATAATCAGACTTCTAAAAAAGAAAAATCCAAAGAGTTTGTTGCCAAAGCTCAAAAACTAGGTAGTAGGGACATTACCGTATCTTGCTTGCTAAGTTACCATGGGAAAAACAACGTTTTTGTGTTTCCAAACGTGCTTGATGAGGTAAAAATTGATACAAACCAAGTTATGTTCCTTTTATCACATCCCGCTATTGTAAGGGGTAAACATACATTTAAATCAGATGTATTTTGACTGATCACAAGTATTTTTAAGAAAAAACTGTTTTTGTTATATTGTTGGAGAAAGTTGGTTCCTAATATTATTTTTTTCGTTGTTTTTTTATTATATTTTTACGAAAAAAAGTTGATTTTTGTAAAAGTTTTTTCTAATAAAAAAGTCTAATTTGGGACAGCATTTTGATTCACTTTTGTCAGTCACAACACACATTTTGTTTGTGCTGTCAATTTTTTTTCAGATGAAGCATTTCCTCCGGGTACACAACGCAGAGAACCCCTCAAAGGAGGAGGTGGAGTAGGATTGGGGATGGTAGACGCCCATTCCGCCCCCCCCTCTTTTCTCCCCTCTCTCAACAGTTTTGAAAATTAAACATATAATAAATGTAATCGAAATAAAAATTTTAATCAATTAAACAAGTTCCTCTTTCTATCAGATGAAACAGCCGAAATTTTGTATATACTAGACTATGCCATAAGAACCCGTGATTAATCAGTAGTAAGTAAAGATTTCTCTCGTATTCAGATTTGTGGTTCACATGCGCTTTCAACCGAAATTTGGGGATATGTTTTCCCATTGTGAAGAATGCCCAGATAAGGGTTCACGATGGGACAGCAAAAACTTATAAAAAAAAATGCAGCAGAGAAGCGGCTGGAACCTCCCCAACGCATGGGTCTTTGATTTCCGTGACTTATTGTGTTTAAGATTTTAAAGTTGATATGCCTAAATGGCACTTCCCGTGGACCAATTGCTCCCAAAAGCCTTTCAGCTCTTCAATGGGTTACCTAACCTCCATGTACCAAATTTCGGACAAATTGATCCAGTAGTTTGGGCTATAACGTGGTTTCAGTGTTATTACAAAATTTCGATTTTTCTACCCGAAGGGTACTAAATGCGAATAAATTTTATCTCATTTAAAACCAGAATTTGAAGACCTTTCTGATGATAACAATAAATCTTTCAAAAAGTTGTTTTTGATGGGTGAATGAGAGAATAATTTTAAGTTTCGAAATTGGTGTGCCAAAACGGCACTTTCCGTGGGTCGATTGAATCCAAAATTTGTTCAGCTCTTCGACGTGTAATACAATCCCCATGTGCAAAATTTCAGCCAAATCGGTTGAGGGGCTTGGGCTGTACCGCGATTTTAAAGTCCGATAAAAATCAATTTTTTTTAAATTGTTGGTCAAAAGGGCACTAAGAATGAATACATTTTTAGATGCAGAATTTGAACGTCTTTCTTATGGTGACGTGAAAAATGGGGGTTTGCATTTAAAATTTAAAAGTTGATGTGCCAAAATGGCACTTCTGGTTGCACGATTGGCTCCAAAAGCTTTTCAGATCTAAGTTGGGTTTTCACATGCACACGTACCAAATTTCAGCCAAATCGGTCGAGTAGTTTGGGCTGTGGCGTGTTTACGAACGTACATACGTACGTACGCACGAACGTACGTTCATACATACAGACACATTTTAAAAACCACTTTTTTGGGTTCCTGAGACCTCAAAACGTATAGATCCGGTCTTATCTCGAATTCGAAAATTTTAGTGATTGCAGTAACCTCCCTTTTTTTTAAATGGTGAAGTGGAGTGGGGAGGTTAAAAATGGTTGCAAACATTTTAATTTTTATGCGATTACTGATTATTTAACTTGAGACAAACTCGGATCTTACAAAATTTTTACAATTACAAAAAAGTAAGTAAGGTCAACCTGGGTAAGTGTGAATTTGGGGGAAGTGTGAACGCGCCTTTTAAATTTCCCGCTGAAAGTTCGATCATACTGACATCTCCCCGGCAGCTTCCTAAACTATCCTGGGACCTGTGGATATAAAGCAGGATTCTGTAAAGTTGTGTACACTGATAATATTGGAGTGAGAAACGAGCATAACATCTTTCACTCTCAATGTGAGTACAACCCCAAATTTTCAAAATTTCGTCATTCGCTAGCGACTCACGGTAAGTCCCAATTTTTGCTCACAGTGGATAACTAAGACCACATATTTCGCTACTCAATACACGGAATCGTGTTTTGTTAATAAATAAGTGTTTTTATGGCATAGGTCACACTTGCCCCAGACAAAAACGCCTTTGAGGTTAGTGTGACCACATTCCGGCGGGCAAGTGTGAACTTGCTATTGAGTGTCTCACACTGATGGAGTGTTCTATTGTTAGGTGAAAAAATGCCGAGAAACTACAAAAGGAAATCAGATCGCGCTACCAAGTATTCACGGGCAGACTTGGAAAATGCTATTGAACATATAAAAAGAGGAACCATGACATTGTATAAAGCCCACACATTCTTTAAAATTCCAAAAACCACATTATTTTACCATTTAAAAGGAATGCGCGGGGTGAAGAGCAAGACACAAGGAAGGGCGGCAGCTATTCCCATTGAGGATGAAACAAGATTGGCGCAAGGTCTGAAGAAAATGGAGCAATGGGGTTTTGGACTGTCTCGCGTAGAAGTATTGGACGTAGTTCAAGAGTTTGTTTCGGAGAACAAACTAAAAACGTCGTTCAAAGATAATCGACCAGGCGATGAGTGGTTTCACAACTATAAAAAGCGACATCACTTAAGCATTAAAAAACCACAAGGAGTCGAATATGCCAGAAAGAAAACGGCAGATCCCTTTGTCCTAAACGAATATTTTGATCTGCTGCAACGGAGCTTAAGAGAATTAAATTTGCAAGACCATCCAGAAAGCATTTGGAATCTTGACGAAACGTCCTTCTCGCACGATCCTCATAAAACTAAAGTTGTTGGGGCGGTAGGGAAACCATCTTCCAGGACAACTTCAGGGCCAGGAAGAGAAAACACTACCGTTTTATCGGCAGTCTCAGCGTCGGGGTTGAAAGCTCCCCCACTCATAGTATTCAAAGGAAAAAATGTATGGGATACGTGGCTGGCGGATGAGGAAAACGCCTTTGAAGGAACTGCTTACGCAGCCAGTCCTAATGGATGGATGGAAAAGGAAATATTTTTAAATTATTTTCAAAAAACTTTACTTCCTGCACTAGGAACCAACAGACCAGCTTTAGTGATATATGATGGACATTCCACACATATTAACATTCCATTGATTGAATTAGCACGTGCCAATAACGTGACAATTTTGAAACTCCCACCCCACAGCAGTCATCTGCTGCAACCTCTGGATTTGGCTGTTTTCAAATCTCTAAAAGACAGCTGGGACTTAAAGTTAGTAGCTTGGCAGAGGAAGAATGTTGGATTGAAGATGCCTAAGAAAGTTTTCTCAGAGTTAATTGGTAAAACTTGGACGCAACTGAAGGCTGATATTATTATGAATGGGTTTCGTAAAGGAGGAATCCATCCTTTTGATAGAAATTGTATCCCAGAGGACAAATATGATCCTGACGCCTTGAAGAGATGGAAAGACCAGGCTCCAACTACTCCTTCTATTGACGGATCTCGCCCAGCAATTATGGAAGAACCTTCTCCCGGACCTTCTGGGGGATTCTCTGCCGGACCTTCTAAAGAATCCTCTACGGAACTTTCCGCAGAGTCCTCTGCTGGAGCTTCTAAAAGACTCTATGCTGAGCCTTCTGCTGGATCTTCTAAAGAATCTTCTGGTGGACCTTCTAAAGAATCCCATTTAGAAAAGCCATTATCTTTCGAAGAGTTACTTTTGAAAACTGTCAAACAAACTGCAAGAAATACTTCCACGGTGAAAAAGAAGAGAGTTGCTCGGGGAGCAGAAGTGATTACCGCTCCTGAAGCGTTAGAGAAGCTTTCAAGGGATCAGAATTCAAAGGGAAAAGGGAAGAAGATCGTCAAAAATACTAATAAAAGTGGAAAAAGTCAAAGATCAGCAAAAAAACCCGATTCAGATTATTCATCTAGCTCTGAAGAACATCAAGATCCAGTTCTTATTGACTCCGAAGATGATGTGGATCCTGAACTCTTTGAAGAGTATGCAGAAGATCCAGTTGATATCACTGTCGGAAGCTGGGTAATTGCTGAATATTCGAACAAAAAACACATCAAACATATTGTCGGACAAGTAAAAAGTAAAGAAGTAGATGGTTGGAAGGTTCTTTTCTTAAAACATAAAAAGGGGATTTTCTGTTGGCCCCATGTTGAAGATATGGACGTTGTTGTTGACGAGGATGTCGTAAGGATCTTGCCTAGCCCAATTGAAGAGCGAAGAGGCAAGCTGCGATTTGAAGTTCATTTTGCCAGTTTCAATTTGTAAACTTTGCTAGTTTGTAATTTCGTTGATATTAAAGACATTTAAAAATTTCGAAAACTGATTTGATGTAGATTAACTCATCTTTTCACACTTGCCCACGAATTTTCACTGTGATAAATATATGACGGGTAAGAGGCCGGGTTCGCACTTACCCCAAGCTAACGGGAAAGTGTGACACATGCGCGGCGTTTTAAAAAATGGGGCATATCTCCTAAATGGCTGTGGTTATAAAAACAGTAATACACAGAAATTATAGCCAATTGTTGGGGGTGTCTCCAAACAATAGACTAAGTGAATCGGATTATTATGAATGGAAGCAGTTTATCAAGAATGTGTACTAATCAAAAAAGCGGTCACACTTACCCAGGTTGACCTTACATAACTACAAAATGAACAAAAAACTAAAAAAATCGTCCCATATATACACCCACTTGACGGTATTTGAGGTCAATGAAATAGATATTGTTCTCAAACTACCTAAGCCCATAATTTTTAATTGTTAAGAAAGAGTTGCCAGTCAGTGTGTGGTTCCAGATAGACTTTAACAATTTACAATGTAAGGTAATACCGCAAATGTTTGTAATTTTCGAAATATTTTATTTACAATATAATTATCTATCTCTTTCAACATGTTAAATTTAATCCCCCTCCCCGCAAATGCAGGTACGATTTCAAGGTACACGACGTAATGTTTCAAGATACCTACAATGTCGATCAGCGAATACAGTTCTATTTGATAATTTATACTTTGAGTCCAAAACGAAATATAATATATACGAAGTTAGGAAAATTCGTCGCCGCAGCAATTCGTCGTCTCAACAATTCATCGCCAGCAATTCATCGCCACAACAATTCGTCGCCAGCAATTGGTCGCCGACTTAATTCGTCGCCGCAACAATTCATCACCAAGGAAAAAGAAACATAAGATTTTCAAAATGTTATTCTTATATCATTACATTCCATAATTTATTTAGTATCTTACATTGTGGGCGATTTCACGCAAATAATCGACCGTGATCTTTTCGTGATACAATTTAACAACATTTTGTAGACGCGTTCAGCACAGTCCCGATATTTCTTCCTCGTCTGTGGTCTTTCCTTAAATCGATATTTTATATTATTTTAAAATTAATTTATTGTACCTAATTAGTTGTATACCTACATAGGTAACAGTAATTTATCCGATCTACAAATTATTCAGTTCCAGGTAGTGACTATGGCATTTTTACCCTATAACAGCGAACTATGGATAATGGCTGATTGCTGATTCCATAAGTAGAACTCGGATTTGATGCAAAACAAATGTTTTTGCCTGTTATCATGTTTAAAGAACTTTAA
The DNA here is from genome assembly GCA_963924575.1 of Pycnomerus fuliginosus. Classification (NCBI taxonomy): domain Eukaryota; kingdom Metazoa; phylum Arthropoda; class Insecta; order Coleoptera; family Zopheridae; genus Pycnomerus; species Pycnomerus fuliginosus. The sequence continues at coordinate 8,454,379 of OZ004625.1, read as the reverse complement.
GCATTTTCTGCAAACTTTATTTCTTCAGAAAACGACCACAGAAAGGCAGGTACCTACCTGGGGTTTTCTTGGAATTTATTTAGGGTTGCGTCTCTCTAATCCTTTAACGACGTAAGCAGGATATTATACAAAAATATACTTCCAAGAAAGAAATTATCGTAATTAGTTTGTACGCTACTAAAATGCAGAGGGATGTTTACTTTTACTAATCCGGCCTAACAGCATACGGGGGCTCGTAAGCAGGAAGCCAAAACGGAATTTATTTGCTTATAAAATTTTATTTTGCCTTTCTATGCACATTACGTAACCAAATATCAGTTTGAGCATCTAACCGACTTTTGACTGTTTGAAGTACATACATAGGTATTCTCTGAAAAGATCCGCCTGACGCGGACGTCGAAATATAGGTAGTATAGGTGCCAAAATTCAGAATTATTTAACTTCTGGTCACGATGGAGATATTGCCCGTCACATTAAATCTGGGACACTCTGTATATGTTATTTTAGTGAAGAGCTCCTGTGATGGAAGACTGGAACACAAGTCGAGCGATATTTGAAAAGCGGTTTCGTTTGCGATTGTCGTATAGAGATGAGTACGTATTAGCGTATGAATATTCAGGTGGTATTATTGATTGGAAGTTAATTCTCGATGGTGTGTCACAATGGAAGATTCCGTTTAGAGAGAGTTATGTAAGCATTGATAACTATAATTTTGAAGAAAAGTGTTTGCAGCCGTTAATTGTTGATTATAAGCATGAATTTCACGATCATATTGAAGATAGGATGAATAAGGAGTGTCCATTGTTTGGTTTGTTGTCTTATATCGATTGGATTCATTTCTTTCTGGAGTATGGTAAATTGAATAACGTTGTTTTTAATGGACTGAGAGCATTAAGGTATATTATTGATACAGTTGGTACGCCATTTGTAGAAGAGAGAAAGCGTACGTATGGTTTTTCAGAAGTTCAAGGGAGTTATATTATACCGACTCAGGTTGAGTGCTGCTTACAGTTGTGTTTGATAGAGGCAGATTGTTTCGAAGATTTAATAAAGCCGGATATAGTTTTCGATATATCGTACGATCATTTAGAGAAATTTAAAATGTATCATAAGAATGTATATGATTCTTTTTTTGGTAGAGCGAGTAGTAAGAAGAGGACATTGGATAGTTTCTTGGTTATAGAGAATGGGAAGAAGTTATGTCGATTCGTTATTAATATAAAAAAGATAATTATGGGATTTTTTAAATACTTGATCAAATGGCCTACAATGAATAATAATCGTTTGCGACATGTCATTGCTTGGATTGTGAAATATTTTGGTTTCTTTTCGGAAAAGTTTATGTCTATATTTTACGGTGATGATATATATGAGGTGCAAGGGGATATACCTTTAAAGAGAGGAAAGAAAAGATGCTCAGAAAATACTAACCTTTTATTTATGGACTCAAGTGAATTGTTTACGGAGAATGAAGAGATGTTAGAGATTAGTATGGAAGTTATGGAGATAGCGAAACTTTGTAGTATATCTATGTTTGTTCAGTTTGATCCTAGTGAAAGAGTACATGTGAGGTTACTTCGCATTCTATTGACGTTGCCAATGATGGGTGGATTTGGGAGAACGAACAAATATATAGTTGCGCCGCGATCAGCAGATAACGATGATAGTATTGTCAACGATAAGAATACGTCCTGAGAACTTTGTTTGATGAAGTCGACAAATTGTACACTAAAATGAAAAGAGACAGAGAGCTTTCACGACGGGGCAGAGGGCGCAGAGGACGCGAAGTAGCTTCTGGAAGTAGACGTGAACATAATGATGAAGAAGCAAATACACGAGTTTCTTTTTTGACACCTCAAGCCTTCGCCGACGACGGGGAAAGTTTGGGGTCGGGTAGTGAAAGCGGAGTTGCGGAGAGAAGTAAAGAAGCTGAGGCTGAGGAGGGTGAGAGTAGTAATGGGATTGAGGAGCAAAAAGTAGAAGAGGACGACGTCATTACCATAAACAAGCTGATTGCAGAATTCGCTAATGGAGGTCACGAAATTTTCTCTGAGCAACGCGGTGCTATAAAAAACTATCTCTTTGACGCGGTAGAACAGAGCGAGGTGGTTAATGATTGCTATCGTTTAACAAAAATGAAGGATGGGAAATTGATGTTCAGGAAAGTGGGACGAGGAACAAGCTCAGGGGTAGGAAGAGCTACGTTTGATGGAAGAAGTGTTGTATTTCCAGTTGTTGACTGAAGTGTGTGTGTCTTTATATTATTTTGTTTCCTCTTTTTAGTTAGCTTTAGTTCATATCATTATTTTAATTTCTGTTTCGATTTTAGCTGTTTCACTGTCATTGCTGACGTTTTGGATTTTCTTGATCCACAGGCATGTGGGACGCTACCATCCGCGATGTAAGTGAGATATTAAAACAAAATGTAATACGTTTACATGGAGAGGCAGTGTCAAAGGGTTATCATCCAGTAAAGCCTGAAGATTGGGAGAGGGTCACTTGTGGTTTTTATAAGTCTACAGCTTCAGCACATAAAGAGAAGATTGATATAAAAATTAAAGGGAAAGAAGTCAAAGTCAATGTAAAAACGAAGGCGTTAACTGGTTTGATTAGAGGTAAGAAGATTTTTCCCACAGATATGGATAATAAATATGATACGACGGATTCACGATTGTCAACGGGGACTAGGGATGTTGCGGTGAAATTTACTAGAACAATTTATCCAGTGCCATTGGATGTATTAGCGTCTCAGGTTGCGGTTAGTGATCATATAGTTCGATATTGTCTGACGAATCAAGGAACGTTAAACCCTGAATCAGATTTGGCATGTCAAGTATCAGCGGGAAGTTATGAGGCTAGTGGGTCAAGAATATTAGATGATATGGATTTAGTATATTATTCAGGGTCGAGTCGATTATTTATATGCACTGTAGATTATGGAGAGTATGACTCGCATTGTACGTGGAAAAATTTTCGAAAACCGATAATTGAAGGATTGAAAACATGTTTCGAGAAAGATAGCGCTTCGTTTAATGGACGAAATAGGGTGGAGTTAGTTGAAAAAGGTCATGGACAAGGGAGAATGCATGGTACTTTATGGGACATAGGAAGATGTGTATATAAATAGTACGAATAATGAAAAGGTGGAAGAACATAGGGGGACGGATGAGTGGAAGGAAAACATGAGTATTTATTTAAAGTTAAATAGAAAAATTTCACCCCCAAAAGGAGTACAATTAGTTTTTTGTTCACGTGAAAAAATGGAAGTTGAAAAAGGAAACATGTTGGTGTGTAGCGGATTCGGAGAAGATTTAAGTTATTTATTATCGCATGGTTCGGGTGAGTTAACAACTTTATTATGGAATTCAGTTGCCAATCTTTCAGTAAGTGACGTTTGTATTAAAGACAAATTTGTTAGACAGGTCTTAGATGTAAAGATAAGAAGAGTGGTAGGCGATGATATGCTAATTGTTAGTACGGTGAAGAACATAAATGATTTAAGTAAAGAGGGGTTCAATTCTTTGAAGCGTATTATTTTTCAGCATATAAATGAGAGTGGTCATGTGGTTAATCCTTAAAAGGCATTTTTTGGTTTTGGTTTCGCAGAGTATAGGTAGACACATTGTTTACGCGGGTGTTTAATTCCCAAAGATCAAATAGCATTAATTTCTAGTGAGAAAATGAAAAGTAATCTTGATGTGCAAGGCGTGTTAGTTAGCTTGAAGGGAACATTTATGACAAAAATTTCGCGAGGATTTTCGGTAAAAGTTAGTCGTGTTTTATATCAATATATGTGTATGATTGTAGGGAAATTTTCACTTATAATCTCATAAGAGCATTAATTCTTTCCGGAAATTTTTGGAGTGCATTCCAACAACGTATTAATCGGCCCGAGTGGAACACGAGGGCCCGATTACGTTGTTGGAATGCACGACTAAAATTTCCAGGAAATGAATTAATGCTCGAATGCAGATTCGGTAAGAAAATAGCAACGATACAGCCACAGAAATTGAATAAAAACGATTTTTGACATTTAATTTGACATAAAAATTTCCACTTATTAATTTCGTTTAGGTTGGTCTAGGTAGGTATCAAAAATTTCCAGGAAATCCTCGAGTTGCCATGGTAAGCACACAGAAATCAAATTTTCCATTGGCTAATGATTATTATATAACAGCGTCCAGTCCTCTATATCACTTTAATTATCACTCGTAGTACGACCTAGTGCTGCTTCGCGCCACTACATTTAAAGAATTCCCACTCACCTTCCATCCCCACTCTCACCACAACCGGTTCACTCTGAACCAGGCCGTGTCGACTTAACAGGAAAATTATTGCCGGTGTTTTGTCCTTGGAAATGTTAGTGACTACGACTTTGAGAGGGCGCTGAGAAGGGCGGCGCGAAATTTTTTAAATTGTTCGATTCCGACTAGATACGAATCGCCGAATCGGGCCCGAAGTGTGTATCCTATATCCGTTATTTCAAACAAATCACATGCTTGTTTACTCTCAGTGGTGACAGAAGTGTGTTTGAAAGCGATTTTCGATTGTGTTCCCGTATTAGTTATTGTTTTGTTAAGATTTAATTTGTTTTGTTGGTGAGTTTGACGCAATAATGGTGCCTCTGCCTCCAGTAGCAGTTTTCTATTGCTGTGTACCGTAAACTGGGGTAACTTTGGCCTTCAGGGTAACTTTGGCCGAAAGTCAGATTTTTCTAAATAAATAAGGAAAAGGGCGATTTTTATTTCAAACTTAAAAATTTAAATGGTATCGTGTAGGTTAACTAATGGAAACACTTATATGTCCCAATACTTGGTTACATATCTGCTCTAGCTGAAATTAAAAAATTCAAGAGGTACCAGTGTTTTTTCCTTCAAAAAGTTGGCTTACAAACTTTTTCATTGCAGAATGACTGACAATAGCATGACAGATTTCTTTAGTGGCTATGATCGACAAAATTCCAGTTACAGAGACCTGTACTTACAAAAATTTAAAAAAGCGCACCAGCTTTCCACCAGGTGGCGGCCAATGTTACCCTGACAGGTGCACGCCGAAACGGGGTAACTTTGGCCACGACTTTTTACTGTCAAATATTGAAATTAAAGGTTAGGTTTGCTCATAGCTCGCGGTAATTTTTGTCGGTAAGTTTATTTAACAATTTTGAAGAATACTTCAGACAATATTTTTAGGAAAAACATGCCTCGAAAACCAAAGAAGGTTCTGGGAGTTCGGACTTATAAAAATTTTCTCAATGAAACACTTCAGAAGGCAGTGAAGAAAGTACAGGAAGGTGAAATGACCCAGAGACGTGCCAGTGAAGTGTACAAGATTTCTAGAGGGACCCTTCAGAATGCGTTGAAAAAAAAACACACACATGCAGTGGGACGGCCAACAGTTTTATCACCTGAAGAGGAAACTCGACTGGTAAATTACATAATATTATTATCAGACTACGGCTTTCCACTAGACATTACTGATTTAAGAACAATGGTGCAGGCTTATCTGGAAAGAAAAGGAGTCAATATTAAAATATTTTCAAATAACAGGCCTGGCTATGATTGGGCAAAGTCTTTTTTGAAAAGACATCCTATATTAACAGAACGTTTTGCTGAAAACATTAAAAAACAAAGAGCTGAAATCACTCCTCAAATAATTAACTCATATTTTGATGCACTTCAGAAGGAAATAATTGAAATTCCCTCAGCAAACATTTGGAATTTTGATGAGACCAATTTGTCGGATGACCCCGGGAGGAAAAAAGCCATCACAAAAAGGGGGTGTCGTTATCCTGAGAGAATAATGAACAGCTCTAAACAATCCACATCTGTGATGTTTTGTGGAAATGCTGATGGAGAGTTACTACCCCCCTACGTTGTATATCGTTCTCTTCATTTGTATGACACCTGGTGTGCAAACGGACCAAAGGGGTGTAGATACAACAGATCTAAATCTGGCTGGTTTGAGGGACACATATTTGAGGACTTTTTTATCAAACACTTAATTCCTCGACTGCAGAAACTTGACGGAACGAAAGTTGTGCTTTGCGACAATCTAGCATCTCATTTTAGTGTTAAAATCTTAGATCTTTGCGCCGAAAACAATATCAAATTCATCTGCTTCCCACCAAATACCACCCATTTAACGCAGCCTCTAGATGTGGCCTTCTTTCGATCCATGAAACGGGAATGGCGAAAGCTTTTAACTCAGTACAAGATAAAGACAAAAAATACAACCATTTCTAAATGTGATTTCCCACGTTTGCTTAAGACTTTGATGGATAATTTAATAAATGGGGAAGAAAATCTTAAGAGTGGCTTCAGGAAGGCAGGCATTTGCCCAATAAATCGAGATGAAGTAATTTCACGACTGCCAAATACACGAAATGTTTCAGTGGAGGAGATAGATGGTACTGTACTGGATTTTTTAAAAAACCAACGATATGGACAAGAGGGTAATGCGCCTCCAAAAAAGAAAAAGAAGCTAGAAGTTGTCGCTGGCAAAAGTGTTAGCAACGTCATTGAAGCTGAATGCGACCAAGATGCAGAAGATGAGATCTCTCCTGGTCCTTCTCCATTAGTCCAAACTAGACTACGTCATATTCTACCTACAGATTCTGATGAATCATCTGATGATGAGAGCAGATATAAAACTAAGGATTTCGATAACACACAATTAGAATCTTCTCCTACAGAACAATGTAGAAATTATTTTTCTGTCGGGGAATTTGTAATATTCAAATATGACGACGGACATTATCCAGGCGAGATTCTTGTAGTTGATTGTAGTGGAAATCAAGTCAAAATAAAGGCCATGGAACAAAGTGGAATCCTGCAATATAAATTTCCGTCGAAAGAAGATATTTTATGGTATTCCATGGATGACGTGGTCCAAAAAATTGTTACTCCCAAAATAGGCTCTAGGGGCTCAGCAAATATTCCTGAAATGAAAAAATATTCGGCCTATGCCTACGAGTGATACCTATATTTTTCTATAACATTATAATAAATACATATGTTTTTATAACATTATAATAAAAACATGTTTTCCTATCTAGTTTGCATCATTTCAATTTAAAAAATCTCAATGATGTATCTGTTGAAAGCACGTTTTTAAAATTTTTAGTGGCCAAAGTTACAAGTAGGCATGCTAAACTTTCATTTTCAGGCTGAAAAAGGTGCGTGGCCAAAGTTACCCCAGATTGCCAGGTAACTTTGGCCACCCACATTTTATTTTTTTGCAAAAAAATGAAAATAGATAATGCATGTAATGATGGGGGTGCTGTAAACACTAAACAAGAATAAAGTTTCTGGAAAGTTTGAAGCAATTATCTCAATTTTTGTCAAAGTTACGGCAATTTGAAAGTCAAAAGTGGCCAATGTTACCCCAGTTTACGGTACCATTGTGTGAAAACACCAATAAAACCGTGCCAGTACATCGCTTTCCTAAAGAAGATGAGGTAAGTAAATATTGACCAAAGATTCTTAATTCTAAGAGTTTGAAATTGTAGAGAATCCAAGAGTGGTGCAATGTGATTGGCCGTCAAGACTTAAGAAATTTGGATCATGGTGCTTTAAGAGAAAACTATCGAGTCTGCGATTCACATTTCTCTGGAGAACACAGACTCCCTGAAGGATTCAGAAGTCGGAGTGGACTTCTAGCTGATGCCATCCCAACACTGAACTTAGGTCAAGATCAGTTTGTAGTACCGATGGAAGTGGATGATGGTAACTTCAATTTACTTGAAGTTTAGAACTTACCTAAATATATTTTATATAGAATTGCTTGTTCAACCGGACCCTAACAATCAACTACAGCATTTTGAAGAACCCGAAGTAGATCCACAACCAGGCCCCAGTGGTGTACTGGTAAATGAGGAGATTGAAATGGAACTTATGAGGCCTTCAACACCAGTTGGTAGGTGATTTTTAATAGTCTCGATATTGAGCTCAACATACATATAACGGCTATAGACTGAAAATCAGAAAATCCGACTTAAATAAGCCCTGATGTTCTGAAAGAACGGTATTAGGGCAATTAACCAGTGAAAGTCAATTTCTGATCTTCAATTTGCTGCTTGAAGTTCAAAACCGATCTGAATATATTTTTTTTTTAGAATTACTTGCCCAACCGGGCCCCAGCAATCTAGCGCAGCACATTGGAGAACCCGAAGGAGATCCACAACCAGGCCCCAGTGGTGTAATGCTAAATAAGGATATTGAAATGGAACTTGTGAGGCCCTCAACACCAGTTGAGGGTGGTGACGGGATTTCTGTTCAAAGGAAGCAGACAAGGAGACAAGGTAGGTGATCTTTAATTGTCTCGCCATAATGGCCATAGACTGAAAATCTGACCTAAATAAGCCCTGATGTTCACTCAATTTCTTTCAAATATCTCAAAGAACGGTATAAGGGCAATTTACCAGTCAAAGTCAATGCATGAAACTTATAAAACTTAAACTTATAAAAAAAATTCCCAATGGAAATGTGAAATAGAACCGAAGTTATTCCATCACAAAAGGTTCAGCCACAAAAAGAGCTGTATAATAATGACAAGTCCCTCATTCCCTCTAGTTAATGAGATGGAGTTGTTTTGAGAAAAGGAGGCCAGTAGTGCGAGTGAACTAATGAATTAAAATAAGTAAAAATAATTATCATTTTGCTATTTCATTATAGCAATGCTTGCTAAATTCAGCCTACCTGTTATTATAACAAAGTACAACAAACAGGATGGTGCAAAAATAGTTTGAAGAATTCTTATTTGGATTTATTGTTGAACCTTTATAATCCCCTATTGTCCTAGTTTCCTTACCCTTTTGTTAAATATCCAAATTTTTGCCTTTATATACATTCTGGTTATTGTGACTATTACCTGTGGATTTAAGGACCCCTATAGAGCACACCCTAATGGTGTCTTCTGGGAAGGACAAACTCATTAAAATTTCTCCACAAATATTGACAGGGCTGTTTAATAAGATACAATATTTGATGCATTGTTTTGTTTTAACACAGCCATATTTTGATGGAATAAAGCTATTTTCATAGAATGTCAGGATCAAGGATATTTTAAATATTCCATTTATTACATTCAATTTCACACAAGTAGATTACCTATGTACAGGGTCTTTTTTTATTATTGCCCCACTTTTAAATAGGAATGTCTCCTTTATTACTTGAGATTGAGATATTCGCCTGAACTAAAAACTGGCTAGTAGACCGTACTCACAAGTTTCTGGACCTTATTCTTATCGATCATCGTCGGATCTTAAGCGCTGTGGATGCAACTTGTTTTTTTTTAATGGAACACCCGGTATATTTTTGTATGGATCGATAGAGATTTTTTTTCTGATTTCATTGATATAGGGTAGTTGATACCTGGGGTTGATAGTTTCTGAGAGAAAAAATCCTGAACTGCGAGAAATGTCTGAATGAAAATGGTAATCATGTTGAAATTTTTAATTTGTAATGTTTTAAGGTGAATAAGTAAGTTAAAACTATCAATAGTAACAAAGAAAGTGACTTACTTATTCACCTTAAAGCATTACAAATTAAAAATTTCAACATGATTGCTATTTTCATTCGGACATTTCTCGTAGATTAGGATTTTTTTCTCGAAAACTATCAACCCCAGGTATCTACTACCCTATATCAACGAAATCAGAAAAAAAAATTCTATCGATCCGTGCAAAAATATACCGGGTTTTCCATTTAAAAAAAAGCAAGTTGCATCCACAGCGCTTAAGATCCGACGGTGATCGCTAAGAATAAGGTCCAGAACAAAACTTGGGAGTACGGTCTACTATCCCGTTTTTAGTTCAGACAAATATCTCAAGTAATAAAGGAGATATTCCAATTTAAAAGTGGGACAATAATAAAAAAGACCCTTTACATACATACATCCTATTGTATGTACCCAATTATCTCGCCACGTATTTCATAATTTTCATTCTACCGCGTCATTTCAAAAATGTGATAGTTCTGATCAGAATTAAGATAGCTACTACAGATGCAGTAAAAAATATTTATTTTCAGGTATACGACGGAAGCAAAATTTTCTGAAGAGGCTCAATGTCACCAGGGCTAATCAGTTGACCCCAAAGGCCAAAATCCTTTATAATTTAGCCAGAGAGCTGAAGAAAACGGCTGCGGATCTCGACCGGGAAAACGCATCAAATAAGGAACGTCTGCATCAAGCATTGGAATATGCCGAAACTGGTCAATTATTGGCAAAAAAGGTCAACAAGGCGACAATGCGATTTCTACAGTCGCAAATTTCCCTCCAAAACAAGAATCCACGGGGTAGAAGATTCTCTACCGAGGATAAAATCTTTGCCCTGTCAATGTTAAAGGTCAGCCGAAAAGGATACAGGGCGCTGCAGAATGTTTTTGCCCTACCATCCCGCCAAACATTAATGGCACTGCTTAATAAAGTACCCTTTGATTGCGGTCTAAACGAAGCTATACTTAATTGTTTAAAGCAGTCAACTGCCAAGATGACAAATTTAGAAAAATGCTGTATTTTAATGTATGATGAAATGTCAATCCAGAGTGCTCTTCAGTATTTCAGCAAGGATGACTATATTCAAGGATTCGAAAATCTTGGTGATAACTTGCAAAGGGCTGAATTTGCAGACCATGTGTGTGTATTTATGGCCCGGGGAATCTTCACCAAATGGAAGCAACCGGTAGCTTATTTTTTTACAGGAAATGCTATGAAATCGACAGATTTGGTGAGAAATATCACTGATATTATACGCGCGCTTAGAAATGTGGGTCTGAAAGTTCTTGCAACAGTCTGTGACCAGATGAGCGCAAATGTATCGGCCAATAATTATTTGCAACAACGGTCAACAGAATATTGTTTGCAAAATCATATAGAGAAAAATTACTTTGGTTATTTGATTGATGGAGAGGAAGTTGTTTTCCTATATGATGGTCCTCACCTCCTGAAAGGAGTGAGAAATAATCTTTTGAATCACGATGCCACATTTAAATGGAAGAAAGAAATAATGCAAAAGGCAAGGTGGGAAGATGTTATCAGGCTGTATGAATATGACTCTGGTCCTGACGACATGAAGCTATGTAGCAGACTTACAGATCAGCATGTCTACCCTGATAAGATAAAAAAAATGAAAGTCAAGCTAGCAGCACAGGTGCTTTCGCAGCGCGTTTCTTCGATAATGCGTTTTGCAGCTGAAAAAGGTGAGATATTTTTTCACTTAAGCTAACAATATTAATTTTCTTATTTCAGATTCACAAAATTTTTCTGAGACCGCAACGGGGACAGCCGATTTCTTGCTGTTTTTTGACAAATTATTTGACAGCATTAATGGCTCAACCATTGAGATTGCGAATGGGAAAACCCTTCGATGTGCGATCACAGCCAATTCGGAACATCTACCCTTCTGGGAAGCTGCCTTACCTGTTTTGCAAACAATTAAGTATGTTGATGCCAAGGGATCATGCTCGGTGCCACCCAGCATTAATAACTTCAGTCACACAGTGCGTGGTATCAGATATTTGTGGCAGAAATGTCAAGCAGAAGGAGCGAAATTTCTCTGTCCACGTAATCTGAATCAAGACCCTGAAGAAAACTTTTTTGCATGCGTGAGAAATTGCGCTGGCAGAAACGTGAATCCTACAGCTGCATCATTTTGTGCATCTTTTAAGACTCTGGTGGTGAATAATTTTACATCAACCCATTCTCCGGGAAGCAATTGTGAAGTGGATACCAGTGAAGGAGCGCTGAATACTTTGAAACGTTTTATTGATGTGAACTCGGATGTGAATGAAGATTTGGGTGTTCAGACGATGGAGGAAATTGAAGATGTTATTGTCGAAGGAGAAGAAAATTTCACAGCAGAAGAACAAAATCCATTAACAGTGATAACAACTGATCTTCATTCATACATTGCAGGGTATATCGGTAAACAACTCCTTAAAAATATAATTTGTAAAACTTGCCGTAACAATTTAATAGGAGAAGAACGGGATGACTTAACTAAAGCTAGGGCCTATCATGCACGAGCCTTAGTAAATGCTCATTGTAAATTTAGGATTTTATTTTCAAAGTCTTGTAAAATATTTAGTTTTTTCCTACCAAAATTATGTCATCGCAGAAACATTGGTAAATTGATGAAAATCAAATTGTTTAAATATGCCTTAGATGAATGTCAATGGCAGTGTGACAATCACAATTTAAAATTAGATTATTCAGAAATATTTTCAAAATTTTATATTAATGCTTGGGTCAACAATATAAATAAAGTCTTGAGGGGTCAAGATCAAAGAAATTTGAACGATCCTATCAAGCTAAAGGCAAAAGCTAAATATGATAAATTTAGGGGCAAAGCTAAAAGAATTGCCAAGTTAAAACAACTTGTTTAATTCATTCCTGTATACATACACCACTGGCATTATTTTAAAAACAATTGTTTGAATTAAATATTGTACATTATTCCATTTGTGACTTTACACAACTCGTGTACTTCAACTTTACATAAATTGATTGCTTTTCTTAAAATATTGATTGAGTAATCATAGTGGAGAGGAAAAACTCAAAAAAATTATCTTATAAAACTTGATTATTATTATGGTAGAAATTTACTGTTTACTGGTAATACCTTAAGTTCACCAAATGTTTTCTTTGAAATATATTGTTACTTTTTGTAATTTTTAAGAATATGGAAATTCTGCTTTAGTTATTATTTTTAATGTCAATAGATCAAGTCACAATTTTTATAGCTACAAAATAAATTAAATTGCACTGTGATTTGCGTATTATTTTCATGGCGATTTTACATAGCCTTATTGATTATTTAATTTTAATGATTTTTTCATGTAAAGAAAACATTAAAATTAAATAATTGGCTGAAAATGTCAAATTATTGCATTGGCAAGAGAACCCTTCGTTCGCTTTGAAATTCCCGCCCTTTCATTCGTTTTGAAATTGCCGCCAGACCACGAAGCTGCAACAGTAGCGCCAGACGTGGTCGGAGTCTGCGTAACACTAGATGGTTTTTAGACAGGGAGTTCGGTATCTATATACAAATATAAACTCCCTAATCTATGCTCTGAACTCATTCGATCTTTAGTGCTTCAACGTGTCGGACGTTTGTTTATAAAACCGTAAGTACTAACTACTAAACTCATCGATTACCATTTGTAGGATATGGGAAAGTCAAAAAAGTCTTCCCTTGAGGAAAGCAACAGTGAGGTTTTACGTGCCCTGCAGAAGTTAGAAGAGCGGCAAGAACGCTTGGAGCGTAAGCTGGACCAGCGCTCACGATCGAGATCCCGGCGCAGTACACGCCGAGATTCACGGTCGAGGTCACATAGTGCAGGTGCAAATAATCGCAATTTGGAGAATAATGAACGGCGTTCACGATCTAGATCCCGGCTCCGTGAGGGCCGTGATGCAAGGTCGAGGTCACATTCACGTGACACAAATGATCGCCGAAACCGAGACTATGCACCGGGCGTGCTAGCAAGGTCAGTCAAAAATCCTCCGCTGCCAAGGCCGCCGCCATTATCTCCTCGTTCATCTCAGTACCCTCAATCCAGGGACCTCTCTCCGAGCGAGAGGGGGAGATTGGACAGCGATGAGTCAATGCGCTCGCCTGTACTCGTTATCGATAATGATGAGGAGCTGGATGATTTAACCTTACGGTGTTTGGGAGAATTGCCAGTAGATGGCGCAGCAAATAATGTGGCAATTCACACCTCATTGTGCAACCGCCTCAAACACGTTATTTCTAGCGGCATAAATAATTTGAAGCTGGAGGAACTTTCTAAAAAGTACCCTCCCCCTACAAATTTGCCAACGCTTGCTGCTCCAAATGTTAATCCTGAAATTACGCCCATTTTGTTAATCTCGCATAAGAATAGAGACAGCTCGTATGTGAAGACACAGAGTGACCTTGGCCTGGGCATTTCTGCACTATCTAGGGCTATAAATTTTTTAATAACCATGGATGGTGATTCTGCTATCACATCTGACGAGTTGAAGGCACAAGTGCTTCCTAATTTGGTAGATTCCGCCAACATATTGACGCACACCTTTTTTTGTTTAACCAAGACCCGTCAGTCCTTGCTACTGCCGATTTTAAGTAAATCGATTAGGGACATGGTGGAGAATTCAACTCCAACATCTTTATTGTTTGGGGACGATTTATCTGAACGTATTAAACAAGCAAAGATGCTGGAAAAAACAGGTAATGACATTAAGTCAACTTACACCCCCAAGACGAATGTTAAGAAGGCCAATTTTAAAAAACCAACTGGCCAAATTCGCAGCCGTGTCCAGCAGGTCCAGCAGACTTTAAACAGGCAAGGCCCGTCTCGCTACTCGAGGGAAACGAGACAATATCAAGGGCACTCCTCGAAGGAAACCAAAAAATATCCATCCCGCCGTCGTTAACCTCCCAACAGGTAAGATATTTGGCATATGGCGGCAGATTAAAGAATTATTTTAATTCCTGGTCAGAAATAACCGATAATAAAATAATTCTTGAGTGGATTAAAGGCTACCGAATCCCATTTGCTTCGAAACCTTTCCAAAGAAAGGAACCGCCAATGCCGCGTTTTTCAAAGGATGAAGGTTCGCATATAGCCAATGCTATCACGAAATTATTAAATATTGGGGCAGTTATAAGTACTAAGACTTCTCCAGATCAGTTTATTTCAACTTACTTTATGGTAGATAAATCTAATGGTAGTAAACGGTTTATCTTCAACTTGAAGAAGCTGAATAATTTTATTAAAACCCCTCATTTTAAAATGGATGACTTCCGAACTGTGGCGAAACTATTAACGCCGGGTAGTTTCATGACTACTATAGATCTTACTGATGCTTATCTATTAGTGCCAATTTGTAGAGAGCATCAGAAATATTTGAGGTTCAGGTTTGTTGGCAAATTATATCAGTTTACAGTTCTGCCTTTCGGTTTATCCAGTGCCCCTTACACTTTTTCAAAACTGACGCGACCGATTGTCGAATTCTTGCGTGTAAAGGGCATAATTTGCGTTAATTATTTGGATGATTTCCTGATATTTGGAAACTCCTTTCAAGACTGTTTGAAGAAGACCAGTGAAGCAACAAACCTATTGCATTCTTTGGGGTTTATAATAAATATAGCTAAATGTCAATTGGTCCCATCGCAGATTTGTGAATATTTAGGCTTTTCTTTTGACAGCATAAATATGAAAATATCATTACCCTTTTACAAAAGACAAAAGGTTAACACTTGGATCGACAGAATTAGGAAACTGGTCCGTGACAAGACAGCCTGCAAAATCGAAATGTTTGCTCAATTTATTGGGCTGTTGATTTCGATTTGCCCGGCAATAAAATATGGATGGTTATACACTAGAAATTTCGAAAGAGAAAAATGTATAGCCTTAAGGCATTCCAATTTTAACTACAAGGCCCGTTTCCTTTTGTCGACAAATATATTGTCTGATCTAGATTGGTGGAAGTCAAAAATTTTTGTGGCAGATAATAATATTCACAGAGATACATTTGAGATGACTATATTTACCGATGCATCTTTGAACGGATGGGGTGCCCATTGCGAAGGGAAGTCTACGCATGGGTGGTGGAGTGCGGAAGACAAGAAGAATCACATAAATTTTCTGGAACTATTAGCGATTTTTTATGGAATAAAATGTTTCGCAAAATCTCTCAGATCATGTAACATTTTAATTCGAACTGACAACACCACTGCTATGTGTTATATTAACCGTATGGGTAGTGTCAAACACTTAAAAATGAACCTATTAGCCAAACAAATTTGGCAATGGATTGAAGAGAGAGATCTTTGGCTCCATGCTTCATACATTTCATCTCATGACAATGTAGAGGCAGATAGGGAGTCGCGCACTGCCGCCCCGTCTGAAACTGAATGGTGTTTAGCCCCATATGCGTTTGATCAGATTGTTTTAAATTTCGGGTCTCCGGAAGTAGATTTGTTTGCTTCAAAAATAAATCACAAATGTGATAAATATATTTCGTGGTTAAGAGATCCAGACGCGTATGCATTTGATGCATTCACAGTTTCTTGGGAAGACATGTTTTTCTACGCCTTTCCTCCTTTTTCATTGATTTTACGAGTTATAAACAAAATCATAGCTGATAGAGCGCGCGGAATTTTGGTGGTTCCTTTTTGGCCCTCGCAGTCATGGTTTCCTCTTTTTATGGAACTCTTGGAGGAGCCATTACTCTTTTTCGTACCAGATGATTTACTGTTATCATCTCCTTTTAGGAAAGTCCATCCACTGGCTGCACAGCTTACCCTGGCAGCCGGGAAGTTATCAGCGAAGGACTCAAGCGGAAAGGAACCCCCGCCGCTGCCATAGCTACAACAATGGCCTCCTTATCGGAAAATACACTGAGACAATATAGTGTAACATATAAACAGTGGTGGAATTTTTGCTTAAGGCATCAGTTTTCTCTGTATACGTCAGACCCTTCTCACGTATTAATGTTTTTACAATACATTCTGGACACCACCAACTGCTCATATGGTACATTTAATTGTCATCGATCCGCCTTGTCTCTGATTTTACCTGGCGATGTAGGAAACAATCCGACTGTGAAACGATTTTTAAAGGCCGTCAGTCGTTTGAAACCAAGTAAGCCAAGATATAACTTGGTTTGGGATCCTCATCAAGTCTTGGTTTACTTAAAGACGAAGTTTCCAAATAATGTGTTAAGCCTAAAAGACTTAAGTTACAAACTCGCTACATTGATGGCGCTTGTGACAGGCCAGAGAATTCAGACCATTCATTTGATTAAAATTTCTAATATTATTCAAGATGAATCAGGCATCCAGATTCCAATCTTGGATGCCATTAAAACATCAGGTATTGGTAAACCTCAACCATGTTTGCATTTTCCGTTTTTTGCTGAGGAGCCAGCTTTATGTGTTGCTACCACTTTATTGGATTACTTAAGTATTACCAGTAAGTTTAGAATGCCGGGTCAGAACGCGCTTTTTCTGACGTTTAATGAACCGCATAGGGTAGCGTCCAAACAAACACTAAGCCGGTGGATTAAATTGACCTTAAGTCAAGCCGGCATCAACACTTCAATTTTTTCATCGCATTCTACACGACATGCGACCAGTTCATCCGCATTCCGGAAAGGCATATCCTTAGATATTATTCAAAAAAATGCAGCAGAGAAGCGGCTGGAACCTCCCCATCGCGTGGATCTTTGTATTCTGTGTAGATAGTAGTTAATTCAACAGAATTTTTTTAATCCTTGACTAATTTCGCAATTTTCTGACAAATACCGACATCACCTCGGACATCACCCATCACGTTTGACAATATGTTTCTTTTAAGGTTAATCTTTTGCCACCTTTTTGACAATAACTGCCATTTTATGTCATCCACTGTCAGCCCGCACCCTTTTAATGAGAGAATTTTTTCTGTATTTTCCACTGAAATGGCAGAAACTATGAACACATTTTTAGAACCAGAATTTGATCGCCTTTCTAATGGCGACATAAAAAAGGAGGTCTTGTATTTAGAATTTTAAGTTGATATGCTTAAATGGGACTTCCCGTTGGCCAATTGCTTTCAAAAGCCTTTCAGGTCTTCAACGGGTCACCCAATCTCCATGTACCATATTTCAGCCAAATCGATTCAGAAATTTGGGCTATAATGTATTTTTAGTGTTATTATAAAATTTCGATTTTTTGAACCAAACAGCGCTAAATGCGAATTAATTTTGCCCTATTTAAAACCAGAATTTGAAGACATTTCTGATGGTGACAATAAATCTTTCAAAAACTTGTTTTTAATGGTCAAATGAGAGAATAATTTTAAATTTGGAAATTGGTGTGCCAAAACGGCACTTTCCGTGAGTCGATTGAATTCAAAATTTGTTCAGCTCTTCGACGTGTAATACAATCCCTATGTGCAAAATTTCAGCCAAATCGGTTCAGGGGCTTGGGCTGTACCGCGATTTTAAAGTCCGATAAAAATCAATTTTTTTTTTATTTTTGGTCAAAAGGGCAGTAAGAATGAATACACTTTTAGAAGCAGAATTCGAAGGTCTTCCTTATGGTGACGTAAAAAATGGGGGTTTGCATTTAAAATTTAAAAGTTGATGTGCCAAAATGGCATTTCCGGTTGCACGATTGGCTCCAAAAGCTTTTCAGATCTAAGTTAGGTTACGAGATGCCTATGTTCCAAATTTCAGCCAAATCGGTCCAGTAGTTTTGGCTGTGGCGTGATTACAAACGTACGAACGTACGTACGAACGTACGTACGTACGTACGTACATACACACAGACACATTTTAAAAACCCCTTTTCTGGGTTCCTGAGACCTCAAAACGTGAAGATCTGGTGCTATCTCAAATTCGAAAATTTTAGTGATTGCAGTAACCTCCCATTTTTTTTAAATTGTGATGGGGTTGGGGAGGTTAAAAACCTGTGGTTGGTCACAAAAATCATCAATGTTTGCTAAAGTGTATAATAGGCCACTGTCTAGCCATGATGCCTTTGCTAATAATATTCTTGGCAGAAACGTTGGCCATCCGTAATTCCCAGTTTTGCTATGTGCATCACTGTTTTCTTGTTCTTGTTCGTTACTTAGAATAATTTTAAGTTTGTTTGCCTCCAATTATTTTCCAGCCAAATAAACTAATTGTGAAAAAATTGTTAACATTTTTTTCTTTAGCACAGGAGCGCAACCTAATCTTTAAACAGCTACGAGTGATAATTAAAGTGATATAGAGGACTGGACGCTGTTATATAATTAAGCGATCAAATGAACTTATGAAGTTCGATCGCAATTATATTAAGCGTCCAGTCCGAATATATCACTTCCCACCCACCCAGTTAGGTGCATATCACGTACCTAATATGTACATAATTATGTTTTCCTCCTAACATTCTAGGTCGCGCTCTCTTGCTCTTTAAAATAATGAGTTCAGAGTGAACCGGTTGTGGTGAGAGTGGGGATGGAAGGTGAGTGGGAATTCTTTAAATGTAGTGGCGCGAAGCAGCACTAGGTCGTACTACGAGTGATAATTAAAGTGATATATTCGGACTGGACGCTTAATATAATTGCGATCGAACTTCATAAGTTCATTTGATCGCTTAAGTATCGTGCGATTTTCATTGAAACGATTTCGGGTTAATTTTGTTACGGGTTCGGTTTCTAGGACACAACATGATGTGACGGATGACGTACGTTTTAAAAGACAGTTTGTATTACCTAATTGGCCGTGGTTTTATTTACCTCAAACGATGAATGGATTGAATTTACATATTTCTTCTTTTTTGTTGTCGAATACGGAAAGTGAAGTGGGGAATGTATTAAATCTTTTAGATAAACTTGATGTTAAAGGTGGATTAAGTATGGAAATGCTTCGGTGTATTAGAGTTTGCAGAGAGTTCAAGTGGTATGAAATTATAGCTGACGATCAGCATGTGAGTGGGATTCAGTCTAATGTTGATAAAAATTTCCTTGAGGGTTTAGTGCCAGAGTTGACGAATAGAGTGCAATATATGTATGTAAGCATGCGGGCCAGAAAGCTTGGTGGGATAATGTGCCAGAGCAGATGATTCGAAGAGCGGTAGGGGAGAGGTGGGAACAGTGGCCATGCAGGTACAGTGGCCACTCTTCAGTATCTCGGTTAATAATTTAATCCAAGTATCGCCATTCTACTATTTGTGGCTCTTACTGACAGGTTGAAGCTTCTGCTTCATGCTAAGGCGAGCAGCTATTGAGGTTATAATATTTTTCGACAGTGTCGGTGTTTGAACTGCTGGAAAAACATTTTAATGGTAAGATTCATTAAGATAAATCGTCTAATTTCTACTTGATTGATGTTTTAACGCATGCAATGTTTAGCTTGTTTAATATAAAACATAATTATGCCACAACTTCGTCCAACCAATAACAATGTCGTTTTAGGGTGTTGCCTATATTAGAATGTGCGTTTTGGGAACAGTGGCCATGTTGGGGTGCTGGTACAGTGGCCACTGCTTTTCTATTTATTTAAGCGGTGGCCACTGTTCCTTAAAGATTCTTAACTGGATTATTCATTTAGTTCATTGTTTCTAGCTTCATAATGCCACGGAAGAATAAAAATAAACGTTTCGGGATTGGTAAAACGACGTCCGAATCAATGCGAAATGCTTTGTACAGCATAAATGAAGAAGGGTTGTCAGTAAAAGCGGCAGCATTGCGATACAACATTCCAAGAACAACCCTTAGAAGATACGTCAAAAAATGTGAAGACCGAAATATTGATTGGGGAAGCCTTGCCATGGAAGGTTTACCGAAGTTGGGCCCAAATTACAGAGTGAAACAGATTTTCAATACAAAAGAAGAAGTTACGATCTCCGAATATCTTTAAGAGATCGCAAAACTAAATCATGGTTTAACACCGAAGGATGTCAGAAAACTTGCGTATGATTTGGCCATTGCCAATAACAAAAAAATCCCCGCTTCTTGGCATGAAAACCAATTAGCTGGGAAGTATTGGATGACTGGGTTTCTAAAATGAAATAAAACTTTATCCATCAGATCAGCAGAGCCAACTTCACTTGGAAGAGATATGGGATTCAACAAACCGGTTGTGGAACGTTTTTTCTTTAATCTCCAACAAGTTTACGACAAATATAATGTGAATCCTGCTCAAATCTATAATATGGACGAAACAGGTCTCACAACCGCCCAATCAGCATGTAAGGTAATCGCAACGAAGGGCCAAAAGCAAGTCGGGCAGGTTACCTCAGGAGCAAGAGGAACTTTAGTGACCATGTGTGGGACAATAAATGCTCTAGGAAATGCTGTGCCTCCTTTTCTTATATTTCCTAGGAAATATTTTAAACAACATATGATAAAAGGAGCACCAGTTGGATCAGCTGGGGCGGCAACGCCGACTGGATGGATTTCATCAGAGACTTTTATTTTATGGATGAAACACTTTATTTACCACACCAAACCTTCAGCCGAATATCCTGTGCTGCTTTTAATGGACAACCACGAAAGCCACATATCACTTGAAGTTATAAAAATGGCACGCGCAAACAACATCATTCTACTGACTCTGCCACCCCACACCACCCATAAATTGCAGCCATTGGACAGAGGTGTCTATGGTCCCCTTAAAACTTATTATAAAAATTGTTGTCACACTTGGCTACGAAATAATCCCGGTAGAAGAATTACAATTTACGACATCGCAGAAATATTAGGTGAAGCCTACCCTCTCGCATTCTCTCAAAAAAATTGTTTGGCTGGATTTCGGGCTACCGGAATATTTCCTTACAACAATTTAATATTTGGGGACGATGAATTTCTTTCCGCGGAGGTAACAGATCTGCCGTTAGAACGTTTTCAAGAGGAAGTAGCAGAACCACAAATCAGTAATCAATCTATTGAAGAAGCGGGACCTAGCCATCGCCTTACTGAAGCAGAAGTTGACGAACTAATCGATCGTTCTATCACTCCCGATCCTATTTCAGGTAATGATGGTTTAACCCCTGAGACTAATGAGGTAACGCCAACCAAAACCCCTGAAACTAATCAAGTGACGCCAACCAAATCATTTATTTCTCCTTATATAATAAAACCTTTTCCAAAAGCTAAAGGTACAAACGCAAAAACCACGAAACGCAAGAAGAAAACGACAGAAATATTGACAAGTACTCCAGTTTTTAAAAAACTTGAAGAAGAGTTAGCTCTAAAAGAAAGAAGAAAAGCAGAAGTAATGCAGAAGAAAACTACAAAGAGACAACTTATGGATTTGACAGAAAATGAAAACAGTGGCGCAGAAATGACCGTTCTAGAACGAAAGAAAACACCTAAGAAAAAAATTACAGATTTGAAAGAAAATGAAGAAGATGATACAAGTGACAGCAGTGTAGAAATGGTAGACCTGACTGACTCAGATGATGTTAGCTACATCGAAGAAGAAGAGCAAAACGGATGCGATGATTTAAGAGACTTAAGTCATATTAAGGTTGGAAGTTTCGTTGTCGTGCAATTCGCAACCAAGAAAACCACGAAATGTTACGTGGGACATGTCTTAGAAGTTGATGGAGAAGAATTTTACATAAGTTTTTTGAGAAAACGCGGAAACAAATTTCAATTTCCTTCAGTTCTAGACTGTGCGAATGTGGCTTTAAAAGACGTACTTTTGCATTTGCCAAATTCCACATCAATCCGTGGAACAGCAAGGGCCAAAGACTTGGTGCAATTTCCGATTGATTTGTCTTCTTATAACATGTGTTAGCTATTTAAAAGCAGTGACCACTGTACCATTGATAAGTGGCCAGTGTAACTTCTAGGTTGGTACAGTGGCCACTTTTACATTAAAAATAAAAAGTGTTCCTTTTTTCTACACCTTTGTTTGTTGTCTAAAACACCCAGCTTATTTGAGGTACAATAACCTTAGCTCAATAAATACGCACGAGACAATTTTAAGGTTATGATCCAATGGGCTCTACAGCCCTTTTTGTGAAATGGTGGCCACTGTTCCCACCTCTCCCCTACTTATGGAACAAAATTTACTTGCTAGAGATTACAGTGGTTCAGAATTTAGAATAGTGAAGATGTTATCGCATATCGTATTAGGAAGTATAAAAAGAAGAGGAAAAGACGATGCTGCGGGATACGCTAAAGAAACGAGAGTGGAATATAGCGGAGAAAGTGAGAGAAAACAGATATGCGATAATATCTTGCGTGGCAGTGGATTTGCATATGGTTATGACATCATAGTCGAAGGTGAAGAGGACGGAGTCATGGTTAGTAATTTGGAAGTTCCGATGGATTTATTTTTAGACGCAGAAGCCTTATATTTACGTTTGGGTTTTGGTTATGGTCACGTTGATAATCGTTTTCTTGGATGTAAAGGATATTTGACACGTTTAATATCGCGAGATGCTATAATGAGGAATGTTATTACAGCGGAGAGTTTACTGAGACGTATTTCAGAGTTTGATTTAGATATGTATGATATGAGTCGATTAATTATCATATTAATTGGAATGGGATTTAGTCAAGAAATATCACATCAATTAGCGGAGGGGTTGCTCAATACATTAGAATATGGTGGACTTTTAATGATAAGAGATAATGGTATTTTATCTGATGAGTTTACAGTTAGTTTAGGCAGTCGATCACAGCAATATCATGACAACGTGTCCTTAATGTGTGCTATCGCGCCCGAAGAAAAGAATTCGTTACGTTTGGCGCTCTTTTGTCGTGAAATGTTATATTATATTAACACGGGAAAGCGTTTTAAGAAAGTGTGTATTAAAAAGCATGAAGTTGAGAGCGATAAAATTAATGCGGCTTTGTATTTGTCTAGAAAGAGGAACATGTACCGTACTGTAATGAACATATCGCAGCGTTCCGAAATACTCGTAGCCGGCGCGTTAATACAGTTAGTATATGTCATGCTATTGAAACTCACTGTAAAATATTTTGACACAGTTGTGGTGGGGGATGTAGTTCTCACTACATACAGTTTGGCGCTAGCGTCGTGAAATTCGAATTCGCCGCCGGATTTTACTGGATTTGTTGACGTTTGACGTTAATTCAAATCATTCAAATTCAATATGGTCGTTTCCGTTGAAAAGCTAAAAGTTGTTTTTGTTATTATTTTTTGTTAAATATTCTTTGGTAATTGTTAAAGTTGTTAGTGTGTATTATGTTTTCGTAGTTTTAAGCCAATATAGACAGTTCTGCAGACAGTGATAGTGATTTAACCTATAAACAATGGTTTTCACGTGTTGTGTACCACATTGTGGAAAAACTAACAAAGAAATTAAGATGCATCGTTTTCCGTATCTTGAAGAAAACGTAAGAGTTTATTATTTATTAATTCAATATTAATTAAATTAAATTCACAGGTGTATAACCAATGGCTTCAAAATATTGGCCGTCAGGATTTTATGAACTTACTTCCTCAAAAAGTCCATACCAATTACAGAATTTGTGATGTACACTTCAAACCCGAGTGTAAGACACCTCCTACACATGAAGTTAGAAGGTCTGGTTTAATATCGGGAAGCATACCTACACTACATATTCCAGGTATGCCGATTGAATTTTACCAAAAAGTGGTTGTGTTTGTTTATTAATAAAGCTAATGTTATATTTTTTATAGGATTTGTTGAGGGCATCGCTGATGAGGACCGAGAAGAAATAATATCCACTGCTACTGCCTTTGCTACCAATCCTGAACTATTGCCTACTCCAGGTTCTAGGTCAGACGATGATATTTTGGAAACAGGCTCCACACCAGTTCCTGTTGCTGTGCCAAGTTCTGTGCTATTACCTACTGCAGGTCCTAGTTCTAGACCTGATGATGTTATTTTGGAAACAGACTCCACACCGGTTCCTGTAGCTGTGTCAAGTTCTGTGCTATTGCCTACTGCAGGTCCTAGTTCTAGACCTGATGATGTAATTTGGGAAACAGGCTCCATACTAGTTCCTGTTGCTGGGCCAAGTGCTGCACTTTATGCTGTTCCAGGATCAAGTAAAGAGTTGTCAATTGAAGAGGCATTGTTAGAACCTAGTCGTAAAAGAAGAAGACTTTCTGTGACGACTCCAGGTATATAAATTTTATTTGTTTATTCATTAACAGTCTAAATTGAATAATATTAGTTACAGAATCCCATGATGGCTGCACAACACCACCAGCACAGATAGGACTTACCAGATTGGGTGGCAAAAAAGGTAAATGTATAATTTTAAGGTCCCGTTTTCCCACTTCCAATTATCTTTAATTAGAAGTTAGTGAAAGTTAACAGGGGGTGGAAAAATGGGCCCTAATTACTCCTAATACATATCATCAGAATTTCATTTATATTTCACTGAACTTTTGTTCTTATTTTTCTATTAGAAATTTTAGGTACATTCGTGTTTCATTAATTGCAAGTTCAAATTTATAAAAAGCAGGCGTGAATCGGATGCAACACGAACGAACGTTCAAAAAACACTCATCTTGACTTGTTAACTAAGATTGTTTGATTTAAATTTTTTTTATGTTAGGGCTGTAAGTTATATGTGTTAATAAATTACAGTGCATCCAGTGGGCATCATTGTAATAGCGAATACATTTTGATCTTTGATGATTATTTATTACTTCTAAAAAGAGGAAAATTATGATCATCTTACATGACCCATTTGATGAACAAACATTTTATAAACACAGTATTTTATGTAGTTAAATAATCTGTAAATTTATGATTATAACATTTGTCACCATTTACTTGCAAAATAATTAGGCATTTTATAAGGTAGCCTAAATTTTCAAGTGACGTGAAATATAATTGAAGATTAAGATCCTAAATTTGAGAAACTAACGTTCTAAACTTTCGATTGAAAAGTTTTTTTTGCGTTGGCAATGGCATTAGGAACCCATTATCTTAGTTAAATGGTGTATGTACTGTACATACGTACATACCTGATGAAAAAAAAATCGCTAGAACTTTAAATGTACAGTATGCGTCTTAATATTTGCTCGATCATTTGTTACGTAACTGAAAACTTTACGGAACAGACTCGGTCATGACGCCTAAAAACTATAGTTACCTGAAGTTTAATCATTGTCACATCTTTCAAACTGATTGTCAAGACCGAATCTGTTCTGTAAAGTTTTCAGTTGCGTAACAAACTATCGAGCAAAATATCTGACGCATACTGTACCTATGGGCGTAAAAAAAAATTTGTATGCAACTCGTGCGTAAAGTGCCTTTTTTTCACTCGTCGGAAGATTCCTTCTCGTGGCGAAAAGTTACACTTTACTCACTTACTACATACTTAAACAACTATGAGTCCGATGTTACAGTGTACTATTTTAGTAGTGTTGACATAAAAAGTAAAAAAATTCAATAATTGTACATGATTATAGTTTCTTAAATTTAGGACAAATAAACGATAAAAGACAAAACTTTCTCGCAATTTGTTTTAAATTACATTACCTTACATCACACTTTTTCCAGGTTTTCGTAAGAAGCTCAATTTACTGCAAGCAGTGGGAGTTACCAGGGCGGCAGACTTAACTCCAAAAGCAAAATCGTTATATAACATTGCCCGAAATTTAAGAAAGACATCATCAGAACTTGACAGACAAAACCTGTCTCAAAGGGACCGAATTAAAAAGGCTTTAAGCTTCTCTGAAAATGAGAAAGTTTTTAGGTCAAAAGTTAACGCCCCGACAGCTAATTTTTTGATGTCACAATTAAATATGCAGCAGAGATCCCCAAAGGGCAGGAGATTTACATTAGATGATAAAATATTTGCGATTTCGTTACTCAAGCAAAGTCCGAAGGGCTATAAATTGTTACAAAAGATTTTTGCTCTTCCGTCCAGAAGAACACTAAATAAGTTGTTAGCAAAATTGCCCTTTACGTGCGGAATTAACGAGGCAGTGATGAAGTCCCTTCAAGAAACGTGTGGAAAAATGAAAGAATTGGACAAATGTTGCATGCTGTTATTTGATGAAATATCTTTAGAGCCGTCATTGTCCTACAATGCAGGAGAGGATTACATCAAGGGCTTTGTGGACTGCGGGGAAGTTAATAATGATGCAAAGCCTGAATTTGCAGACCATGCAATGGTGTTTATGGCACGGGGAATTCGCAGAAAATGGAAGCAACCAATTGCATATTATTTCGCGAAAAGTGCAATGAGTGCCCCAGATTTAATGCGAAACATAAAAATTCTTGTAAGAGCCCTTCGACAAATCGGACTGAATGTAGTGGGGACAGTTTCTGATCAACTTTCAATAAACACATCAGTGCACAACAAGTTTTTAGCGGACACAAGAAGATGGTGTGAAATAAATGGCGTGGAAAATAAATATTTTGGATACTTAATCGATGGCGAGGAAGTAATCCACATATTTGACCCACCACATCTACTAAAGTGCATCCGCAATAATCACTTGGAGGCTGACATCGTGTTCACTGATACAAATAAGGTAAAGAAGAGAGCTTCATGGAAGGACCTTGTAAAATTTTATGAAATGGATGCTGGTCCAGATGATTTTAAAATGTGCCCGCGTTTAGGAGACGCCCACATTTATAAGGACCGCATGAAAAAAATGAAGGTGAAAATGGCTTCACAAGTTTATTCACAAAGAGTTTCTTCCGTCATGCGCTTTATAGGTAGTCATGGTAAGTTTGTAAAATTTTAGTTACCTAATCTAATACCAAGGGGATCGTCATGAAGGGAAATTCTTGTCCCGCGCATAGGAAATGGGAGGGCAATAGCTGGAAAATTCTTGGGTAGTGAGAGAATTTCAGGTAAATTTTGTATGAAAATCAAATCATATTTGATAGGGAAATTAGAAGGATGCTGGGAAATGGCAAACAAATACTGAGGAAATAAAACGGAAATGCTGGTAAAATAGGGAATTTTTTTATGGGAAATTTTAAGGAAATGTGGCAAATTTTTGGTGAAAGGGAAAATTTTCTCCCCTAAAATGCATCGTGACGAACCCCTCACTTAATGCTTTTATTAATTATATTAGTGATTTCAATTCTAACAATTTGTTCTTGTTATAGGTCTTCCAGAAGTTACGACATCTACAACTTTCGCAGATACTGCCGATTTTTGTCTGTTCATGGACAAGTTATTTGACAGCGTGAATGGCTCCATAATATTGCCTGACCATGGTAAAATGTTGAGGTGTGCAATATCTCCACAATCTCCTCATATTGCATTTTGGAGAGATGCTATTAAAATACTAGAAAGTATGACATTTGTTAAAGAAAATGGCAAAGTCACCATTCCTCCTTCAGTCAAAAACTGGATTCACACAGTAAAAGGGATCAACTACCTCTGGGAAAAATTGAGAGGGTTGGGTTTTAATTTCCTTCTGCCTCGAAATTTAAACCAAGACTCGCTAGAAAATTATTATGGCTGTATAAGGAGTCATGCAGGAAGAAATATAAATCCTACACCAGAATCATTTGCAAATTCCTACAAAAGCCTGATAATCAATAATTTTATGTCGGCCCACTCTCCTGGCAGCAACTGCGAGAAGGACGATTCTGAAGGAGCCCTAAATACGCTCAGAAATGTTTTCTTGCAAGACGAAGATGTTGGACGAACATATCCTGAACTTTTAGAAGAAGAAGAAGATGATTTTCAATTTAGTGGTAATTTTAATTTTAGGCAAAACCAGATACACTCGTACTTGGCTGGTTTTGTCGCCAAAAAAATTTATAAAATTGTAAAGTGCAAAAAATGCAAGTCAAACCTGTCCACAAGTAGTACAGAAGGACAAGCATTAATTGCAGAAAGAGCATATCACCCCAGAGCACTTATTTACACCAATTCAGAATTTAGGGATATATACTCAAACTGCTGTGAGGTGGTTCAACATTTTTTACCTGCATTGTGTAATAAGAAGAATATTGGTAGTCGTCTTATAATGAAATTGGAGAAGCATGTCTTTTCAAGGAAGAAAAATTTGTGGCATTGCCGCGAACATAATTTAATTAATATATTTGAACAGATTTTTGTAAAATTCTACATTTACACATGGGTCAAAAATGTCAACAAGATTTTGAAAGGTGTGGATGTAAGAAATCGAAATGACCATGTTAAAAAACTAGCTTACACTAGATATTTAACATATAAAACAAAAAAAGAAAAAATTAGGTTAGTTAAGGGTTTAAATTAGTAAATTATTTTTAGTACATACTTACATTATTATGGTAATTACAATAAAAGTATTATTAATGTGAATGACTGTGATTTATAGGTACCCGTGCCAGTCTTCAATTGTACATTATGGAAAATGAGATTATTCAGGCGTTTTTAATGGCACTATTTTTTACAAATAGTGAGGTTATAAACGTTTCGAGTATCTTATTTTTCACATCCAGAAATCCAGAAATAAATATTCCTAAGATAGTCCCATTTGAATTTTCCCGCGCAGATTTGACACTTCAATTAGCGCCCTCCCGTGTCTGTAGTTAGAAGCAAACAATACCTTGGTTGGCATAGCAGAGATTCCCATCTATTTAACAGTATAATATCACTAATCTATGGTATATGTAAAACTAGCTCAGGATAGAGGACACAGTCAGACCAAGAATAAAATATCGGGATTCGCTGGACGTCACTACAAATGTTGCAAAATCGTACCATGAGATTATTGATTATTTGCATGGAATCTCAACATTGTAAGAATAAAATTTATAAAATCTCACGCGACATTTTTTTTCCCTGGCGATGAATTGTTGCGGCGAAAAATTGCTGAGGCGACGAAATAAGTAGGCGATCAATTGCTGGCGACGAATTGCTGCAGCGATGAATTGCTGAGGCGACGAATTGTCGGCGACGAATTTACCGGACACCAATATATACATACATATAAGAACATAAAGAATTTTTAACAAATGTTTTGATTAGAGTTTTAATTTATAATCAATAAAAAGTGTTTCATGGTACAACATCCTCTCCTACTAAAACACAATAAACTCTCGATAGGGTTTGCTACTATCGCGAACGAAAAACTCAAGTGTTCGTTTCGCAACTTTAACTTTATGTAGATTTTAAGAATTATTATATTTCTCGATATCAAAAATCATCAGAAGATTTCATTAGAGAATTTAAAGATAAAGTTGATTGGGTAAGAATTTCTATAGACCAGAAATTATCAGAAGAATTTATTAGAGAATTTAAAAATAAAATTGATTGAAAATATATTTCTATAGACCAAAAATTATCACAAAAATTCGTTAGAGAATTTCAAAATAAAGTTAATTGGAAATATATTTCTCGATATTATAAATTATCAGAAGAATTTATTAGAGAATTTAAAAATAAAGTTCATTGGGGACGTATTTGTGTATTCCAAAAATTATCAGAAGAATTTATTAGAGAATTTAAAGATAAAGTTATTGGTAGGTATTATATTTCTGAATATTAAATATTATTGTTGGAAGTAACAGGGGCGGAAGCCATGGTTACAAAAATATAGAGATAACATGACAACTGTGGTGATATACAATGGTGATATGTACTCGCCATCTTTTAATTTATGCAGTGTTTTCCTCGATTTGAACTTCCAACAATTTTTATTTAAAAATTAAATTATGAGTTTATACTTAGAGAAATTTTGTGATTTTTATTTAAATTAATGAACTTGTGAAATTGCGTAATTTCTTCCCCTTTTGGATTATTTAGACTTCATTATGAACTTAGAATTGTTTTAAGAGTTATGCTCAATTGCACTGAGCGTTAGCTATGCTTGCTGATCGCATTGATTTATGCTTTTTGCTTTTAAACTGAATTAGCTACATTTCATATTCACCTGTTACGATTTTAAAGATGTTTGATTTATTTACAAGTGAATGTTAGTTTACGAAAGGAAAATGAATTCTTTTGCAATGTTCAAGTTAGTAAAGCAATATTTATCCGTTTGTGAGTTAGGACAGATTTAATTTGGAATTAACCGATTAAACCTGCATTTTTAGAGAATTTATACAAAGCCTCCCTTTCGACTTTAATGTATTTTATATCGGCCTCCCTTTCAAAACTGGATTAATTAAATAATGTTAATGTTTGTAAATTTTAATATACTTGTAATTTTCCGAACTTTTATTAATTCTGAGCTACCTTCACTGCGCAGCAAGAACCCACGTTAACAAAATAACGGCTAGTTCAACTAAAAAGCAGCGTTATAAAAGTCTGTCAACCGAAAAACATTTTTAAACATTTTTTTATTAAAAAACTACGAAGTTTTGAAACATTTTATTTGCTATCATTATCAAAAATTGTTGGAAAGGCCCATTGTTTCTGGTATTGAAATGGGGTTAGCGTTAACTCCAGAATTAAATGTTTCGTACAACCCGCCCTTAATTGAAAGTTATGTTGGGAAGGCTCCACACCAAAATGAAAGAGTAGAGGTTTATTATGTAAGTGGCATTCTAGTTCT
Source organism: Pycnomerus fuliginosus (assembly GCA_963924575.1). NCBI lineage: Eukaryota > Metazoa > Arthropoda > Insecta > Coleoptera > Zopheridae > Pycnomerus > Pycnomerus fuliginosus. The sequence continues at coordinate 8,423,452 of OZ004625.1, read as the reverse complement.
TGCCTTTCCTCAATAAGCAAAACGATATTTCTTTAAATGAGCGCCTTATTTAAATTTCAGTTCGCTGAAAAGGTATTTTAACTCTAAACAAACGTTGAAGTTGTTCCAAAAACAATCGCATGTTACAAAAAATCAGTCTACATACACGTAGGTATGGTATCACTTACCCTACCAGGATCACAAGTTCCAAGTTGTTCGCAATGGCATCAGTGGTCGTGGGGCAACGTCTCCAGGCAAGTAATAATTTCTGTAAGTAGGGGAAGTGGGCTTAAAATGGGATACCCACTTAAGGTTCTAAAATATATACAACTTCAAGTATTCATTCATAGAAAAGAGATGAAACTTTAATGCAACCCTTCTTGTAACTAATTTTCGAAAGAAACGCAACAAAATCAAAATTACCGGATAAATTTCGACCTAAAAAATTTTCTGCAATTTAGTCTCGAGGTAAAATGGGATATGAACTAAATATGCTAACAATGTCTTTAACAATTGCTTCTTTTAGAACAAGTGGTTATATTAATACCGTATTAATAGGTATGAAAATTTAATGATTTCTGCAGATGCCAAGTGTATGTCGTCTCCGACGGGGGCTGAAATACATTTTAACCCATTTTACCTCCATAAGCGATTTCCCGTTTTACCCGTAACTCGCTTTTATTATTCAAATTTACCGCAAAAAGAATTAGTAATCACTAACAATTAATAACTGATGGCAGATTACTTGTTAACCAAGGTTTCCTACTTTTTTAACTAATATTTAATATTGTTTTTGTACCATCTAATCACTTCATTATCATCAACATTCACCTATTAGTACCATCATAATATAAAAGCCTGCATTTTTATCCAATAGTCAACATAAGTTATAGCTCATAGTTGATAGTTTCTGTCCAAGAATACAAACTTATATTCCACGATTCTGTGTTTTCCTCGAACCAACCCCAGGCCTCCCACGTCAATTTTTAATATTTTTTTTAGGAATTTAGGAGAATTTAAAGCAAAATTTTAGGAGTTTTTACCTGATGATTCAGTTTGGTATTCTCTCTAACTTTTGATGACACGCTGTACATTCTTAGCGGATTCTTGTAGGCATTTTTTTTTTACATTAAAATATTTACACTTTCATTAGAAAAATTCCGAGAAAATAAATTTCTTAGGGTGGGTGCGGCATTAGTCAACCGAAAATTATTGAAGGTTTATTTCCAGTGCTAATTTCGTTTAATGACAACAAAACTGCCAAACTATTTTAGAAAAAAATTTTTTCGGAATTTTTATAATCTATTAGGTATAAACTGGGGGGCATTTCACACCCCAAAAATTTGTACACCACTGCCGAATTTTCAGAGCACTGCTGTAAATTTGTACACCACTGCCGATTGTCAAATGCCCCGACAGCCTAAAAATTCATAGACCACTGCCGAATTTGCTCAATTTTTGCAACCACTGCCTAACATTTCCCACTAACACTGCCGAAAATTTGTATATAATTGTATAAACTTTCTTTACATACTTGAACGTAGAAAAAATATGTCTACAAAAATCAAAAAAGTTGAGTATCGAAATTTTGACACGTCATTAAAAAGACGATTTATTTTAATGCCGTAATTTAATAAGAGTTTTGTCATACAATTTTCAAATATGGTTTTATACATATTTTTCCAGCAAAGAATACGGGAGAAGACAGAAAACTTTGGAAAACGTTTTTACATAATACAGAATAACTTGATGTATTATGCCTACTATTATAAAATTTTTGTAATTTAAGTCAATTTTTTGAGAGAACACCCTAAAATACGTATTTTTCTGTTGAAATAAAAAAGTTACAGGGGGCTGGGCGAATACCAAACTGAATCACCCGGTATAGTTACCGTCTTGACAATAAAAAAACATCTTTTTTTTACGAGGTCTTTGTAAAATAAAGTTTCAATATACACTTTAACGCGGGTGTGTGCGAGTAAAATATATATTCCAGGGATAAATTTCTGCCTTAAATTTAACATAAAATTCTTCAGACTTCCTTATTTTATGAAATTTAGGATTTCGTCGTCATTTTTATGAGAATTTTAGGAGGATCAAAGCATTTTAAGAATTTTAGGAGGTGTGGGAGGCCTGCAACGGGAGTGTTGCAAAGCTGAAATATTTCAAATAAATTTCGTTTCATTGAAATATTTCACACCCCTTGAAATATTTCATGAAGCTTATTTTAAAATACGGCACTAAAACACGCGCAAAATAAGTCGACATGACATGTGAATTACATTCCACCCAACACCAAGGTTCGTATAACTTCAAAAATGGGGAAATTTTCCAGAAAATTTAATAATACTGTGCTTTCGCAGATGAGCACATATACGTAAATGAAATACAATTAATACCAGCTGTTACCAGTAAAGGCTATCCGAAAGGTAATTTTTCAAACTATTTTTGTAGATATTCACATTGAACTCAAAATTCAAAATACGACAACGGGAGAATTTTTTCATCTGTGCGTAAGACGAAAGTTTCATTTCCATTAGGTATACATACCTAAAGATTTGGAGATCTGTAAAGTTTTTTTTTTATTTCTTTTGTTAAAATGCCTAACATTGTTCTAAATTATGACGAATTTCTTATATATAATTAAAAAGTAGTGTTGAAACTCGTGTTGAAATTTGTAACAAAAAAAAATTAATTCTTATAAATTTTTAAACTGGACCAAAGCTAGAATATCTTTCATATTTAATGAATATTCTCGTGAATTTTTCATGAAGTTACTTCATGAAATATTTCAAAAAAATACGATTCATGAAATTTTTACAACACTAGCAACCCCATTGAAAGGCAACTTAACAATGCAATTAAAGCACAGCTTGGCGCTTTTATCAAATTCTCAACTGTACCACGTACAGAAGTGAAATTATATCAATCATGGTCACATGAAGACATTTAAATGCCTCACACTCGCCCAATGACAATTTGACAAGTGTGGTCACGTCTTGGTGACGCGGCGTTGCCATGTTTAGTTTATTAGAAAATTGTGGTATCCCATTTTAAGCACATTTTCCCTAACTAGGGTTACCAGACGTCCTCTTTTTCGAGGACATGTCCTATTTTTGGGTGCGGATCTTTCTTTTTCTATCTTTTTTCGTCAAAGTCCTCTTTTGTCCTCTTTTTCAAACTGCTCTAGCGGCGATTGGCCGAAACATTTATTGTTGAGAGTGAGGTTCTTCTAATGTGCAAAGCGAAAGCGCCGAATGATGATGGTTGTCAAATGTCAGTTGTCACTTGGCACGTCAGCATGTCACCACGACGCAGTTTAGGTTAGGTAAAGCGAAATGTGATCATTTATTATTAATTATTAGTAGTGACGGTAATAATAAAGAAAAGGTAATTGACGGTTTAAATTTAGTTAAGGTAACGAACCAATTTTGTTTTAGGTTTTAACATTTTAACAAAATGCCGAAGAGAAAATGTAAGTTCACCAAAGAGTTAGCGGCCAAATTTCCCTACTTTAAAGAGACGAAAAATGAATCCGAGGTTTTGTGTGCAGTGTGTCACCGCGAAATTTCCATAGCAAATAAAGGCAAGCAATTTCCATAGCAAATAAAGGCAAGCATGATCTTGAACAGCACTTGCTTTCCAAGAAACACAAGGAGTCGATAAGAAAATCTTCAGGACCAACTGTGTCAAATTTTCTGATAAAACGAAACACCAAACTTGAAGAACAGGTCTTGGCTGCTGAGGCTACTATGGCCTATCATGTTGTGAAGCATCATCAGTCATACAGAAGCAGTGACTGTACTTCCAAGTTATTTGGAAAGCTGTTTCCTGATTCCGAAATTGCAGGGAAAATATCATCAGCCAGAACAAAGACTGAAGCAATTATCAATGGAGTGCTTGCTCCATTTTCTTTAAAATTTATGACTGAAAATATTGAAAATAACAGAATTATGTATATTGGTGTATCAACAGATGGCAGTAATCATGATGCCATTAAAATGTTTCCTATCCTAATTCAGTATTTTGATATACATGAAGGTGGAATTGTTCAGAAAGCTAGTCGATATTAAGTCGCTTACTAACGAGAAAGCCCAAACTGTTGCACAGACGTTAATTGAAACATTGGAGAGTGTGAATTTATTGCCAAAGTGTGTAGCTTTTACTGCAGATAACTGTAATACTAATTTTGGGGGTAAGGACAGAAGAGGAATAAACAACGTTTTCAGCAACCTAAAACAATCTTTGGGCTCTACTCTGATTGGAATAGGATGCCCAGCTCACATACTAAATAACTGCGTACATCACTCTTTTGATTTGTGGCCTATAGATATAGAATCGCTTGTCTTAAAAATTCACAACTTTTTTTCAATTTATACAGTACGAACTGAAACTTTAAAAGAATTTTGCATTTTTACTGAAATAGAGTATCGTCAGTTATTATATCACTCAAAAACACGCTGGTTGTCACTATTTCCAGTTATTAATCGAATGTTGCAGATGTATCCTGCACTTAAATCCTTTTTTTTATCGCATGAGAAAGCTCCATTTTTAATTACTAATTTCTTTGAAAATCCCTTATATGAGGCTTATTTATGGTTCATCCATTCTTTAATGCACATTTTTCATACGAAAATTCAATTTTTAGAAAATCACAACAATTCTTTATTGGAAATACTCGATACTCTTAAATCAGTGCAATCATTATTAAATGAAAGAAGCAAATCGCAATTTTTACCTTTGAAAGTTAAAGAAATATTTTCTAAACATTCAGATAGAGAGAATGAGTGTATAGCTATGAAAAAGCTACTACTTGGAGTATATGATAATTGTTTGGAATATTTGGAGAAATGGACTTCAAACTTTAAAGAATTCGAAATTTTTGAGTGGATGAATTTAAAATGTATTCCCAAATATGAAGATATAGAAAAATGTATCATGTACCTAAAAGAGAAGGATGTTATTATAAATGACTCATTATTATTTGATCAACATTCAAATTTAAAATTATTTCTTGGAACTGTAATTGACTGTGACGAATTCAAAAACATGCTTTCGCATGAAAAGTGGTTGCAATATTTTAAATCTCAATCTGAAAGCGCATGCCATTCTGAATTTTTAAAAATAAGTCAGTTTTTCTTTGCTATTTCACCTCAAAATGCAAATGTAGAGAGAATATTTAGTGTAATAAAATCACAATGGACAAACGAAAGGAACCGTTTAAGTATGGAATCAGTCAAGCACTTAATGCTCACTTATTTCAACTTTAAGTTACCCTGTAAGGAATTCTATGACTTTGTCATTAACAGAAAAGATTTATTAAAAGAGATTAGGAGCTCGGAGAAGTATTATTAAGTATCGTTTTTGTTATGAAAGAATTTGTTTTTTTTTATTAATGTTAATTTTTTAATAAATATGTACAATTTAGAGATGTCCTCTTTTTGTCCTCTTTTTTTTATGGATTTGTCCTCTTGGGCAATGCCTATGATCTGGTAACCCTATCCCTAACTATTATACTTACATCAACCCTTAGAACAATCGCGAACCAGCAATTAAAGGAAAAATTACTGGTTTACGGAAATCGACACATTTTTATTCAGCTTAACGAAAAATCAACCTAACCCGAACATAGTCACTCATCAACTGAAAGTGAAGCGGCGCAGAGCTGGTAGGCCGGCGCAGGCAGCACGGAAATGAGTGACGCGGACGGATATGCGTCAGGGCCAATCATAGAAGAGCATCCAAGGCAAGAATGTTGTCGACCTTGACCTTTCAAAACCGCTAGCAGTAGGTCAACGAATTTGAATTGGAATTATCGGGTGTCCCAAAGAAAAACCGGACAAAATATTTTTAGGAATAAGTTAACCATTACTTAACCGATTTGGATGAGTGTGATCTTAAATGAAAGCTGAAGACTCAGACTTTCGAACCCCGTGAGAAACTACGACAGATGGCGCTGCCATAGTATTTTTATTGATACTTGTTTTTAAGGCTTATTTTAGGTGCGTGGGGATTGGTGAAAAAACGGCCAATTGTTATGAGACTCAAATAGCCTTGCAGATCGTTCTTTTGTCTTCAAAAATCTTTCTCAGAAGATGATTTGGCTCAAGCATTAATTTTCTGTGATTTTTTAATAAAATGTGTTTTCACGTATTTTCACGTTTTCTTGGCCGTGACAAGTAAAAGTGGTCCAAAAACAGTCTAATTTTCAATAGTAATACGACGAGTAGTCTCTTGATTGCCGCGGGTTTTGACGTCCGAATGGCTGTCAGCTGTCAACTACGAGTCAAAATGGTAGATTTTTTTAGGCTAAAAGAGGACGAGAGCTCGCTCGAGTCGTCTTTGGCCGAAAAAAATCTACCATTTGACAAGTAGTGCATCCATGAGGACTCAACAAGGCAACCAAGAGACTACGAATCGTATTTTGCAGATTATTTTATAAATTAAAGTATTGAGTAAGTAGTGTCAAGTTGACGTTGTAGTCTTATCACTGTAATCAGGATTACTGGTATGCTAAATGCTCCTTTGGATTGGTTCAATACTTAATGAATAAAATAATCAGCAATATCTCTCCAATTTGTTCCTCACTAGCAGCCACCAATGTTTTCATAAAATTCGATAATTTATAACTGAAAATTACACCGTTTGTATATCACAAACTTTACTCATAAGTCATTAAGGCGTAAAAAGGTACATTTTTTAAAAATCTCAGAAAATTAATGCTAACACCAAATCGACTTCTGAAAACAGATTTATAGAGCAAAAAGAACGATCTTTTGAGTTTCATAACCATTGGTTGTTGTTTGACCAATCCCCACGCACCTAAAATAAGTCTTAAAAACAAGTATCTACAGGAATACTACGGTAGCGCCATCTGTCGTAGTTTCTTACACAGCTCGAAAGCCTCATTCTTTAGCTTTAATTTAAGACCAGGTTTGTTCAAATCGGTTAAGAAATGGCTGACTTATATGCCCAAAAATATTTGGTCGGTTTTTATTGGGACACCCGATAGTTAGTTTCCAATGAGTAGATGTTGCATTTTAGTGCTGTAGCAAAAGCCCCCTGTAGATGTTTATCACGTTAATGTGTATGCAGGGGCGGATGATGGTCTTACTGGTGGAATCGGGTGCAGATTTTATCAATCTGCACCTCTGCGTCCGCAAACGCACAGTTGTCAAAAAGGCGAAATGTTAAAAAATTGTCGTTACAGAATTTAAAAATAGAAAATGAATAGGAATGAGTAAATGAAAAGAATTGCCGGAATTAAAACAAATTATGCAATTAAAGCTTTTGCTGGGGTTGAAATACATACTTATACCTACCTATTGCGAACGAAACTGGAAACTTGTAATAGGTAAGCTGGATCCCAAATGAGTTCAGTTTTATTGCAGCGAGTTGAAAAATCGTAAAGGTGGGTGAAAAGTCAAAGGGTACGAGGATTAACCGTGGTTAAGTAAAATTACGGAAAATAACACCAAAATAAGCCAATTATGCAAATTTTGCGTTTGAATACTCTTGGATTAAATGAGGACATGGTTCACGGTTGGATAAAAAATGTAGAGCATGGCCAGAATATTCGTCCAGAAGATCAACGCAGAGGTAATTCGAGGAGCGAGAATGGCTTTCGCACAGAAAAAAGTAAACATCTGAAACAGTAGTTCGAAAGCTTGTCAAAATTGCCTTCACATTATTGTAGAAGAGAAATCTCAAAGTTGTATCTAGAACAATTCCTTCAAGCCAAACAAATTCTATATAGAGAGTATAAGAGCTAATTGTCAACAATCCAATTGGATAAGATGTTCTCAACAATGAATTTGTCTCTTATTTACAAGCGTCGCAAAGATATGTGACGTATGTTACGGATATGAAACCAAAAACGTTGGCGAAGAAGAATATCATAATAATACTATTGTTTTATTCCAGATGGAAAGTTCATCTAATGTTTTTCTAACAATTCGCCTGCCCGCACTATGTGGAGCAATAACGAATTAAAAACGAACTGGATGATAATTTAAAGACTGGAGGATCAAGAAGAATATCACGTTTCATTTAGCAAAGGTAAGGCAACGAATACGTATAAACGTATACTTACTTAAACATTTTTTTTAGGACTACAGCACTGCAGATTCAGAAGTAGTACGAAGGTTTCAGCCGCTTGGCCGCTTTGTTTATCCCATGGCTGTTGCGTAATGGACTCATTGCACAATGGGTGAGAGATTTTTTCACTTTAAAACCCTTGGATATTCTCTTCGTGGGTAATGATTGAATAATAGGTACCATTAAAATAAAAGATTAATATCAACTATTAGACCTAAACACTATTTAAGTATCCGTAGCAGTTTTTAATAAGTTCGTATTTGAAGTGCTCTCAACAACCCTGCGAAATACCTAAATTAACAGACAGACGTTCGTAACTGGAGCTCCATTTTGAGTCGCATTATTTCCGGTGCTTAAAACAAAATCGCAAAAAACAATTGATGTAGGTATAAACTATAAAATCTTATATTATCGCAGCCATAGTGCCTGCAGTGGATATCAAATGTTCGAACGTTGCAGTAAGCATAACATTTATAAAAATTAATAAAGTCAAAACCGGGCTAAAATCTCAAAATTGTCTCGCTGGCCGTTACCAATATCTCGATCTCGCAAATTCAGTGCTGAAATTTAATTTTCTAAGAGCCGGTTTATCGATTTTCAGTTATCGCAAACTAAAGCTAATTGCCTAGCTACTAGCGCTCTGATTGGCTACAATCTGTCAGTTTGAAGTTAGCTGAGCATCGATAAGTCCGCTCTAAGATAATTAATTTAATTGAAATAATTCGCGTCTTAGTTGGAAAGTGCTCTCCTCGTCGACAGGAATCGCCATCCCTCAACAAGTAGCCATATAAGTGGTAATTATACTTAGTTATTATAATTGTCAACACAGAATGACGTTGTGTTTCAATTTAAGTAGTGTAGATATGGGGGGGATTTCACAGTCGGCAGTGGTGTACAAATTTTCGGCAGTGTTGTGGGAAATGTTAGGCAGTGGTTGCACAAATTGAGTAAATTCGACAGTGGTCTATGAATTTTTAGGCTGTCGGGGGACTTCACAGTCGGCAGTGGTGTACAAATTTGCGGCAGTGTCCTAAAAATTCGGCAGTGGTGTACAAATTTTTGGGGCGTAAAATGCCCTCCATGTAGATATTAAAGCCTGTCAACTTTTTTGACATACCTAACTTAAGCAAGTTTCGACATTGTGTCAGTGTCATACCGGGCACCGCCCACTTCAATTAGAAATTTAAAAAAGTCACGTTATTTTACTTCAAAATTTCAAGACTAACAATACGTTAGTTTTCAAAGAGGAAAAACTGGGTATGTCTTGATTTCGAATTGACAATTTTTCCTGAATTAGAAACATGTGTCATACTCGACCGGAAGTGGGGTCACGGCCACCCTAGATTTTCAAAACATCGAAGAAATTCGAGAAGAAATTAGTGACAAATTGAAAATTTTTAAAAAAAGTCCTTTTTATTTATTTCAAATTTCTCATTGTTTTGTCAAAAATTGCAAAAAATTAAGTAGGAATGTAATCGCGCATTTGAATTGGCATCAAAAAAACAAATTTGACGTATATTTTCATTTTTTCAAAAATCTCAGTCTTTCACCAATCGTAGATTTCGAGTCCGTTGAGAAAAACGTTTGATTCCATCTGAAAAATAAAAATTAGGATCATTTTTGGTTAAACCGGAAGATATTTCCTAAATATTCCTCTTGAAAAAGTTTTTGAATTTATTCCTTATTTTTGAAAAGCACTGTATGACAATTACTAGAAATAAGTAAATCGCCAAAAAGTGTTTCCAAAATTTTGCAAAAAAATATTTTATCTTTCTAGGCTTTCCAGATTTTGTGAAACGACAGCCAACCTATCTTTTTCTTATGGACGCCATGTTGGATTTTAACCTAACCGCAAACACAAAAAACAATAGATTTTCAAAATCGTAATCAATGTATCCTTTTTTGAAAAAATATGACATAGCTTTGAGTAACACCATGCCAAGAGCAATTTTAATATCGTCGGTGCACTAATTTATCATTATTTTTTATCTAAGTTGAGGATAATTTTACAAATTATTGATAGCAATTTTCAATTTCTGTCAAAAAAGTCCATGTTGGCAACATTTTTGAAATGCCATTTTTTCGTGTATGGAATTTGGCGTGGCGGCCAGTGTAAGGAAGTTTTGAAAACTGAATCAATAAGCGTTTAATTAGGGAACCAAAAAAACATGTAAATAATGTAGTTAGCTCGTTAGGAGGTAGGTACCTACATTTTTCGTATTTTGTAATAATTAATTACGAATTAATTTTCTTTTGTTCCATATATTATTATCACCGTGAAATAATTTATTATTCATTGTTGGTATAAAAAACCATAATTTTATTGGCATTATAATTGTTAAGAATAGGAGCAAGATAAGAGTTATGATATTCAAATCTTGCGGCAGAAAAAATGAGAAGAGATTGATCGCAAGGAAGGATAATGACAACACAATTCACTTACTTTATTTTAAACCCTTTCGCTGATACTAAACAAAAATAACGTACGTCAGTCTGAGGGTTGCCAATTTTGGTGCTTAATGCACTAGATCTGGTGTTTTTGGGCGCTTTCATCTCAATTCTGCATTATTTCCTTACCCGTTTTCACCATTGCTCTCTCTTTGTTTCTCACATTTTCCCCGTGTTGCGCACACTTTTCTTGGGTCGTTGTTCTGCTTCCTTTAACAGATCTTTTTCGTCGTTTCTTTTCTTCCTTCCCGTCTTTTCTTTGTGCAGTTTTATTGTTTCTTTTTAAAGATCTTGCTTTGCTGTTGTAGTCGCTGTTTTGTTTGGTTATCCTTCTCTTTTCTTTGTTTTCCCAAGTTTCCCTTGACACCCATGGTTTGCCAGTTTTTCTTCATTCTTGATTCTTCATGTGATTCGAGTCGTGAGTTTCTCCATTTTTTGTCTATTGCCACGTGTCTCGTACTAGTTGTACACAAAAAAATATTATTGTAATATTTCGTGCATAGGGTAAACAATGAACGAAACTCTGGAACCTCCTGCCACGGTCGCCCACAATGCAGGAACCCTTCCAGACAAGGTCTCTCAAATCATCCCCTACCGAGCCAAAATCGTCAAAGAAGGTTGGTTATGCAAACGAGGCGAACACATAAAAACCTGGCGACCCCGTTACTTCGTCCTCTTAGACGACGGTCCCTTCCTAGGTTTTAAAAGTAGACCAAATGGCATCGAAAGCGAACCACAAAACCATTTCACAGTCAGAGCCTGCCAGATTATGCTACTGGATAAACCCAAATTGTACACATTCACCATTAGAGGTCTCCAGTGGAAGTCGGTCATAGAAAGAATGTTTAGTGCAGACTCAGAAAAGGACAGACAATCCTGGATAGAAGCCATAACAAATGTTGCTGCGAAATTAGATACAGAGGATGTTGAGATGAACATTGAAGATTTGTATAATAAGTTTTCTTTGAGTGGCACTTCAATTGGGTGGAAAAAAGTTACTTTGGATTGTTTTGAATTTTTGAAGATTTTGGGGCGGGGGACTTTTGGAAAGGTAATTTTGTGTAGGGAGAAGGCCTCGGAACGGTTATACGCCATTAAGATTCTAAAGAAAAACTTTATTGTTCAGAGCAACGAGATTGCGCATACGCAGACCGAGCGCAGAGTGTTACGGAGCAACAACCACTCTTTCCTTATCGTAAGTTGCCAAATTCTTTTCCAACACTTCTTTTACCTTTTATTCAGACGGCAGCTGATGCATCATGAGACTCATACAGGGTGAGTCAAACTTTCTTCGTGCCCTATACCAAACCTATACACAATACTAATTTCGAAGTAGGTACAGAAATATTAATTGAACGTGTTCTCAATAATATAAAGATCTGGCCGTTTATTTCACAAACTATTCACTTTATCAAAAAATTAGTAAAATAAAAGTTGAAAGGTATAAGTTTAGGCGCATTTTGATGTGATTCACTGTGACGCACTCCAAGTTAATAGGGAAACGACGGCTGCTCGGGCGCCAGATTTTTATGCTGGTTTACTCCAGAATCGCCCGCGGGTCGCTTTTAAACAGTGGAGAAAATAATTAAAGGCGTTCACATGGTGGGGCGGTGGGGAATGACGGCTGGGGGGATTGTCAATGGATACGTGCAGACAAGGACAGAGTGGACGGTACAAGGTACAACTACGTTACGGTTGCGTTAAGTTTGATCTTGCCTATGCTAACTGAAGCTACGGATACTCTCTTGATATCATCTTCAATGAGTCTCGCTGAGTTATTCCGTCTTATGCTAACAGATACAATAAAGAAATATACAGGGTACCATTTAAAATAACAAAGTGACATGCTTGTTAACCAATGAAATAAAAACATTTTGCTAAACAGCATCATTTCAGTTTATAAATAATTCATTTGACTTCCCCAAAAATGGTTCTGATCTGTTGGAAACGAAAGAAGTTATAAGGGGTGGCCCTTTCCGTTCGACTCACCCTGTTTCTAGACACTGGTGTTTCGTTATTAGTATACTATATGTTTTTTATTTCCAGTCTTTAAAATACGCTTTCCAAACAGACGACCAACTTTGTCTCGTCATGGAGTACGTCAAGGGTGGAGATCTGCACTTCCACCTGTCAAGAGAAAGACGCTTCTCAGAAAAACGAACTCAGTTTTACGGTGCGGAAATAATCTCGGCCATGGCCTATCTGCATTCCCAGGGAATAATTTACAGAGATTTGAAATTAGAGAATGTGTTATTAGACGAGGATGGTCACATTAAAATCGGCGATTTCGGTTTGTGCAAGGAAGATATTAACTATGGTACCACGACGAAAACGTTTTGTGGGACGCCCGAGTACCTGGCGCCGGAAGTGCTCGATCGCCGCGATTATGGTCGAGCTGTTGATTGGTGGGCACTTGGAGTCGTCATGTACGAAATGGTAAGTTTTTTTTTTTAAATCCGTTCGTGTTTTTTCATACATAAGGTTATTTGGAAAACATACTTACTTACTTAATCCTAGCGCCTTTCTACCCTTATAGGGTGTAAGGCGGGGTTGAGTCGGTTAGTTGCGTATTGTTCTCCATGCATCCCTCCATTTTTTCCTATTTTGAGTTATCTGTTGCACTTCACTCCAGTCTATGTTTCTTTTTACCACTGCAGTTCTAACACCCTCTGTCCATGTATTTCTTGGCCTTCCCCTTTGCTTCTTCTTTCCAGTTCGCGCTTCGTACACTTTCCTCACCAGATTGTTCTCGTTCATTCGCATTACATGACCAAACGATCGTAGTTGTCCTTCTTCTATTGTTGTACTAATCGGTTTTGTATTGAGATTTACTCTGAATGTTGTGTTCCTGATTTTATCTAATCTTGTCTTTCCCTCTATCTTCCTTAGGTATCTCATTTCCATGCTTTGCATTCTGTTCTTTTGAGTTTCAGTTATCGTCCACGCTTCTGAACCATAGATTAAGATTGGCTTTGCTACGTTTTCAAAAATTTGTGCTTTCGTTTGTTTCGGTATTTCTTTGTTCGCCAGAAAGGAGTTTTTATACCATTAAATAGCCTCCCTGCTGCTCCCGTTCTTTCTATTATTTCTTCCTTTAAACTTCCATCCTGTGCTATCATCGTTCCTAGATATTTAAACTTTTTTACTTGTTCCAGAGTCACATTGTCTACCCTTATTTTGTGTTCTTGTTCTGAGTTGCTTATTAACATTATCATTTGGAAAACATATGTAAATATATTGTGACGAATTCGCTCTCTTTGTCTTACATGATTCATTATCTCTCTAATTTAACCTGGTCGGACCTTATTTTACCATTTTCGAAAACAAGGGAATCAGTTGAGCACGTTGAGAAAGACGACACACAAATGTTGCTTACGCTGCTCAGTGGAGATGAGAGTAGGTCGTAGCTGGAACGGTACTGCCTCTTTCTCTTATCTTTCGTTTCTTTTTATCTATCTTTATTAAAATGGAAGGCAACAACAACAATACTTAAGGCCGGTTTTTCAATCGAAGGTTAACCTATAGATCTGTTGGTTATCCAATCAGATCATCAGAAAATTTTGAAATGGACTTATTTGATTGGATAACTAACAGATTTGATGGTTAACCTTCGATTGAAAAACCGACCCTTAGTTGTACGGGGATTCCTTCAGAGTTGAACGATGGCTATAGTCGGCCATGTCTAAGGGGGCTGCATGGAAACGAATCGTTTTATTTCTTTTCCCGCAAACTCGAATAGGAAAACCCATAGATTAGGGAATTATGTCGTTATAGTTATACCTATAGATACGCGACTCTCACTATTTCTGTGAAACCTCATTTTAGTTTTCACACACGTCGCTGGAGGCACTATAGTCAGCCGTTGCCCGGGTTTTCAAATAGTTTGAAATTGCCGTAGAATACTCTCAAAAAATCTAATAAAAATACGTTCTAAAAATATAACTAAAGTTTATTGTCACAATGTCACACGTAGGTATTTGGTAATTGACGGCGGATCAACGTCCATATTTTCTTGGTTTAGTATAGACATGGTTAAACATTCCCAGGGACCAAACCTGTGCAAAAACATTTTGAAGACTTCTAACATGTCAAAAAGGATATCACGCCCCATGTAATTTTGCACAGCGTGACGTCATTTTGACGTATACAGTGACTATCAAAATGTGCCGAGTAACTAACCATGTCTAAACTTAACCAAGCATATTTTGTTCATATAAGGCTCCTGCTTTCAGATGGCTTGGACCGGCGGGAAAGTCCATACCATCATGAACCACTTCTGTAAGAAAAATAACATTTATTATCTACTTAATCACACAAACAGCCTGCTGTCTCAGTAAAGCTACGGTTTGTCATTTAAGTAGTAACAAACCTGGAAAATTTAAAGCTGGGATGCTTCCTACTTTTAAATTTGTTCGATTGTGATGTGCCTCGAATTTGTTTTCTTCCGAGAAATGCTGATCACAAACATGATAAGACTTTCGAATGATTTTGTAATCTTTCTGAAGAAGATCCTGGCGGCCGATATTATTACACCATGCTTCAACGCCGAAACACACCCACGACGATGAACAGAAGGAAAACTACACCAAACTAGAGAACCAAATCGCAGCAAAACGAAGAAAACACGTTTAGACGAAGATAATGACGATGGCACAAAATACGTTAACAACAAAGAAAATAATCGCTCAATTTCAAATTGTTTGAAAACCCGGGCGACGGCTGACTATAGTGCCTCCAGCGACGTGTGTGAAAACTAAAATAAGGTTTCACAGAAATAGTGGGAGTCGCGTATCTATATCAAGACATAAATCTCTAATCTGTGGGAAAACCGTAAGAGAAAAACTAAACCGGATAAAAATATCCATTCAGATATCGTTTTCAGAACTGAAGAAGTGCACGTGATCGGTAGCCACTAAGTGCTTGCCCACGGGTGTTTTGGAAGACTCCGTAAACCCAAGTAACACAGGTTCATCTAAAATCACTAAAAGATATATATTGGACGTCTACTCGGAACAGTTATGGTATTATGGATGCTTAATTCCCGTAACGCGATCCACCGACCGCAACGAGTCGTGCGAGGGACGAAATGTCCGAGTCCGAATAACGACAACCCGAGGACCAGTCGACTTGTCCGTGAACCCTAAATTTCTGAATTCATAAGACCAGAGGCCAGTAACCGCTTGCTTTTGAACCTCGTTAAAAGAGAAATTTAGCTCCACATAAAATACTTTGGATCCTTAACTTAGTAATACGGCAAACAATTTGAGTTTGCTTGAGCGGAGAGTAAAAGTCCTCTAAAAAGTCATTTCAATCAGTCTTATAATTTAAACGCTTCTGCAACCAAAATTTTGCAGCCCAAGTAAAATTTGACAAGTCGAAAAACGTAGGAATCAGGCCAGTCACTACTGCGAAAATTTCGATATAGTTTAACCACTGTTGAGCATCTGCAAGACCTCTTTTTTCTGCTTCAAAGGTATCCACTGTCTTCGTTGAATCGGGAATTAAGCTAATATTTGGATTTTTGGAACCTCAGGTGGTAAAAAGTGACTGACTTGCTCGTAGCTACCCGTCTGGTATGTGGCAACTGCATTTACAGCTTATACAGGCCTGTATAAGTTTCAGCAGCTTGGACTTGTGTCAGTAAAAAGGGCGGCAAAGGTAAATTTTGATCATTATATTGCATCTTTGCCCTCTTGCTTGGAGCACGCACACAGTCTGGTCTAACCTCATCTATTCAACACTTGAAATCATAACCCCTTTTTGAAGCCTATTTTTCCTATTCTAACTCGTATTTTAACGACGAACTTGCAACTAAAACAATGCCTGAATTCAATACATAACTGGTTTATAGATGTGTGGACAACTGCCCTTTTACAACCTCGACGTTGACAAGCTCTTCATCCTCATCATGATGAAAAACGTTGTATTCCCGCCAACACTTTCGGAAGTCGCCAGAGATCTGCTGAGCGGGCTACTAGTCAAGAACCCCAACGAGCGTCTGGGTGGAGGTCCAAACGACGCCAAACAAATCATGTCCCACCCCTTCTTCAGTGATATCAACTGGAGGGACTTGGAGGCGAAGAAGCTGCCACCCCCTTTCAAGCCTCAACTGAAGAACGACACGGACACGCAATATTTCGAATCAGAATTCACAGAAGAGGATGTACTGTTGACACCGCCAGACGAGTTGGGTGCCACGATGGAGGAACTGCGTTTTTCTCAGTTCAGTTATCAAAACTTGTCTACTAGTCCTGCGCTTTAGAAGCAGTGCTTCAAGGCTTTTAAGGGCACGTTTCAAATTTCAAAGTTCTGACTAAAGCGGTTAACAAAACACAGGGGGGGTAGACTATAACCTCACTGTATTCAATGTTTATGTATAGTATAAGTAACGCAAATTTGTTGGCATGTTTGTTTCTTGTTAATGTTAATAAAAATTGTTGCTAACTAGTGTGACGAATCTAAATCTGCGCCATTTACGAAATGGGGGATGAAAAATAATTGGTTCAAGTAAGTCATTTGCCAGATTCGAGGTTTGCAGATGAGAAAGAGCTTTTCTGTGCCATATAGGTTCCAGAATTTAGCTGCTTCTGCCGGTAGATGAAGATTTCCCAGCTTTATACATATTTAAACCAAGCTTTTCGTGACGTCAGCCAAGCATGTAGCAAGTTTCTCTTATTTCTTGAGAAGTGCATAGTATAATAGGGTCGCTGTCCGCTTCTTTTGAATTTTCTTGAGTTCTTTTCATCGTCTGGACATTCTTCCTTCATGGAGACGAGTTTAGTGGAAATTTACGTCTTCTGGAACGACTGCGTGTTTGACGAACCTTCAAACATAGCGGTGATCCTGTCCATGGAGGGACAACGACCGTAGCCTCTTTCGACGGCGAGGGTTTGGATTTGTAAATTTTCATAATGTAGCTTGAGATCCTTTACCTATTTGGATCTTCATAAATATTTCTTTTGCTCAGTTACATTACAACACATCTATTCCGCCACAATTTCTATAATTGCGTCCGAAAAATTCAAATGTTACGTTCAAAAATTTAATAGGTACAATAATTTTCATTCCTTAAACTAATTTTATCAAAGCGAAAGCCATTGTTTCAGTCTTTTGTGCCAGTAGGTATAAAAAATCGAACCTTGACTAGAATAATCGAGTTCCCGCAATAAGAGGCCTTTCCCAAGTAACACAGGACGGCGACTGGACGTCCACCAAACGTCCATATTCGTCCTGTACGGGACCGTACTATTTATGGTCGTATCATGGACGTACATTTGCGGACGATTTTCGAACGAACATCAAACGGACATTCTATGTACGTTCTCAGCTGGACGGTTCCTGACCGAACCAAAAATGGATGTACGATGGATATTCGCTCATGAACTGTTTGCGAACAAACCTACTTAGGACGTTTTATGTACGTCCCTATATAAACAGTCCTTGGATGAACCGATAATGTACATTCAATGGACGTTTTCGCTCGAACTCTTTACGGATAAACAAAAAAAATTGTAAAATGTTTACATCGCTGTGTAAAAATTGTAATATTAAACAGACTGCATCTGTTTGTCCCTGAATTGCTCTCTGTAAAGCAATATTCAGAATACCCAGTAATGGTCCATCTTTCGACGGTTTCTGGACGTCCGCTGAAGGTCATTGCATGTACGTTTTCAGACGTATCGTTCCTGGTCGAAACAGAAACTGCCGTACAGTGGACGTTCGATCACGGATTGTTTCTGAACAGACTTAAGTAGGATGTTCCACGTGCGTCCCTATATAAACAGTCTTCGGATGAATGATGAATTTAATAATGTAGATTCTATGGACGTTCGCTTTCGTACTCTTTACGGACTAACCAAAATTTTTGTAAAATAGTTTGCATCCCTGAAATGCAGCAATGAAAATACAACCGTTGTGCTGCTTATGATTAACAAAGTCTCCGCAAGATCTATAAATTTACATGAATTATTTGACATTTATATAATGCAGGTACTAAGTATCTATCATTATATACACTTTCTTTTATTTTCGAGCCGATTGAACAACCAAATGGAACGAAATGAATCTGGGCTGATGAACAATTAAGTGTTGTGATTATTATTTATTTAGCCGACTAGGGAATGCAAGGTCGTGCAGACTGCAGATGGTATTTATTGCTGCGACTCTTTTGTCCACTTGCGGAGGGTAAACGCAGGTAGTCCGAGGAACAGGGACACTTGTAGGTTTTAAGTTAGTCTCTACGAGAAATTTGCCCTGGGTCGTGTGTAATGGTTGGTATGCCAATATATTAATTAAATCCATTTGTGTATTATTGGGAGTGTTTTCCGTGGAGGTGTTAACGTGAGTGCATCATAAAGAAATTTTAGAATTCCAGACCAATTGGCCATCGTCTTTACA
The DNA here is from genome assembly GCA_963924575.1 of Pycnomerus fuliginosus. Taxonomy (NCBI): domain Eukaryota; kingdom Metazoa; phylum Arthropoda; class Insecta; order Coleoptera; family Zopheridae; genus Pycnomerus; species Pycnomerus fuliginosus. The sequence goes on along the minus strand of OZ004625.1, from coordinate 8,404,531 downwards.
AACATCGTGACATCATCAGCAATCAGCACAAAGGCAAACAAAGGTTTGTAACGCTCATCATGAGTATAGTCATAACTCATAAGAGTATACCTACATTTTTTTAGAAATTGCATTTCACGATCAAAAATTCACTCACATTCAATTAAACGTGTCCATCATAAACATTTAATACTTCTTATTGATATTTCATGATCGATTTTGAAAATTCTTGTAAATGTAAAATTTTCCGTCTTATTAATGAGCCTGGAATCTATTTTAATTCGTAATTGTCTTATTTCAGAATCAACGCAAATTGACCAGGATTTCCAACACAACAGAGAAAGGCGTGGAGAAATGCGTACGAGAGGAGCACATTATTATTTAATTTAGTAGTCGGTGGAAAAATGCACTAGTGAAAATCAAGTGTTTCGGTGTAGTGGGGTGTTTCTAGTGATAGTGCAAGTACTTACATGTTACTTATTGTTCAAGTTTTGATGTGCTTTAACGAATTTTCGCCATTAATGGTCCCATATTATATTGTAATAAGCTATTAAATACACCTACATATTTTATAAAACATAGATCTATTTATTTTATTAATTATTATGCCCATCCTGGCGTATGTTCAAAAAGTGATCCGTATGACGTTCAGAAAGCATTTTGTAAATAGTACCATAATGGTACATAGCTACATAGGTCGTTCGCTGGAAATTCATTGACTGTCCATCAGAGGACGACCAATGGATGGACCGTGGACTACAACGGGACCAATAATTTGTTCTTAGATGGTCCTAAAATCGTCCACAATGATCTCTAAATCGTACGATTATGGTCCGTTATGCTTCCAGACTAATCAAAAATCGTCCATATGACGTTCACGAATCATCCGTACATAGTGCCATAACCGTACATGTGTCGTCCGAGTCCGACCAGATGGTTCTGAATCTGTCCATTTTTGTGCACCGGGAATGTTCTATGAACGTCCATTTATTGTCCACAGGCCGACCACTGAATGGTCCTAGAACCACCTCACGGACCAAAATGGATGAATGATGGACGTACATAAGACATTTGTGTGTTACTTGGGTTGTGAGTTTTTTTTGTATACTTATAAATTAATTTTTATCGCAGTCGAAAAAATATTTATTAAAAATAACTATTATGGACAAAAGAAAGTTATATCACACCCGAAAATACTCCCTTTTTACACGGCTCATTTAACGACAGAATTATTTTTATTTTTTAGCATTCCTGCGGTTCAAGTTAAATATTCGAGAATGTATTCCTGTCATGTGAGGTTGCCACCTGTGCAGCATGTGCATCCCCTTCAGAAATGCAGACAGGGCACTAAAGAATATCTGGACACGTGTAATATTTCGCCGGCAAGCGCGCATGAAGCAGAATTATCTCGAGAATTTAAACAGGCGGCAAAATTACACCCACTACCAATATTTACATAGGGAGCTGTACCAGGTGAAAACACAAGTGGGAATCTAAAAAAACTAATTCTAAAGTTTTAGGGTTATCCCAAGCAAGAATCTCAGAATTTATACAAAGACCTTCAATACCAGCAATTTCCGCAACTTAGAAATCACCCTTCAATCAATCTTCTCTCACAATTGCAAATACTTAACCCTAACTTGGCCAGGTCCATAATGAAGGAACATTTCGGCATCAGAGAATTTCAATCCAATTATCCAGTAGACATTAGAATGTACCCAGTGGCGTGCCGTGCCCTTAGGGGCGGGGGGGGCGAGGCGTTCTTGGGGCGCAAAATATTGGTAATGCAATTTTTTTTAAATTATTATTATCTACATTTAGGTACTACACATTTTAATGAACAATTATTACAAAGCCATTCTTCGCATTTTTAATCCTTTAAATCGGCCTAAAACCGCATTCAGGTCAATATTTTTTACCAAGTCCGCTTCAATTGAATTTTACTAGGATCAATTCTTTTCCTTACCTAACCATCCTTCATCCTTTGTAAATCTTGAGTGACGGACATTATAGGTATCTGTAGGTGAGGACTGTCTTCGTGAAATTATGAGTAACTTGGTTTTGTTTAATATGAAATATCAAATAATAGAAAGGTCTGCGATCTGAGGGCGCTGACAATTTATGGAAAAGGTGCTCCAAATCCCCAATACAGGCAAAATCGATACCGCCGAGGTAGCCACGAGCTGCCGTGTTCAAAATTTATTTTTGATTTATTTAGTTTCTTCTCTATTTGGGGCGCCCGCCCCCAAGCAACTGTATCATAGTGTAGCTCTTAAATAGCTACATGCTTCGTAGAGAAATAAACCTTTTCCTTTACCTTCAGTTATTTATTACATCAGAATGGCAGAATTCGACCGGCTCTGAGGAACAGCCTTTTTTGCTTGGGCGGAAAGGGCGGCACAGCCTAAAGGGCGGGGGGGGCGGTCGCCCCCCCTAGCCCCCCTGACGGCACGCCACTGAATGTACCCCCAAAATCAAAACTATTGCCACACGCAGAACAACAACAATTATCCCATGGCACGTCATTATAACAATCCTTCCTCTTGTAGTTACCCGAGGTCCAAGGAAGACATGAAACACCGGATAACGCAAAATGCTTCTCTCAATTACGCCCAAAACATCCCCCCAAGACATGCTCAACATTATCGTTATAATCACGAATCCAGTGAACTTAAAACTTACTTTCAAAATTGGACTGAGGAAGAAGCCTCCTCGCTTGAACAGGCTTACGTCTTCTACTCCCCTGAACTCCCACCTTGTTTGAAAAATGCAGTTTTAGTCCATCAAGCTCAAACTGGACAATACGTTTTGAAAGGTGACTCACTCAAAATTAAAGAAACTACTTATCATAACGGCAAGAAGACTATTGTACTTCAAGTTTTGGAGTGTGAGTGCGTATTGGCGGAAAAAGAGAAGGATAAGGGTGCCACGATAGCGTCTTGTAGTCAAGAAAATACCGTCGAAATAGAACGTAAAATCGATGACGCAGTTTCGGTAATCAAATACATGCCCCGTATTGAAGAAAAATTTGCAATTCTATCCTCAGAGGAGGCCGAAGAAATCGCAGTGGGAATTGACGACGTTTTAAAAGAGGGTGGGGAGATCGTGACTGAAATAAATGGTGAAACTTCCGCAGAAACAACTATTAAGGAACCGGAAGCAGGAGACGCGCCAAGGGAACAAGAAGAAAAAAAGAAGCGTCCGATAGACAGAATCAGAAAGCGAAAGGCACCAAACGAGAAGAGAACTGAAAAGTTTCGAAAGAACCCAAAGATGAAAGTGGCTAAAAAGGCGGTCGAGAAACCAAGAATATCCAAGCATAGGGAAAATCTAATCTATAATGAGAAGAAACTTCGAAGGAACGCGACGAGTGGACAGAAGGGAGTTTCTAAGAAGGTCTACTATTTAAATTTCGAAGAACTGCGTTGCAAAGTAGAACAAATTAAAAGTGTCGTGATAAAAGAGAAAAAGAAAATTATGGCAGAGCCCAGTAAAACGCTTGAAATACCCAAAGCAAATGAGAATAAATTCGCTTGTGACAAAAAGAAAATCGAAAACAACCATCCCAAAATGGAAGAAAATAGCTCAGTTTCAAAGGAACAGAAAAAAAACGGAGAACCCTAACAAGAAGATCCAGAAAAATACGTGTTCAATTCGACCGTCGTCAAAAGGGAAGAAAAGGAAAATCACCGATGAGGAAAAAATACAACCTAACGTTGTAATTCTGCAGCATGTAATTTTACCCCCTCCTAGGAAAACCGAAGAAAATGTGAGTTTTAGCGCCAAAGCATCCATGAAACTGTGTGTGCAAAATTCTACCCCTCCTCAACCATTGAAGAGTGTTAAAGTCAAATCTATGAAGGAAGAGACTAACAAACGAAGAATAACTTTAGAAGAATACAACAACCGTAAACGGAAAATGCACAGCAACTGTGTGAAAACTCCTAGAAAATCAGTTGACGATGCAATTATTGAAGAAGTTGAGATGGCCATCGAAAGGGCCGTGATCAGTAATCCGATCTCGTTGACGAAATTTTCGCCAAGAATCGTCAATAGGAGCTGGCAAGACGAACCTGAGATAGAAGAACGTGAACGAGGGCAGAAAGGACCCTTGGTCATAACTGACACCTTAATGCCCTTAGAGCAAGAGAGAGAGAGGAGATTAATGCAAAAGTAAACTCCCAAAACCTAAAGACACCCAAAATGTCAAATCATGTTTCTATTTTGATAAACGAAATCCCCAGTAAAAAATCATTGGGTAGCGAGCTAAAAAAAGTACCAAGGACCAAGGCTGATGTGGATTTAAAACCTCATAGGACAATAAACGACGATTTACCCAAAACCTGAGTTGATTTTAAAACGAAATCGATATTGCCTCAAATTTTCGGCCTCAAATGACGAAACTTTTAAAATTGTCGGAACAACCAAAAGTGGTCATTGTTAGGTTTTTTGTTTTCATAATTTCGAACGCCCGTTGCATGTTGATAGTTTCTTGCTCCTATGATACATCCAACATCCAATATTCTTCATACCCATAAATGCAAAATTGTATAAGATTGTCTGGACTTTGGTGTTGCGCTTTTGTATTGTATGATCATATTTTAATGAAAGCGTGTAAAAAGAGCTTTACAATAATGTATTAATTGGTGTTTCATCACTATCCGTTTTGGAGTTATTCTTATTTTCGTTTCTGGAAACGAGAACAAGGACCGCAACTTTGGATCTCTGTAAAAGTGGAAACTGACGGAAAATTTTATATCCAATGAAAGCTTGTTAAAATATCTTTAAAACGATGCATCAACCGGCGTTTCATAACAATCCGTTTTGGAGTTACTTATTCTTATTTTCATTTCTGGAAGCGAGAACAAGGACCGCAATTTTGGATCCCTGTAAAAGTGAAAACTGGCTCTTAATTTAAGCAAATTTTATATACAATGACTGCCTGTTAGAAGATCTTTAAAACAATGTATCAACCGATGTTTCATCACAATCCGGTTTGGAGTTATTCTTATTTTAATTTCTGGAAACGAAAATATGGACTGCCAATTTGGATCTCTGTAAATGTGGAACTGACAATTAATTTAAGCAAATTTTATATCCAACGAAAGCCTATTAAAAAGTCTTTAAAACAATGTATCAACCGGTGCTTCGTCATAATCCGTTTTGGAGTTATTCTTATTTATATTATTTGTTATTGCTACTATATAACCTACTCTCCATGAGGAAATTTTGCAAGGAATTTTACTAACAGGTGAGTTATTGGTAGATGCGATTTCAATGCGATACGTCAGAAAACATGACAAATGTCAAAATTTAGCAATTATTGCTCTAAATTGGCCCAAAATGGCCTTTGTGTGCGTGCAGTTTTGAGTAAAGTGCCGCTAACAATGAAAAATAAACCCTAGAAGCTTTGGGTTAGGTAATGTTTTTGCTTTTCCGCTAAATTTCGAGCAAATTGTCAAAGGTACACACCCTTACAAATTAGGGTTGTACGGTTCCAGAAAATTTTTAGTTCTGCTATAGTAAATGAACGGACTTTACCTATGTGAACGTCTGGGGATGGATTGGGTTTAATTAGACAAACTGTCCCAAACAAGGCCCTAATATAATACAATATTTATCGTTCGATTGGTTGCCCATCCCTTGAAAGTTTATTTTATGCCTTCAAAAAAGCAATATATTTGTCAAAATATCGGCCATTCCAGAATACTTAGAATTTTTTATCATTACAATATTTATTTGTGTGAAATATTTCAGCTTTACAACACTAATATTCTGTGACCAGATGGTTACCAGCTGACTGGTAACGTGAACTGGTCAGCGCGAAAAAACTTCTTATGTGTGCAACTGGGCAGTGGAGGTGGTTCCAAGTCGAACTGTCAAGTGTCAATTACAATCATACAAAAGCCGATTTTTGGCGACGGCAAAGTTAAAACTTTGACAGTTGTTGGCATTTTTGCGATGTCTAGTATTAACCTTACCGGAAGCTCCGCCATATTTAAAGTAATAACTTTAGCTGTCAAGTTATAACACAGGTCGTGAGCTACGTTGAAACTTGACAGTTGTTTAATTTGGCTGTCATCGCTGTCACATGCACGAATTTACTTTATTGAAGTATTTGTTCTAAAAGGATATGTGTAATAAACAATCAAGAGTTCAATAAAATTAAATGTATTTCACAGTGGAGAAGAATACACAATTTTTACCTGTCCCTGTCACTATTTTGAATGATAAGTAAAACGATGCGATTACAAGTTTTCATTGCAGTTTCAAGATCCTGAGTAGTCTTCCCAATGTATTGAGCTTATTGTTCTGGGGAACTTTCCAAACTCTTTCTTTCCTTTAAAAAGACGTTTTCGCAACAAATGCAATCAAATGTCAAGTTTATATTCGCGAAAATCAGCAAAGTGTCTGACATCTGGTGGCAATACTTTAACTACACTGAGAGACAGGATACGGAAATACTTTTAAACGTCCGTCATCATAATTTCGGCTTACGTCAGTCAGTTGTCAGTTGCGAGGTTAGGTAGTAGTTTTGTTAGGAGACATATCCTCTCGCTGACTCGAAATTTTGTCAATAATTCTGTGGAATTTTACGTTTTGTGTACTTAAGTGGAACATTGTAAATCCAGGAAAACTTGGCTATTAAAGAATTCACGTATCGATGTCACTGATGTCACCAACTGACACTGTCAGGCACGTCACGCTAGAAATCTCACTTCCGGCTCCCCAATGGGGTGAGACCGCCATTTTGTGGTTTAGCAATGCCATCTATTAGCAGCTGATTTTCGCGAATACTTGGCAAACGTCAAGTTTTAACTTCTGTAAACGTTATGTTTTAACTTTTACCTTCGCCAAAAATCGTCTAAACACGCTGACACTTGACAGTTCTACATAACCTAACTTTCTTAAATCTGTTTCCTAACCTTAAATTATTTAGCCCCCAATTTTTCCAAAAGTCATGGAACTGATAACAACTAGCGGCTATTTAACCGCATTCAGTGTGGGAACAATAATCGGGGCCTCAGCCACTTGCCTTGCAATCAAATTCTTAAACAAAAAACCCGGAATTTGGAAGGAGGGCATGGAAGAGCGTTTTGAGGTCAGAAACAACCCCTAATTGACTTGTAGCTGCTATTTTCAGAACATACTGCAAGAATAATGCACCCTTATTTCAGTTCGATGATCCCAAAGACGAATACAGACTTATAATGGGCGTTCGCAACGATCTCAAAATGCAGAAGGGCAAAGTGGCTGCTCAGTGTGGCCACGCTGCAGTTGCAGCTTACGCTAAGGCACTAACTCAGAATCCACAACTACTCAAACGCTGGCTGAGATATGGCAAGTAAATTGTTAACACACAGGCTGTCCCAGCACTATTACATTCTTAACCAGTCCTGTTCTGTAACATGGTTGACTTCAATCAACGTCGACACTAGAAACACTTGATTTTCACGTTTCAAACACAATGTGCTCATTATCAAATCAGAAGCTATACAACCCTTCACTTCAAAATGAATTTGAAAAAGAGAAAAAACTCCCTTTTTTAGACACTCTAGTGATTAGAAGTAATAATAAGTTAGAATTTGACGTTCACAGGAAAGAATCCAGCACATACCGCTATATCTCGACAGACTCCCATCTTTGTGCACAACACAAGATGGCAAGTTTCCATTTTTTGGCACACTATCTTCTGAATTTTCCTTTAAACAAAGAAAGATATCAGAAAGAACTCAAAACAATCAAAGTCATAGCGAGATGTAACGGATTTGAACCTATCATAGTAGATAACATCATTAGGAAGTTAAAATTCAAACAACAAGTGTTAAATGCCACGACTTTTCACTCTGAAGAACAAAAACAGGTTTAAAATTTGTCGCATTACCTTTTGAACCTCGGTTGACAAGAGGTTTGACAAGGTTTTTTGCCCAACAACATTTAAGAACAGTTTTCAGATCTGAAAACCTTTTAGGCAACCCGAAAGATAAAGTAGGGAATAGCGAAAAATCTGGCATATACAAAATCAATTGTCAGAATTGTGATCTAAAGTATGTAGGTCAAACACGAAGGTCCCTCAACACCAGATTTAAGGAGCACTTAGCCCACCTTAAATATGGCAGAACTGAGAAATCCAGTGTTGCCCTATACGCTATACACAATGACCATAGAGTAAGTGATAATATTAAGTTAGTTTGTAGCGTTAACATGGTGCAGATGCTAGATGCGATGGAAAGTATCGTCATTTATAAGTGTTCACCAAATTCATTTCAACATTAACTAAAGTCACTAAGTTACACAATAGGACTGAACTTGTTTTTTGCAGGAGGTACAAAAATAGCGTTGCGAATCGACTCAGAAGAGGAACTCCTAGACTTGGACAAACGTGCCAGAAAAAGCAAAGTTTTTTCCAGTATTATCCGCGATGCCGGTCAAACGCAAGTCGCCCCAGGCACTAGAACCGTCATCGCCATAGGCCCAGCCCCCAAAACAATTTTAAACGAAATCACAGGACACTTAAAGCTGTACTGACTTTATTGTTTGAATTTATAAAAATAACTGATTTCAATACTGCAACACCCTGCAAATGCTAATTGTACAGTACTATCGCTAAAAACGAGGTTAATTCCATAAAACAATTAAGTAATTCAAGTTAAGTCTTCAACAATAAATATATGGATAACAACTTGTGCGTAATACTATCATAATGCAGTCAAAAATAGAGACTTAAGTACTTCACTGGGTTTGGTTCTGATGGTAGTAAGTTCTACCAGCTAGTTCCAGTAAGTACCTGTCGGGATGGTCCAGCCAATCAGCGGCGCTCAATTTGACGTTACGCTGACGTTCTGCTTCCTTCACCTCCCACTTTTTAATTTCTAGTTGAGTTTCTCGACTTACGGCGTCGCCACAGCCCCACACTTCAATCCTGATTATACTATAAGGGATTTTCTTGAATTGCATCTGGAAGAAAATTAAAAAATCTACTTGAAGTACAGAAAACATACTTTTTCGAAACCTCCATCCACGATTATGGTTGGATTCCTGGGGTCTTGCCCCGCCCTTAGCCCAAAAGGATACCCCCTAACCGTCGTGTTCAAATACAAAAGTTTTGATCCTTTCTCCATCAGAAGAAACCTGAAAATTGTTGGTCAAAAAAGTTTTGTGGAAAACCTAAGTACTTGGGTAGAAGCTGAAAGACGGCGGCGTCCTCCCCACCCCAGTAGAGATTGCTTTCCTTCCATTCATTGGGGGAGGCTATGCAAAACACTTGAGCGTCTTCCACCATTACAAGAACTATAGTGGGTCCTTTGTAGGCGAGCACGTGATGAAGGAAACGATTGGCTCCCAGACCCATGTCGTCAGAGTCGTACAGAACGACCCAATGGGAAGGAACGGCACATAACAGTTTCGAGAGAAAGTTGAAACTAGATAAACCTAGGAGAAAAAACAAAAATAGTTTACAATTTAAATGCATTTGTGTAAATGTATATCTATCTGTAGATTTGTGAATAGCTTGTACTTTCGCACTAATTTCTCTAATTGTTTTCATATTTTGCCTTCTTATGTGTATCTCATCTCTTTGTCCCTTCAGACTTTTCAAATCAACAGAAAAGTAAAAGATTATGAAGCAAAACAAAGTCAAGGAAGGTGACTAACTAGCACACCTGCGTAACGAGGAAATGTGTCCTGAGTCACGATAATAACTGATAAGACTGTAAGAGGTTAATTTTTTACTTTTTTCCACGCGTAAAAAATCGAATCCCCAAAAACGTCAAATGTTTAAGTTCCAGAGATGAAATTTTGCTTATCAGGTTTTGGAACAAAACAAAAAGTATCGTTTAGGCATACGAATTGTGAAATTTCATGTAACTTCAAGTTGTGAAAAAATCACATACACAAGGGTCTATTCTGTAATTTTAACGTTTTCCACCAATGAAAAAAATGTGTACACCAATCAACGAATAATTTTCATAATTTCTACAATTTACAGGTAGGAAGGAACGTCGAGACTTTACACCGATACCCATAGGATTACATCTCACTAGTAATAGAATACATAACGCCGCTTACAATATTAGCAATAAAGCGTCGACGTAATTCAGCTTCCATGGCCTACCACTTAATGTTAAATGTGGATGAGATCTTTCTGTCTCCTTCTTTTGTATTACTTATGTCTTGGTTTAAAGCATTTGGTGTCCTTTTCCTTCTCATGACTGGAAATGTGATAAAAAGAGATGGCGATATGAGAGAATATTTTCGTGATCTTCCTCCATTTCTCGAAGCGGGGGGGGGGGGGGTAATCCCAAGGCAAATAAGTGTACGTACACTTTTTAGTGTAAGTGGTTAACCCCTCGGAGAATTGACCACCCATGAAAAAGCTGTACAATGTACATCAATTTCCAAACAATTTTTTAAATCGAATTTGGCAATTTTTTGCGAAAAGTTCTCTGGAATTTAACATTTGGACTTTTTCCGTCAATTTTTAGTCGATTTTCAGCATATTTTTATCAATTTTCGTAGTTTAATGTAGGTACTCAAATTTGCGTTGGGGTCAATAAGCAATGGGAAAGTGACCATTTTGTAAGTTAAAAGCTCAATTTTTCTTGTGTTTTTAAATCAGAACTATGCAATTCTAAAGCAGAGAGGTTAACCACTTATCGATTTTGGTGTAGTTTTCTGGAATTTTCTGTCAATTTTGGCAATTTTAATAATTTCGTTTATTCGAATTTACCAATTCTTTGGCCATTTTAAGATTAAGTCAAGCTGAAATTTTACTGTACGCTCTCTGAAATTTTGTTTTGCGTTTTTTTAAATCGCATTTAACAATTTTTGGAGATGTGTTAACGAACTTTACTAGAATTTCGTATTTTTTCTATTTTTGGCCATTTTCTTAATCTTTGCAATTTTCCCGTAATTTTTCGCAGTTTTTAGCAATTTTCAGCATATTTTTAACAATTTTGCGTTGTGATTAATCGATCTGAAGCGATTTTGGTAAACAGTTCTAGTACGCTTTTTTTAAATCGAATTTGGCAGCTTTTTGACAATTTTTTGACCAAGTACAGCAATTTTAGCCTTTTTGGATAATCTTTAGCATTTTTAGCCTCTTTTGATAATCTTTAGCATTTTTGAGCATTTTTTAAATCGCATTTTTCCTTTAATTTTGGCGATTTTTAGCAGATTTTGGATTGTTTTTGTCAACTAGCGATTTTTAGCATGTTTGTAACGATTTTTTTTAAATTTATTTTGTCAACTTTCGCAGTTTAGTGTACACAAATTTGCGTTGCGGTCAACTCTTCGAATAAAGCCATAATGAAAAAGTAACCATTTTGTATATTTTAAAAGCTCGCTTTTTCTTGTGTTTTTAAATGAGAACTATGCAATTATAAAGCAGAGGGGTTAACCACTTACGGATTTGGGTGTACAGTTTTCTGAAATTTTGGGACTTTTCTGTCATTTTGGCGATTTTTAGCAATTTTAGTATTTTTTTAATCGAAGTTGGCAATTCCTTGGCCTTTTTTTAATGAAGTCAAGCTGCAATTTTACTGTACGTCGTCTGAAATTTTGTTTTGTGCTTTTTTTAAATCGAATTTGGCAATTTTTTGTCGATTTCAAATTTTAACGAAAAGTTTTCTAGAATTTCGCAATTTTTCTATTTTTAGCGATTTTAATCAAATTTGGCTTTTTTCCGTAATTTTTGGCAGTTTTTAGAGATGTCCACCATATTTTTAACAATTTTACGTTGCGGTTAATTTCTCTCTACCGATTTTGGTAAACAGTTCTCTTGAATATTGGGAGTTTTATTGCAATTTTAGACATTTTTGGAGTTTCTAACAATTTTCCCGTTTTTTTTTATCGAACTTGGCAATTTTTTGACGACTTTATGACCAAGTCAAGCTCTGCAATTTTTCTATTTTTAGCGATTTTCTTAGTCAAATTTGGAATTCTTCTGTCATTTTTGGCAGATTTCAGCATATTGTTAGCGTTGTGGTTAATCGCTCTCTGTATTTTCAGCACATTTTTTGCAATTTTGCATTGTGGTTAATCGCATATTTAGCGATTTTGGTAGACAGTTCTCTTGAATTTTGGGAGCTTTATTGCAATTTTAGACATTTTTTGGAGTTTATAGCAATTTTCGAGGTTTCTTTCATCGAATTTTAGCGAATTTTAGCATTTTAGCGATTTTTTTAATCAAATTTGGAATTTCTCCGTTAATTTTGGCGATTTTTAGCGGCGCTTTTTGTTAACTTTTGTCAATTTTCGCACACAAACTAGCGTAGTGGTCAATCCCTCGTCACCGAAATACCATAATTTTAACAACCCGCACCATAATCCTCAAATTTAGATCTGGCAACCCTGTTTCCTACCCAGAAAAGGGGTGGAAACGTTTACTTTCTGTTGGGGTCGTAGGAAAACGTTGATTAATTGAGGCATCTCAGGTAGGATAACGCCTTTGCTTTGACGTTACCATAACAGCAAAAATACAAAACCAATCAGCTAAAATTTTTAACGCGTAAATTACAGAATAGACCCTACAGAGTGTTATTTAACGTTAATATTCTTTTGACAGTACTTACCCACACCACTGTTATTGGGTGAATTAAGTTTCTGTGGCCTTGAATATATGGCAGGCAGGGCCCCAGCCAACAACCACGACATGCTCATCTGCAACAGGTGTGGATGAGGCTTGCTCTGACTAAACGGAGGTGGCTGCTCCAGAACCGGGGTGGCCAACTCCAAACCTATCAAAACACCAAAATGATTCGTTGAAATTTTGACGTAAACACCCTTAAACAGTACCTGTGGCAAAGTTATTCCCGTGCTCTTCCAGGGTACGATAAGATGTGGCCAAGGAATGTACGGCGTAACGATGTAAAGGTAACAACAATCGGGGGCAGTTGTGCTCCAACCAATGCGTGACGAATTGCGTGGAAAGTGACGTCTTGGTGTGAAAACAACTGTCGACCACAGCTTTCAACGTTTTGTTTATTTGAAGGCACATCTGAGGCCCCTCGGAGTAATGGTCCATACTGACGTGGTATGCGCACATCAGCATCGAACGCATGGCATCTGGGTTTATCACATAAGTATCGGTTTCTGAACTGTGCGTCGAGAACATTTTCACGAATGTGTCTCTGATGACGGCGTCATCCAGAATCTGAGTTTAAAAAATCGTCAGGAAATAATAATTTTTTTACTAAAAGTGCATTTTTGCGGCAGTAAAATGCGACTTCCACTGCCGACGGCAGTAAAAATCGACTTTTGCGGCAGTAAAAACGCACGTTTTCAATGACAATCGGCGAAAAAATTATGTGTTCAACACGGCAAAAAACAGGATTCCTAGCTTCGGCTATGAAACTTCCAATTTTTTTGTCTTATTGTTAAACAAATAACTATTATAATATCAGAGACTCTACAGAAACTAATTTTTCTCGTGAAAAACTGAAAACAGAAGTTAATGTTAGCGATCTGTTAAAACTAGTAGGCAATAGCATTGCCTACTGATTTGGACATTAGCTTTCGCTTGCACTCGAGTGTACAGTTTTCTTAAAGTTTTTGGAGGTCCCAAGAATGATCTATCTTATTTCTTCAAATTTGGGCCCTATACGATAAGGCAATAAAACTTTTGCATGGTACGATTTTCTTCAAACTTGGTTAGGTCAATCAGCAATGTCTTCTCTGCTTTCCTACAAAAAATTGGCCGGATGCCTTTCTTAATTTTGGAGAAAAAAATTTGTAAAATTTTACTATTTCGATACTATCCTACAATTGTGAAATTCTGGTATTAGTATAGGATTGCTTATTAACAGATTATTACCAAAATGTGATTACAAGCATTCACTTTATGCTTATGCAGGCCAGCAATGCTGTAGGGCTGGAAATTGTGTTTAAGATACCCTTCGAACTATTTACATTATTTAACAGTTATTTTGTGTTTGCATCGTACAATTTCTGTCTTCTTTTCTTATTTGACTTAGAAGACTGTATTACACCATGAGAACAAAAATCAGCAGGACGCTACCTCTAGGTTTGGAAATATTGTACACGCAACTTTTGTGTATTTTGGTGTATTTTTAAAGGATTGAGTAATATAAACAAGTGACTTTTTGCGGATCTGAAGGGTGTAGTCAGATTATCTCTTCACTTCCGGTTTAACCGGAAATGAGCCTAATACTCTTTTGTCAAAAGGATATCCTAGTTTTTTAACTAATTCGGGATCTACGAGTTTTCTATGTTCAAAATAAATGTAACCTATTTAATCTAAGGATCACCCACTTCCAAAAAAGTAGCTTTACATCATTTTCAAACATAAAAATCCACTAAATCCTTCCAGCACTTTTAATTTTTTATTTTTAATTTATATTTAATTATAGATTCTGATTGGTCTGTTAATTGTGACTTTCCCGTTTGGTATGTACTGTTCATTGACGTCCATTAGAGAATGGAAGTACCAAATTTCTGTTTTCACTTAAAAACATGTACCTTTCCATTTAAAATTAACGTAAAATGTGGCTTAAAAAACCAACGTTTCAGCGAAAATAAAGAGAACAAAGTTGACAAAAAGTAACGATCAGAACATTTTTGAAAATGTTTATTATTTAGGCAATATGCACATTTTAGAGGTATCCTGTACTAATCTTGAATAGTCACTTTAACTTAAAATGGCAGAAATCACGGTCAACTTGACTGAGTACATTTCGGCCGTCTGGCGGCCATCTTTGAAATATATGGTAACATTTTTTTATATGATTGTAAAGAGAATTAAAATGTCATTTGAACTGCGTAAAAAAAACATCACTTTGCTATTTAAAACCGGAAGTAACATAAAATGTGTAAATGTGTCAAAAAATAAAGAAGTGGCGAGGTGTTATATGGGTCGATGACACCCGGTATATGTTGATACATATTTTGACATATGTCAAAAACCGTGACAGGTAGGCAAAACGTGGGTGCGATAAACTTCCGTTTTAGTATTCTCCAGCATGAAAATAACTATAAAACTGCTAAACTAACTTTACTGAAATGACATACCAAAAATGTTCACTGCCTCTCGGACTATAATAAACGGTCTTCGTGAATCACCCTATATAGTATACCGGGTGTCAACGAACCCATAAACACGTCGTCATTTCTTTATTTTTTGCTTTTCTAAATAGTAAGGCGATGGTTTTTTTACGCGATTCGAAAGATATTTTAATTATTCTCTTTACAATCGTATCAAAAAATGTTACCATAAGTTTCATTTGTTGTCATTTCTGCCATTTTAAGTTAGTGACTATTTGGATTAGTACAGGAGTTCTCTAAACTGCGCATGCTGTCTAAATAATGAACATTTTCATAAATTTTCTACTGCAAAGTTGTTCGTTTTATGGAAAAAGTATAAAAATACGGGATTCTCAGAGGTTCTCAAAATTTTTGTTTCAGCTTAAAAAACATGTACCTTTCTATTTAAAATTAATGTAAAATTGGGCTTAGAAAATCAACGTTTCACATAGTTAAAAAACAAACAACTTCGCATTAGAAAATTTGGACAATAATAAGCACATTTTAGTTTTAGAGGGCTCCTGTAATAATCTTGAATAGTCAGTTTAACTTAAAATGGCACAAATCACAGCCAACTTGACTAAAAACATTCCGGCCCTCTGGCGGCCATTTAACGTCACCTCCCGGTGAAACCGGAAGTAACAAAAAGTTTGTGAATGTGTCAAAATATGAACCCATCAAAATTTGAAGTTGATATTTCAAAAAAATTTAAAATGGCGAGGTGTTACATGGGTTCGTTGACACCCGGTATGGTTTTTTAAAAGTTTTTGAAGGTCCCAAGTGTGACCTATCTTACTTCTTAAAATTTGAAGGAGAAATGATTGGTGCAAATTTGAAACTTCTAAGGCTCACCCACTTCGAGAAAAATAGCTTTTACATATCTTTCAAACATAAAAATCCAATAAACTCAATACAAAACGGCAAGATTTAATTTAAAACCGTATTTTGTATTATCAGAGACTCTACAGAAACTAAATGCCGCTAATTTTTCTCATAAAAAGCTGAAAACGAGAAATTAGCCAAGAGGTTTAGTCTTTTTCAAAATGTTTGGCAACCCCAAATGCAGCATATCTTATTACTTCTTCGAATCTAAAATAGACATAATTGGTGCAAATTTTATATTTTAGGGCTCACCCACTGGGGGAAAAGTAGCTTTAGTAAAATAGTAAAAGTAATTTTATTAAAAAAATCGTACTTTGTAGGTAGGATCAGAGACTACAGACAATAAATTTCCTCATCAAAAACTGAATATTATGGTTTTTTGAAAGTTTTTGTATTAACTATCGGACCTATCTTCCTCAAATTTTAAGGAGAAACGATTGGTGCGAATTTCAGACTTCTAGGGCTCACCCACTTCGAGAAAAGTGAGATCACTTTAAAACAGCAAAATCTGAATGGAAAAAACCACTTGAACACCCCAACTTAATTAACTTAATTAAATAAATGTTTAGTGACTTACTGCTAAGTATTTCTCGCACTGTTGCTTGAATGACTGAGGATCAATATATGAAGTCTTACATTTGGCAGCTGCGCGAAAATAATAATACAGCTTCTCGGCTAGCGTTGGATATCGTGCAAAAAGATACCTCTGAAATTATAAAAGATAAATCATAAAATCACGAAAAGGGGGTCTCACAGAAAAGGTTGAGAGTGCAATTCCGTGAATGCCCTCTTCTTCCTGGGACTTCTCACAAAGAATCTGAAAAAAATCTTGTTCAATTATGAAAATGGGGTTGATAGATGACAAACCTTTGTTAATTTTTCAATGGGTAATAACTGGCTGGGTGCCTGCACTGGCTGTTCGATGTTTATGGGGGCTCCTCCTGAAACGCTCTTCCGCGATCCGTTGGATGTTGGGGTACTCTCCCCCGACTGGCTGTGGCTCCCATGACCGTGGTGGTTGCCCATTTTTTATAAAAATAATTATAAGGACATTTTTACGAACGCAATAGCGATTAATTTGCGGAGATATGGGGGCCTGCGGGGTATAAACTTTGTTCTTGTTTATCTGCGGCTGCGTCATCTGTTCGTCATGCGATGACTTATGACAGATGTCAGCTGTCTGTCTGTACGTCTATCAACGCTGACAACAGGAGGTGTTTTTTCGCGCTTATGAAAACTGTAGGAAGAAGACCGGACACCGGACACCCATACGAAAAATGGGACGAAAACGTGTTTTCAGTTAAATAGTTCACCACTGGTGGCGCACGAATTGGTTGTGGTATGGTTGCCCGGTTACCCGGACTTTGCTCAAGCGCAAAACTCACGAAAATGACACTTCAATACTCAGAATGACCTCTACACTCTAAAAATATAAAAATATTCCGAGTGTCCCACTTAAAAATTCAAAATTAAAGCCATTTCCGGCGTAACAAGAAGTGATAAAAACTTGCAATAAATGTCAAAAAATGACGTTCGGTGAGCATGTTCACTGCTGGTGATTTATTGATTAAAGTAAGATTGCAAAAAGAACCAAATAAAAGTTCCTATTACACAGCTGAGCGTTTGGAGGATTTATAGAACGGGTTCCAACTGTAGTTATACGACTTTTTTTTGCAAGTTACCGTTGCCGTACATGTAGATCTAGCGGCCAGCGTCTTAATTCTAGCCCTCTGGTGTGACGTCACAGATGGAAACTAGCCAATGAGGAGTGCTTGAAATATAAAGACTGACATTTTTGGTAACATTTGATTGGACCACTATTGGACGCTTCCAACAAAATATTCCCATTATAGGTCCTTTAAGGCACTGGTGGGGGTTTATTGCGCTTGGCCCCGTATGATACGCATGCGTTGATTTACTGTCATTTCTAGTGCATTTATACGTCATTTGTCAATACTGTCAACAGAATCTGGGACCTTTCACGTTTACCACGTGCTATTTTAACCTAAAATGATGATAAATGAGACATAACTGACAGTAGACATTCAAGTAAATTCTGTCAGCGGTCAAAAACTGACTGCGCATACGGCCATACATGGCGCCATGACGTCACGCTTACAGGACCTATTGATATCACAAAATATAATTAATTTGATTCGGAAACAAACTGGGAAATCTTTTGACGGCAAGTCGAGTTAACGATATGTACGCTAGAACTCGCACGTCATCCGATCTGTCAATAAACGTTCTGTCACTGTCACGTCTGTCAAGTCTCTACATAACCTCGAAATATCTCGTTTATTATTTAAAAAATGAGCATATATCAAGGAGCACGGACATTAAGCCGAATAATTCTAAGAAACTTCCCCAAACCGCCACATACGACAAGTAAAATGCAACTTCCAATCAGATTTAAGCTCACTCTTTTATTTTAGATGCCCGAAGCATGAAGCGATGGGTGGCCCCTACCCTGAAACAGCTCTACGCCAGACGTCTCAAAGTTGGACCTGAGAAGCCCGAGCCCAGATCTAGTTACCTAGAATGGAACTATGAAGCAGAAGTATTTGCTTTCGGAAAGAGACTTGGGGAAGAATTTGACAGAAATCTGCTAAAACAGGCTTTGACTCAAAAAGCTTTTGCGAATTTGGAAGAAATTAAGGCTAAAGAGGAAGGTCAGTTTGTCTAGTTGAAAGTTTGGCGAGTGCTTCATATTTTTCACATTCACATCCTTATTTGTTTCGGTGTCAGCGACTGTTTGTTCTTGTGTTACTACTGCGCTCAGTAATAGTATATTAAAAAACGCGTTTCATAAGGCCAATTATTACCGCACGAGGATGTTTGGACAACGAGGGCGAAAAGCCCGAGTTTTACAAAATCTGAGGGCGATAAAAGCCCTTAGGCCAGTCATATTAGAATTCTACCCGAGACTAAGTCCTAACAGGCTGCAACCACGATAGATAGGCCTCAAAGAGACTCCAATATCTGGGAAAAACTTTGTACCTCCGGGCATGAAAAGTTATTGGCAAACGAAGAACTCACTTTTCTCCGTTTTTTTGCAAATATTTCAAAAACTAAGCCTGATATGCTGACAAGGTATACTTACCTTTTTTATAGAGTATTAAATTCTCTACAAAAGTGGCTTAAGGAGCTATGGCCGACAAGTCGTTAAAGTTTGACATCGGAACATGGAAACGTCAAATTTCGCTGATTTTACAATGCCTCTTTATGCGATATTAGTGGATGACGTATATCCGCCATTTTTGTTGTGTATGGTCATAGTCAAGGCCTCCCACTGAAGCCAAACAAAGCAAAATGTCAATGCGCAAATTCCAGAAAACTGCATTTTTCGTCTAATTCTTTATTTGCGGTTACTGTGTTGCGTTTTAAAGACCTTAATATTGTCAAATTGAAGAATTGCTATCTATTAAATAATAATATAATAATAATAATATACATTTATTGAGCTTTCAAAACGAAAAACAAAAATTCAATCCTGGTAAACATAACGATATTTTCTAAGGTACATAAATATACTTAGAGTAATAGCAAACACAAATGAGAGCTCAAAAGGGAAGGAACAGCAAGCGCTGATTTTAATCCTCCCCCAGAAGAAAGCAGAACAAGAAAAAAAAACTAACAACAAAGGCAAGTGCAAGTGCGATTCGAACCTGAAAAACCGGTATTAACAAGTGATCAAAACAAATTATTAAATTAAATCGTTACATCATGTCCACTATGAGCTTTGTGCTGAAATAATTGAAGCTACACAAGCAAATTCTCGCTTTGTTTAGCTTCATTGCCATGGTAACAACGTTAACCTAGCAAAACAAAGATGGCGGACCTACGTCACGCTAATAGCCCGTATTTAGCAACTCCTCGTTGGAATAATTCACCTGATGATGGCTTTATAACCGAAACATGTTGTGTAGCGTAAGTGTAACCTAAATTTTTTGAAAATATAATTGGTGGCAAGACTACAAGCCTCTCTTCGTTGAATATTGTTTATGCCACTTTGAGATATGGAGGAATTTCCAAAGTTAAACCTCTTATTTTTTTGTTTTTTTTTCAGGAATAGACGATTTTAAAGAGATTTCCAGCAATCGTGAATTAATCAAGGAAGGCGAGAAGATAATTTCAAACTTTATCCAACAAGAGTTTGCTAAAATATACCCTCAAGATGTAGTTAAAGCATATGAAGACCATTTGATGTCCGAGGAAATGCTGGCACATGTTGCTCGACATATGGGGTTGACGGATATAATTTTGACAACAGTAATAATATAAAAAAATAATTGCAAAGGCTTAGAAAGGCCGGCTTAACTTTTTTTCAGAATTGTCAGTTGGAATTTGACAACTGTTAATTTGTCATTTGTCAGCAGGTGATAGAAACTGACAGTTGTTTGTTGGAATTGACAATTTTTTTCAGATTGTCAGTTGGAATTTGACAACTATTATTTTGTCACTTGTCAGCAGGTGATAGGAACTGACAGTTGTTTGTTGGAGCTGACAATTTTTTTCAGATTGTCAGTTGGAATTTGACAACTATTAACTTGTCACTTGTCAGCAGGTGATAGGAACTGACAGTTGTTTGTTGGAACTGACAATTTATTGACTCCGCAGTAATGAAAGTAATAAGTTTTTTAATAGTTGGCTGCTTGATGCACTGCGCCTTAAAATAATCACAAATTAGCAGAAAGGACGCGATCCCAAGCTGATGTCTTTTTTAAAAAAATTATTGCTGGTCTTCCTACGCCTCCGTAAACCGATTAATACTTCAATACTGAAATCTTGCAGGAATTTCCCGTCGCAAATTCAACACTAGCAGATACGTTCAAAGCAGTCGTTTCTGCATTAAATCGTTCGCAAGACCAAAACCGAGCCGAATTTTTCGTAAAGGATTTCCTAATATCGCAATTAAACGGAAAAGAAGTGTACGATATTTGGATCCCTGAAAAACCTTACGAGTATTTGCAAAATGTATTTAAAACTGATCGAATTGAGCCAAGGCTATGCAACGAATCCGCCTCTAACACAATTCTAGCGAACTTTCAAGTAGGATTGTTCGATGGCAACAAAAAACTGCTGGGAATTGGTGAGAACTGTAAGAGAAAACTTCTTTTTTTAATTTTTTTGTAGGATGGGGTGAGAGTATCGATATCGCCAAGGACACAGCCGCTTTAGACGCAATTGAAAGATTCTACAACTTCAAATAATGATTGTTATAGCTTGTGACTTAAATTATAAAAAATATAAAAATCAGAAAGTCGACTGCCTAAAATGAGAGGCCCGCTTGAGTCCCTTGGTACACATAATCCTGATACCTACAATATTTTGACGGTTAAAGCTTTTTTGAAAATTGCTCAAAATTTAGCCACAGCTTGTTTAATACCAACAAAAAACTGCTTGGATATGTTGATTTAGAAAAAAAAACTATTTTCGCCAGACAGGGTGACACCGTCAAAAAATTTACGAGTTTTTATTGCTTGTAACTTAATTCTAAAATCACAATTAAGGTTGGCTGTCTAAAATAAGAGTCCCGCTTGAATCCCGAATCCTGATCCTTCCATTCGAATATCGAGTCTCTTGAGTACCATCCGGGTACAATATTTTGACCGTTCCATCCGGATATTCTCGCCTCTGAAATTGCAATTAAATCACGTTTGGAAATGATGCTCAGTAAACATTGTTAACAAAATTTTGACTTTTTTGACAAGATTTCAAACGTTTTTGCAACAAGTGGCAATAGTGTTTCAGTTGTACAAACTTTCAAATTGATTTTTCTCAGTTTTCTTTTTAGAAACTTGGTAGCGAAATTTGCCGATTTAAGAGTCAAAAAGTCACTACCTGGATTAGCAGAATTGCTTTGTTATTATAATTACGTTTAAGTGACCATTGCTGCCAGCCTCTTCTTCAAAACAACTAGAATTATATTTTCGACGTAATAACGATAAAGTGCATCATATTTTACTTCACACACAATGGGTACCTAGTAGTCTGTGACGGCATTTAAAACCCTTGGTTGTCATATTCACCGATTGCATCAAAAACAAATTTCTGTTTGAATCTATAGTTGATTATTTTGGCGCTAAAAGAAAATTTTTATATTTGAAATTTAATCGCGATCTCACTGGGTTGGTTTCTGGATCTTAATCTTCAAAAATACCTTGGAATGTTCGATTATGCACAGTTATGTACATTCAGTAAACAAAAAGAAGCTTATTAGTTTTTCATAAAAAGTAAGGTTAGGTGAACCGGAACGTAAAGTTTCGTCAGATTTGGGGATTTTCTGTTTGAATCAGCCCCGAACATGCACAGTTCTCACTAGATTCACACAGAAATGGGCGGTCCAAAATTCCTTCCACGCATGCGGTCTTTCAATTCGTCCTTTGATGCAATGGGTGTATAGGGGTCGGTCGTTTGAAAATGGCAACATCGCACAATTTTCTCTACTGGTTACACAGTTTATAATTTGATTTTTACATTATAACTATGTTTGTTTCATCAAATGCAGTAATAATTGTTTGCTGTGTTTTGAGGAGGTGCTTACAAGTGGATTAGACATCTTCCGAAAAATATTTAAAACCAATACTCTGGGGATTTATGCATTGTTACTGACTATTTACAGCATCTTTAAACATTTTATAGTTAATTAGACGTTTGTGCAGTGGGGTTTTTACTGATTGACAGTCCTTATGTAGGATTGTATCACATAACCTTACTTTTATAAACTGTATGTATGATAGGCTAATAAAATCTCTCTAACTGCCGGAAAACACCAACACAAACATTGGTATTGGCCTTCATAAATTGTTAATGTACTTATAGGCTCCTAATCAAAATAGGGCAAACACTAGAAACTGTTTAAAACGATACGTAGTCTTACGTATTAGTGTTTGTATATAGAGTTTACGACTTTTTTTTTCTTTCTGTTGGTACTTTTTCAGCTTAAGTTGGTAGGACTGTTAGCACTTAAACAGCGAGTAATTTTTGTACTTGTTGTCTAGTAGGTGTAGAAGAAAAGAAAACAAACGACAATCGACGTTACACCCTACCTTGTGCTCTGTCGTTTCAATTTCTCTTTGTCCGTTGGGTAACAAAAGAACTTTTTCCCCTGTTGGCTTTATCGTGAGGATTGATCCGTCCGAATATTTCATTTCTTGAGTTTTGTCTGGATAGATTGTTTGGAAAATACCATCTGGAAGGCTTACTTCACATTTGCCGTCTTTGTATTTCGTTTCTTTCATGTTACTGAAAAAAAAATAAAGGGTGTAGACTTGTTTTAATTCGCATTTTTTTGCTATTGTTCCAAAAACAGATAGTTCGAATATGTACAATCTCTCACAACTGAGGTTAGGTGGAATTTGAAAAATGCGAAACAAACAAAAAACATACTTACTTTGAAAACTCTGTCACTTCACTCCCATCAGGATGACTAGTCTGCCATATATTCTTATCAAAATAAAAGTACTTAACAATGCCGTCCAGAAGATGCGTCTGCTTGATATCACCATTATAAAACTTCATGGTCACAAGATTACCATCAGCACTCACAGTCTTAACATTGCCGTTAGAGTACGAAATTTCCTTGCTACCATCCGGAAGAACACGTTCGGACTTGTCCTCTAAAAAATCTTCACTAAACCGAAAACATTTCGAACCAAAACCGCGACTTACCACCCTTCTTCGACTCGTCAAAAGTGGCGTTCCGTTTAAAGTCCCCCTTAAACGCATTCTCGTACTCTTGTTCCACATTGGAGAAATTACGAAAATTCGTCATTTCCAGCAAGGAATCCTCCTCTTTTTTCTTAATCGGTGAAATTCTTTTCTGGTCGCTTTTAAGGGCGAGCCTCGTGACGTTCTTATTGATTTCGTGCAGAATTTTCGATTCTGAGGACTTTCTGGACAGTTTTTGCGACGCGTTTAGTTTGGCGTTGTTTTTCGTCAGTTTTTCGATTTCCTCTTTCAAGTTTCCGTTTTCCTTTTCTAGCTGTTTGATTTGATTCCGCAGTCTCGCTTGGGTTAAACCCGTTTTTGATTCTTTCAATTTCAGGGTTTCCTTTAAATCTGCGACTTCTTGCTTGAGGTGGCTGATTTCTTGGCGTTCTTTTTTCGTGGGGCGGTTTTGGGAGTCCTTCAAATATCTGAAATAAAACATGTTCACAAAATAATAGATCATTGTCATTTGCCTCAGTTAAGAAAACTGCGACGTTGCCATTTTCAAACAACCGACCCCTATTACAAAGTGAACGAAGTAACAACTCGTTTTTTAGCATCATCGTAGGTGGCTTTCATGTTTTTTTTTGACATTTCATTTTGCAGGCGTTAAACGTCAATTCATTTGTTTTTAAAGCCACTACGACGGTACATTAATTTGTATAATGACAATAACATCTATTGAGAGTTGTTACAATATCCACAAGATGTCAAAAAGAGAATTGTCTACCATTTGTCGATAGTTCATGCGTTGCCAACTTAACTACGTTTCAGCAAGACAATATTTCTTGAACTTATTGCATACATCCTTCTTGCACTTTTTACATTCGTATTATCTGTCCTTTGTTCAAGAGCATCCTGGAGTATTAACTCAAAAGACTTGAGATTAAAAAGCCTCAAAACACTAACGTCAGTAATACCAACACCAAGATGAAAAACAACTATTCTCGTCGTCCAATATACTTACGTCTGATACAACTGCTTCTCTTTGGCCAATTTCTTCTTCTCCTCTTCAAGCTCGTGGAAAATGTTCACCTTTTCATCCTCAAAATCCCTTATTTTCTTATCGAACTCTTTCGCGAGGATGTCTTTTTTTCTCTCGAGTTCTCTTTTGACCTCAACAATTTTACTTTTATCTTCCATTACTTCCCTAACTTGATCTTCGTAATCCTCAATGGTCTTCTTAAGTCTGCTGCAACAAAAATTGCAGGCCTCTTCATGTTCAGTGCCCACTCCGACGTCCTTTTTATCCGGCTTCAAAGTAATCTCAAGGTCAGTCGATGAGATCGATGTGTTGCCACTGGAAGTCTCTGTTGTCCACTTTTCGTCATCGGATGCTAAAACGATTGACCGTGTAAAAATAACAAGTCGGTTGTTGGCAGTTCAATTTTAGTGGTTTGGATAGGGATGCAGGGGGTGAGTCTTGGGGCTGAAATTTTTGGCCATCAGTCTCGTTAGGTTAAAAACGGTTATGGAGGGTGAACTTTGGGGGCAAAATTTTTGACGTCGATTAGTCTCCTCAGGTGATTCAATTCGAATTTTTGGTTGTAGGGGACTGGGTGGGGGAGGACTTTTGGAGGATGAAAATTTTGATAATCAGTTGGTCTCTGCAGGTTAAACGGTAAAATTTCCTCCATGCCAGTTCAAAGGGGTCTATAAAATGGAATGGTTTTTGTGTCATATTTTGTGGCTGTTTTTAAGTTTCCACCCCTAATTTCTACCCTCCAGAGAGGTAATTTAAAAACGGATGTACCCAGTTAATTCTAACCACCTATCCACGTACATTTTATGCTATGAAAACCATTTTCTCGTCAATTATGCACCCCTCGATGCATCCTTTAACTTTCAACCCCTCGGTGGAACCTTATTGAAACTCATTCACAGTTTAGACATTAGGTATGTGCCATAATTAAGTAATCCTTAAATTTAATTTTTCACCCCTAACTTTCACCCCCGTGGTCGGACATGGCTCAACAGCAATTCACGCCGAAATATTCGGGACACGAGGGGGTGTGCCAAATTTCGGCTTGATATCTCTATTCCTTCTTAAGTTATCGTCTGAATAATGGACGAGCGAGACAATCGACAAAAAAAAAGATAAATTCCCTAGAATATCACCAAAATAGCCAAGTGATTAACCGCTCGTAAGAAAAATTTGTCTTGGATTTTTAATTACCGGATCGAAGGGTCAACCGCAAGGCAAATTTGTGTACAGTAAAGTGATAATCACCAAAATCGCTAAAACATAACAAAAAATTGACAGAAAATACCCAAAATTCCAGAGAACTGTATTGTAACAAAACTGCCAAGTGGTTAACCCCTCGGGTATAACGGGAAAGCGGTACGCGCAGCATGCAGTAGGTACGGGCAGTATCAAGCAGCATAAGGTAGAATATTAGTATGACACTAGAGTACTTTGTACATGAAAGATTCGCGTGGTCAACCCCTCGTTTAAAGCTTAAAGTCCTGGAAAATATCTTCCATTTTGAAGAGCATACAATTTTCCATAAGAAAGGTTGCAATCATTTTTTCAAACAAATATTTGTGGTAGTTGTTAGCTTTCATTAATTTTTTTTTCAAATATCAAACTCGGTTCCCCTACTTTTAACCGAGGGGGCAACCACTCACGAAAAAAATGTACCACGGACTAGGACTAGGGCGGACTAAAATGGGACAAAAGCGGACTAAATCCAAGAGGTGTACCGCGGACTAACGCAGTGGTTGCCCCCTCGTTTTTTTTTTCAATAGGTACTTTTATAAATGAAACAGTCATACTTGGATTAATATTGTTGTAAATTCGCTTTTTGTTTGAATTTGGTACAGGGCTATCCATAAAATTTGTGATAAAGGGGAGGCTATGGAAACAAGTGAATCGCAATCTGTCGAAAGAACGCTTGTCTAGAGTTAATTTGCACAGTCTCCAGATAAAATGACACGACTTTGGACAAACGTCCTTTCGACAGATTGCGATTCATTTGTTTCCATAGCCACCCCTTATCAAATATTTTCTGAATATCACGTTTGAGTGACACATCAATTTGCCCAGGGGAATATGGCAAAATCATGACGTTTGCTGAAGTAAATGTTATTGACAACTGCCGGAATGGCAGATTTGACAGCAATTACCACTAAAATCGCTGCCGGAATGACTTTTTCGACATATGTAAACCGAGATGTAAACGTATTATTGGCTATCAAATGTCACGTGACATTCGAGTGCAATAATCTGCAAAATATAACTCGTGCAAACCATGTTATCGATAATTCTGCTTCGGTCAATCTTTCATGCGTGTTACGGTGAAAACCGCTAAAGCACTCGTGCAGTTTTCACGCGTGACACGCATTCAAAATTGAGGTCAGCAAAATTATCGATAAGATGATATGCACTCGTGATATTACTTGTGATTATTGCACTAGAGCTAACTTACAGCGATAATACAACATCGGTAACACCCCAACATTAATTCTTGAGTAGGCTGTGGTTGATTTTTATTTTTGAAAAATAAAAATACATTCTTGGCTATCAAATTTCACGTGACATTCGAGTGCAATACCTAATCTGCCATGTTATTGATGATTTAGTATATGGTAACCCTCTCTCAACCTTCTCTCAACCCTCCCTCGACCCTCTCTCATCAGTCCCTCAATCCTCTCTCAACACTGCCTCAACCCTCTCTCAACTATCCCTCAACCCTCTCTCCACCTTCCCTCAACCCTCTCTCAACCCTCCCTCAACTCTCTCTCTCAACCCTCCCTTAACCTCCTCGACCCTCTCTCAACATTCTCTCAATCAACCCTCTCTCAAACCTCTTTCAACCCTCTCTCCACCTTCCCTCAACCTCTCTCTCAACCCTGCCTCAACCTTCCCTCAACCCTCTCTCAACCTTCCCTCAACCTTCCCTCAACCCCTCCCTTAACCCACTTTCAACCCTCCCTCGACCCTCTCTCGACCTTCTCTCAACCCTCCCTCGACCCTCTCTCAACCCTCCCTCGACCCTCTCTCATATGCATATTATATGGTATGCACTCGTGATATTACTTATGAAATTGCTGTCAAATCTACCACCACGACAATTGTTTATAACATTTATTTTATCCTATAATGTTATACTATGAATAACTCCTTGGTAACGGGTTGTGTTAAGACACATTTAACAGCACTCAGAGTTCTGTCAAATAACAAAGTGAAATAAACGAATTTCTAGGATACCGCAGGGTATCCATTGTCGGCTTTCCGTCATTATGAAAGGTAAGATGTGTCATCCAAATTCATTTTAACATTTTTTAAATATTTAGGACAAAATAAAACGTGTTACAACACACGTAACGTTATTAAGTTTCTACATTACTCGGGAATTTTAAATCACTCGCTCCTCCGTCGCGCGTTCTTCAAATATATTCCCTCGTAATGTAAAAACCCTAATAACGTTACTTGTATTGTAAATTACTATTACGTTAGTAAACGTCATTCATTATTTTACCATATTCCGGATTCCGTTCCGTATTAAGAAAAAAGGTAGGTATAGCACCTTTTTTTATAGAGAACTTTATGGTGGTGATCAATAGGTACGATGGCCAAAAATTTTAAGCTAAAATATTAAAACTTTGCTTACATTCTGCTAGTGGTTTAAACCTTGCCTCTGCCAAATTTTGTAGGTTAAAAAGCAATTGTTGGATATCTCTTCGTTCGAGGTTACTTTCTATTTCTTCTTCGCTCTGTGACTCCCAATGAACTCGTTTCTCTTCCATTATCGGTGGCTGCCTTGTCACTTTCACAGGACTACTCGACAATATTTTCAAAACACTCGAGTTTGTCGAGCAGAAGCTGCTATTGTCGGCTCTCTCCTCCAGGGCTTCAAAAATTCGCAATTCTTTTTCCAAAGCCTTCTCATAAAGCGATTGATCGCTTTGATTGTCAATCTTCTTAGTACTCTCCGAGACACTCGTCCAAGTCGCTTTTGGTTTAATCGACAGATCCGGGGCTCGCAAAGGAGTGGTGAAATCAGGCTTCCGGGCGTTTTTTTTGACGTTTCTCACCCGATTTGGAGGGGGCCGTTTCATTCTAAACCTCTCCAGGCCCGTCCCTTTTCTTAGAAAGGGTTTTTTGGGAATATCAGGAATGTCAACCGGAATATGGTCTTCAGCTAATTTTTCTTCCAGAAGTTGACTAAAACTTTTCAATGGGGAAATCACTAACTGGTTGTCCACGTCCACTTTTCCGGGGGAGCGGTTGTCTTCTGTCGATGTTTCGAAGGCGGAAAGTCCTTCGATGGTTTGGTAGTCGGAGAGGGTAGTGGCGTTATCGAGGGAGGCATTTTTGAATTTGTTCAATAATTCTTCGTGATTTTGCTGCCAGTTTTTTAATTCTGCGAGTCTTTGTAGAATATTTGACGGTGATAGAGACATTTTTACTGAATTAAAGCGAAAACAAGTTAGGTTAGGACGCCGTTTACATTTCAAAATGCTGTCACCTGTCACTTTGACAGCTGCCAAAC